>OZ024894.1:992500-1737859 GCA_964017195.1 Siderastrea radians | reverse complement strand
CATAGAGTAAACGGCAAAAGGAGCAAGGTACGACTGAATACACAACAGAATTTATATAGTTAAACATTTGTTTTCTTTTCACTTTGTGATAACGACAAGGACTTTCAGTTATAAAAACCTTCATACTTTAAACAAGAACAGACAACTAGTTGCATATCAGAATTTTCGACTTCTACAATCGTACACAAACCACGCCGTTTTCTTCTGAACTTAAGTTTGCCTTATTTAGGGAGGCAAGTAGTTCCTTCAGACATTTCTACTTTTATATTAATCATTACTTGCTGCTAACAGGAGAATAGATTATAACAACTGACGTCCCAAACCTGGGATTTCAGAGCGAGAAAAACGTATTTCTTACCCTTCTATTTGAAAGCCATATAGCCTTATATTATTACAATTATCTGTTTCGGGGCAAAAGCGAGGACTTGGTTCATCTACGTGTACTCATTGTATTGCAATTTTTCCGTTCAATAGACGCCGCTGAACTACCGGCGCAGTTTGTGTGCAGCTGCACGAAATCTGGATTGCGACCGAGAACTAGAAGACGAACAAGAAGACTGGCGAGGTGGCGATAGGAGAACTGACGGCATCGCTACAAGTGACTATCAGTGAAACAAGAAGACACGAAACTGGAAACTTATACTGTAGCTTAGAAACATATTTGTTTCAAAACCGAAAATAAAAATAAACGTTTTAATGTTACTTGCGTGACGCCATATTCTCAATAAATACCTTTGATCCTAGATCTCGTATTGCTGAGCAAAATAAACACAAAACCTCAAAATATCACTCAAAGCTGTTCAAAAATTGTTCGCAAGTGATGACTGAGGTCCCTATTTTGAGCTACAGATCAGAAATGTGCTAGCGGTATTTATTATCACATACCCATGACACTGGATCCAAACATTTATGCTTGTACTGTACCTTGTCGAGAACTTTCCAGACTTTAGGGTAGAATTCTTCAGGGGCTCGGTTGAGTGCTCCATCAAGGCACCTTCTCCTGATCCACTGTCCCAGGCGGTCATCTCCTGCGTGATGTTCCTCCTCGTCTACGTCTTCTTTCTGGTCCTGATGTTGCCGTTTGTCAGGAAGTAATCCTCTCCCACTCATATTCTGAATTTTATAATTAAATAAGAGTTAAACTATGTCATCTGAAAAGAGCACACGTGACAGAAGGGCCAATATCTCGCCTGGTAGGTCTTCAGTACAACATTTAGATACAGTAGATTGAAACGCAAGCTACGTGCTGTGGTGCCCCGGGTAAAATCCGTGGCTGTGGGGAGCGGGAGGAGATAAACAGGAAGAAAAAAGGGAAAGAGGGAGAGAGAGAAAGATAACCTGCTTTAATAACGGACGGGGCCTGGGGCCAGTGGGGCTTCACAATTGCAATAAGGGAGGGCCTGTTGTTCTACTCTTCATCTATTTCATTTTTGGAGGTAAAAGAACTGTTTTGCTGTCCACCTATTTGCTCACTCAATGCACTCTCAAACACTGAACCTCACTGACTGACCGACAGACTGTCTGACAGACGGACAGAGTGATTGACCGACAGTGCAGCAACTGCCTGACTGACTGAAAGGACTGACCGACCAACGGACCGACTGACCGGCTGAGGGACTAATGACTGACTGACGGATGGACTGACTGACCGAGATTGATTGATGGACTGACTATCTGACCAAAGTGCGGACTTACTGACTCAGACTGACTGACTTATTGACGACTAATCGACTGACTGTCTGACCGAAGGACTAATTAACTCACTGGATTACTGACTGACTGAATAGATCAATGCGCTTAGAATCTAGTTCCTAGTGCAGTTAGTTTAAACAGTTATTTCCCTTACGAATAAAGTGCTTTGCATTTTTAACATACCACGTGCTTCCCCGCAATGGCTCTAACACACCTTATTTTCTGTTGAATGTTCAAGTATAAAACCAATCGTTAAATTGTGAGTGCTATCTTAAAATCGCATAGTATCGTGTTTTTGGTATCGCCGAGAATTGCCTGACAACGGATGTGAAAGCGAGCCAATACACAGCAAATACAGGTGCATAGTAAAGTCGAGAACACTTAGCTAAGCGTATTATACAATAAACTTGTACTGTATTGTATTGTGTTGTGTTGTATTGTAATGAAATAACGAGTGCCAATACACAGCGAATACACGTGCAAAGTACTGCTGACAACACTTACTGAATAACACGACAAATACGCAAGCTGGATTATTTTTAGAGCTGTCGTAAAGCAGCAGTTAACAATAACTCCTCACATGAGGGCAGTAACGTATAATGAGTATAATTTGTACAGTGTACAACACGGCCCCGCCTTAGAAAGACTTCGTTAATACAACCACTGCATCGTTACGGCCCTTTTTGCTTGGCGCGAACAAAACTTCACACAATCCTTTCCTTATCTAAAACCCGGTTTTCCGACACCATGTAGATTCCACCACTGATTGACGATATGGTCGCGTAACAGGGTGTTCAGATTAAACAATAACTACCGGGTCTTTTGTCCAGGCCGTAAAAGCGCCGTAATAGCAAGACAGTCGTATCGTAAGGCAGTTTCAACAAAGAGCACAATTTTAGGGACCATGCTCCACTGCAGCGTGTTTAGGTGTCTGCTTATTCAATGAAGGACTCAAATGCAATGTGCATGTCTAGATGGGACGATGACGCAGTGTGCTCGCTGTTTTAACAGTTATTCTGATTGGCTACTGATACGAGGGGGTACTGGTACCAAATCCCAATACCGGGGAGAATGGGGGCGTAACAACATCTATTCGTACTAAAAAAAAAAGTTGGGAAAGAAAATTGTGGCTAATAGATGTCGGATTCTTTAATTAAGGGCCGACTTCCACGGTACAACAAGGGTATACGACACGAATTGTTTTGTGTAAATCAAAGCTACAACATGCTTACGATTGTTGTGTACAACCCAAAAAATTTCGCAAGATTTTGGAACACGTGTTAAAAGCCTACGACAATTACAGCGAGAGACAGCGAGAGATGTCGCATGAGTCAGTCGTAAATAAAAGTTGTACCGTGTATGTCCACCCTCATGTAATGACTAATGGTCTCTTGGTAAACAAAGCAGACCGCACATCAATGTCTGACCTTTATAGCGCTGGATAGCTTTTTAATTCCAACTCTCTTGGGAAGGTCGATGTTTACAAAGTCGGGTACCGTCTTCTCTGGTATGGAACGTACGGATTCTATAACAATGATAAACAGTTTTTCAGTTGTTTAAAACAAACAATACCACAGGAAAGTACTGCTCAGCTTTTATTTGAATGGTCACACTTTAGGATTTCATCCACAGACTGAAAACTCAGAACCACTTCTAGGAAAGTACTGCTCAACATCTTTCATTTGAATGGTCACACTTACGGATTTGATTCACACACGCAAAAGTTAGAACCACCGTGCACAGCACAATAAACAGCACCACAGGAAAGTACTGCTCGACATCTTTCATTTGAATGGTCACACTTACGGATTTGATTCACACACGCAAAAGTTAAAACCACCTTGTACAGCACAATAAACAGCACCACAGGAAAGTACTGCTCAGTAGCTTTCATTTGAGTGGTTACACTTTAGGATTTATACCCACCGTTTGTAACATGCAGTTCTTTTCCACTCAGGATATGGTACAGAAGCATTTTCATATCAAAAGGACTCAAGTTCATGAAGAACTCCGCGGCGTCCTCACCTATAAAACAATTGCATGACTGATCAACAGTAGTAGTTTGTAGACAGAAGGCAAGATTGTCAGTCACATCAACAAGCAGATCGATTCCAAACTGAAGTTCACAGATTACAGTACCTCACGTGACACAGACTTCACTTTGAACTCAGTCCACAGCCTGGCAGAGAGGCATTACAATACTCTAGGTTCGGCACACAGCCACTTCAATAAACTGTTAGCTCTTTGGATATACTGTGTCAGAAAACTGCTCGAATGGACTGAACACTGTTCACTTATATTTGTTCTAGAAACTTCTAAGAAATCTAGTTTAGCAACATTACACATTTGTTATCTATTCCAAAGAAATAACATCTGTTTACGGGGCTCAGTGTTCTAGGATGTTCTGGAATGATCTGGAATATTCAAGGTAAAAACAGTAAATCTCGTCACATTAAGGCTTTTCTTTCTTTATAGATCGTGATCCAGGGACTGGCTATTAAGCCTTGCAAGTTTCAAAGGCACTAGAGCAGTTTTCAATTCAGTGTCCAAGGTAATTCGCGTTTTGCTTTGGTTTTGCTTTACTTCGCTTTGTGATTGGTTAAAAAGTCTCGCGCCACTTTCTCGACCAATCAGAAGTAAAACTCAAACCAATCGCGACTTGCTCGCACGC
Organism: Siderastrea radians; assembly: GCA_964017195.1. Classification (NCBI taxonomy): domain Eukaryota; kingdom Metazoa; phylum Cnidaria; class Anthozoa; order Scleractinia; family Rhizangiidae; genus Siderastrea; species Siderastrea radians. The sequence continues at coordinate 1,733,496 of OZ024894.1, read as the reverse complement.
GTTTTCCCGCGCATGGTGCCGGTTACATGTATTTGCTTCGAGTTCTGATTGGTTCATTGGGTAATTTGTGTTTGTTGTGATTGGCTGGTGTAATTACTTTGGATTTGGTTCTACGACACTCATTTGAAAACCGCTCTAACCGTGGTGATTGCAAAAGGTATGTAACAACAAGGGGGAGAGGGGTCGTCTACTGGGAAAATAATGTGTAAAAGTTTCCCACCAGAACAGTCAAGAGACCTTGCCAGCTCAGCCACCATAACTTCTATGATGAGACCAACACGAAGCCTCAACATCTCGTTAAACAAGGACGGTTCAGTTCTTACAAAGATTCCAAGGTACACCAGCAGTTCCTGAAAAATAACCAGAACTTAACTTTTTTCAATTTCAAGAACGGCATAGCTCAAACCAAAACAGCGAAAAACTAATCTTAACATTTATTCTGTAATACGTGGAAAGATAGATCATTTGAATGGACACACATTAGGATTTCATCCACAGACTCAAAACTTAGAACCACCTTGTACAGCAAGAAAAACAGCACCACACTTAAGTACTAGCTTTTATTTGCAGCTCTCACTTGGGGGTTTCAGGCACGGCATCAAAAGTCGTAACCACCTTTTACAGCATAACAAACAGACGGCTCCGCAATAGCTTGCATTGAATGGTCACACTGGATTGCATTCACAGACTCAAAAGTTAACAGCACCTTGGGTGGCACGATTAGCAGCACCACCGGAAAGTACTAGCTTTCATTTGAAAGTCTCAATTTGGAATTTCAGCCAAAGATTCAAGTTGTAACCACCTTGTACAGCATAACTTGCAGTAATGCTCAGTAGCTTTAATTTAAATGGTCAGACTTGTATAGCATGTGCCACAGAGGTTTAATATTAAGACTAAAAAGATTTTCGTCACTTACCTGTGTTACGACACCTGTACTCATATCTTCACCGAACACATTGAAAATTATATTCTTCATTTCATCTGGTGGAAGAGGCCTGCAGCATAAACGGAAATGAAAAATCGTGATTTGTTTGAAGTCTCAACGTTACTGTGTTACACTGCCAAGGAGATACTAGACTACGAGTAGTCTCTCCTTTAGCTCATGGAAGGTCCTGCGAGAAAAACATGCGATGGTGCACGGACGCAGGTTCCCATGTACAAATTGGACACGCGTGTAGGTTAGCTCACCACCACACGCGCGTCAAGTTTCCACGCGAAACCTACTTTCGCTCGTGTTCGCGTGTTTCTGTTGCCCCACTTTCCCTGAACAGAAGAAGCGACGACTCTAAGGAGGTAGGTGTGAGACTGATAGGAAAAAACTATCATAGATGTGTTCAGTTGAACAGAAAGAACTGAAAAGCGATATAGTAAAAAAATATTTATTTTGAAGCACTTGCCTTGTAATAACCTCTTCATGGCCTCCTTGTGGGATGCCCACAGTTAGTTGCTTCTGATGAACTAAAAGATCCGTCGCTGCCTAGTAAACGAAAAAAAATTAACTATAAAAATCATCAGAACTTTTTGAGCACAATGGGTCCAGTGAAAAAGTCTAAGTTAGACCTGGTTCAAATTTAACCTTTTAAACCCCAATATCATTATACAAATTCTCCTTACTGGTCTCCATAGATTTTGTTGATTACTAATTGAGAGAACCTGTTTAAACATCAAGACAATTCATGTTTGGTGACCATTTTCCAAATCCTCATGATCTGTATGTGTTATAATACATTGATATGATGAGGAGAAATTTGGTGCTGATCACTATTTAAACAATAGAGTCCTTCTGTGGAAGGCACTATCGTGTGATAGGAACTTGCCCAAGGAAATTTGATGTTCATAACAAATATTATATGAGGTTTGAACATCAAATTTCCGAGGGAACCTATCACACATAGAGCCTGAGACAGAAGGACTCTATTGTTTTCATTGTACAACGCTAAATTTTCAGCGAAAATTGCCAAAGACAGGCACTATGCACTGATAGGCGCCCGCTGAGGAGAGACACTATCGCGTCACGTGATCGATTTCGACCAATGGGAGCACGCCCAAATTTAGCGTTGTACTATATTGGGGCTTAAAGGGTTAAATCGACTTTAATATTGACTGGTACTCCAAAAAACGATGTCTAAGCGGAAAATGTGGCCAATTGTATTTTAGAACTTGGACAAGCCACAGACTTGGACAACTTGAACAACTTGGACAAGCCAAAGGCTACGTCTTTTCCGAGTCTAATAAATTGCGCTAATCATGCTGACCCATAAGCGACACATTTAATTATGTTCATTTATCTGCTTGTAAAGGAATTAACACAGGATAAATTTATCTGCCGTTAAAACAAGCGAGGCCTAACTTTAAATTGTTAGTTGGTATCATCACGTTAATTTTACAGCAAGGAAGGAAACACAATAAAATCAATGCTAAAATACCTCTGCCAGATCTTCCACTCTTTTCCTCAGGAGTCCTGCCGTGTGTCGTACAAGTGACCATAATTTAATTTGACAAGCCTACAAGATCAAACAACAAAAATAAACTTCGTCTTTCTCCATGACGTTAAATAATCAACATAATAGTTGGAACGAGAAAGGGATCTTCTCGTACAAAAGCTCTAGGGAGTAACTCAACCCCCTCCCCGAAGTATGGGATTTCCGTCGGGACCGAGCAAACTCTCATTAGCTCGACTGTGCACTGTTCAAAATTGTGTTGGACGGCTGTCGCAACATTTTATCAACAAAATTAATGTCCAACCATCTATCATTAGTTTTAAATTGTAGATAAGCTTGAATAATGGCAACAAAAACCAACCTTCTCATACAGTTCTCCAAGAAGTTTCTCAACAGTGATTCCTCTTTCACCGAACAGTTGTGTGTCGAAGTCGGGTCCCCTAAAGAAACAAAATGAAACAACACTTTGTAACAATGGAAGAAAGCAAGCAACATCACAAAACAGGTACTGAACTGGACCCCCTAGTGAGGAACCAAGTGAATTTCAGTCATTAGCAGCAAAGTTAATAGCGGTCATATGGCTCCATCTTGTTGTATGACCGTACGCAGATTAGATCACCCTATGTCAGCACGTGCGTTGTCTCTGGCTTTACTTATTATTATTATTATTATTTTGTCTCTTTATATTAGCTGCCGTTTTGCTAAGATTTTTCCTGGATCTAGTGTAACCCATAATTAAAACTACACTGAAAGGAAGGGCACCCTGTAATGACACCCTGTAATCATTGCCAGAGGTCTGCTTACTTAGTGTTGTACAGGAAGTGCAGAATATCCGCCTGTGCATCAATTGTGGCCGCTTCTTCCAGCTGAGTCAGATACTCTTTGGTCTCCATATCAGCTGGCAGGGCACGCGACCTAGCTGGCGTCCAGCCATTGGCTGGACTGCTTTCAAATGCTCTCTCTTCAGATCTGGGAACTAGGTACAGATAAACAGAATAGAATCAATCGCAGCATGTTGAGGGCATGAAGTCAAAGGCAAGCACACAAGTCAAGTCACCTACATTTAACTGGAACTTTACCCAGGTTTTTGTAACGTGAAGTGACTAGAAGTATTATCACTGTCATTGGAAGGGGTGTTAGTCCATTGGATTGTTTCAAATAACCCTGGATTTGTATAAGGTTTTCCCTATAATTTGCGGTTTCCTTTTACACTGTATTTCCGGCGAAAGCCTTCACACGACGAACTGAAGTTGCAAACTCGTGTTTAGAAATGGCCTGTGTATCTAGCTGATTCCTCTATGTTTAAGACGGCCTTATGCGCCTTCAGTAGCCGAAAAAAAACCCACGGAGTACCTTGCTACACAGATACGTTGACAAATTGTAGTTAGGTTATGTGAACGTCACAACAACAATTAGCAAACACATTGGCGACAAATTGAACTAGTCTCTGTTCTCGCCAACTGTTTCACCAACTATTTTGACGTGTGGATATTTGTCAAACACAAGTTGTTCACTTTCGACAATCTTGGAAGCTCTTTATTACATGTCAATCAAATCTCGGAAGCTCTTTATTAGATTTTACGTCAGCTGCAGAAAATGGCGTCAGCCGAAGGAGAACACGGAGTGACTTTCCAGTTTATTGAAACGTTCACTTTACCTCTTGAATATGGGGCACTTCGTCGACAAGATATAAGGGCAACAATGCCAAATAGAAGGTTATGGAAGAAGTTGTTTCAATCCCCAAATACAAATGGGATCGAACAACAACTTCATTTTTGTGGAAGTCTGTTGTATTGAGGCACGACTTTACCCCTTGTTTGGAATTTACCAAGTTTTATTTGTCGCGGAAGGCGGTTTAACAGAGACAATGTAGAGAGAGGGCTTACAGAAGGCAAAAAACGTGAAGGTAACAACAAGATTCTAAATAACTAGACAAAGCACCACGGAGAAAAGTGTACCATAAGCTGACTAGATTGGGTTATTTTTATTAAGAGAGGTTTTCCAGTGACCTTTAAAGGGAATTAGAGCAATTTCCCAGTGACAGTAAGCCTGTTCCAGGCGTTCAGATGGTGGCGCGCGAACGGAAAATATTGATATTCTGCTCTCAATTTTTTTTCTTTCGTGCCCCAACATCTGAACGCCTGGAACAGGCTAAGCGACGTCGAAAGTATCATTAAGTGTTTGCAGAGCTATATATATGTTGAAAGAAGGAAGCCTTCCGCAACTTCTTTGCACTAAACAGAGCAAACATGCCTTTCTTGTAAACACTCAAGAGCAAAAGCAACTAATACCCATTTTGCCAAGCATGAGGGAATTTACATGTTTTTTTGACTTGAGGACTGATTGGTCTGATACGCTCTGTGATTGGATAAAAGTTACTTGCGCCACTTTTTCAACCAATTGGAAGTGAGAACATAACAAATCGTGAGTTGCTTGCACGCGTTTTCCCGCGCTTGGCACTAGTTAGTTGAATTTGCTCTGAGTTCTTAACGGCTAAATGCGTTTTTTTGCGTTTTTCTGTGAAGACCTCTCTGATTGTTTTGCCTTTAACCCTCAGTGGAAAACCCCTCTGTGTTTGAATTATCTTTGCGTTTGCTGAGCTGAGAAATATTAAGCAACTAACACATGCAACATTCTCTGGACAAACAATTAATCCTATAAAAGAGGATTCTTAGCAATGCTGAAACATGCATCTTTTAGGGAGGGTGCGTTACACTGGTTACATGCTTTTGCGTCGAGTTCTGATTGGTCAATTGCACTTTACATAGCCACGCACTGTTATTTCAGCTCTAACCAGATCTTGGTTTTGTGTTTTGCACATTGCTTTGCTTGTTAATTGCTATAAGGTATCGTGACGATTTCTGACAAATAGGAGTAAGAAGAATAACAAATTGCCAGCTTTAGCAACAATAACAGCAACAGGCTGAGTGCAAACGTCTTCAATCCTTGCACCACCGAAGAAGTGACGCCCAGGCTGTGATCAGATGAATTACAGTAATGGTGACCAACAAACAATATAACTTCATAGTTACAACAACAACAACCGCAGTTTATATATAACAAGTTTAAAAAGCTTAAAAGCTAAAGAGACAGTGCTGCGTTTTATATTTTGCGTCAACACTTACTAATTACATTTCATACATTATGCAGCGTTTTGCGTTAATTTTACAGTTTGCAATTATAATTACATCTTTTATAGAGTTCTTAATTTAATAACGGTGAAACGATTAGATAGATTAGATAGATACATTAGACACAAAAAAATCGATTACATAACGCGTGCTTTTATTGGTTGCCAAGCCATTTAAATCCAACTCTTGTAAAATGTTCGTTATTTCGTGTACTCTCAGTGTTTCCAGAGGTTATGAAAACAATTAACAAGTTCTTGAAGACAAATTCTGAGTTACTTTGGCGCACAGACACGATGTCTGAGCACATTTTTATATTAAGAGGACATTTCAGAAATTTGGTCAGAAAATGTCCTTACAGCCCTGAAGAGAGAAAAAGAAACTTTGTTAACTTCTGTGTACCTGGTGCAGCAAAGTAAGTCGGAGGGCTGCTTTCATCCCATGGAGGAGAAGAAGGTGATGTAGAACCGGAGAACTTGCGAGTCGCTGAAAGTGCAAATTAGTTTAAATGACTATGCTACTTTTAACTATTTCTAGAACGATTTTCATAATGTCAAAACCATTCCTACACCTTAGAAAACCTAACAGTGCTTTTATTTTGTAAATGAATAATAGGAAAATAGTCATGCCATAATAAAAACCATAACTTTCTTAGTGTCAGGTTTTGTAAAAAAAATAGTAAGAAAATGACCGAAAACGATTTATTTTGTCGAACAGACAAGTATATTCGCGTACAACGACAGTATCCATTGAGAAGTGAAATTAAAGAATGAATGTGATGGTGGAAATGGATCACAACATCAGAAGGGTTTCAAGTTTGGCAGGGACTTCTCTCCCAACGCCTGCTTGAGGTCGTCATGCAGCACTGAAATCCTTAAAAGTACTTAGAAAGCATGAAGTGAAAAACAAGTGATATGATGGCCATACAACATCTTGGTTCAAAAAAGAGCGATGAAAAAGTAAATTATGTCACGAACAGGCTGTGGAAAAGACTAAAAGAGTTCTTACAACAGCGGTACTTACACAGAGTACATATCTACACTGCTAAACTTTCAATCCATTTTCAATAGATAAATACAACATAAACGTAAACGAACGTGACGGACGAACAGTAAAGGTAACAAGCGAATGAAAGAAGCGAAGAATAAATGACTTCCAGGGATACGTTTAGTATGACGTGTAAATAACCACTTTTTTCAATCTTTCAACCTAGCAGGCGTCATTTACCCTTAATTCTTAAATAGTGTTGGACAAACCTGTATGCATTTCCAAGAGCTGCTAATAGAAAATAATTACATGTGATCCCTTGGCTTTATGTCGCTTACAGTGTAAGCCCTGAATGCATTTACTCTTACAACTTGAACTCAAACGAGTACCATTACCATAACTAATGTTGCAGGTGCTCTCGTCCCTCAATACAGACGGAGCCACGCACAGAAACGTGCATGTGAATACACGGGAAAAGTTTTGGGCAAGAACGTCCTTACTGACGTTTTACTTTGTTTTTGTCTTCCCTTTGCTCAGAATGTTCATTTTTTTCGGGGGGTAGCCTCAATACCTTTAACATTGATTAGAGGGAACGCCAATTTTGGTTCCTGGTTCAACTAGGTATAAAATACAAATTGTGAGGCATTGAAGTTAGAAGGGAAGGTTAAATTAAATTATTTTCATTGAAAAGAGCAAAACATCCCATTTACACATTACAGAGCAATTACACGGCATTTATGAGCACTTTTCTTACAACTCAAGATAATTTAAGTTATATTAATCTGAATATAAACACTTTTTAGCATCATTAGTCTTAAAGTACTACAATTATTATTCAAGTTCAGCGTTGAAGAAATCTACAGTAAGTTATCAAAGACTCGTTACAAAAAAATTAATACGAGAAAATCTCAACTAAGTATGCGTTAGCAGTAAATTTGTAGAGTTAAGTTAACTTAGTCCGTGACCAATCCCCAGATTTGAGTTAGTGGCCCATTGATTAGTGCTTGCCGCAAAAGCAGGTTTCCGTACCACAAAGCGACTAGGAGCACCACTACTCCCCCTTGGAATTGTCGTCCACCACAGGGCCTGGGGACGAGGTTAAGGACGGTGCGTCCTTTTGTTGCTGCGCATACGTTCTGTGCATCTTGTGTCTGGTCCCAGATATTCGGGTTTCGTAAGGAATGTGCCTACTAATACAACGGTTTTTTGCGCCGTTTTTGAGTATGTGGAAAAAGAAGATCTCAGCAAGGGCTATCAGAATCCAAAATGAAAATTGGGGTAACCGTGCGTTTTTTAGAGATAATTGAGGAAAAATTTGGAAAGAAAATGCCATACATTCTTTGCATTTTAGAGCTCTTTTAGAATTATGGTTGCTTAATTATCTCTAAAAAATGCGTGGTTACCCACATTTTTCGTTTCGGTCTCCATTTGCCCTTGCTACAGTCATCACTGAACGTTTGGAAAAATACCTCCGCATTAGGACGCACCGTCCTTAAGATGGGAAGTAAGGACTCTCAACCATTTTGTTGAGTTTCCCTAATGGGACGCTGGTTTCGCCAGTATTCATTTATACACGTAAGTGGGGAAAGATAATACAGATTATTGCGGACTAATTGTCTTCGCATCCTGCAAAGCTGGCAGTTAATTACTTTACAAAATCAGTGCAACTTTTTCTTTAACCAATCAGAACATTTGGGCAATCAAGTACAACAAAAGCAAACACGCAACTTTTAACTTTGCTGGTCACAATGTTCTTACTTCAGAAAAAAAAGGCCGCGTTGGGTACTAAAAGTCACTGGGTCTTCTGATATTTAATTTTTTTGACAGAAGTTTCAAATTTCGCATGTATTCAACTTGTTCTACTAGAACTTATTTATTGCCACATCCTACCACCATGTTTACAATGTTAAGCCCCAGGTAGCTATAAGATAAAAAATTTCCGCATAACATTGTGTAGGTTGTCCTAAATATAGATCAAACCTTTTGCACGGCCGTTATTGGCCATTTCATCGCAAACAATGTTTTATAGCGGTTTGGTCGGGGCTTAAAGCAGGAACGGCATGACACCAGGTAGTGGAGGAACGACTTACATGCACAGAGCCAGCTAGCAAACGCAAAGAAATGAGCAGTTCAGACATAAAAGCATTACATACATGTACGTACGTATACTGATATGAAAGACAGATGGTTGTTTATCACAACAAAAAACTAATGACAAGCTACAAAAAGACACGTGAACACCTGCAACTGAATTAGCTTCCCGTTTGTACATTGTATGAGTAAATTCTCCTTCTTACAGACTGTGTTTAAAGAATTTGGTGGTTCGTCAATACAAATGTTACTGAAATTAACGATTTATGATATACGAGGGACTTAAAACAGCCAGAATGTTGATGTCCCGGACCTCATCAGGTCAAGTTACACGCACCAAAACGTGCGTATTCCTAACCGCGGAAAACAGCAAAATTGCGCCAGTAAAAAACATAGCACGTCCGTTTGCTGTCTAAGACGAATGGGATATCAACGTGCTCGTTGTTGAAGGTCCCCACTGTTATGAAAACAAGGACAACAAAAACAAAAAAAAAAGGACAGAGACGGTGCCCGTATTAATAGTGGCAGGCAGGGAGTTTTGGTCAAATCTCCCATGAACCAAGCCATTTCGAGGAGGTCCCCTGTTTGAGCACAAAACGGTCCATAACAAAGAGGTGTCTGTATAATGGGGGCATTTGCAAGGACAGGAAGGGAGGTACACGTACTGCTTAACTGCAATAGTAATTGATGAATAATAACATACGTGATGTTTGATTTGATGCATCACAATACATTGATATGCTTCGGCTTCTTCGCACCATCCCCTTGTAACTTGGCCTCCTACCAACTGGCTTATGTCCACCAGACATGCTACTAGTTCGACCCTGCAACAACGACAAGTGCATGCATAAGAAGTTTGTCCACATACACAAGTGCTGCGAAGCGAGCAAACGCCTACTGAAATCCCCCCCCTCCCCCGGGCCATGCAGCTTTGAAAAGGAAATCAGAGATCAACACCGAGGTACAACTAAAGGTCTTTAACCTCGGCGGGATTTGAATCCACGGCCTCCGGACCAGATCACCATCGTGAGTTCAAACCCTGCCGAGGTCAAAGATATTGCTTTCGGTTCCTCCGTGTTAACCCTCACAACATTTTCACATACACTTAAAAAATACCTACGTCTATCACACGAGTGCTACGCGGTTCCTCACGTTGTTTATATACACACGAGTACTGGAATTACAGAGGGACACTGTTTGTGACCACTGAGAGCCATAACATTTTGGTTGTGTAACGGGTTGGGCGTATAAACAGGATAGTCTCAGAGTATGATAACCTACATAAAGGAATGAATTACCTTTATTTCTACACGGTAATTATTTCAATAGATTTGTTTTCAAATTAGCCGCGTTGCTAATTAATCTAATATTAAAAAAACTAAAATGCTCATAAACAATAACAATATTACAATGACTTAAACTTTTCTTACTAATACCAATGCTTAGAAACTTTATTATGTTTATTATTAAGAAAAAAATGTAATCTAATCTAACTATCAGGGTGGTCCCTCCTCAAAAGCGCTTTGAAACAACTAAATGTTTTTAAGTCTTTGACACTGGAAGTGCATTCCATGCTGTTGCCCCGCGATAAGCAAAAGATCTTTTTAACGAGTTAGTTTTGGGTTTGGACAACTGCATGCCGAACTTACTGCCTCTAAGGTTGTAGTTATGCACCTCAGAGGTCAGACGAAAAAGCTCAGTTAAGTACTCAGGTACGGTCGCATGATAAACCTTGTACATCATGATACTCATTTGCATTGTATTGTCTATCATGCAGTAGTGTTGGCCAATTTAGCTCTTCTAGTATATCACGTGACCTTATTGAATAGTCTACTTTGGTAAAAAGTTATTATTATAATAATCAGGAATGACCAACAAAGAGAAAAATAATAGACACAGGTAGCACAAAATTAATAAGAAGGCTACATAACTTCGAAACAGGTTGACAAATACAAACGAACGAACGAACGAACGAACGAACGAACGAACGAACGAACGAACTAGGGTTCATAACGTTTTTCAGTCCTATTCTAATAAAACAAACCAGTATTTTTTTTTTGCTTTTTCAGTTTGCTGCCACGAATAATGGATTTAAAAAGGTGTGATAAGAACATTTTCTCGAAATTTCCTAGAACATCTAAACACGTACTTTGCCAGCTGAAAATGAATCCGTTCGCTTTAGAATGTCAAGTGATTCTTGCCAACCTTTGTGCCTTCTGAGCTCTACATGGATGAGGACAATAAGTTAGTAACAAACCCAGAAGTACCAACAAAGCTGTATTTTACAAATGATAACTATCAAGAAGTACATTCCTGTTCTACTGTTTATTATACTGCGCAAGCTGGTTGTAACCTTTGAATCTGTGGATGAAATCCTAAAGTGTGACCATTCAGATGAAAGCCACCGAGCAGTACTTTCCTGTGGTGCTGTTTATTGTGCTGTAAAAGATAATTCTAACTTTTGAGTCTGTGGATGAAATCCTGAAGTGTGACCATTCAAATGAAAGCTACTGAGCAGTACTTTCTTGTGGTGCTGTTTACTATGCTGCGCAAGGTGGTTGTAACTTTTGAGTGTGTGGATGAAATCCTTAAGTGTGACCATTCAAATGAAAGCTACTGAGCTTTACTTTCCTGTGGTGCTGTTTATTATGCTGTTCAAGGTGGTTCTAACCTTTGAGACTGCACTCTGTGACCACTCAAATAAAGGATTACAATGGTGAATGTATGATAAAGCGATCGTTTCACGGTTCTGCGCATGTGCAACTATGATGTTGGCCGATTCAATTCCATTGTTTACGAAACAATTGAACGGAAGCGTATATATAACTCTTGAGAAAAATTTACCTTTTAAAATTTCATAAGGAAATCACCGTTAAATCGTTCAGGCGTGCTTTGCACCAGAAATTTTTGAAAAATCAGCAATTTTTACCTCATTTTTAATTTTTCTATATTATTTCATTTTAATTTTTGTATTAGTTTTTATCAATTAATTTCTTTCTTTCTTTTGTTTTTCATTACATGTATATATTTATATTTATATAGTAGGTTTTAGATTTTTATACAACTCATTGTAATTATTTTTTAGATAATTCATTGTAAATATCTTAGAAAGTTAGGAGGGCCACAAGTTTATTAGTGCTTCGCACTATTTCGTGCTACCCTCATTAAATAAAGTTTTTATTATTATTATTATGTCACTAGAACGTGGTGGTAGAAGTAAGATTTGTTATTCGAGTTCCGTTTTTATGTTCTGACACGTTGCATTAAAATACCTCTTTCGCTTACTAACGTTCTTTGTTAAATTAACCCTCGCATGTACTTCAGTAATAACAGACTATAATTTGAATTTGTGCAAGCAGAATGATGGATGACCACATTTCGTGTAAGATTTCAGGATTTTTCCTGACATGTCCTCTTTGACTACGACCAAGTATAATTTTAGAATGAACTTAGCTAATTAATTTGAGCAAAAGAATTGAAGGACATGTTCATAGATCACTTAGGAGGGGTTTTGTAAAATCAAGCATTCTCACCTTTATCGCTGTCTGGAATAAAATGCAGACTGGTGATACAAGACGTGCTTAAGAAGTCAGAAAGGTAACCAAGCCGAACCCTGAAAACACACAAAGAACAATACAAGGCAAGTGCTTCTGTCTTGTATTGAAGTTATGTAACAAGCACTTCGGAGAAATAATATCTTTCCTTGTTCAATTTAAAGGAGCCAGAAAACTGCGGTTTCAGGAGAGTTTACGAGGAACGATTTCAAGTATTTGTGGAAAACCTTTGACGGTAGCTTGGATTTACAAACGTCTAAGATCCATAAAACACGCTCTTATCCTTTGCATCAGGTTACAGATTTCAAAGTGCAAACTTATTCATGTAGAAATACGCTGAAAATTATTCAATCAGGGATATGGAAGTTTTGAAATGGGATGCGAGGGGTAAGGGTGTGAGGACAGAGGGTTTGGGTGTGGCAAGATACTTAACCTTTTATGCTTTCTGCTTGTAAATATTCCACCTCAAAAATATAATCAGCTCCTGCCAATCTCTCACCTTACTCCCGATATGTAACCACTTCTTAACATTTGAATCATCTTGGCAATTGATGAAGACAACGAGTCCTCTGTTAAAATAAAATAATTAATTATAATTAAAATTAATTAATAATAATTAATGATATGATTTAAGTAAGAAAAATAACAAATCTACCACTAACCGTTAAGTTGCAATATCAATGTTCCCGTGAAAGGGTTCACCCCCTAAGAACTAATCTCTCAAAATGTACCTTGATTTTTAACAGACTGGAATGACAGAGAGACTTGACTTGCTTGCTGTGTTGCTTGAGTTTGCGGTCAAAATAAATTATCGATATTTCCAGTGATAGGAAACCTACCTACCCTTACCTTTTGATATTTAGTTATATGGAGAGCATGTATTACCTCTGACCATCTCACAACGTTGAACGTTGACAAATATTTCCTTTGTTTGACACAAATAGCACGTTCAGTTATGTTGAACGGTGTTTCTAAAGATGCTTTCACGCCAAAATACAAAAACAGAACAGTACTTGCACAGCGGTCACACGTACGACGCATACGCAGCTCCCACCATAATTTTTGCAAAGATCAAAAGAAGACAAATGTGAAAACGTTCAACTGCAAAACATAATGTCGTTTCAGAAAATTTAAGCTTTTTAAATTGTGTTCTAAACGAAGTAACTGTTGGGGTGAAATTCGATTTGTCAACATACTTTTTACATTTTTTTTCATACGAACCTCACCCACATAAATGTTTGAACTGGCTAAAATTTCAAGGCTGTGAAAAACAGTGAAACTAGTCCACGTTTCTGGGGAACCCCAACCTACCCCTCCCCTAACCCCACATTTTGCTCTAATTGATAATAAGTAAAAAAAAAATTGTTGGGTTAGGGGAGGGGTAGGTAGAATTATAATATGCTTTAGACCTACCAAGCATGTGGTGTGTGATTATCATTGTAAGAATCGGCCTTCCTAGAATTCTCCAGTTAGCTCCAAGGAAGCCTACAAGGGACTTGATCCGGTCAGCAAGAAACTCGTTATCAAGTGCCAGGTAAAACTGATGATAATCCAGAATCTACAACAATGATACCATAGATTATTTAAGTTTATCATATCACAGGTGTTATCACAAACTGCGTCTTCAGCTACGTCTGAGCTAACGCACCATTACATAGCTTAGTGTATTTTCACAATAAACCAGTACTGTATTGTATTGTACTGTGCTGTATTGCACTGCACTACACTGCACTGCACTGCACTGCACTGCACTACACTGCACTGCACTGCACTACACTGCACTACACTGCACTGCACTGTACTGCACTGCACTGCACTGCACTGCACTGCACTGCACTGCACTACACTGCACTGCACTACACTCCACTGCACTGCACTGCACTGCATTGCACTGCATTGCACTACACTGCACTGCACTGTATTGTATTGTACTGTATTGTATTTGTATTTGTATCACGCACAACTTTTTCAGAATCTTGCAAAACTGCTGTTTTGTCTGTTTTGTCTGCACGGAGCCTGATGCACGAGAAGCCAGTTTCAGAGAACAGCATGTATCGACTTCCAAGTTCTTCCAACCCCCGAGTCTCATGATTGCTCTTTGTTATTTATTCTTCGCACTATAGGGTAAACACATCTCCAAAACAGCATAATCTACAGTATCTCGGTGATGAAGAACGTTTAAATGTCAAGTATTCTAATAGAATAACTATGAGGCCAAAAATAGACCCTAAAAGAACCAAAAGAAACCAAACTTGTGAAAACAGATTCTGTTAATTGAACTAACCTGAGGGGTGAATGCCAGAATGGAGTTTCCTACATTGTACAACATACTTGTACCTAGGACTCCTATGTTATAGTTAGGCCTGAGAAGAGAATGCGTTTCAATGTGAAGTTAAATGTGATTGATTTTAAAGAAGCAAATCTGAAGACAGTAGAACCAGCTTTTTGCAGCCTTTTGAAGACTGTTGTGGGAATGACGATCTATAATAAATTTTACGTTTAAAAGCAATGTCAAGTACAGGACTTTCAATGACTTTTATTACAGCAAATTAAACTCCTATAAGTTGACAGTCATGGGAAAACATTCACGTTGACGTCTGAGATTTTAAGGGTTTATTTTCCTTTTTTTTGGGGGGGGGGAAGGGGTTATTTTTGGAGGTGCTTATAGTCGGAATTTGAAGGTAACTTTAAACCCAAATACAAAACTTGTCACAACTTGTTAATACATGTATGTACATGGAACACTACACCAACCTAGGTTTGCTGCAAACATTACCTGCCAGTAAGTTTGAGCTTGGCATTCGTTCCTGCAATGAAAAAATCATTTGAACGTGCTGTAAGATTGTCACAATCATAAAAAGTTGGCTGAGTGAAGATGCACAAGTGTAAGACTAACAAACGACAATAATTATTACAGTACAATCACAAAAGGGGAAGGAGGGGTAGGATGTCACCAGTGGGAACAAATCGAACCTTTCTAGATCTTTTGCGCACTTAATCCTTCGATGATAATTGAAATAGTAAATGAAACTCATGTTGAAGCTCAAAGACAATGCCAAGTGTAAAAGAATTTGTAAGAAATAGCGATATATAGCGCGGAGTTAGTTTCAGTTCAAAAGCGCATCAAATTTGCATAATATTGAAATCTGACCTTTTCAATGAAAGTCAGATGGTATGTAACGCAACAATTCTATCTCTATGATGTCCGTTTTATTTCTTCTACCTGTTGCAAATGGCACGAGTTTCCATTTCTTTCTTCGACTAACGTTAGCGTTCAGCAAAAGTGCTCAGAAGTCACGGTTTGTGAATCACGGTAAAAGCAATAATCATGTGAAATCTATCACATCATAAAATCATCGGCGCGCGACGTCTCGCTTATTGAAGTTAATTAATCTTTGAAACAAAGGAAACAAAAGGCTATTCAAACACCACCGCGTCCTATTCTTTACCGCGGTATTTCTGACCGCAAAAAACCGAGGTAAAACCGGAGTTTTCAAAGAAGTTAGACGAGGTTTTCCCGAGGTCAAACCGGAGATACAAACTGCAATTCCACCGCGGCAGTATTGCGGAAAATGCACCAATACTTTCGAGCGGTACTGTACATTAATTATTTTCACGGAGGACCATAATAATACCAAAACTGCTCTATCCATGCCAAAAACTGCAACAAGCATCGGATCAGGTGCAAGTTTGTCGGGGGGGGGATCCAAGAGGAAGGGAGGGAAGGATGGGTCATATACTCCAGAAACCTTAAGTTTTTGAATTTGACTCTCTGAATTACGTTTCCTGTGTTTCTCAGACCAGAAAGTTCTTCCTAAGTTCGACTTTGTGATATCCAATCTTTTACCTCTCATTCGAATATTGGCTAATGTATTTATTTTTATATGCCAACTAACAATTTTAATTTTTCAAAGCGAAACTACTGGATCTTGCTAAGTCCGACAAGTGCCTGTGGACTTTAAGTCCAGCATCTGGCCTCAAATAAAAACCCTGCTGTGCATCAATTAGGCGTAGAAAGGGGAAAACAAAAATTAGTTTCTCTTCTTTTTTTCTTACCAAGTTGCTGGTACATGGAGCTGAGTGTGCGAGCTGGAAGGACTTGGATGGGATTAACATGTTGTGTGACCTGAACAGGAACATCAAGCTTCTGAAGCTGAGTTCTCACCATCTCATCTTCAGCAAGAAGCGACACTAGAACGATTTTGAAAACAAAAATTAATTACTATACAACACTAAATAACTGATGAAGTCATTATGTACAAGGCAGTTACATTGTATCTATACATGTTTCCCCCGAAAAAAAAATGCCTACTGGCAAATCCTGTTGTTAGGGACACTGCTGGGACCAGAAAAGGTGGTTCAGTACCGTGTCAATATTACATGTAACTCTTTAAGCCTCACCATTATTATACAAATTCTTCTTACTGGTTTCCATACATTTAGTTACATTTTACTTCGGAGAATGCTTTAGACATCAAGTCTAATCAACCTTCATAGTAGTCACTTTGTTAGTTCTCATGACCTGTATATGTGGTATAATGCTCTGATTTGAAAAGGGGAAATTTTATTGGGGCCTAAGGGGTAAATCAAGCAGGTTAATTTGAGGACAAAGAAAACTGATGATAATAACCATGTGACCCACGTTAAGCAAGTGTCTGTAAAGTGGAGTTCAACTGTAATAAAAAGTACAATAACAATTCAAAATGCTAACTAAAGTTATACAAAACAAAACAGAGGAACAAAATGTATTATACCTTGCACCACCACATCTGGTCTTTTGTCAGTGGAATGTCTTCGATTCAGTGGATCAATTTCTCCAACAGCAATGAAGTTCTGTTTAATAAAAATAACTACATTGTAGCACGCTGGAAGCTTCACTGAAATGAAATATAGACTGACTGATTTATATTGAGGAAAATTTATGATTAAAAGGTGTCATCTTGCAACCAGTCAAAAGGAAAGAAGGCGATAAAAATTCATACCTCATTTAGCAAACAAGCCAGAACATAGAGTGAGTGAGACCATAAGTGCAGTATGTTTTCACCACATTCTCTCTCCACACTGTGGGGATTGGCTTTCTCAATATCAACCTGTCAAAAATGAAATATAGGGTACCAAGTGATGCTTGGAGGCTACATAGTCAATGCTACATGCCCCTTCCATTGCTACTTGCATGAAGTTTTTGAAAGAACTGAGAAAGGTGAGTTGTCAAGTTTGATGTTCATGCTCACAACTCCTTCATTTGTACTTTTTCATACTTTTTGAACTTGACTGGTCATTTGAAATTGAGACCATCAAAAAGTTGCCCAAAAAATGTCAAAAAACCCTGTGTGCCCACTGGCACACAAGGTAACCAAGAAACCTGAGCAGAGGTTTCTTCCAAAACCCATGACAGCCCTCCACAACTAACCTTGTTCCTGGGCACATAAAAGAATTCTGGGACTAAAGGGAGGCCGGCATCATCACGCACCAACAGCGGTTCCAGCAACGCAGTGTAGGTCTTTACCTGTCAAAGATGAGAAAAAAAAAAAAGAATCAGAGAAGCTATAAGGGAAAACTATCTGGAGTTTGTGGGAAACCAAACTGACCAAAGGAGGGTGGAGAGCCAAAATTTAAATTTGTCCCAGAGTTCCTGAAATTATCCAGAAAACTTGCCCCAGGGATCCTGAATCCAGGAAACTTGCTCCAGGGATCCTGAATCCAGGAAACTTGCCCCAGGGATCCTGCAACCATGAAACTTGCCCCAGGGATCCTGAATCCGGGAAACTTGCTCCAGGGATCCTGCAACCATTCATGAAACTTGCCCCAGGGATCCTGAATCCAGCAAACTTGCCCCAAGGATCCTGAACCCAGGAAACTTGTCCCAGGGATCCTGAGTCCAGGAAACTTGCCCCAGGGATCCTCAATCCAGGGTCCTAGGGAGGTGTTCAGTGGGGCTATGCCATGTATCTTTAATAACACTTTGAAACAACAAAAGTCACATTTTCATTGAGTGGTTCCAGAAAATATCCATACCCAACCCATGGATGTTCGTTGAAAATTCCGAGGAGGAGGGGGGGTCTCAGAAGCCAATTTTTTCAAAGGAAAGTACAAAGCTAAACCAGAATTTCCTAAGGGGTGGGTTTGCAAACCGAAAAAACATACGACGTGGTGGGGGATGAACCACACATTAAAGAAAACCTAATAATGGTCCGGTTTTGATCAATTTAGACAATATTAATAATACTAGAGCAGTAAAACTATTAATGAGTGCCTTTGGTCATGGATGGCCAGCAAGTTGGACATGGGCTACAAGGTACTTGAAAACGTTGGGCCAATGTTTTCAAGTTCTGTGGTTACAAGTGTCTTGTAACTTACTGGTTTGCCCTTGTTTTGCAAATTCACTTCTTCATGGTGTTCTGGAACATTTTGTACGAGGTACCTAATCATAATCTTAGCATAGCTTTGGCAAAATACCAGCAAGGCCCCTGTGACCAAGTTCCTTCTAATACAAAGTATCATATAGTTATCCCAAACTCTTAAGCCTCTTAACTGGTTTGCATAACATTTTAAAATATCAATAACAAAAAATGGCATACATGTCTGTGTTATGGAGGTGACCAGAAGGATTTAGGTCTGACCATATTATTTTATCATCAATAAATATTCTTTTAGGGCACACTGTAATAACATCAGTTGAAAATTTGAAGACATCAAGAATACCTTGCATACCATTTTTTTTTACCATAGTTAATTACACTTTTTAACTACCCAAAACTATCAAAAAACGTGATTTCTTTTTAATCTGAAATTAGGGTTTAAAGGCTTTTTAACACTTTCATTACAAGTGGAATTCAAATGACCTTGTCAAAAATAAAAGGAAGGAAGTGACATCACGTGGAAATGCAGAAAGTAATATCATAATGGATTCTCTAATCCCTGCTGCAATTAACACTCTTTACCTAAACACAAAAACAGAATAGAAGACTAATTACTCCATTGAAATTTGAATATAGATCAGGAGTCTATGTGATTGAGTTAAAATCTTTAAATCCAAAAGTTTTATTTTTACTTTTATACATCAACACCACCACAAGCCCTAATATAGACACTAATTTTCATTTATGAGATTTGGTGAAACAAGTTCCACCAGAACTGATTCCAGTATAAAAAGGAAATATTCACCACTTCCACCACCTAGACAGTTAATTGTGCATGCATTTATGTATAGCGTCTTGAGAAATGTGTACGTGTGCGATTAAAAGTCACAGCCATTTTAACACTGTCAAAATATGTGTGCATTGTACAATATAAAACAAGTTATCTCTGTAAACAACAAGCACACAATTTTAAATAAAGAGCTACATAATTAAACTGACAAAGGGGGATTAAAGCCTGCATTTATTAAGGATGAAAAGGAACAATTTTTGCATATAATATCATAACTATATGAGGATAAAAACCATAATAATTATTATACTGAAGTCTGCAGAACTGCATCCAATGAATAATGAACCTTTACCAATTGTCACTTTCAGTTTTAGTATAGAATTTGAAAAATGACTGTTTGTAAGTTATTCAATTTAATTAATTATTTTTTTCCAAGACCCTACTGTTTACTGAGACAGCAAAACCTCAAAGCACATTTATTTGGACAACAGGAAAGCAATATCAGTGTGGTGAACTTAATGCCAATTAAATAAATGTTTAATTGGATGACGATAAATGAATGCAGGAGACAAAGGAATTGACTTACAACTTTTACATTATTGATGTTTACTTAACCCACACTCTACAAAGCATTCTACATTCTTAGTAATCCCAGTTTACATGTAGCATGTAAAATGCCACAAGCATTTCAAGATTTCCCTTTTTGAAGTCTTTGAATATCTAGACCACTCATTTTACTGTCACAATTTCACCACAAAGAGCACCGAAACTAAACGAGTTTTCTGACGTGACGGAACATTTTTGCATAACATCGCAGCTAAGGACATTACCAAGAAGGATCAGGCCGATTTGATCCACGAGAAAATGACATGAAAGCTAAAGAGGACAAAATGATACAGACAAATTTGCCATGGAACAATGATATTCGAGTATCCAGAAGTATTCCTGTGAGTTCAACAGCACCAGAACACTTTTCTATGGAGCAAATAAATAAACTGGAGAGCAGATTTTCACATCAAAAGTGGCCAGATAAGACAGGAATTATTATTATCGCTATGGAGTGTAACCTGCTCATTGAAGATGTGGAGGTGAGACTTTTCCAGAGCTTTACACTAGCCTTTAAACCTAATTTGTAAACCTCTTAAGACTACCAGAGCATAAACGTGACAAATACTGTCTAACATTTTCACCTGGGGACAACTGAAAAATGCAAAATGCTACTGGAAGCTACAGCTGATCAAGAATGGCTTTTATTTGAATGGTCACATTTTAAGTCCAGATCGAGAACCAAAAGACACAACCACTCCAAGTGTGGAGCAAAATAAACAGTATCACAGAAAAGCTTCATAATAATGGTCACCACAAAGCAAGAATTAAATTTCAAATTACTTTTATTAAGTTTGACTTGTGGTCTGAAACGATTTCACAAATAACTACACTGAATTCAATAAATGTTTGGAACATGTTCATACACATGTAATTGTAAAAGCTGCTTTGCTCCGAACCAATATCTTAAACTGTTAAGAATGTTCATCAGTTTGACAAAGTGTCCAATATAATAATCATTGCTTCCTTTTCCTATTTTATGGTATCAATATTACTAATAGGAATATATTTTCGACAAAAATGGAATCTTAACTTTACATGCATTTTGCTTTATTAATTTCTTCTGACATTATTAATTAAAAGTTACTTGTGGTTGATAGTTACAAAGAATCACAGCAGCCGAAAGTATGAAATGTGCATTTTCAGAAAATCCAGTGGAACCTCCACTTAAATAGCCACCTCTCCACGATGGCCAACTCTCCACAACCATCACTTTTTTGTGTCACGGATAACAATCCATACATTCATTCTTGTTTTGACCTCTCTACAACGGCCACCTCCCCATAACGGCAACAGCCACTTAAGTGTGTCCCAACTGCCCAAATAACCTCTCCAAAATGGCCATTTAAGAGCGAACAATTTACAAAGTGACGTACTCACTGTACAATACCTACTTTATTTCATTAACATTTTTGTTCTAAATAATTGGTTTCTGTTTTGTTGATTACTTTGATTGATTGATTATTAATATACTACATTAAGCATTTTTAAAAATAAAAATGTTCTATCCATTCCCCTCCCCCCCCACCAAAAAAAGTGGTGGCTTTTGATCATATTTTTCTTTCTTCTCACGACCTTTATGTTTGATTAAGCAGTGTTACTATTGATATTAGGAAAATTAAATGTTGGTCACATATGTACAAGGTACATGTAATCTTTATTGAGTGACAACTGGTGTTACTTTTGGTATCATGAAGGCTTGAGATTTCTTTTTTTTCCAGACAATGTGTATATTTCATCGAATACATTCCATTTACTTACAAAATAAATATAACTAGCTAACTATAAACATTGTGTAAAACATCACGAGTACCAGAATACAGACTGGAACTTTAGTCAATTGTTGTCTTAATATTTATATTTTGCTTTAAATTTTCCTCAACAGCTTTGGTTCCAGGCCAGGAGAGAGAAATGGTTACAAGGGTTGAAGACAGCCATTGCTTTGGCAAAAGATACCTTATCAGAGTACCAACAACAACAGTTACATTTTTAATTGTAATTATACAGATTTTAATAAACATTATTACCAGTAATTTAATATTCAATTTTATTAATTATTATAATTATTTCAATCTATTAATAATTAATTTAATATTGTGGATATTATCTTTGATTGGATGGCTATAGGTTAATCCATAATTGAGTAATTGGTTATGATGCTATGTGTCACTAATTTTCTTCCCTTAACTTTATATTAGGAAAAGTACTACCAATTTATCCCAGATACCCCTTGAAATGGTTTGAAAATCTGCCCATTTCATGTGACCACAATTTTGTTGACCAAAACATCAGGCACACTGAACTTGTCACAAATTACATTGTAATTTCAACCTGTAGTTACCACAAATTAATGCCTTTCCAGAAAACAAAACAAAACAAAACCAACAAACCAACAAACAAAAAGTTTGTTCTGCACTAGTTAAATCACCAGCTCTGGAAAAGTTATTTAATCTGAGGACATTACAGGTGACTGCAAGGCAGCTTTGAGTTCAGTTATCCCAAATTCAATGTTACCAACCCTGGAACATTGTGTACCGTATTAACTCGAATAAGCGCTGCATTTGGGACAAAAAAAGTTAACAAGCGCCGCCCCCGAATATTAAAAGCGCCATGGTCCCGATGCGGCGCTTATTCGAGGGCAAGCACGTGGGTGGTTATTTCCCAGCAAAAATATCACGATATGTTTTTAGAGAAAAGAAAACGAGACATTTTTTGAAAATAATAACTTTCCATCCAAAGTAACCTAGAAAGATCTGACACTTCTGTTTTTAGTTTGGCTTAAACAGCATTTTAACCTAGGAGACCGAGCACTTCATTTTGTTCCTTGCTTACAATTTTAGTGACATTTTGTGAAAGTACCAGAAGAGATGAATGGTGACAATCAAAAGACGCTTCTGTTAGTTACTGTAAAAGTTTTGTACAGATCGAAAATATACATTGTACTGTTAAATTAAAAGAAAAGATTTCTTTGTAGTGTCCAATTTTTAAATAAGCACCACCCTCGATTAAGCGCATTTGAGGTGCGAAAAATTTAATAAGCGCCACGGTGCTTATTTGAGTAAATACGGTAGTCAGGAAAACTTTGACCGCCCTTTCTAACAGTAGTCTCTGTGAGATTTTTAAGCCATTTTTAAAGGATATCTGAGATCAACAGAATACAGCTGCCGGCTCTCTGACTAATTATTTTTATTTTATGATAATACAACCTGACACCTAGAGCACAGGCTCAGACAGTATCAGCAACAACAACAACAACTTGCAGCGACCAGATCCACATCAATAGCTGAATATCTAACTTACATAATATGAGTTTACATAGCAGATGTGAATCTTCAATAATAAGGAGGGTCAGCATGGTTATGTGCATTTCACAGTTAGTCCTTGTAAACACTAAGTGATCGCATACATGAATAGCTGTGCCACATTTTTTTACACAAGGTTGCAAAAAAAGATGGCAAAAAAGGTCAATAATATTTTTATTTATTACCTGCTCTTTGTCATCATTGAACAGTCCATCCAGCAGAAGATAGCAGAAAAACAGCGGCCACTCACACTCAATGTTCTCAAAGATTTCTAGTTCAGCAGGTTCGTAGTGAAGCCTGTAGGGGTCCTGTGGAACAATAAAACATTACGGCAATAAATTTGATTTTCAGGGATGAATTTGGTATTATTTTTTTATTCAGTAAGTCTGTGAGCCCCCGTGTGGCGGTGCGGTGGTGTAGTGGTTAGTGCATTGGACTTTAGATCTGAAGGTCGGTGGTTAGATGCCCAGTCCCTGCCATCGTGTTGTCTCCTTAGACAAGATACGTTACCCCACATTGTCTCTCTCCACCCAGGTATATGAACGGGTACCGGCAACATACTGCTGGGGGTAACCCTGTGATGGACTACTAGCATCATCTCCAGGGGGGAGTAGCAATACTCTCAGTTGCTTCATGGCTTCATGCTACAGAAACCGGGATAAGCTCCGGCCATGTGGGCCTCCTTGGCCCGAGTGCGACTTTATCCTTATCTTTATCTTTTAGTCTACGAGACCTTATAACACTTTCTATAATGCAACATAGTCTTACAAGAGTTTTGTGGACAATAAAACTCTAACTAAAGCAAACTGTACGTGGCTCAATTTTATCCTTGGTTCAATTTTTACTTTCCTTTGTTTTATGCTCATTATCATACATTACCATACACAAAAACAAAGGAAAATAAAAATTGAACCAAGGATAAAATTGAAACCACAGCATATATGCAGCTTGGGTGTCTCTGAATTTACCAAAATTTTCAGGTTGGTTTTCCTGTCGAGTAAAGTCAACAGGAAAATTAATGCTGTTCCATTTGCTTCATAAATTTCTTTGGACTGCCAAGTCATGTCTGTTTTAACGGCTATGCATACGTTCTTAAAACACTTTACTCACCTCAAGAGGAGTTTTGTACCCATCTCGGAGGAAACGAACAAGACCAAATCGACCCTTCCAGATGGAAAACAAAAACACAAGTCAAAAAAAGCAACTTCTGTCAGTTTGAAATCTGTTTTGCTTAAGGCTTAACACAAAAATCACAAAACCTATAAAATCATAAATTAAGTTACATTAACAAAAGATAGCAATCAATACAAAATGTACATCAGAAAATTTAATTTGAGACAAACTTGTAAATTTTATTTGCTGATGTAAACAAATACCTGAAGTTTGGTGATTATCTTCTCCCGGGCATCAGTCACAAGGTCCTCGTCCTCAACAGCAAAGGCAGGAAAACTAACCACGCTAAGCACAGAGGCTGCAATTTCCTATAGAAGTAAAAGAAAAATTTCAATAATTCAATAAAAATTAAGATACATTGGTGTGTAACAATTTTATTACTTTCAACACCTTACATTATTTTTTTTGCTCACGAATGTTCAAGAAGGCCAATTGAAGGGCTCGGTGGAAAAAGGGAATAAGTGACAATTATAGGTTGAATGCTATTTAGCTGAAAATTGGCACACAGGTTGGTTTTCGTGTAAGGAACATTGTTGTGCAAATACTTCTTGACCTGAGAGCTTCAATTCAAAGAATTTATGGCGTATTACTTTCGCTTAAAACTGACAAAAAGAAAACAACAGGAGCATGGATTCTAGGTTGAATTAATTTGTTTTAGTTCAGGTGGAGAACAAAAGAAATCACTCATGCTTCACTTGAGCCAGTTCAGTTAAAAAAAACTGTTTAAGCAAAAGTAATCTGCTAATTCTTTGAATTTTAGATCTCAGGTCAAGAACTAAATGCACAACAGTTTTCCTTACATAAAAAACAGCCTGTATGCCACTGTTCAGCTGAATAGCACCAATTTCGATTTTAACCTCAAATCATCACTTAGTAATTTTCCCCCTTTTTCCACTGGGCACTTACATATTTGTAGAAATAAAATAATTTCATTATTTTATTGTTTCTTAACGTTTCAGATACTGGTATACAAATCATACAGACATGTTAGATTCATGAACCGACGATTGCTAGTGACTCCCAAGCTATATTCTCAAGGTCAAGCAGTTTGCATTAATTTCACGTCACTTATTAATAAATTCATGTGACTTTCAATGTCAACAGATACATGTGTCAGTTTCCAAAAAGGTCTGCATGATTATTTAGAGATGCACAGTCTTGACGCCACAGTGTTACCTGTGTTTGTGGAAAAATAAATAAATAAAAAATACATGTAATAATAAAAGAATTTAAATAAATAAATAAATAAGTAAATAATAATAATAATAATAATAATAATAATAATTTCCAGAAGGGTGGGGGGTTCAAACCAAAAAAAACCTCTGTGGGGGGAGTATGGATATTTTCTGGAACAACACATTAAATGATAATTCCCATCTTTTAGCCTGAATTACCATAAGAATTCTGACTGGTCAATTTTCTTTGACATGTACAATGTATCCATACTAAGGAGTTGGAGAGGCCATGCTGGAACTAAAATGAAATGTAATTAATTACCTTGGAATTGGACTCTCTTGGAACCATTGATTGTAAAATAGCCTGTGGACAAAATAATGTTACAAATTAAAACAAATTAACTTTTATGACAACTGAAAAAAGGTTGATGCAGAAAAAAGCAGCACCCAATGGCAGCCCCATTAAATTTATAACTTAAGGTATGACAACACAGTTACTAATAGCCACTTCTTTTTTGCATGCACAAAAACATGTCCACTAGTTTTCTTTTCTGAAAACTCCTGTCAGTACAACTGAAGTTAATTAATAGAATTTCATTGCACTTTCAACAGTTTCTATCTTCAGCTACATGGTGTACCAACCTTGCATTGCTGAATGTCATCAGGAAGGATATGGATGACGGATGAATGTCCACCTTCGGGGCCAAACAAATCCAAGCCATCTAAGGCTTCTAATGCAGCCTAAGGAAAAAAACAGTGGTTAGGGGCTGGACTTGCAATCCAGAGGTCCTGGAATAAGAATGTAATGATTTTGCCATTGGCAGCTCCTTTGAGCATCCTGAAAAAGTGTTTAAATTCTTGAACAAACTGTTTTTTTGCCTGTGACAAACATTCTTCCTCCTTCTCAAAACCTTGATGAAATGTCATATATGCAAATCACTAGCAGCAAACCATGCTTGAATGTCTGGATCTGCAACTTGAATGGAAGTGAATCTACATGTGACTAATAGAGAATAATAAATAAATGATACCGGAGAAAAAGTTTTGAATGCAAAACTTATCGATAGGAATTACACATGTACACAAGTCGGCAAAGTATGATCGTCCAGGTGAGTGAAGCCCTGAGAAGGACTGTTTGTGGTGACATTGACTGATTTTTTGACAACCTGAGCGGGAAGTCATCATCAGAGTCAAGTGAACTGTGAATCGTCAGTAGATGTTATACATGTACAGCTGTAAGTCTGGTGGTTGTCCTGATTGGTTGAAGAACTCATGATGTTATCGGTCATCTGTCAGTTAAGCCGTGATGTTATGGGCTGCACGAAGAATGTAAAATGTGACTCATGCATTTGGATCCGTCTTTTGTTACTCAAATGTCTGTTGGTCTATTTCTAGTAAATTAGTTACATGTAGTTTGTCTATTGCTTGTCTGTCTGGTTGTCTGTCCCAGTTGATTCTGTGGTTTGTTTGTAAATAGTGTTCAGCAATGTGACTGTTGATATCATGATTTCTAATCCTTCATTTGTGTTCAGTCAGTCAGATGTTCAAATGTTTGCTGGTTTCACCAATACAAGTGGCCTGGCAGTCGCAGCATTTGATCTTTAGATCATCTCAAGATCAAATGCTGCCATTGCCAGCCCACTTATATTGGCCAGATGACCAATAACATTGCAAGTCCGTTGATCAATTAGGACAATGACCAGAGACCTATAGCATCTACTGATGATTCACAATTCCCTTGACTCTGACAATGACTTCCACTCAGGTTGTCGAAACGTCAGTCAATGTCATCGCAAACAGTCCTTTTCAGGACTACACTCACCCGGATGATCCTACTTTACCGACTTATAATATGACTCCTGGGTTCAAACCATTTACAAAGGAAATGTACAGCTTGCAAAAATAATTAATACAGTTTCCTACTAATAAAAGCCAACCTTTGCCATTCCAATAGAACTGGCATTAAGCTCTGGCATACCATGATTAAGTTTGTCACCTCTTTCCCAGATACCATAGTCCTGTGATAAGAGAAAACAACAAAATAATATAAATTAATGCAATCAGTTTCTCATATTGTAATTAGTGTACGAGTTCAAGATAAAATGCCACAATCATCGGTGATCAGAAGCCTTTAAATTATCTAAATTTACTTACTGGGATGCAATATGCCTTTTCAATGTAGAAAACCAGATTCTGTATAAAAGCTACTTCATCAAGGGTAAAGATGATTTGTATTCCTGTGAAAAAAAGCAGTTGAAATTAACAAAGATATTTAATTATGACCACAAAAAATATTCTTCCTGCAATAATTAAATCACATACACTGTAAATCTAAATTCTTTAATTTTTTGTTGAGAGTCTGAAGTCTGACTTAGCTGAAACTGTATTACCCCAGGATTCCAGATCAAACTGGAATCTGGTGCTAAAATTATGATGAGGGGAAAAATTATAAAACCTGGAGAAAAACCTTGCTGCAGTGTTGAAAACTAACAAACAAAACTTCTGAGAGGTTACTGAGGCAGTGACTGAAACTGATGTTCCAATGGCGAAAGGGAAATACTCTCAACCTGCACTACGCATGTAACTGCTTCCCCAAAATAATGTGTATGTAACAAAACTATAAATGTACCTGAAGCAGTCATTTGTGCCAACATAAGAAGATAAAGGGAAGTAGCGTCAATCTGTAGATGACCCCATGCGTGATCACCAACACAAGGACTACAGGTTTCTGTAATAACAAAGTTGCAGATATGAATCTCACAGATCCTTGGCTTCTGTATTCAAAACAGTTATGTGGTAGAGTAATTGAAGCTGTGTTCTCTAGTCTTATGGGGTGCTATCACAGGTGTAGACTCCAGCCCACATGTGTACACTGGGTACATACATTTTACATACAGTTGTATATGTGCATGTTTATGTAGCTCTCATGTGTGGGGATATGATCCAATCTATCTCATTCAAAAACTCAATAATAATTCATTAAGAAAATACAAAGGAAATTAATGTTTAATGAGTGTCTTTACATGTATATCTGATAAAGACACAGCTAAATTTTATGTCCAATTTTCATGGCCAAAATAACCCAAAATCTAAATATCAGTGCAAGAATGAAAAGATCTACATCAAAGGTTTATGAAGCCATTCAATAAACTCGCAGTTCGTGCTTTATCAAGTCTAAAACAATCGGCTTCGCCTCGTGTTTTAAACTTGATAAAGCACTCCTGCTCGTTTATTAAACATTACATAAAGGATTGTAAATTTCCTTGACTTTCGTGTACAACACTTTGTGTAGATGTAAAGTGGCTAGTTTCTAAAGGAACTGTTATGGATTGCATTGGTGAGAAGTAGAACATAAAAATTTGGATTTAACAACTCAGTTGATAAGGTAAATTGGTTGCAATGAAAAGGTGAATTGGTTGCCATAAATTATGGTGCTACAATGGCTAATTTTTCCTTATCAAGAGTCAATCTAATGTACCAAGTACATGTAATTTTTCCTGATCTGAATCCCCACAAAGTAATTTTGACAGTGGTACACAAATATTTATATGTACAAATTACATATGTTTATATAAGAGCATTTACATAGCTATGGCACCTTCCTTGATACGTATACTTACTTAAATTATATTTGGCATGAAGGGCATCTTCCTTGGCTTGTGATTTCTTAAATTTTTCAACTTTGTGAACCTTCAGACAAGTACATTGTACAAAATAAGTTCAAATGTAATACTGCATGCATTTACTATGTACATAAACCTGTAAACAGTTTGACAATCACAAGTTACATGTATAAAAGTTGTAAATACATTGCTTTGGCAATGGAGTTATTATCAGCCTTTGGTTGGCTGGTTACCCTCAGTTTCAAGTCCTGGCAATTTATTACTGAAA
The DNA here is from genome assembly GCA_964017195.1 of Siderastrea radians. Classification (NCBI taxonomy): domain Eukaryota; kingdom Metazoa; phylum Cnidaria; class Anthozoa; order Scleractinia; family Rhizangiidae; genus Siderastrea; species Siderastrea radians. The sequence continues at coordinate 1,703,999 of OZ024894.1, read as the reverse complement.
CAATCATTCAGTTTATTACCTGTCTCATCATACAGGTTAGAAGTCCTCTCATACATTTCACAACAGCCTATAGGGAATTAACAGAGAGTAAAAATATCACCACTTTGCAGATGTTAGCTGTACACTGTAGGTACATTTGTACATGGAGGCTGGTAAAAAAACAAAACAAAGCAAAAGCAACAACAACAAAAAATAAAATGAATGAAACACCCAGCCAGGAGGGTGTACTCAGGTATATTAGTGATAATGAGATACATGTATGAATGAAGCAAATTTGTAGACCTAAAAAACTACTGTAAAGGAGCACAGTCAGGAGGGGTGGTCCAGCTGGGCCGAAGTTAGGGGAACGGCAAAGGACAGGGATAATTGGAGAACAAGAGTTGCAGCCTTATGGGCCTCATGGTGCAGAGAGAACAACAGCTGTAAGTGCTATGTAAGTAAAGAACTTCCATCAGGCTAAAACTAGATCCAAAAACGTCCAGTGACCCAGAATATCACCCCAAAACTCCCTTTTTCTTGTGTGTAAATACCACTGACACAATTGTTCAAGGCATACACAATGCATTTTTCATGAAGTAACCTTTATCTATTTGTAGAATTCAAGAACCAATTTAAATTACCTGAGTGAGTTCATGTGCTCTAGCCCTGTCCTCATCCATGTCGGCATTTTTTTTATATGCCAGTGACAGGCCCCAGACAGCCAGGATACTGTAAACATTATCACGAACCCATGCATCACCTAAGTACTCAGTAGATCCAGATTTATACTTAGCTCGGTTAATTTTTGGCGGCAAGAGACCTGTGACTGGATCCTGCATTGAAAAAAAAGGAAAGAAAACAGCTCATTAGGGAAACTTTGCAGGACCTGTACTTGACAGACAGGATTTGTATGAGGAGAATTTTTGTCCTTTAAGTATGTTTAAATTTCTGCACCTTTCCAGTAGATAATTCAATATTACTCAGGTCACCTGAAACTTAACCTGGTTTCTGCAACACAAAGCAATTGGGAGTATTGCTACTTCCCTCTGGATGGGAAACTTGTACGTGTTTCCTTGTCTCACACCCTCCAAATATAACCTTATGGCATTTCATTTGCTGTCATCCAACGGAAGACCATAAAACACTTGTTTGGGAATGCTCTGGACGTTAACTTGCAGTCACAAAAATAGAATACAGAAATATTTAACAAAACATTAGCATAAGCTCAAGCTTATTTGTTGGTTTCGTTAAAAGTCACGATGAAGTTACAAATTATTGATACTGATCATCAATTCTTTGTTTTCAGTCCTGATCTGCATGAGATCTTTAAGATTTCTAACTTTTAGCAAACCATTAAAGAATCATGCCTATGTTCTGAAGCAACAGTACAGAACATTCTTGACCATTAATTCTTGGAAAAGGAAAATTCTGACATGCATGATATATTTCATGACCTTATAATCGTACTCGTGACTGCTTAATGAAAACACGAAGTGTTAGAGTACTGATACGTTAAATAAAAAGCGAGCAGATCATAACATACATATGTACCCTTGGCCATATTTTGATATATCAACAACAGTCTATCGACGAAGGGATTAGACAAGCTTAGCTAAAAGATGTCAAAGTCTAATTTTAATTCGGGACGAATTTGTACCTGAAAATCCAAGATAGTTCGGTTAACAAGACGGTGATACCAGTCTAAACGAACTATAGAGTTGCTTCTGGTTCTCATGGCTTCTAAACGGTATTGATTTATGATTTCTGCAACCTTTCGGCCGAGCTAAACAAGCTCATTAACCATACTCCCAAATTTCCGCCATTTTTAATCGCGACATCAAATAACCCACTGTTCGCGAAGGACTGGAGTTGAGTGATGACGTGAAGTCCGCGCGTAATTTGACGCAATCAATGGTAACAATGGAAACGTGGTAAATTTCACTTTCTACAAACAGTGAGCCGGCTTCTTGTTCGTGTGTGAAGATTTTCCGCGAATTGCTTTAATTTCCTTGTAATCGGTGGAACGGAAGCGATTTTGTATTCTCCTGGAAGACACCTGGAAAGGAATTGACCTGATTTTAGCATACAGCGAGCGGAAATTTTGATGGACAGCGTTGAGGAATTTCCCACATGAGAGTGACTCGGCCATGAGTACGGAAATGGCTTTGCAATCAAATCAGTTTCAAGATTTCCTATATCAGGTAAGACAGAGATCTGAAGTGTATTCAGAATGAGTAACCACAGCAACTGGAGCAGAGTTTTCCACGAAATGCAAGGGGGGTTCTGTGGGATTTGACAAATTCTCTGTCGATCTTCGAGCCACAAGAAATACGACAAGGTTATTCACTCGTTTTGATATTACCGCAATTTGCTTCCAAAAAATGAAACCCAATCGATTCGAGATTCATGTTATTTCATTGTAGTTAATGCGTTGAAAAAAAAATAAATAAAAAGAAGAAGAAGAAGAAGAAGAAATCGAGCACCGCGAACTTACGCGAAATCGACAAGGTTATTCATTTGTTTTGATTTCGAATTTTCATCAATTTACAGATACTTACAAAAAATAAAATCCAGTCGAACGATGGTACATATTATTTCATAATCAATTTGATGATCAATGATGATCAACGGTGGGTGGGTTAGGGGGTGTTGGAGGTATTGGGGGGTTGAAACGTTTTGGTGTCGTAATATAAATGACTCAGTTTTTGTGACTTTCATGCCATTGATAAAAGCAGTCATCGATCAATCAATCAATCAATCAATCAATCAATCAAATACTGTAATCAATAATTTAATTTGCTATTCCATCACTCAATCAGTCAGTCAATCAATTCCCCGATCCATCGATCCATCGATTGAACATCAATCGATCGTTCGATCGATCGATCGATTGATCGATGTTGGAGTAATTTGAGAAATCATCTGAGTAGATCACAGTTCGAGGTTCAATTGTTTGTTAGATGACTGGTGGTTGTATTGGTCATATGCCATAAAATTTGTCACCCGCATTAGACATGTATTAGCCTGTTCCAGGCTCTCAGATAGTTGGGACGGCACGAAAATTAGAAAGGGAACGCAAAAATAAGACGCGCGGGATCTGGAAAAATGGGGGCGGTGGCAGGAAAGTCTCTCCCCAGCCCCTTCGCTTTTTGTTCGCGCTCTTTTTCTCAATTCACGCTTTCCCCACTGTCTCGGAGCCTGGAACAGGCTAGACATGTATAAGACAATTGTTCTGCCTACAGAGTGTGGCACCAGCTTGTCATTTTGCATACGAGGGCATCTCATGTTTTTGTCTTTAAGGAATTATTGAAACTGGAGAGGAGTACAAAAATTACAAAAAAGGTAATAATTGTTCTATTTTCCTTCTCTACTAGAGTTGGTTAATTTTGAGTTGACTTAACGGTAATCAGTTTGTTTTAAAATCTAATTTGGCCTCACATTTATGCATTTGGCCTGAGTATTTATGCAGAACACTTGACATGATAGAAAAAAATATGAAGAGAGTTGTCAGATGTGATTAAGGCCTCCCTGCTTTATGCCAAGCCAAGGTTAAAACTCAGCCTTGGGTTTAGTGGAGCCCTGGCCTTAGGGAACCAATGAAGCCCGGAGCCCACAGCTCAAAGCGTTTCTTCACTTGGAGCCCAGAAATTATGATACAGCAAAAAGTTCAAAATATTTATCAGTGGTACGTGGTGCTCAAGAAGGAAAGGGCTAGGGCAGGGTATCCAAATGTTTCGCGTACACTTCTTCCATTTCTCTTATTTTTACTGGCATTAAACTTAAAGGGGCTGTATTTTAAGAGCAGACAAATGCTGGCGTGTGATGAAGAAGTGGCCTTTATAACTCATTTGCTCTTGAAGAGCTATGTTCGATAATTTTTATTTTGTTCTTTTTTCTTAACCACAGGACCGATATTTTGTGCACAAAGTGTGCTTTGAAAGTCTGATAGACCAACATTCAACATACAGAGATCTACTTTCTAGGATAAAGGTGAGGATAAAACAAGACAACAAGCACCTGCACTCACTTAGAATTACTCGTTACAAGTTTGTGTCTAACGGTATTTAAATCCATACATCTAAGGTATTTGAACCCCCGGCCTTGATGTCTTTCCCGGACTCTTTAACTGGTCTATTTCATGTGCAAAATTTCGGAAAGATTCACCTGAGCAGAAGTACTCTTGCATTGACAGATTTGCGTTTAAAATTGCAGCGGAACAGCCTGTTCACCCGCTCTTTTTTAAAAAAGATTTTTATCTAGCTACTCAAAGGTATGCCGGTTACATTACATTAACTCTAATAACAGATGTCTAAAAAGCAGGTCAAAATTATGGTCAATTGCGTATCAGAACCTGGACAAGCGGTAGACTACAAAGGCCACGTCTATATTGAATCCAACAAGTTTTACTACAATCGTGTAGCGGTGACAGTGCCGAAAATTGGTTTAGTTCGCCGCCTAAACTTCGTTTAAATAATTGACACGACGTGTTCTTTTTAGGCAGAGTATGAAGAATGTATTGAGGCAATTGAAAGAGGACAAAGAGAGGCAACTTATTTGGCAGGAAAGTTAGCGTCAACTGTTATGGAACCTGAAACAGTCAGGTGAAAAGATTCAAACTAATTCAAATTCAGAGCGAAAGATTTATCGTTAAAGTAATTACATGCTATATAGATAGAATAAAGTGAAAACATCCTCACCTCACCTAAATTAACTTTATTTTGAAAAGGTTACTAAAGCATCCAGCAGTAGCTCCTCCGGGTTGCCACAAATCTGCAACTTTGCAAGGCTGATGCTACGTGCAACCTTTATAAAAGTAAATAATTTAAAAAAAAAATTGTCAGGAGTGGGATTCGAACCCACGCCTACATGAGTAGACTGCGACCTGAACGCAGCGCCTTAGACCGCTCGTCTGAACCAATTAGGGGTGCTTTCTATTATGGGATGCTTTCTATATTATATATTTCCATTATGCTAAATTTCCGGAAATTTCAGTCGAAGCATAAATGGAACGCTTCGGTCCAGGTGGAAATTTTCCGGAAAAAGTTGTCCACCTCCAGAGGTGGTCCTCTTTAACTGGTCGGTCCTGTCCGACCGAAACATTTTCAAAAATTCTCGTTTCCAGTCCCACTTCACTACGGAGTAATCGAAATTTGGGTCGAAACGTACCTGGTTGGAAATTTTGTTTATTTCGAACATTGTAGTTCCATTTTCCCTTGGTTAGTTCCACTGGTCTCTGACCGGTCGGTCTGGCATAATGGAAAGCACCCACTGTTTTCTTAATAGCTTGGTAAGAATTAAACGGGTTCAGTTCAGCACTTAACCTTGGCCTGATTTCTCATCGGAATCCTGATCCTTTTCTTTTTAACAGAAACTTCAAACAGCGTGGAGACGAACTTGAGCTAAAAATAGGATTGCTTAGACTCCTTAATCAGAGGTTTGTACGTGTTGATTTGCTAGCTCCTTCCGGAACATATTTAGATTATTAGATCCACCCTGGAAATTAATCATCGATCGCTAACGAAATAACGAAAGCGAGAGGATAACGAAAGCGAGAGTCGTTTGGAGTAGGCAGGATAAGAGTTTTAACTCTTTCAAAGTGCAGGGAGGTCAGTGCGAATGTTTGAAAGCTAGAGGCTAAACAAAGCGACAGTCGTCTCTAAGAAAAGAGACAAGAATTGAAGCTCGCATGGAAGTCGCTGAGTGAGAATGCATGAAAGTCAAAGGGCAAGCGAGAGCGAGTATTTTATTTTGAGAGAAAATCATCGATTAATTACAATGCTGTGATGATTCATTCTATTGTGCTAAGATAAAATTATTCAATACAGTTCAGTTCAAAATCTTCGTGGGCGCACAAGAGTCGATGAGAGCTCGCGAGATTTTCAAGCCAAACGAGAACGATGTTTAGAACATTTGTCAACTACTGTTTGGCCAAGAGCGATGAAAGGCTGTTTTTTCGCAGGCCGACCTTAACCCGAATCCTACATGTAAATCCCTACATGGGATTAGCACAATATACAAAGGATATATTTTCGAAGCCAGGAAAGTCATAGGGCCAATTGAAATAAATATCTGACAGTACACAACTGTGCTGTTGACTTGTTCTATGACTTTCCTGGCTTCGAAAATATATCCTGTTTATATTGTGCTAATCCCGTGTAGGGATTTAGGAGCCATGAAAAACACGTATGCCTCAAATAGAAAAACATCCCAAGGAATTGCCGCGTAAGATCCTACTCACTTCGTAAGGTGGCCACGTTGCCAGCGTGGTTGCTCCGATGGTATGGTGGTCATCACGCCCGACTAGTAACCGGGGATACGCGTGTTCGATTCCTGCTCGGGGCAACATTTTCTTTTCATATGAGGTGTGTGTCGAAAGTCAACTGCCGGCACAGCTTTGCTGGCTTCGAAAATATATCCTGTGTATAAGTGAAGATAATATGTAGAAAACATTACTGATTAAATCCAGGGCTCGAGACTAACGGTAGCCAACTAGTCACAGACTAGTAAAAATTCCGCTTTGGCTAGTAAGTTTTGCGCTTTTGCTAGCCATTTTGGCTAGTGAAATTTTCGCTATAGCACTTAAGTGCCGGATGTAAACCAAACTGACTATTACTTCTGATGATCGGATCCCAAAAGCAAATTGAGTGAACAGAAACTAAAACTTACTCCGTAAAAGGATGTTCGTATGATACTTGTCTATCCTCTCAACGTTTCTCCCCACTAATTCTTGTCTCAATTGGTTCCAGCGAAATTAGCCGTCTTCAGAACGTTTCACCAAACGTTTCCTTGAAAGGTCCGTTAGTGCGTTCATATGAAATTAGTCTAGTTTCGTACGTTAATACGTTAACACAATTCTTTGGTCTTCTTTTATCCACTTTTTCCCTTTTTTTATACGTTCGTAAGTAGTAAAGGACGCTCGTTGGGGACAAATGGAGGCTCCTGATTGGTCGAGAGCAATCACGTGACCAGAGGAACTTCCGGTGTGAGAAACCGCTGACCAGTAGTCAAAATTGGATCGTGGGCTCATGGAACCGGAAGTCACGTGATTTGAGTTGGGAAACCGCTGACCAGTGGTCAAAAGAGGATCGTGGGCTCATCCAGCCGGAAGTCACGTGATTTGAGATGGGAAACCGCTGACGAGTGTGAAAAGGATGGTGGGCTCAAAAGTCCAAAGTCCAATTGGGGGAAGAGGGGTGGTCCTTGAAAACAACACGAAATAAAAATGATATTTTTTATTAAATGTGTTTTTACAATAACTGAGAAATGTTTTTGGAGTGTTCCTTAATGTTCATGAGGTTTTCACTGGTAGCCATAGGGGTACGTCTTGAAGGTGCGGGAATCCAGGACTCGTTTGTCATAGACCAACTTATACCATTTTTGTTGTGGAAAGGTGAACAGTTCATAGGTGTTTGGAAGCCTAACAATGTTGTAGGTGTTAATCACCTGCATTTCCCGTGGCTTGAGGAGGGGGTTCTGGATGTCGTCGAGGACATTCTGACGCATGACGTCATAGTTGAGTTGCGCGTGTCCTTCACTGTTGAGTCGGAAGCCTCTGACCTTGCATTCCACCTTTCCTTTATTCGTAGTATAACCATAATTCTTGGGTCCTCCGCTAACGAATTCTTGGATGTATTCATCATCATCTAATTCGGAGGTGAAGTCCCCTAGATAGGAACCCAAGGTAGGTTGGAATTGAGTGGGTGTTTCCTCCAGGTAGATGACGGAATCCGTGTCGAAGTACAACACTGTTTCCCCTAAGGCTTCCAGGGCGGCATAGAGTTTGAGGCGGGCATGGCAGGTGGTGAAGCAGGCCACAAAAATGTTGAGGTTGGGTGAGATGCGGATGTCCTCTTTTTGGTTTTGGTAGTGCACCTCCACCATGTCGTCATTGATGACGGAGACGTGACGGACGTCCAAGACATCACTATCCAAGAAACGATGAAAGGCCTGTGGATCATGAAAGGCTTGAATTTGGGTCTTGTTGAGGCGTTGTCCAAACTTGCCCCACATGGAGTTCAACATGAGCTTGGCTAATGTTCGTAGGCCGGGGTTCTTCTTGATGTTGTCGTATTCCAACTGAATACCCTCCTTCTCGAAGTACTTCTGGATGTAGTCCTGTTTGGCTTCCTCTGACATGTCGTCCTCAGGCCACCCACTGGCTTCTTGTTTGATTTTTAACCAGGTGTTGACATAATCGGCGAAGAGACCCTCACAGGTTTCTTCAAAATGCCAGGCTTCATAGATGTATTGGACTTGGTACCCCAATTGAACGGCTTTGACTAATTCCGGGCTGCACCAGGTACTGGTGAGGGCGCGTTGTTCGTCGGAGTGATGGCAATGATAGGATCTGTCCAAAAGAGGTTTGTCCATTTCTTCTTTCACACAACGGGCACAGAGGGGAAAGAGTAGTTTGTCGCCATGACGGTAAGGCAGCACGGGATGGTACAATTCACGGGGAGGCAGGATTTTGCATTGGATGAGCCCAAAGTACTGGTGGATGTCCGTGTGGCCTGGGGCGAAGATGATTTTCGGATGTCCTTTGGGGTACACAGACTTCTTGTTGACCCACGGGTACAAGGAGGTGACATCGATGTAGTGAATTTTTTGGCCAGGGGTGATATGATGGTAGAGTTTGATGGCATTGGTACGCCCTCCACAGAAAGCCTCTCGAGGTTCAAGGGGTTGGATGAAGTTGAGTTCCCGGACGAAGGCGTCGATCTCTGGGTGGGTGTCTCGGAGGTGGTCCCATTCACATCCCCAGATTTGAATGACGTTGTACCCTTGGTCGGTAAGTTTTTGGACTTTGTCTTGGGTGGCGTCATAGACGTCCTGCATGGTCCGATCATGGTTGCGGGGATGTTTTTCGTAGCGATGAGGATAACAGGCCGGGCATCCGTGGGTGAAACAGCCTTGAAATTCGTAGACGGTATGGGTGTCGGGGCAATAACCATCCACATGGATGTTGGTCCCGGGGATCTTATACTCGCCTTGATTTCGGGCATGTTGAATGTACTGAGGCTCTGGATGGGCATTGGCCAGTAGATCAGCGGGGGTAAGATCTTGGAGGGCGCGTTGACGTAGTTGGTGATCGCACCAGGTTAACCATTGAATGGCTGGGAGGGAGTGGTTGATGTTGTTGTTTCTCCACCCCTTCGGACCGGCGGGTTCACTGGCAATACTGTTGGGGATCATCCGGTTCATACGTAAATCTCGATTACAAGCCGAGGCAATGGTGACGTGATCGAAGGGATTGAAGCCGGTCAAGTCTTCAAACATGCGTTTGAAAGTCAGACATCCTTGTTTGAGGAGTCGTACATCCGATTCACAATAGGCGAGCAATTCTTTCTGAAAGTCGAACACGACGTTCTTGGCACGCTGCTCTTGATGCCAGGTTTCAAAGGCTTGTCTTCCTTCGAGGGACATGGTCTCAGGCATGTAGTAATCGCGTGAGGGGAGGATGCCCACGTACTGTTGATGGTTAGGTATGTTGAACTTGTGGGGGAAGTACCCTTTGCAGAGTTCGGTCAAGCCAAAGGTTTTGGGAAACGCGGAGAGGGGCATCTGGAAGAAACTCATTGAATCGATGAACCGGATGCGGTCATGTTTGATCTCTAAGAGTTTACACCCGTTGCGGAGTTGTTGGACGATCCGGTTGTCCCCATAGTATTCTTGGATGATAAAGTACCCGTCGTACCCCTGGAAGTTATGGGCGATGACATTGACTTGTCTTGTGTCATAGTTGGTCAAGGTATCCAACCATTCCAGAAAGTCACGGATACAGGTGGGACCTGGGAAAGGCTTGGGTTCATCGTTGTCTTCGGTTTCGGCCACGACGAGATTGGCAAGGTGTTTTTCCTGGGGTTGCATGGCTTCGATATCAAAGAAGACGTGTAAGGGTGGCAGGTCATCCTCGTCCTCGGAAGAGGAGGCAGGGGGTTCCGCGGCGGCGGCGGCGGCACCTCGTTTGGCGCGAGGACCTTTTTGACGGGTCCTCTTTCTCTTCTTCTTCTTTTGGTCTTGAGGTTTAAGGGCTCTTTGTATAAAACAACGGTGGTCGTCGGCGTCAACGTACTGGTGACAAGACGGGCAGTCTATGTGGAAACAACGGTGACGTTGAATGCGGGACAAGCCCACATTTTGTTGATAACAGTCAGGGCATCGGTATCGTTGAGAGCACACGGAGGTCTGGAGGCCCGTGATGGGTTTGCCCGCATGGGTCTTGCTGGCATGGGCTTCCAAACACGCGGGTCCAAAAAAGTCCCGATGACACGACTCGCAACGTTGAGTGGCTTTCAGGTGTCGGGGGTAAGCATATTGAAAGTCGGGGCAATCTTTCTGTCGACAGGCTCCGCACAACTTGGTCTTGGTGCATCGATGCCGTTCCTCATGGTCATAGGGTTTCCAACAATCCGCACACACATAACTGGACCCGAAAAATCCTGGCAATTTGGTGATGACATCATAATGGTCTTGGTTGTGCAACAGGATCAGTTGTTTGTCTCGTGGGGGTCCAAACGTCGTGATGTGAAACGATCGCTGTGCATCCACCAGGATGATCTGGTAACCGGTGAGGGAGGGAGCTTGACTGAATTGGGTCAAGGCATCATACCCACAGGGACCGAGGGGTACCTGGGCTTCATTGTGAAGGTCCCAAGCGAGGGTTCTCTGCAGGGGCCTTCCTTTGCGGATGCTGTTGTATTTCGGGTGCTGGTCCACGCGAGCTTTGGCGACCACGAGAGCTCTGGCGCAACAGAGCTCATCATCATTTTGAATGGGGATGACCGACCGTTTGTTGGTTGTCAACAGGGTCATGGTGGGATGCCCTGGTTTGCCACGACGGGGTCTGCCGGTACCTTGAGGAGCATGATGAACTTGCGTGATGGACACTTGAAAGGAGTCATCCATTTCAAATTGTTCGTTGCTGTTGAGGGCTTGGGCTAAACGTTGGAACAGAGCTTCCACCCGTTCTGTGTCTCGACGCCATTCCCCTGCCCGTAATCCCCACCCCTGAAAATTATTGTGCAGGCGATCGGAGGCGATGGTAAAGTAGAGGCGATCTTGATCGTGGAGGTCAGGCGTGGTGGTTAACACTTGATCGACGGCTCGACGTAATCCATCTTGGAGAGCTTGGGTTATATTTTGGCCTGGAAGCAAGTTCCCCCTTTGACGTAACTGGGTCTTGAAATGACGTTCTTGTACCCCCATGCGATCACTCTTCCGATTCACAAAAGGTTCTAAGTCAAATTGGAAGGTAACGTGTTCAGAGGGATCCAATCCACCCCCGCTTTGTTCCCATTGGTCCAAGGCCTCTTGACAAATGGCGTCGTCACTGTCGGTGCAAATCAAAGGTCCCCCACAGGAATGGGTGTCGTCTTCCGAATCACTTAAGTCCAATCCGAGCATGGACATAATTTCAGGCCTGGCGAGACCACTTGGCCCCGCCACATCGTCTTCTTGAGAGGACATGATCAGATAACTCAGCTGGAGCTCGGTCTTCGGGTTTTATAGAGAAAAAAAGGGTCACGTGGAAGGGAATGGGCCAATGAGAAGGAGACCCCATGATGCTTTGGGAGGGGGACTGGGGTGGGGGGACCCCCCTCCCCCCTCTCTAGTTTGGACCCATGAGGCTTTGCAGGGAAGGACCCAGAGACTATAAAAGAAATCGAACCGCCGGCGGAGTCATCTCAAAATGGTCTCTCGTCAAGACGCCTTACTCATCGAGTTTGAAAAGGTCGAGGCGGATCTCGAGGTCGAAGCGATTTTAAAGAACACCAAGACGGACTTTGGCCTGGACGACGAGTTGACTGCCTTTGGGGAACAGTTGAAAGAAAGAGAACGGCAGAAAGAGGCAGCCCAGGCGGCACGCGAGGCCCAAGTCAAAGAACACTGGTCCCCCGGGTGTTACCCGCAACTCAATACAGCGTGGTTCATTGAAGGATTGGACTATTGTTGCCCGTATTGGCGCTTTGAATTTAAGAGACCCTTAACACCGCCGCCTGTACCGCCATCCTCCCCGGAACCATGCCGGACATCCCAGACCAAGAGGAGGAAAGTTGGACCGTCCTAAATTTGGATTCGGGGGACATCCTGTCCGTGGAACTCCCTGTGTGGGAACAGGAGGCGTTGTTGGCGGATGAGGTGATGGCTTGGTTGAACGAGCTGATAGCCACCCTGGAGGACCCTTTAGAAAGGAGTGTGGATCTCCAAGACTTGTGGGAGGACATGTCTACCGAGGAATACGAACAATTGCTCGACACCCTCATGAATGAGGATGTTTAAAAAAAGAAGAGACGGCTTTGACATTTTGTATTGATTTATTTTTTCTATGAAAAAAAAAACACATGTGGATCATTTGTCTACATCACAACTGTAGAAACATGGTACGGTTTCCCATTAAAAGTTACAATTTTAAACGTTTCTTGGCTTGCATGATTTTCTTGACCACCCGTTCCGTCTTGGTTTTCTTGCCGGGTAATTTATCAATGGCTTGGATCATCTTGGTATCGGCTTTCCATTTATCTTGCAAATTCTTGGCACGGCTGTAATCAATGTCGTGTTGCTTAGCAATTTGGTCCAAGCGATTGATCCCGGGATCCCCACGTTTTAGACGTTTGGCCAAATGCGTGCCAGGGCCCATGTACTGATAGCCAGGCCAATGAAATTCTTTTCCGGTTTTAGCAATCCATTTTTGGACATCCACTGCCCCTCCTCGTTGGGTGCGTTTCCGTTTGATACCCCTTCTCCTCTTGGGAGGCATGTTTATTCACTGTCGTAATCCAATCGACGTCGTAACTTTTTGCCTCGGTGCCAATCTTCCCAACCGGGTAAGGGTTTTAATGCTTGCACTTCACGGGAGACGCCTTTGCCTTTGCCTTTGCCTTTGCCCCAAGGACTCTCAGCTATCTTTTTTTCCAAGGTCTTGCGACGTTCTCGAATGGTTTCTAAACGCGATTGTAGATCCCCTCGACTAGTGGATGGGCTCCCTTTCTTGACAATCTTACTACTGGTGGCTGCTCCTTTGCCTTTCTTGGTTGCAGGGGTAATGGGTGGTTTGGGAGTCGACGGGCTGCCTTTTATCATGCGCTTCAACCATTGTTCCACGGGCCCCGTCACCAAATCCCCGGCCTCTTCCTCTTCGTCTTCGCCAGGAGGTGCACCCGGAGCCCCAACTCCCACGCCTCCGGGAAATTGACGAATGCGTTTGGTTAACTTGATTAATTCTTGACTCAACGGTTTGGTTTGAGCATTGACCAGGGCTGGGGGTAATTCGGGATTGGCTAACAAGACATGTTTTTGAGCGGCGAGCTTGGCGGCTTTGTTCAACAAGGCATTTTCGGTGAGTTCTCCTTTGTAATATTGAACGAGTTGTTCCAAGTCCTTGTGGGGAATCATGTAGACTGCATCCATGGGGGTTGACTACACTCGGAGCAAAGTTCCCCGTCTTCTATTTGACGACAGCTCTCACAAAGACGGGACTTTAAGATGTGCCTGTACTCTCGATACAACAGGTGATATTTATGCTTCCAATAATGACACTCGTCTTTCCACCGGTCGGTGGCCCGATTGGCCTCTTGTAACAGGGTGATCCATGTGGCCAGGGTTAACGGGTCGGTCGAGCACATTGACATAACACCTCGTGAAGTCCTTGAAACAAACCTTGTCCTTTTTGTTGAACCAACCACGCCCGACGTTTTTTGACGGAATGTCGACGACGTCCCAAATCGCGTAGCACCCTTTTATAGGGTTGAAGTTTAGCCAGCATGGGGGGTGTGACGGGAATCTTGTTTTTTAAAAAGTTCAAGACCAGTTCACTCACGGCATTAATTTGATCGGCATTGGCATGTTGTAACAACTCTTGACGTTTGGAACCATTGGCTTCTTGTAACATGGACCGTAAAAACGGCAATTGACGTCGAAGACGTTGCATCGTTTATCGGTGACGGCGACGATAGCGTTGATTGGCTTTTTGAATCGTGCGTTTTATACCTTTATCCGTTTCCAAGGCCACGGCTTTCCCCAATCCCGTCAGGGCAGGGACCAATAGATTTAAAAAACCACCGCGTTGACGTCGTCGTCGTCGGCGTCTTCTCTTCAAGGATACCATGAGTGCGACAAGACACGTTGAAGGGCTTTGTTTTGTTTGATGAGGTCTTGCGTCTCTTTATAGCCTTGACGGGTATTGCGTTTCAAATCGGACCACCAACCCCCACCTCGTTGTCGTCGGCGGTAATGTTGTACATTATCGGTAATGCCTTTTAAGGCTTGCCCGCCTAATTTGCCTAAAGCCAGTCCAAACCCCGGCGCAGGGCCTGAGAGAAACATACTCATGCCATGGGCAATTTTATCCACCAAACGGGGTTTGCGACGCATTAAAGCTCCTCCTTGTTGTTGTTTCCTTTTTCTGCGTTGACGTCGAAGACGTTTCATTGGATACAGCACTTGTTAGGTTTTTTGGCATAGCCTTTGTCGATCAACCAACTGTTGTACCCTTTGGTACCCCCTCGTCTTTTATACGCTTGATATTGTTGTTTGTAGCCCGATACCATCTTTCTCCCTTGGGCAGCACTGATTTGCGGTTTTTTCAAGGCTTTGACCAAATCACTTGTGACTTCATACCCCTTTTTCACGTCGACGAACCAAGGTATGCCTTCTCCTTGCTGGGTTCTTCTTTTTCTTTTTGTCCGTCTTCTTCGGGGGGCCATGGTTCTAAGAGTGTCGGGCTGGGAGGGAGCGGCTTTTTATGGCTCCAATAGTCTTTGGGTTTCAAGGGACGAGGACATCCGTCTACATAGCATAGGGCTTCCACGGGCTGGTACACAAAATGACCATGGTAATCTTGCACGCATCGTTTGGGTAACGGAGGGGTGAAATCCACAATGGTGTCATCCAACGTTTGCATCTTGATTAAAAATCCTTCCAGGTCCTCCAAGGGGACACCCCTCACATAGGTTTTCAATTCGGTCAAGGCTTTGTCATAGGTGGTAAACGCAAACCGACTCATGGTCACTTTAAATCGATATTGTTTAAAATCATTCCATCCTTTGACCACGGTGCCCACCGCCGCCAAACAGGCTACCAACGTGCTGTTGTCCAACAGGGGGCCGGCAATCATGCCCGCGGCCATCAGGAGTAATGCCATCCCATTGAACAAGGCATTGATACACTTGTAATGATTCAACATTTTTCGATAACACCACCATTGTTGATGGTAAAAGGCATACAAGGAATCCATCCGTTGTAACAATTCCGGTGGGAAGGGGATGCCAGGACGTCGAGATCCATTCAATAACGACACGACGGTTTTCATCCTCACGGCGAGACCCGGGACGACGAGGTTTGTACGCTCGGGGCTCCTCCTTGTTTATAACTGGTCACAATGCTATTGGTCATGGTGACATTAGCAATTTCCCGTCCTTGGGCCAATTGTTCTTGATCTTGTAATAGCATCCGTAAACGTCGTTGTAAATCGGCTTGACGCAAGGTACGAGGTTGTCTACCAGACCCCCCAGACGATCCAGGAGTGCTGGAGGCAGGTGAAGTGGGGAAAAGGCGTCGGCGTCGGCGCCCCCGTCGTCCACCACCACCACCACCACCAGCACCACCACCGCCACCTCCTCCTCCACCACCTCCACCACCACCACCACCAGCACCACCACCACCGCCAGCACCACCACCACCACCAGCACCAGCACCACCACCACGTCCACCGCCACGTCCCCCACCACGTCCACCTCTAGTCCTAGGTCCACGGCGTCCCCTACCATTACCCCCAGCCCCCGCGGCTGTTCGAGCACCCGCCGCCCGGGGTACGCTAGGAGGCGTCGCAGGCGTTCGAGCCCCAGAAGACTCCGGGGTGGTCTGGGGGCTATGGAATGAGGGTGAATGGGATGCTTGACTTCCTACCCCCGCGGGGGAAGAGGCCTGTGCAGGGGGTACACCAGTCACATCGGGCCAACTCGCGATGACGTCCGCAGAGGGGATGGATTGCATAAACTCATAGAGGGGATCAGGGGGCATTTCCTCCATGGCGACGTCGATAAGGCCTTCGTCTCCAGTGAAAAACAGATCTTGGAAGGCCCTTGGGGACATGACATTGCTACTGGACGCCCCAACCCCGGCCGGGGCCACGGTATCGTACGATTGCGGAGGTTGACGGTCTTCATCGGCCATGGTTGCTCTTTTTTCCGGTTCCAAAGGGGGTGTCGTGCCTTTATAGGCGCTTTTGATAGGTGCGCGTCCATCCTTCGTCTTTTAACAGGTGACTCAACAACCGTTGTTGATCGGAGGAGGCCGGGTGTAAATCCAAGACCAAATAGCCATACGGGCGGGTGGTGGCTTGATGAAACGTCTCCAAGGTGTCTTTCCAAGTGGTCGGAAACGATTGCAGCATGACGTTGCGTACCCCTAATTGATCCCGGGGATTCTTGAACGCCACAATGTAATGGGCATTGCGGGATATACTTTTGGCATAGCGCCCCACGGGAAACATGTCTTGGCACAAGTAGAGCACCGTCACTCCTTGATGATGCGAATGTTTGGTGAATAAATCCAACACGCGTTTATCGTGACTCCCTTCATCCATTAAATCATCCAAGACCAGGACCCCCTGTCCTTCAGGAAACCATTGGACCAACGCGTCATGATCGGGAATCCCTTCGTGAAACACCACCCCATGATCTTGCATGCCTTGAAATCGATCTTGCCATGCCCCATAACAATAATGCATTTGGGTCGGTGGGGTGTCAAACAACTCGGGGTTGTCTACCAAGAGTTTTTCCGTAAACACCGTTTTGCCACATCCCGAAGGACCCACCACCAAGATAGAGGAGGGGGTATGAAAACGAAACGGTTTCCCCGTTTGCATGATGATGATACTACCCAGGGGGAAAAAAAAGGCACCTTTTTATTGGAATCGGTGGGACTCGAACCCACGCGCGATCCCCTCATGTATCCGGGGGGATCCAAAGGCTCTACCGACTGAGCTACGACTCCGACACACTTGTTTTTCCAACAAATTTTATTTAATCATTCCGTTGATGATACGGATGACAACAAAGTTGATACCATCGGGCTTCTTGGCCTACAATCAATTGTTGAATGCGTTGACCGGCTTGATGGTCATTGCTTACATAATCATGATCGGAAAACTCATTTAAAAAGTCTTGCAAGGTCCGTCCACGGGCTTTGGCTTTCAAGTACAACAAGGCGTAATCCCCACAACTCTTGCTTGAAATGGTTTGCAGGGACTTGCCATTGGTCACCACATACTTCCAATGTTTCACCATCCAATCTCGTAACGGGGTGGCTTGCACGTACGTGTCCATGGGCAAAGCATAACTGTCGAGGATTTCACACACGTTTCCCTCGGTCCACACCGCTAACCAATGTTGTCCCGGTTGATCGTGCGGGTCGGTGTTCACAATGTACCCTTGGGGTTGGGTCTTGACAGGACGCTTGGGTAGTCGATCACAGGCCACCGTCCCGTAAAAGTAACGTTTCAAGTGGGGGTCGTCTCGGGCTAAATAATCCAATTGCACATTATTCAAGGCCACGTGTTCCATCTTCTTCAGTGCTGGTAAATGTTGTACAACACGGCTCCGTTGCGGTCAATCTCCAGCAAGTTCTCAAATTCTCCATACACGAGCACGGTTATATTGACACCGGGGGCGGCTCCAAATTCCAAGACCAATTGTAAATCGCCCGTTTGCTTGGGATTGAGGTTTTGACTGTCGGCACATCCATTGGCCACATTGTCAAACATGTACAAGGTACAATTTTTCGCTTCGCCCCAATCTCCTAGTTCGACCATATTGCCTTTCTTTTTACACCAAGCGCCACTGGCTTGCAGAAAACGGAAGTAGCCTAGATTATCTCGGCTGCCATTGTTGTGCACTAACTGCAGGGTTTCATAAGGGTATTCTTCGCCTTTGACAATCTGTTTAATGGAGGTCAGTCCAAATTTCTGGAAACAGAACGGATCTCGGGTCACATCTCCATTGAAGGCTCGGCTGTCCAACAACCCCACAATCAATCGGTCCGGTATTCTGTTTTGAAACAGGTTGGGGATATCAAAGCGGACCAGGTTGTTTTGCATGGTGAAGGTGCGGATTTCACTGCGGACGGTCGGGTAAGCCGCCACTTGGCCTTCATTGTGTCTTTTTTCAGACAAACTGTGGTAGATGGCGTCATTCAAACGCAGTTGACAGAGATGAAACCGTAGTTTCACATCCCCTTCCATCAATCGTCCAGCTTCACCCACTCCATTGAAAAACAGGCTGGGGCCATTGAAATGAAATTTCATCTTGATTTCGATGCCAGGCACTAACAATTTTCCAGTATGAAAGACTTCCAGGTGCGGGGTAAACACCAGACTGTGGGTGACACCTCCTGCATACTTGGCGAGTTCGGCGATCATGGCGTCCAAGGCTCCTTTGTGATTGGCAGGGAGAGCGGTCCAGGCTGCATGCGGTCCAGCTTTGTTTGTGTTGTTGCCCGTCCATTGGGGTGGGAAATCCACTTGATTGAACCATCCTTGGGGTCCTAACACGGTCTTGCCATCTTCTCGATCATAATTCAGCAAGGTTTCCAGGTAAGCTTTGTAATGATACGTGTCGGATTGTGGACTGATCAACGTGCCATTCAACTGCAAGTCAATTTGCTTGATGATGGAATGGGCCAAATTATTGACGGGCCACAATTTTTCATTGGCCAGCAAGTTCCCGGCATCCTCCTTTTTCAAACTCAATTCCATGGTAAAGTAACTGCGTCCCAAATCTACAAAATCGTCTAATCCCGGAATGATGAATTCCATGGGATTGATACCCGTGGTGGTGGGTTGGATGGTGACCATGCGATAGGCATTGATGCTAATGTCGGTGGGCGGCACCTTGAAAATCCGTAACGCCGGGTTGACGGTCCCTTCGGAACGCTCGTGAGCCGGGGCGGTTTGTGTACTCACGTCAGGCATGTTTAACGTCGTCGAGTGGTGGTACGTCGTCGTCGTGAGGGGTTTTTATACCGTCGTCGTGCTAAACGTTGTCTCAAATCAAACCCGGGCAGTCTCATCACCTCGGCACTTAACCAGCCACCACGTTGTCCTCTCCTGAGTTTCCAAAACGGATACAGTCCACCCCATTGAGTCAACCCTCGATTACTGCGAATCCGTCGAGGTCGTGAATGCACGGGATCCATGTTCACACGCCCAAAATATCTCGCGCCCGTTTGGTTTGTTTGGGAAATAAGGCACTGGCTACCCGCACGGCGTCTTTCACGTTCTTCTGATTCAACGCTTTCTTGGCTTGTTTGGTGATTTCTTTTTTAATGACGTCTTCGGCTTTGCGTTTGATCCCTCGTGATAACCCTGCGTTCAATCCGCGCAAGGTGTTACTAGGCAGTTTTAAAGGATTTCGCGTGCTTTTAAGGCCTTGGAACCCCCCACGCATGACCTCCCTTATCAACCCGCTGCCATGTTGATCATACCACTCGTCGGTCCGAAATCGTGTCAAACTTCCCCCTCGCATGGTTGTCTTCTTTGCTCTTTCACCAAGGACTATGCGTCACGTCACCCCCTTTGTCTTTTTATACCCCCTCTCATCGACCTTTCTTTTTCTTCCGAGTGGTCGCTGCTTCCATGGCTTTTTTGCCACCGTAACCCGCGGCACCACCCACCGCTCCCAACGCGGCGGCTTTCCCCACAGCGATCAAGGCTGGCACGAGAGCGGCCAGAGGCAAGAGACCGCCTCGTTGCCTTCTTCTTCTTCTTCGACGTGCTCTTGTCTTTGGCATCTTTGACTGACCATCCCCTTTTTCCCTTTTTATGCCTTTTTGAAGTGCAAGGTGACCAGCGTGTTGCCTTTGCCAAACCTGACCAACTTATCCTCCGTGCCAGACGTTTCGGTGACTTGCATTTGAATGATTTCCACCACTTCATTACGAAGCGGTAGGTATTGAATGTGCAACGGTTCAAAGTACATGGTGCCTCTGCCTTCCCGCTTGTAGTGGATTTCTCGCAACAAATCGGTGACGCGATTGCCGACCATCATACTGCCTGCCACGTCCGAGTACACGTGCAACGATCGCGAGGGATCTCCCACCACCGAACGAAACGCCACATTCAAGTTGGTGAAACGCCACCCACAACTCATACTCAATTGCAAATGATCCGGGAAAATCGAACGCACCGTCCAAAAGACTGGGTTCTGCTGATCGTCGTTGACATCGTTCCAATCGTTGTCAACGGCTGGTTTTGTCATGTTGGGGATTTGATCCCCCATGAAGTCTTGTTGTAAGTTTGGGCCCAAAATCAATCCACTGCTAATTTTACGTAACCATCCCATCTTGACCGCCAACTTGGTGTAGATGGTCAGGGTGGGCGTGTCGGTTTTGCAATGACAGATATTGGTGTTGTCAATGAGCAGATCTTCCCCTTCCCACTTGAACTTGACGTAGGTGTGTTTGCCTTGATCGTTAACAAACCGACCTCCTTGAATCGCCGTTTCCTTGCGTTGTTGTTCCAAGTGAGCAATGGTGGCTTTCATGAAACTCACCCCATCCACCACCCAATCCAAATGTTGAATGTCATTGATGAGGGTTTCAGCCGTCCCTCCTCGATCTTGCATTTCCCCCTCTTTTCCATTCGGTTTGGGATAGGTTTGGTCCCAGGACGTCGATAGGATGAACCCATCTTTTTGCACCAACTCGTACAAATTGACGTGCGTATCCGGTAAGGAAATGGCACTCAACCCTACTTGCCATCCCCCTCCTTGTAACCGTAACGGTTGAGGTAGACGAATCTTGAAGGAATTGGCTTGGTTGTTGGGAAATTCACGTCGGTTGGAATGACTGGGTAACGTCACGTAGAACGACATGTTTGTCTGCCTCACACCACGACCTCCCTTTTAAAGTGGAGGGTTAGGAGGGTATGCCCTTCGCCAAATGTCACGAGATCCCCATTGATTTCGGCCATCTGGGTTTCCACGATTTCCACCACTTCATTGCGTACGGGGACATATTGAATATGTCGAGGTTCAAAGTGCGTGGTTTCTTTGGGGTGGTACTTGATTTCTCGTAAGAGATCCGTGATGCGACCCCCTACCATACTGCTAGTGCCTACATCACAATACACGTGCAAAGGACGCAGGGCGGGAAATTCCGACGGGACACGAAAGGTCCCGTTCAAATTCACAAACCGCCAAGGACACGATAGACTCAACTTCAGATAATCCCCCTCCACTTTCCAAAAGAGGGGTTTGTTGCTGGTATCGCGGACATCCGTCGGGGTGGGAATGGTAGACATGCCTTGAAATTCTTGCAAGAGATTGGGACCCAATCGATACTGGCCGGGGGACACTTGTTCAATCCATCCCATTCTCAGGGCCAAGGTTCTGCCCCATGACACGTGCGCCACTTGTCGTTTGTAATCCACGGGCTTGCTATTCAATAACAAATCCCCTTCGGAGGTCCATTCAAAGGTCGGGGCCAATTTGAGGCCATTGTCCTCGGTCCATTTGTTTTTGGGGACGGTTTGTTTCGCACGGCTTTGCTCGTAACGATAGACCAGTTGATGAAAAAATTGAACTCCCGTCAACGAGGTCATCTCCTTTCTCATATCTCGTCCGTAGACAGTGAGTTCGCGGCGTTCATGGTACCAGCGATCGTTGCCTTGATCGTCTTGGATATACACCCGTTCGTGCCATCGTACGTACAACAGAGGATGGGAATCGCCCACGCCTCCTTCTTCCGCTAGCACGGGAATGGTGGGTAAGGATAAACTCGCCATACCCACCATCCATCCGCGTCCCATAAATCGAATGGGTTTCGGCAATCGGTTTCTGAAATGATGACTCTTGTTGCCAGGAAACTCTTCGGTACTCGCATGACTCATCAACGTCACGTAAAACGACGAGTTGGGCACCAACGTCATTGTTTAGTCACATCGTCGTCTTTTGGGTGGACTTGTCTCTTTGGGTGGGCTTTTCCTCTTGGGTGGTTGGAGAGACGTTACGTCTTGGCTTGCAATCCAACTATTGTACTTGTCGGGCCACCCTTTCCACTTGACCAACCAACGATCTTTTTGTCGCTTAAGTACCTTTTCGATGCGAAACACATCGGACACATGGACTTTTTGTAAATCCTCTTCATAAAACGTACCTTGGACGGGGGTCTCATCCCATTCCTGAATCTTATACGTGGGCACGGGTCCCGGGATCACACGATGCACGACAAACACTTCTTCGGTCCAACCGGGTAAATAGCCTTTTTCAAAGGTACGATGAATCTTATTGAGACGGACACGATCCCCCACTTTGAATTTAGGTTTTTTCTGACCTTTCAATCGTTTGCTGTACAATCGTTTCCACACGGCTTCTTCGTTGTCCCATGTCACGTCTTGAGGGGCCATACCAATACTTCGATGACGGGTGGCATTATAGCCTTGCACCAACTCGGGTAAGACATCGTCAAAGCGTAAGGTGTTAGCAGCCGTAAAATAACGATACAACCGTTCTTTCAAGGTCCGATTAAATCGTTCCACCACACTGGCTTTGGCATCCCCTTCGGTGGAAAAATGATGGATGCCTTGCTCGTCGAGCCATCGTTGAAAGGTCCGATTGTAAAATTCTTTCCCTCGATCCGTTTGCAATCGATTAGGGTGACGTCCTCGTCTCACAATCTTCTCAAAGGCATGAACCAACGCGACCCCGGTTTTGGTTTTCAACGGTTGGACCCATGCGTACTTGGACAAGACATCCACGACGGTCAACAAGTAACGTATACCCCGATTATACTTGGCCAACGGTTGCACTTCCACTAAATCTGCCACCCATTGATCATCTAACCCCCCTACGATCACGGGTACGGTGGGAAAACGACGACGTCGCGGTTTATGTAACGTGTAGGCCAAATCCTGTTCCAAGAGTCGTTGGGCTTTTTTCAAAGGGAGACCCTGGGCTTTGACAAACCGTTGCACCCCACCTAAACTCCCCGGGGCGCTAGGATCGTGGTAACGGCTTAACCATTGTTGCGAGACCTTGCTTTTCTTCGTGGACGACGAGACAGGGCGTTTGGTTCTCTTCAACTTTGCTGTTGTTGTTGACCAGCGTTGAGTTTTCTTTCGAGGGGCCATACTTTTTGGCATTCATCCCATAACGTCGATATGGTGGGGATGGTGTGGGGATGCGCCTTTTGAATGATTCGATACCATCGCCACGCCTCTGGGTGGGCTTTTAACCACAAGACAAACACCACCCATCGATACAGGTTACGATCCACGTGGGTTTCTTCAAAGACGTGGAGAGGATGCGTGTCCTCGGGGCAGGGAGGAATCGGGATTTGGGACCTGGGTTGGTGATCATATAACACTTGGCACAGGGATTGATGGCATTGCCAATCCACCAGGGACAAGAGAGACTCCCACGCATCACACACAACAGACTCCATGGACTAAATAAAAAATTTTTATTCGTTCTCTCATTTAAAAGAGACCGTCATACACGACCGTCTCGAGGCTTTTCTGCCAGTTCTCCACACTGTCACTGTACTTGGGGGGTGGCGGCGCTGGGGCCACCATCATTTCTTGACGGTTCTTGAGCTCTTGAATTTCTCGCAACAATTGTTTCTCATAATCTGTCAGGGGGCGATCCTCTTTCCTGGGGGCTCGAGGAGGCGGCCCTGGGATGTCCACGCCCCGCTTGGGATACCCTTGCGCATCACGGGTAGGTATTTCAGCTTGTTGATCGGCTTTCTTGGGTGGGTTGTCATGAAACCAACTCCAGTACTTGGGACCCAAGGGTTGATCGGCCCACCGGAAGAAGGCACACGTTTTCTGGGAACAATTCAGAAACAAACGATCGGGGTTCTGGGTCGAATGGCTCTGTTGCAGCGTGGCGGGTTCACGGCAAAAGCACTGCAAACAAGTCCACATGTCCAACACTTCTGTATGAGGTTGACTATACACAGCTTTCATATACTCCAGGGCTTGATCTTGACCACAAAACAGCAAACAGGGTTGGATGGGGCATTTCACATACTTCCACCCCTTTTGAGATTCTCGGGCCTCCAAACGCACGTCATGGCAAGGGCATACCATATAGTCCACCTTTTCCTTGTTGTCTTTGATTTGATGATGGCCCACCTCATTGTCAAACACGGTCATCAGAGTGAATTGAGGTGTAGATTGCTCCGCCATGTCATTCAATTCTTTCATCATCTCTTCCACCGCCGCTCGGGTATCTTCCACCACCTCCCCTACCACCGGATCACAGTCCACGGGCGTCATCGTTTGAATAGTCTTCTTCTTCTTCTTCCCCTCTGGGGGATGGGTTGTCTTTCTCTTCCGATCGACTGACATCGTGCTCACTATTTTCACCCCTACCACCGAGCCCTTTTTATACCTTGGACCCTTGGCTCTCATTGGTCAGCTTTTCATGACCTTATAAGGACCTCTTGTCTTCCCATTGGTCAGCTTGCTATGACCTTATAAGGACCTCTTGTCTTCCCATTGGTCAGGTGTTCCTATTTAAGGAGCTCCCTTGCTCCCTGAATCGTCATTCTCCAAAGCCATGCCCCCAGACATCATGATCGGAGAACAAGATCTCGGTGCCTTGGAACTCCAGGTGGGTCATGGCCATGTGGTCTACACAGGGGGAGCCAAAGGTACGGATGCACTCGTCGAAGAACAAGCCAAACACTTTGGGATGCAATTAGAAGTCCTCGTCCCCCCGAACCATCCTCGAGCCACGTTCATCACCCCGTCCACCGTGGAAGTGCTGATGTTGGCCAACCCTCATCTTCACCAGGCAGCGGAGAAACTAGGGAAACGAATGCCCAGTCATTTTTACACCCTGCAATTGCTGCAACGCAATTATCAAATTGCCAAGAAAGCCCATACCATCTATGCCTTTGGCATTTTGGAACCGGATCATAAACGCGTGAAAGGAGGGACCGGTTGGACTGTGCAATTGGCTATGGATCAAGGCAAACCCGTCTACCTCTTTGACATCCCCAGTCAATCATGGTACCGTTCGGACCATTACTACCAAGTCAATGAGAATGCCGCCACCCTGGTCACTGGCAGTCAATTTGTCCCTTGGGGACCCAAAAAGCCCACCCTTCATCAAAGCAGTGCTATCGTGGGATCCCGGGATGTGGACGACAAAACCCGAGCCGAAATTCAAGCCTTGTTCAACCGCACCTTCTGTCTCCCCGAGAACATTGATCAATTACGTATGGAACTGGAAGACTTTCATTTGTAATTTTTTAGTTTTTTACTTTTGGAATTGTACATAGCCTTTTCAATTCTTTTAGTTTTTATTTTTTCAAATTGTATATAGCTTTCTTTTTAACTTTTTATTTTTTCAAACTGTAGATAGCTTTTTCAATTTGTAAATAGGAGCACCCCAACCCGCGTGGCAAAGAACACAGACCACCCTTTGTAAAAAACATCAACTCTTTTTTTAATTAAAAAATAAAAACTGACAACACTGAGTTTGCACTATGGTCATAAATAAATGTCTCTTGACTCACAGTAGCCTTGACTCACAATAAAATGGGAGATCCGCTTCAAATTCTTCAAACTCTTGGAGTAATTGGTCTTGACAAGAGGCCATCTTGAGATGACCCACCTCGAGGTGCGATCTGTTTTATAGTCTCTGGGATCATTCCCCGCAAAGCCTGATGGTCCATCTAAGGAAGGGGGAGGGGGGTCCCCCCTCCTCTTCCCCTCCCAAGGCACCGCTGGGTCTCCTCATCACCTCTTGTTATCCCAGGCTGAACCCTGTTTGGCATGACCTCTTGTTATGCCAGGCTGTGCCCTGTTTGGGATGACCTCTTGTTATGCCAGGCTGTGCCCTGTTTGGGATGACCTCTTGTTATGCCAGGCTGTGCCCTGTTTGGGATGACCTCTTGTTATGCCAGGCTGTGCCCTGTTTTGGATGACCTCTTGTTATGCCAGGCTGTGCCCTGTTTGGTGATTGGTTCATCACCCCTCCCACGTGACCCTTGGGTCTCTATAAAAAAACCACCGTCCCATTCTATTTTTCACTCCCAAGCCAGCAAGCAGTCAAGCAAGCAAGCAAACAAGCAAGAATGTCAAGTAAACGGGATAGCGGTAAGCCTTTTTTATTCCTCATCTCTTTTCAACAAACCAATCTAAGTAGTTAGCCTGTTCTGGAGCTAACCGGGCTAGGTCCCACGTGCTCCAGGATTTAATTAATGATTCGCTTTCTGTATAAAAAAAAACAACCACGTCATGTCCGTTGACTTTTTCTGGAGAGTTCAAGAGTGATGATGGTTCGCCCTTGTTTGAACGGAGCCGGTTGTCCATTGGCTGTTTGAATGTCTATCTCAATGCTGTCAAAGATGGTCTTGCCAAGAGGAAAATACATCCGTTGCTTGGTATCAAATTGATGATCGGTATTGCCGGCATCCAAGGTACGTAAAAAACCTTTTTGTTGATTTCCCACAATGCTCGATGCAACCAGATCCGTGTAAATCATCAATTGTTGTTGTTGCGGTTTGACCGTTGGCGTACTGGGAAAGGGTTGTCGACTCAGATTCGGACCCAAGAACAACTCATACTCGAAATCGGGGTGAGTAAAACTGACGGAGACATGACCAAACGGTGGATATTTGTTGGCAGGACCTCTCGTTACTTCCCATTTATGACGATCGTTGTAATCCACGATATGTTTCACCAGATAATTTTTTTCTTCCACAATTCGTTGCGTGGGCGTTCCATCTTTCACAAGGCCCATCAAGCCAGCTAATTTCCATTCCATTTCAAATTGCATGTTGGCTGGAATGAGTACATACAACGAATCTAATTCGGGGGCAATGCCGGCATTGGTGATTTTCACGTAGGGTTGAGCCAGGTTCAGAGCAGCTAGTTGTTGTCGTTTCGCTTGATCGTCCACGTCCATTTTGGCTATATCCATCATGACTTCCATGTGCTGTTTTTCTATTTCGTACGCGATGGCGATCCATGCTTCTTTCAAATTGTAGTAATACCCTGGTGGTAAATGGATTTGTTTGGTCACTTGAATGGGAGCCGTTCCATCCGCACGTTTTGGTATGTATCTGATATCTGTTTTCATCCAATGGTTCTGACTATCTTGTTGCGTCCAATTCTCCTTGGTTTGATCTACCAATGGTTGATTAAAACCAGGGTGTGAGATATGTACCAAGGCCACTTCCCAATCATCTTCTACCAGATAATGTGAATGAGGAAGCCTGGCGGTAAATTTTTGACCCGGGCCTTGTGCTTGATCACTGAGCAGAGTGATGTAAAAACTCATCCTGACTACTCCCTCACCTTAGGGTTTACCCTTTTATACCTACCCACGTTGCAGAAATTGGACTTGTGTCATATCAAACCCATATCAAATCCATATCTGGGCCATATATGGGTCACCCCCGTTCCCCCAATTGGACTTTGGACTTTTCCTTCCCCTTGAGCCCACGATCCATTTTTCCTACTCGTCAGCGGTTTCCCTTTTCAAATCACGTCACTTCCGGTTGCATGAGCCTGCGATCCCTTTTTTTCCCACTGGTCAGCGGTTTCCCCCTCTTAAAAACACGTGACTTCCGGTTCCGGTTATGACGTCATCCTTACATCAAAACGAGGCTCATCTTGCCTAGTGATCCGACATTACTACTGAGTCCTGGATTCCCGCACCTTCAAGACGTACCCCTATGGCTACCACTGAAAACCTCAACAAGATCGTCGATTGTGATCACTGTGATCGAGAACATTGGGCGCCACCACCGCCACCCCCATTCTACAGTTCCTTTGCCATACCTTTAATGAGAAATCAATCATATCGACGTCAATTACAACAATGGATTCGTGACAACAACCAATGGCGAAGAATAACTCGATGTCAAAAACAATGGTGGGGACCCTCTATTGAACATTAAGGAACACTCAAAAAACATTTTTTTTTCTCACTTATTGTAAAAACAAATTTAATAAAAATATAATTTTTATTTCGTGTTGTTTTCAAGGAACACCCCTCTTCCCCAAATTGGACTTTGGACTTTTGAGCCCACGATCCTTTTTTCACACTCGTCAGCGGTTTCCCATCTCAAATCACGTGACTTCCGGTTCCATGAGCCCACGATCCAATTTTGACTACTGGTCAGCGGTTTCTCACACCGGAAGTTCCTCTGGTCACGTGATTGCTCTCGACCAATCAGGAGCCTCCATTTGTCCCCAACGAGCGTCCTTTACTACTTTCGTATAATTTTAGTTTCTCTTCTCATGCAGCGTTTCTGTCAGTGTAAAGTCGTTCGTATGATATTAGTCTTGTCTTCATAATGTTTCTCCGTACGTAAGTACGTTCATCGATTTATTAGTCTTGTATTCTCAACGTTTCTCCGTACGCCCTCAGCACGTTCGCACGATACTGATCTCGTATACCGAAGGATTTCAGTTCAGTTTGTTAGTTCATTCCTACAATAAGTCTACACTTCTTAGCGTTTCTCTGTACGTTAGTATGTGTTTCTCTCTACTGTATAGTGCATTTGCAACCAACGTGTTTGATATGACTTCTCAACGTTTCTTCCGCGTACCTTAGTAAGTTCTAACCTTATTAGCTTTGTCTGGTCAGCGTTTCTCCGTAATTTACTAGTCTTCTCTTGCAGACATTTTTCCGTATGTGAATTGAGTGCTGTATCAGTTTGGTCTTTCTCCCTACCTTACAATGTTTGTACAATTTTAGTATTTGTCTTCCCAACGTTTCTCCGTACGTTGACATGCTCATGTAAGGTTAACTTCTCTAGATATTGGTCATGAAAGCCGAAACGGAAAAGAAGGGCGTGAATAACATCGTGCCTGCGAATTTGCCCTGAACGTACGATTACTTTGTATTCGTGTGAGGGTCTTTAACCGTTGGATAGAACATCCAGTTCGTCACTCTTGAGATTACAGAGAGGCATATTTACGTACTTAACTCGACTAGTACAAGATTATGCAAAAAAAAAAAAAAAACTTGTTTGTTTGTTTGGATGGTGAAAATTTATTCTGGCCAGTGAAATCAAATATCTCACTAGCCACTAGGCTACTAAGCTGAAAAGTTAGTCGCGAGCCCTGGATTGGAAAACCGATATAATAAATCTTGTTTGTGTTTGTCCTTTTTCTGTTAGGTTGGAGTCGTCAATAAAATCTTCCAACAGGTAAACGCATTTGTAGAAATGTCCGTCCTATGCCAGGCTCATTCCAGTTTATTCCCTGATTATACCTACACTGTTCTTGATCTCATTATTCACACCGATCTTATTAGGACCTCATCCAAACAGCAGAGAGCCAGCAATCGCAACTCAAGAAACTGTACATCAGCAGGTGTGTCTTAGACTGCGAGTAGTCTCTAATTTTGGCGATGGCGATTGTGGGGCGGGCGAAATACACACACGCGCGCGCGCGCGAAATTTCGAGGCGACGCGACGCGAAGGTAGCGCCGAAAATTAATTTTCGGCGTTCCCTTCGCGTCGCGTCGCCTCGAAATTTCGCGCGCGCGCGCGTGTGTGTGTATTTCGACCGCCCCACAATCGCCATCGCCAAAATTAGAGACTACTCGCAGTCTAGGTGTGTCTCTAAGTGTAATATGCGCAATTTTGTGATTAGGTTATGATAATGTCCATATGCTTGAACCTCAAAGAGCTGAATTACGCTAAGATTACAAACTACGACTACAACTGTTAGACTGCAAAACAGTCGTCTTGTTTTATCTTCTTGGCCAGAGTGATTAGTAGGATTTTTGCTTTACGACAGTGGAGAACTGCTCTATGTCTAATCGCTCCATTGTCTTTTCTTTCTAGGCTCCAATCTGCCTCTGGGGCATACACCAAACTCTTCACACTCCTATTTCTTACCAAATTTCACTGTAGAGCAACTGACTGACACAGCTTTTCTGATGAAGAAGGTAATGATGTGACTCTCAAAGAAAAGGTTTCTTGCGCGCGACATCAGCACGCGCAATTGAAGACGTCATAATGAAACGGTTTCTTTTCCATTGTGACGTTATTCACTCATTTCTGTTGCCGGAGAATTCAAGAAAAAAAAGCAGCGGAACACTTAAGCTTCTCCGATAACATCTTAACTAGTGGAAAGAACGTCTGAGGGGGCTAACCACAAGCATTAAGGATTAAGATTAAGAGGTTTAAAATTAAGATTAAGATTAAAAGGATTAAGAGCCTCCAAGGGTATTATCCATACATTGGTAGCTTAGGTTTGTCTTTTAAAACCAAATTAGTTGCAGTTTAAAACTGAACGCACAGAGAGTCAGTGAGAGCGAATGAGAGTTGGTGAAGAAACGGGAGCGAAGGTTGAACTGCAAAGTTTCGAAAATTTAAACAGATTTAATCCCGATAGCACACAAGAGCACATAAGAGGTGGCGGCAAAAGGGAGTGAAAGTATGAACTCTAGACAACTGTGCATGGTTCTGATTCTGACCCGGGCCTCATATGAACAAAACTGGAGTATAAAAAACAAGTTCCAGTAAATTGTCAATCAATTGCTCTAGATGTATTTAGACCTTTGTGTTTTTTCAGTTGGCTGATTTGCAGTCCAGTGTGGCTCAGCTGAAACTGGAAAATGAAACCAGGTTTGTAACCAAGAAGCTGAACCAGGCTTACATTACGATTATTCGATTTAAAGACACGTTCACACGAGAGGCTAAAGATGGCAAACTCGTGTTGGAACTGAATGCAAGGTAGCCTGTATTAAATAGCAAAACGAGTTAAAGGTCGGGACACACTAGGCGATTGGTCCCAGCGGCAATTCCCTGCGTGCACTTAAGAAACAGGACAAAAATGGCTCATTTTAATGAAAAATCCTCGTCGCTGCGATAGAACTTTGTCCTTGCGACAGGCCGAATAAATTCAAACTGGTTTAAATTCGTGCATCAGGTCGTGGGGACAGAATGAGTCAGACACATATTTTCGTTGTCCCAAGGTGTGCATCGCTCATTCGACCTGTCTTTACAATCAAATAAACTCAGCCAATGGAAAAGCGTTGTCTATTCTCGTTTCTAGGCACCCTCATCGTAATCTAAAACTCCCTGCTTCAAATCCCTTCGTGCGCGCCAAGGAAGCGTCTTGCCTCAGGAACATGTCTCCTAAGCAGCGCACTTGAGGCGGTTTATCGCAGAGACCTGTTCCTGCATCTGTCCACTAAAGCCTATCTCAAATTAACTACTGCAAGAAGATTCAAGTTGCGAGGTTAGCAAACTAGAAATCGGAAACTTCATTTACTTAAAAGAGACTCAGAATCAAACGCAGACAATTTGCCCAACAGAAATTCGTTCAGCCAAGGATGTAATAAAGTCATTTATTATTGGCAAAGTGCCGTTTCTTTACTCTGGTAAATGTCGTTCCGGACTACATTCGGGAAAAACTGGTACGTCATCACTTTCCAGTGCGCGCATTGTGCCTTTTTGAAACCTCTACGTGGCTTGCTAGGTGAT
This sequence comes from Siderastrea radians, assembly GCA_964017195.1. Classification (NCBI taxonomy): domain Eukaryota; kingdom Metazoa; phylum Cnidaria; class Anthozoa; order Scleractinia; family Rhizangiidae; genus Siderastrea; species Siderastrea radians. The sequence goes on along the minus strand of OZ024894.1, from coordinate 1,672,562 downwards.
AATTTGCACTGTATTATTATCGAAACAAATACAGGTCTTCCTTTTTTAACATTTTGTAGGTTTGTTCCAAAGGCATTGAAAGGACAACTACATAATCGTCTTCGAGAAAAAGAAGTAAGCTTTGAACCTTGTTTAAGTGTTGAAAGTTGAAAACTGCTTTGCCACATACAATAACGAGAGAACAAATTTGGTTTCTGTTGTTCGTTTTGGCTGTAGGTAATTAAAGAAGCTCTTCTGAGTAAACGTGAGGAGCTCAAGATGAAGATAATGTCCATAAAATTATCTATGGCGGTGCATGTTGAGGTGAGCAAACTCTCTGCGTTAGCGTGACTTCGAATCAAAGTTCATTAACATTAACGTGCTATACGTATACGGCGTTGTTTACCATAAAACAGGACGGGAGAGCACGCAAAATATGCCATGTCCAGGGCCGTAATTATCTTAGAAAGACGCAAAAATCGTCCAAGATGCGTTATGCGTCTTCTGAAAATAAATGCGGAGGCGCATAAAACTGAGATTAGACGAATAAAAGTATCTGAGCACAAAATCCCAGGCGCACATAAAATTAGGAGGAAAAACTTTGAAAGAAAAATAACATCACAAGATGGTGAGCCTTTTCTCTGCTTTGAATTTAATATCTAACCAGGATGGCCAAACTGTTGGCCATGAGATGAGTGGAATAAAAGTTTGTCGCGAGGATTTAAAAAGTTGCTGTTAAGTTCGTTTGTTTTATGCGTCTCGCGTTTATTTTGATTTATTATAGAGGCAAGTGTGTTTTAGTGGAAAAATAGACCACTCGTCTAGTAAAATTCATACGAAACTACATCCGGGGCTCGAGTGGCGTCTTTTCCATATCCTCACTAGTGAGTCATTTCCCGCTTTTACACTGCTGTTTGTGCAAGAATGCTCTTGTCCATATAGTAAAAAGAAAATTACACAGTGGCTTGAAGATATGAATTTTATTTCTCGTGGTAAAAACAATATTTTACTCACTCGCTGCGCTCTTTCGTAAAATATTGTTTTTACCGCTCGAATATAAAATTCATATCTTCGCGCCGCCGTGTAAGATCCTCTACGTATTAGGCGTCGCTCAGTTGCATAGAACAGATGTATGATTCGTCTTAGACGAATAATGCGTCTGATGCTTACTTTTCCGTATTTATCTTGACGCATAATGCCTCTGTGTCAGAAGTGTATCTCAGACAAATTATGCGTCTCAGGCGCATTGTGTATACGTCACCCAAGATAAATACATAATGCAACCACGGAAGTTTATGTGAACCCACCCAAATTTTGCGGACATCATTTTATTTCTTATAGAAAGACACCCTAATTAACCTATGTGTTAGCGTGGTGCTATTCGTTATACATAGTTATTATTATAATTAATTCATTTCCATTTTCCTCGCGTCTGCCGGTGTCCCAGCGGATTTGGACCCCAAGATTTGGGTCCAAATCCGCCAGCGCAAATGGATCCCCCAGTTGAAATCCTTAAAAGGATTTGGACCCCCCCCCCCCCCCCCCACCGCCTTCCCCCGTAAAAACTTTTACTACCTATTCACTAGAAGGGTGAATCTGGCTATTTGCATATGAACCAGCGACATGATCTTTTTTGCTTATCAGACTTGCCACCAAACCATTTCTTTTGGCTTTCAAAAATACAGTAAACGGCTTATCACCATATTACCCCGCCACACGCAGAAACTAATTAATTTAAAGATGCCGCCCTTGAAAGCAAAAGTAAAAGGTATATTCCTCGTTCCATAAACGTACCGCAAGACGGATGGCCTTATTCTAAAAACTTCCCGTTGCGAAAGGAAATTATTGCCTTACTGAAGGGGGTCCAAATCCGCGCGAAAGAGTCTACATCCCGCTAACAGACTTGGATTGAGGTGGGGGGAGGGTCCAAATCCGCTGTGATAGCGGGCTGGAAAACAAACAATGTTGCTTGTAAATTATGCTCGCATTAGCTGTAAAACCATGGAATAAAGTGTGATTATTTATTTATTAGGGAAATCTCTTGTCACGTTTTAGGCAAAGGGAAAGAAAACCAGACCTCCTCCTTACAAAGGGACTTTCGATAACATTGCTTTAGCTCAGGAGACAAAAGAAACTATGGATAAGGCAGGTAGCTGAACCCTTTAACGATTATGCCAAAAACACTTCAGATTTATCGATTATCTTGTCGAATTTCTTTTTAAACTATGCGCTACCCCAATACAGAACAAAATGGAAAGTTACACAATTTTTTTTAAATATTACTTAACTCTGAAAAGGACGTTAAAGTGTTGGCTTCAAAATAATCTCTCTTTCTGGGTTGTTTTCAGTTAAGTCCTAAATCTCGCTCGAAATCGAGAGTTGAAGTTCTGAACACCAATCCACTGTCATGAAGAAATTATCTTAACTCCAATTCAGGAGTCATTTGTCAAAAAGAACCCTTTGAACGTTACTGTGCCGCTCGATGTTGGACGTTCTCACAACAAAAGAGCACTCGATTTGCTTTTAAAGCTTGTAATATATAATACAGTATAAAGCATGCGGTACATAATATCCGGTATTTTCTCCTGTGATAAATAAGTTACAGCACCGAACTTTTTTCTCCGCAGATGAGATGTGTCAAGAGACAATAGTAGAGCAAGGTCCTGCCTTAGCTAGCCAATCAACGTTTCGTATCATAGGAGAAGATGACGTAGGTTAATCTTTTCTTTTACTAGGATTTAAAGTGGTTCTTCCTTACTGTTACTGGCACCAGTCATTTCAACCTTCATCGGATTTTGTTCATGATCCAGACTGCGAATAGTCTCTAATTTTGGCGATGGCGATTGTGGGGTGGGCGAAATACACACACGCGCCACAATCACCATCACCAAAATTGGAGACTACTCGCAGTCTATTCATGATCAGCCTTTTCAAATCAAGTAGAACTTATCACTTTATAAAAAGTAGGAAAGAAACTTACTGTTGTAATCTCTTGAAACTTATAACTTCCGCTAATTTCTTCATTTTCTGATTCCTGGCTTCATCTAAAAATCGTCCAAAGAGATAAACCAGGCAATGATAAATTCTCATGTTGAGAACACCGTCCTAAAGGGCTCTAGTCTAAAGGACTGTATCGTAGATTGTAACGATGATTATTATTTTAATGTATAGATTAAGCCAAGCCTAAAAGCGGAGTTCCACATTTTTTTCCCGTTGGTACTGATGAATATCTGAAAATACTCTCATCGAAGTCGTTAAAAAAAGAAAAATTAAAATTTATCTTCCCCTCTGAGAGTCGAACCCTGCCGACGTCAGAACCAAAATTTCTCGGATCGATAGGTTACCAAATTTCCTTACCCATGGGGCTCAATTCAATTCAACTCCGCTTTGCGGCCGCAAAGGAGCTCCGCTAATAACACTTTTCCTTTAACGACCATCATGCAAGGACCCAACCAAAGACAGGCTTGAGTACATCGAGGACTTCTTCGAGGTTGGTAGAAAGAATTAATAACAAAATTGACAGAAAATTGTTTTAGAAGGACGGAACGAGCTAGTGAGTGCAGAGAACTTTGAAGCCCAGGCTAAAAGTTCCAAAAGTGTTAGCCAACATTCTGTTGGTCCAACGGAATGTTGCTTCACAGAGTGGAACGTTGAATATCACATGTTGGATGTTTTGCCTGACAATTTTGTTAGACGTAAAAATGTTGGAGCCTTTTTGGGTCGTTGGTGATGTTGCGAACTGAGCACTTAACAGCATTAACATCTTTCTCTCTATCAACACACTTGGCGCAGGACGTGTGACAGGTATCCGGTGGCCACTGGTTTGTCAGTCGGAAGACAGTTTACTGTCACACTCGTTAAACAAAGTCAATTTATTTATTTATTTATTTATTTTTATTTAATCTAGCAACTTACACATGAGACGAAGGACATTTAATTTTCCTTAAATGCTCTCTCAGTGGCGGTGTTTTCATAGAAAAAAAAGAAATTAAAGCTTCTAAACAAACAAACAAACAAACAAACAAACAACACAAAGCGAATTCGTTGTCTTGCCCTGTTTTGTCATTTTAGTTGTTTGAGGCTGGAAAAGTGGAAGAAGCTGCCTTGGTTGCTGCACATTCTCCAAAGGTAAAACAAACGTTCACTAAAATCCTGATCTTATATTTTTCTAAGGTTTATAGGCGCTTTGGAAAGGTTGCTCGAGTCTTCTCCCGCTTGATCCCTGTTTTCAATTTGTTTCCTTTGCAAGGCACTTTCCTCCGCATGCAGTATATGTATATCTATTTCTAAATAATTTGGGGCGTATTTCGTGTTTGCCGTGCCGTCAGTTCGCAAGATTTCTTCTTAATCATTTTTATTATTTTCTTATCCTAAGGGAGTTTTAAGAACAATGGAAACACTCAAGAAGTTTAAACAGTATGATGCCACTCATAGCGGCAGGTAAGTCATAAAGCTGAATACGAGGCTGCCTGTTTCCATTGCCCTCTTGCTATTTTAGTGCCCAAATCATTTTGCTTTCGTCATACCATTGCCTCCTTGGAGACACTTGACCAGTGTCCCTCGCAGGACACTTTAGTCGCTGCTTTTCCACTCAATTACTGGCTTACGGGGAAAAATGTATCCAAGGACCCGACAAAAGGGTCCTTGGATACATTGGGATAGCAACATGTCTCCTCTTCCACTGGATTAGAGGCAGTCAAAAAGTGCCACTCTTCTCCGCTTACGGTTTCTTCGGTGCTTACAGGTTGTTAGTTTCATAATGATTACTCTCTCCTTAACTTTTAGCTCTGTCTCTGTCGCGTATTGGGAAGCTCTACTGCCGACCGTTGCTATGGGATGCGATAAACCGTCAGAGTGGGAGACAATAGAGTGTGTCAAGTGCGTTATGGAAAAAGGTGTGTTAACATATCTAACTCCCCGTACACACTTACTAATGCGTTTTGTTTTTGAAAGCGGATACGTTTTGCTGGGAACTTCATGCCTTTCATCCATACTAAAACAATCGAAAAACGCTGTTGAAACAATAGTGCTGTGTCAGTGGTAAAGTATAAAACCCAAAAAATATGGATTTATTAACTAAGTTGATAAGGTAAATTGGCTACCGTAAAGGAATTGAAAAGTTGACGTTTCGAGCGTTAGCCTTTCTTCAGAGTCGCTCTGATTTACCTTATCAACTCAGTTAACAAAACCAAATTTTCGTCATCACCGAAATATTCTCATCGGAGCATCTTAGTAACGGACTCTTCTCTAAACGACCAGTAATTCTTTCATTTGTTAGTAGTTGTAGAAATGTTCGGCTTTGTTGCCCCAAAACACTTTGTACCCTAAACTCTAACTAAGTCATGCAGTAATACCCTGGTAGCTTCCGTTGCAAAAGTCTTACGGTACTTTTGTTTTTGGCAGGAAGAGTAGATCTTCTCACCCACTGGATAGCCCAAGACCAGGTAAAATGTATTATGCAACTAGCGAAATGCGGGGATCTAGTGGGGGAATTCTGTTTTACTAGAACTTTACTTGAAGATAGCATCCAAAATTGTCTTTTAACCAGAAACTGCAGCAAGTAAAAAGAATAAACAGTAGCCTACAAAGTTAACTTTATCTAGCTTGTCTCGAGCATGGAACTTTAAAGATGAAATGGGAGTCCTTAACGGGATTTGTTTTCGTAGTTACTCTTGACAAGCAAATTACAATAACATCGCCGGGTGTTTTTGTTTTTTTTTTTTGTTTTTTGTTTTTTTTGCTTTTAAAATGGGGGGTGGTGAAGGGGCGGAGGATTCGGCCCTCTCCCTATAACGTCCAGATATTATAGCTAGGACACTGAATATTGGTGACTGTATAGTTCATCCAATTGTGTTTCTTTTACGGTCCCAACCTCGTTCCCAGGGCCTTTTCCCTTTTTTAAATTTGCGGAGGCGGGAATTTAAAAAAGGGAAAAAGTCCTGGGAACGAGGTTGTTACGGTCCTTAAAAGTCACATGACCTTGGTGGTTAAGTCATAAAATCTGAAAAGCCGCCATCTTGAAACCATCTTTGATGTCTCCATTTCTCTAAACTTCAGAAAACCGTTATCAGAACCAAAATAAAAACACTAAAACGATATAAAATGTAAACGTCAACTTTTTTCCAAAAAAATTCTAATAGCACCGATGAAATGCATAGAAACAAGAATGACAAGTTATACCAAATTGATGTCAGTTAAAGATATGGAAATTCATAAGTTTGGTAGGGTCTGCTTGGATACGAAAAACTGTCATAAACGTTTGCATTCGCTGCAAAGTGAATAAGAAAAGTGCTTTCATTTGTTTACAAATGGTTTGAACAACCGTTTATCTTCTTTTGTTTTGTCCAGTTGTCTCTCTCTGAAGAGGTTGGCGGTCTTATTGCCGATGCTTGCCGCTGTCTTGATAGGTAGGAAATAAAATGGTTATTTCAGCAATTTGCCGCATTTTATTTGTCTTCCATTTTTTTAAATTTCTGTATTGTCTTCTCGACTTCCACTGGTCGATCTGAAGGCATATTTGTCGTCAGCTCATGTTTTGTTAATAAGGATGCTATTGGATTATTTACCCTTCAGACATTTATTCATTGCATAGTGTAGCCTTTTTAGTGTTTGTAACTTTTGTCGAAAGCGCGTTTAATAGGACTTTCGATTCCCGTGCGCCTAACAAAGCATATCAATTTAATAAACCATTGAAACAAATTGCTCCAGTGTCCTGAGATACGCAGGTATAGCTTTGTTATTCCTTGTCTGGACATCTGAATATCATGCTTCAGGCTTTTTAGCCTGATCTTTTGAGTTTTGAGTGGAAGAAGGAGTTACTTGATGTTTGCAAATTTATGGGTATGTGCCGCCAAGAAATAGGGTATAGATTTTGACCAAAGTAGTTTGTTGTAAAATAGTGTATCTATGCCTTACCGAATGGCCTGAAACGATTTTAGGGGTGGTGTGTGCGATGGTCTGAAACAGACCACTTTAGTCCTCGACAAAATCAAAATATTTATTGACACTGCATATTCACAATCACCACATCGCAGTTGAAAGAAAACGCATGCCCGCGTTATGTACGTGATGTTTAGAAATTCCGAAAATTCCTGTTTTATATTCTGCTCTATACAGGTCGCAATTCTCACACTAGGGAACTTTCCTTTTTTATTTAGCGGTTTTGAATGTTTTGCTGTTGTAGGAAGCCGAAGATTTACGGCTTCGCGGTGGTCTAATCTACACAGATTGTAACACACTGAAACAATAAAATATGGACAAGTGCTTGAACGTGTCACAGTTGTTTTTGACCTTTATTCATAGTGGTTTTTATCGAGTTGACCCTTTCAACGCAGTAGATTGTTATCTTCACTGAAGCGTGTATGACTCCAGGAAAAAATTTGCAGTTTTGCCCGATGTTTTCACTTAATTTTAATTTAAGTCTTCAAGGTTAGCACTTTCCTTTCTAAGCTAAAACTTAAACAGCTTGGTTGCTCGTTTGCCGAAGGATGCGATAGTTTTCTCATTTAGAACTTCAGCTGGATGTAATTTTGGACACGAAGGTCATTGTTAATCGGCTTACGTAGTCTTAGTGCTTTAAACTGCTTGCAATCCTACTTGTCCTGAAGAACACCTGAAGAAGTGACCAATTTTACTGCAGGTCACGTTTTGTTTGTTTCAGTGTCTACCCCCCAGGAGGGAGGGGGGAGGTTATTCGTTTATACAAACTTAAATAGTTATGTGCCACCCCCAAAAGTGCGGTTCGAAGCCGTTTTGGTCTGTTATTGAGTACAGCTTTTGACTATTTTGGTCTATAATACTTTATATTTTGCCAACTGGTCTGAAATAAGTAACGCTGATTAGTTAGAATGCACGTATCACACGAGTTTGACCAATTTTACTCAACAAACGCAAAACCAGTAGGGGTGCCCCCCAAAAAACACATGTAAGCAAATATGGGTCGACATCACGCTGAAGAAAACTTAAGTTTCTCGGACATCTCACTCGATTCAGGCCTTACGAATAGATATCCCGCCGAAAGTAACCGCTAGGTGTCCCCGACCCAATCTAATATCGACAAACACTGAATCGAAACTCTCTTTTTCCGGTCGTTGACAAGCTGTGAACAAAGTGCCAAACCCTAATGTTTTTCCCAGTGTTATTTGTTTAAGACCCTATAGCGTTGAGTTATTTTCGAAGCAATTTTCAGATGGATTGAATCGAAACTGTATTTAAACACCTCAAAATTAGGCTCACAGTATTTCCATAATGAAGAAAAGCATTGCCAAAGGCTGAACCGGTAGTAGCTTTCAACACGAATAGAATTTTAATAAAATTGTTTAATGTGTCTTTTTTTGTTTAATGTGTCTTTTTTGTTTAATGTGGCTTTTTTAATGTGTCTGTAAACAGTTACGTCTGATCTATTGTTATGAAAAAGGGCCATTTCACATTTTCTTTGTTTCCTGAAGACGTGTCAGCTTAAGTCGATCATCGTGAACTTTTTGCTATTTAATTCTGTGGATTAATCATATAAAGCAAAAACAAAGAATCTATAATGAGGATAAACAGTTTCAAACTGCATGCACAAGAAAGTGGGGGTTAAACATAAATTCCTCTTTTTATGGGCGTTATAAAATGTAATAAAACGACCTCTATTACTACATTTCTGGCATTTCGTTCTTTTAAAAATCTCTTTACAAAATGCCAAAACTTTCCTTCTGTTTGAATTCAAGCTTGCTCGACTGGTTTTCTCGAAAAATAAATTCTAGCTTAGGTGAGAATTTGTCTTTGTCCTGAGTCCCGGCAATGCGAAGATATAGACAATAATACATGGGGGCGCGGAGATATGGAGTTTCTCTTCGAGTGTTCAACGCGATATCTCACGAGTGAGCGTAGCGAACGAGTGAGATATCGAATTGAACACGAGAAGAGAAATTCCATATCTCCAAGCAACCATGTATTATTGTGTTTATTATATAAACACAAAAGCCCACAATAGTCTATTACTGAAACAATTTTTATTTAAAGGCAACAGCAGTAAGCGTAGAGGCAAAAGATAAAAGTGATTCCGGTTCAAGTCACTCAAACAAACAATTTCAAATACATTCATTAACACAATAGAAAACTTTTCACTATTATTTTATTTTCATGCTATTATTACTACTCTTTACTACTTTATTTGTCCGTATTCATCAGTAAACAATCTAAAGTCACCGTACCTTCTTGCTCCAGATTAAACTTGCGACGTAAATAACTGGAATAGCACTTATCGATTAACCCGAATATGGTCATCCTCAAATTCGGCAAAGTCGCAACTCGCCGTTAGTTATCGAAGCCTACACGCAAACTGATCCGCAGTCTCGTGTCAAAATTGAGAAATTCGTTTAAACAAGTGCCTCTCGAACAATTCAACTGCCAAACGTTGTCCTTCGATAACAGACTCGCTGTAGCGTAGGTTTCTAAGATAACGCTCCACAGAAGCGATAAATTCCTCTGAGTGTTGTTGGCTCATATTCATTACCAGACTTTTCTCACAAACAATAGAAATCTGCTGAGGTAAGCGTCTAATTCTGGCGGCGGTATGTCTTGGAGTTGTCTTGTTTCGTTTTCATTTGGAAAAAACGACTTCATCAATTCTACGTCTCTGTGCATTTCTTTGAGTGTTTTTTGTTGGCTTCAGCTTCGACAAATCTTTCAACATCTTCGTCAGTGAGAGACACGAATCTTTCACTTGCCGAATTTTTGGTTGTTTTTTCTGGTGTACTGCTCGAGGCCATCGTAACCTGTTAGTAGTTATTTCTTTTTTGAACAAGCCAAGCGAACAGCGATCGAGAACGATCGAGAACTACGAAATCATGGCAAGCCGTTGTCAAAAGTGGCGCGAAAGAAGGCGCGTGACGTCGCGAAAGCTGATTGGCCGTATTTTCACATGTAAAATTATCGTAATTTTACGTGTACCAAATACGATTTTTCTCAGTGGTGGAAATCTCTATAAAACACTCCAGTTTATATAATAATGTACAATATAAAGGTTGTGACAGAGTTTGGTTTGAAACATCGGTAATTTCCCACTGCGTCTTCATGTCCCGGGGGGGGACTCCCATATGAAACTGACAGGGATGCTCGTCGGAAAATTAGAATTAAACCCCTAAAGGAGACCAATCTGGGCGTGGCTCAAGCATAATTTGACCCCTAAAGGAGACCATGCTAAAACAGACAACCAAATAAGAGCTACAGTGATTTTAATTGCGCTAAAGATTGACGCTAAAGATTGACGGCGTTTGGTTTTTTCATATAGATATTTCTTTACGCACAACCCTAAGCGATACCTGTATGGGTAAAAATTTTGGCTTTCCTTCCTGAAACCCCTAAGCGAGACCAAAATCTGCAATTTACACCCATAAGCGAGACGACGAGCATCCCCGTCAGTTTCATATCGGAGTCCCACCCCCCGGGCTTTATGTCAAGTTGTATTATAGGCAACAGCCAATCAAAACGTGCGTCGCATCCAATTTACCCAAATAAACACCCCCTCTTCTAAAATGAAAATTTGCTTCCCCATGGTTTGAGAGGAGAGACCATTCAGCTATTTAAAAATATATATAACAAGTTTGTGTGTCTCCCTGACTTAGTTTTAAGTCGTTATTGTTCTTTAACCCTCCTCAAAGGAGGCTTTTTAAAGCGTTCTTTCGGAAAAAAAATACGTGATATAATTCCAACTGCAGCCAGTGTGGGTGTTTTTATTTAGGTATGGGTATAAGCATTTCGTTTATACCCATTTATAGATTATTAAGAAGAGATAAGTTTACATCCTTTGTTCCTATCCGACATAATTTCCGTTTCATTCCCTACGTGGATCTTAAAAGCAAATGAAGGTAACACATTGTTGGATCTAAGTGGCATGTTTTAATTAAATCGCTTGTCGATTATTCCAGAAAATTAAACAAATTGAAAAGGGCAGGTTTCCTTTCCCGTGTTATAATCGAACAAACGCTGGCATGTTCCCTTCAAGGTCATCCAGCTAGATGTTTCGCTAAAATAACCAGTGGATAACAAGTGCTGAATTATTTCTATTCCTGACCAATCAAAAGTTTGAAAGTTAGTTATATCAACAGCTGCCGCCTGCCAGTATATTTGGGTTTGGGTACATAAACGGGCATATATGGACCAGAAGGAGATAAAACTAAATCTTTTGTTCCTACACTACACAATTTCCGCTTTATTCGGCCCTAAAAGGGGAGTGTACAAAGTTTTTTTTCAAATCGCTCATCGATTGTTCCAGAGATCTGAATAAATTTCCCTCTTAAAATCAAATGAAAGCTGGCACGTTACCTTCAAGGTCATCCAGAAATTTCTATAAAATAAACAGTTAATGACAAGTGCGGAATAAACCTTCTATTCCTGAGCAATCAAAAGTTAATAATATCACAACTTACTTCCGAAACCAATCACGAACTGAAGCGAATCTTACTCTCGACTTAGTTAAATTAAAAATGTGACAAAAAAATGTGACCAAATGTTTTCAATTCAAGTCACGTTTGCAGTAGCCCGGCATAAGCGGGTGTTTCAGTCTCTCACCTCCTACACAGACAGGACGCGAGCAATTATCGCCGCTCTTTTTTTCTTTTTTATCTTATTTTTTTATCTTATTCTTATTTTTCTTTCAGTATGTTTACTATTTTACTACCAATTGTATGACGTTCAGAGTCAAAACTAAACTGAGAAAAAACCTACAGCACGACAAAACAGTTTTGCATATTTCAGATCCATTTTAGTGCCACATTGCGCAAGGTTTCTTTGGATTTTGTTGCCTCAGCTTTGCCTCAGTTGGTTTATCGCTGTTCGCTCTTTTTCGTTCACACTTATTTGCAAGCTCGTTCTAGTTCTGGAGCGTTCAAGTGAAGCGTCTATTTTGAAGATAGATTATGATCTTTTGTTTATCATTTGCCTTTCCAGATCAACCTTCAAGCGTGCATGACGCGATATTTTGGGTTGAGTCGCCGCCTTCTCCGAATTGCTTCCCTTCTCTAAAACCAACATTTCTGAATCCAATTCGGAATCCACGAGGGGACAGGTCCCGGGGGGGGGACTCATTAATTAAAGTTTCGTACAGGGACGCTCCGCCCCATGCTTCAAACCCTTATATCTTTATTGAAATGGTACCCCTTCTATACACCTAAAACAAACATTGCACATCTCCTGCCAGAAATGAGCCGAAAAACCACGATAGTTTAGAATCACTTACAACTGCCATACCAAGGTTAACTCTATCTGAAACCTACATAATTCCCCGAAACCAGAGTGCCGGGCATTTAGCTTGGCACTCTGATTTCGGAGAATTATCTATCCGGAAAACTCGTCAACTACAAAACCAGAATACGGATACACAGCCAGTCGACGCTATCGCCTGATGAAGACCAGCAGTATAGCGGTCGAAACGTCGCGATCTAAATCGTGAGACAAACGATTAACTCAACTATCATTTCAAGCATTCGCCCTGACGAAGGGTTAACGCTCGAAACGTCAACCCACAATTCCTTGATTCGCTCTGACGAAGGGCTAACGCTCGAAACGTCAGCTTTCAATCTCTTTACGGTGGCCAATCTACCTTATCAACTCAGTTGATAAATCCAAAATTTTGTGTTTCACGTTCCCACCGACGCAGCACCACAGTTTCTTTAGAAACTTACCCCCTTCTTTATCATTTCAAACCACGATGAATAATTTCTTCCACGACAAAAACCAAAATACTCTTCTGATCCGCTTGGCAATTCTAAACAAGCATCGAATACTTTCAGAACGTTAGAATGACCCTTTCCGTCGAAATTCTTCAAAATTTCTGGCTACCGGATATTTAGTCTTGAAACATCCGCACCCCCGGCTGCCGAGTATCTAGACACTGTCTACTGGGACACTATTATTCTCTATTTTTCAGTAGTATCACTTTGAAAAGCACGAGTCTAAAATTATTGGTCCAGTTTTTTTTAAAGGGAAATTCTAGTGCACGGAAACTATTAATAAGTATGCCTGGCTTTGGAAACTGCTTCTAACTTGAAAAAAATCAGCGGTCATTTTTAAGTTCTTCCCTTTTGTGTCTATTTACTAAATCGAGGAAAATTTAGCCTGTTCCAGGCGTTCAGACAGTGGAGCGCGAGCGAAAACTAAAGCGGGCGAAAGAGCAGGCGTTCAGACAGTGGAGCGCGAGCGAAAGCTAAAGCGAGCGAAAGAGCAGGAGTTCAGACAGTGGAGCGCGAGCGAAAACTAAAGCGAGCGGTTCGCTCGCTTTATTTTTCGCTCGCGCTCCACTATCTGAACGCCTGGAACAGGCCAAAAAAATTGAGTTTGGCTATTTCTTTAATTCTTTGAAAATCCAATTGATACCGTTCATTAAGAGATATTAAAAAAATTATTGTATGAACAAAGTACTTGCTTATGAATTTAGCACATTTTTGACCAAAAAGTAAGAAAAACTCAATGATATTTCTCCTTTAACGGTCGCACTTTTTCTTCTCTCTCAGTTTCACCTGCTACGGTATAATAAACACCACGTCATTCCGTGCTACTCGATAGATCAAAATAGACTTTAAACGCCATACCACACTTAAAAAAACACGTCAATATATTGTTGTGGTGTGGTTTAACCAAAAAGCCGCAAAATTCATAGCTGCAAAATGAATAGAATTTTTGGAGAACTTTCCAGCAAACGTATCTTCTTGTGCACTGACAATGTTTACTTGGAATAACTTCCTTAGCAAAAACGATTATCATCCTTGTCGAATTTATTTGCTCAAACTGAATAAGACTGTTCTAAAATTTGCTTTACGTAAATACAGTTAGTCCATAAGCGGGCTTTTAGTAAAGGTTTCGGTTTTCACAAAGCTTTTTTAAGGAAAATAATTCACAACCTGAAGTTGGTGTCTGGCAAGAGGAAGTTAAATTTTTTTGTTAAGTTTAAAATAGCAACGCTAGTATCAGAAAAAGCAAACTAAGTTGTAAGGTAGATTTTCAAGCAACTAGTTAAGTAGCTACCTCCGTGTTACTTTAACAGAGTGAAAACGTCTTAAAGACACACTTGTTCAGCTTGACGCCTACGGATTGTGTTTACACGTCGCTTAGCCTAACTGACGCCACTACCTAACCATATTTTTCTGCTACCCTAATGATGATTAGCTAGCATTTTGTGCTTTGACATTGCTAAAATCTACCCCTTGGCTAGCTTTTTGACAAAAGGCGAAAGCTAGAAAAAATTGTGCAGTTTGTTTTCAAAACTAGTTCCTTGACCATCTCTGAAGGAATAAAATTTAATGTCAAAGTGGATTTCCCTTGTCTTTCCGGAATAATTGTTCTTTCTGATAGCATCAGCTATTGACAGCTGTACTTTTATAATTGGGGATCTAGACACAAATACTGATCGGTTGGAAATTGCGTAGAGAGGAGAAGGCGTCAATATTTGACAATTCCCTGTGGTGTTTTCTGTCCATTTCACAATTAGCTTTTGTTCCTTGACAAGACTACCTTCCACCATAAACCTTGATAACATTGCATAAATCATTTAACACTTTTCATGCAGAGCACGTATGGAGCTGAAACCTTAAGTTCTTCCACAATTTTGTAAGAGATGTTTTGACGAAAATTTGCATTTACTTTGCTACATGTTCAGGGCCTACCGAAATAAAAAGTGACGTTTTTGAAATAAACCGCGCTGGTACTTAGTACAAATAGTACTGCCAGAATTAAGAAAACGTTCTTTAGCCGTTCGTTCATTTTGCATTGTCTAATGCAAAATCAAAATGAGATAACAGTTGGACATTTTGCCCCCGAGATTAATTTTCGGGTGGTAAATATGTCTCTTATAGTGACGACCTTTAAAAGGGTGTAGGCGATTGTTCAATTTCAGCAAAAAAAAAAAGGAATGCCTGATAACATAAGATGTTATAACATTAGATAACTAACATGCGATATTTTTGACGCTCAACTAGTAATTTGTAACGATCTCTCTCGAAACTGAAAACCACAAATTATAATTATTTTTCATTTCCAAACAGGTGGAAACATGAATACATCCATAATTAACCAAGTGTCTGGTTTCGTTTATGAGCTAATCGCCATCACGAATACGAATTGGTGCGACAAACAATGGACATTTAATTGGTGCTGAGTTATAAAATTGCTTTGCTAACCCTAACCCTCAAAAGCTTCATCCATCGCGAAACATTAAGCCCCGTATTTAGTAAGATCCTTCAGTGAGGCATAGATCACGGGATATCAGCTTATCTCTTACAAGAATCGAGTTTCGGTAAACTAATGCCACTCACCGACAAAGCATCGGAGCGGTTTTCGATCCACCTGGCAAATTGTGTTGCTTGTGTCTGAAACGAAAGCTACAACTGAAAGCACGATTCAACGACTAGTCTGATTCGCTCACGAGAGGAAAAACGCTTTTGATATAAATAGCGCTCTCCGCAAAGACAGTCATGCCAGCTTGCATGTATACCTCAACTCACGTTAGGCCGAACTACTGTTAATAAACGCTGAAAGATTTTTTGTCGAAAATCCAAACAACCCCTTCACGAAAGAAGCATGGCTAAGAATGGCTCAGCGAACACGACGCCGGACCTCACAGATATGGAAGCGACGTTTCTCGCCTCCGTTAACGTGTTGTTCAGTCTCATTGGTATCTTTGGCAACACTTTAGTAATCGTTGTGGTGGCTCGCAACCGCCATCTTCATACTGTTACAAACACGTTTATTACCAGCCTCGCGCTTGCTGATCTGCTAGCCTGCCTCGTTGCTCAACCAATGAATGCTGCGTTTTTGTACGGACTGTCCCCCAACCCGGCCTACGGCACCACACGCAAAACGTTCTCCTTCGTCTCTGTGCTCGCGTCAATCAGCAACCTGGTCGCTGTGACAGTAGACCGCTACATAGCCATCGTTTCGCCCATGACTTATCACCTGAGAGCCACATTCAAGAACGCTACCATCTTACTCTGTGTCATTTGGCTGGTGTCATTGGCGCTAGGAATACCAAGTGGTGTTGAGACCTCCGTAGCACGCATCACAGTGTGCTATACGCTAGCGCTTGTCATCATCATCGTACCGATTTACGTCCGCATCTACACTATCGCCCGCCGGCAAGCGCGCGTGATCGCCAGACAAGTCGGCCATTTCGAGAAAGATTTACAAACCAAGAGTGACAGGGAAAACATAGCTGCCAAAACCATTGGAAGCGTCTTAGCAGTGTTTATTATTTGTTGGCTTCCTGTTCTTGTAACACCGTTGATTTTCCGTTACAGTATGAACACTCGAAATGTCAGACGGGCTTTGAAATGGGCCCAAACTCTCGCGCTGTGTTCTTCCGCCATCAACCCCGTGATTTACAGTCTCAAAATGCAGATTTTCAGGAAGGAGCTAAGGAAAATTTTTCGCGTAGTGCTCCGACGGCGTCATTGGGAGGAAAAGCCGGAATTCCTCTAAAATGAAAGACAGTAATAACAAGACGATGCATCAAATGTCGCCGCATGTGACGTTAGTACAGTACCTAAGGACTCAGGTCAGCTTTTTTATCCAAACTGAAAAAAGATTGGTTGAATTACGAGAAGAGGTAGAGGAAAGATTTCCTGGTAATCCGGAATTTCTCTAAAGCATTGACGTTCATAATAAGACGACGGATCGAGGGTCACGTGTGACAGAAGACTACCACTCGTAAAGGCTCAGAGCAATTCTTATCCGCAATTTAAAGTGCATTAAGTTCTGAGATATTGAATATAGAATGAACATTTAGGATGTTATAGTTATAGGCATCTGATGCATAAACATTTAGTGTGTTTATAGCTATGGCCATTTGATGGATTTTGATTAAAACTACTAGTTTCTGTGAGACGTCATTGTAAAGGAAACACCTTGTTTTACTGAAAAAGGAATTTTGTCAAAGTCAAAGCGTGGAATGATTTCAATTATCAGGTCTTGCTGTAATCAAAGAAATCGCAAAAAAAATAGATAACAACCTCCGATGGTCCTTTGCTTGTCTTGCTGTTCGATTTCCAAAGATAACACATTTTTTTTCGTATCAGTCATTCCTTTCCATTTTATACGTTCGACTTTGGAGGTTTTAAACTCAAGAACTAAATTAAGAGAAAGTCTCCTCACGTTGTTATTAACTTGTTTTTCAGAAAACGTGTCAGCCTTAACGATAGTCAGTATTTATAAAACACTGTACAAATATGAATATTGTGTATATTTTAAAACTGGATGTAAATAGAACATTAACCTCGATCCGCCTACGGAGTGTTTTGCTTTCAATACTTTTTTTAACAAGAGCTTCCTCTTGTTTGGATTGTCTTTAGTTAAAATCTATAATTTACCATTAATTCTGGTTGAGTGAACATTGGCTAAGTTTCAGCAAAGCTACTGAGGGTGTAAATATACCATACAGAGATACTTAAAGAATTTTATCCATCACAAATAAAAAAATATTGTTGAAAGGTATAGGCTGTTGTTTGTGCTCTGTGGGTCCTTCATTTATGGATTGTGGGCAACAGGAATGGCTAAGTGCTCAAAGCTTTCGCATTCCACTGGTGTTGTTTTGGAGTGGCGGAGTTGGCGTCACTCGTACCAAAGTTGTAAGACCTAGCGTGAAGATTTGCGCTTTGCGCCTCAAAGTGTCATTCAGGTTTCGACATCTAATTTTTATCTCACATCAAGTTAAGTCCCTATTTGCTCAAACCGCGTAGAAAGACCATTTGAGGTGGCCAATGGAAAAGCTGGACTGGACTCTGGACTGGACTTTGGACTGGACTCTGGACTGGACTCTGGACTGACTTTTATTGACTTGTAAAAATATGAAATAGACTTAATATTTTACTAAGCAGTAAATAAAAATTATATAATACCAAACTAGTTAGGGATGGGCCATTATTTTTCGGGGGGGGAGGAAGATTTTTTTCTCCATGAATTTTTTTTTCGTGACTGAAAGCTTTGTATGAATTTCATTTCACTCAATATTTCGCGCGCGCTTGTCTAACACAACTGTAACTGATGGGCTTTGAGCTTTTGAGGTCTCCATGAATCAATCTCCAGCCTTGTCTTCATTTCATTAGAGAAACAACATGACACTAAGGATGGGAAAAAGAAATTGACCAAGGAGACCAATGTGTATTTTCATCCACTCACTGAATGTGTCAATAAGCAGGCACCCCACTACTCATCTTTTACCCCCACCGACACACAGAGAGACATTATTTTTTCAGGCCCACGACGACGTTCTTAAGGATAAACTTGGTCTTTAAAGACAGTCATGTTTTTTTCTCTAACGAAATGAAGACGAGGCTGGAGATTGCTTCAAAGAGACCTCGTAAGTTCAAAGCCCATCAGTTACAGTTGTGTTAGACAAGCGCGCGCGAAATTTCGAGGAATAAAAATCGTGCATAGCGGCACAAAGCAAAAAGTTTATTGCAAGCTAGTGAAATGAAATTCATACAAAGCTTTCAGTCACGAAAAAAAATTCATGCAGAAAAAGAATCTTCCTCACCCCGAAAAAAAATGTAATGGTCCATCCCTAACTTGTTAGGTATGATTTTAAGTGATTTATAATTTTACTTTATTTTTAATTATTAACTGGTTAGTAAAACATTAAGTCTATTTCCTATTTACAAGTCAATCAAACTCAGTCCAGAGTTCAGTCCAGAGTTCAGTCCAAAGTCCAATTCACAGTCCAGTCCTGCTTTTCCATTTGAGGCTGGTTATTTGAGGTTATTGGTTACCTCAAAAACAACAAGCAGGGGTCGTTATATAACCTTGGACACCGCAAAACATCTATCAATACAGATACAAATACTGATCGGTTGGAAATTGCGTAGAGAACGATTCCCTGTGGTGTTTTCTGTCCATTTCACATTAGCTTTTGTTCCTTGACAAGACTAGCTTCCACCTTTAAACCTTGATAAAATTGCATAAATCATTTAACACTTTTCATGCAGAGCACGCATGGAGCTGAAACCTAAAGTTCTTCCACAATTTTGTAAGAGATGTTTTGACGAAAATTTGCATTTACTTTGCTACATGTTCAGGGCCTACCGAAATAAAAAGTGACGTTTTGAAATAAACCGCGCTGGTACTTAGTACAAATAGAACTGCCAGAATTAAAAAATAAAGTAGTTATTTAGTTGTTCGTTCATTTGCATCGTCTAATGCACAATCAAAACGAGATATAAACAGTTGGACACTTTGCCCCCGAAATTGATTTCCGGGTGGTTAATTATAGTGACGACCTTTAAAAGGGTGTGGGCGATTGTTGAATTTCAGGAAAAAAGGTTAAATGCTGATCGTTGAAGCTTCTCATTAGATACCTAACATGCGATAGTTTTGACGCTCGACTAGTAGTTTGTAACGATCTCTCACGAAACTGAAAACCTCAAAGATTATTTTTCGCTTTCAAACAAGTGTAGACGTGAGTATATCCATAATTAACCAAGTGTCTAGTTTCCTTCATGAGATAATTGTTACCCGCGTCCCATTAAACCACAATAAACACACAGCACTTCAAACAGTGTATTTGTCGGTTAACAAAACTCATACAATCGATTTCACTACGCATTAGTTTCGTGTGAAACTGTCCCAGATGTATTAGCCTGCGTTACACGTCACGCGTCACGAATTTCCGTTTACGGCTTCTGGTTTTTGTGTGGCTTCATGGAATGAAGACCACATTGCGATCACTCGATGGCGTTTGTGTGTGGATATAGACCTACAATTCTCTGGTTTCACTTGTGGTATACCTTCGATAACAAAGAAGATAAGCACGCGTTGCTGATGTCACGTAGGGTATAAAGGTTCATAAAGCCAGGGGGTACAAATTGCGTCAAGTTTCCGGTGTAAGATTTTAGTCTTTTTGTTTCTTCATGGTTTTCGTCGTGCTCCTTATTATCAGCTACAATTCTTGATGAGGCGTTAGTTGGTTGGGTGGGTACGTATGCTTGTTAGATGTTAATTAATGTAATACTGTAGACGAAAGAAAATAATGCAACCTTCGCGAACTAGCCAGAGTGCATGCCTCTAAAACGCTCGTTATACTTTGGATGTCAATTAGCAGGCAAAGGTGTCTCGGAAACAACTTATCTTGTGTAATCAACGTTTTGACAAAATTGTTTAAACGCAAAGCCAAATCAACAACTTTTGAAAGTGTATGACTATCTTCCATTTTGTCTCTACGTTTTAGTATCGAAGGTATATGACGGTATATGTTCCCCGGCGTATCCAGTCGAACGTTCGGTAATCGAACCCAATCGAACACCAATCGTTCGATTGGGTTCGGTAATCGAACATAATCGAACTCACAATAAAATTTGGTCAATCGAACTCAATCGAACGTTCGATTACGAACTCCTGTTTGTTTATACTGCGGACATTTTGTACGGTGCACCGTCCCCCTAACCCTTTTTTGGCGATTCGCCATACCCCGGGATAGGACGATTGTCTGCACAATAGCCACGTGCACAATAGTTAGCCACGTGGTTGGGGGAAATTTTGCTAAAGGTCGAATCACCGCTAGCTTTGGTCAACCCAAAAAGAAATGTCGAGAGCATCAAGAACCCGAAGCGATTTCCAGGAGACCCGGGAGGAGACTGCATACATCGAAATTACATGTACGGTAAAAGGATATCAAGAATGTGGGAGAAGAGTTTCGAATTTTTAAGAAGATCGGTTCTAAAGAAATGTAAACGAAAGTGCATTTCATTATTTTACCGTCGTTTTGTTCTCTTCTACAAAATATATATCACCGAACATTGACATTCAGTTCGATATTTGGACGTTGTTCTATTTATTCCATTCAATAAAGGTTGATTATGATTAGACCTGCGTGATTTACTTATCAAGAGATGGATTCCGAACAAAATCGAACCGGATTGAGTTCGATTGTGTTCGAAAATCGAACTCACAGCAAAATAGACGTTCGATTTTGTTCGATTACCGAACCCAATCGAACGTGACAGTTTTTTGTTTATCGTGCTTTGTCTCATTATTATAATTCAACAGAAATCAGCCACTTGACCTCCTTCCCACAGACTAGTAGCTCAAATAAACAAGAGATTACTGCGGTAAGAATCTCATTTTTTTTTTTGCGTCATGGTATCAGTGGTGATGGGATGATAGAATGTGTTGTGATTGACAATCAAATCGGCGTGAAAACGTGAAATCGTGTGACTAATAATACCGGGGTCTTCGTTGTACAGGGGTTCGTTACATCGGGGTTCCCCTCCTGTAATTTGAAGCCACACTAGTAGGCCTCAGCATACCGTTTATTACATTTCCGGTTACAATTATCAATGTCTACACCTACCAATCTTCCCTTCCGAAGAAATGTGTCGTCCCTGACACTTGCAGAGAATCTGCCTATGTGAAATAGCACACATTGAGGGGTTTCACACCCATAGGGAAATGACAACCGTCGAAAATTACATATCATTTCTTTCTTTAACTAGACTATTTGCCAGGATCCTGACTATAACTCTCCTTATAAAGGCTTCAGCGGCTATTTTTTACGGTAACATCTCCTGTCCATAGGATACACTCTGTGTCATTCGAAAGTTCTCATTCCTAACACAGGGAATCAAACGGAAATCTAAGTGCATTTTTTTGCAAAACAAATTAATTCACTAAGAGTTCTTTTAGTACACATAGCTGGGCCTGGGTACATGCCTAGAGTTCATGGTTACAGGTACTTGCATCAGATCACTCCTTGGTTGATACACAAAAGGTTGGTGTATAGGGTACTGGTTAACTGGCTGGAAGACAGGTTGAGGCAGTGGTGGATACTGCAGGTACGCTCCTGGGTAACCAAAGGTCACTGGATACACATATGGGTATGTAGGTAACTGGAACTGTTGTACGGCTGGTAAACTTCCACCCCAAGTAAGATGCGGAGTACAGCACTGAGGTAACTGATTTCCCACAACACTGTTGGCGGATACGTAATGGGCAGCAGCTTGATTCTCATATGTGGGATTGCCAAGTGTGTTGTAGGTCAGCAGGGTTGGTTGGTGCCTCTCTCGCTTAGGCCTAGGTTCCTGTTCAGGAGGGCCCGGTTGAATCTTTGGTCATCCTGGGTTGGAGGATCTTGCTTATCTCTGCTCTCGGGTCTGACTTCTTCCATTCCTTCCAGAACTGCGTGGCCGCTGTTTGTTTCCCCTTGATAACTGCTGTCTGGTATTGCACCCTCTGACTGGGTTGGTTGAGGCTGTTCTTCTTCAACCGAAGGTTCGGAGTTCTCCTCAGTAACCACCTCCTCCAGGTTCTGTCCAGTGTGGGGATGCATTGAGGTGATCGTGTACACATCATCGCCATTGGTCCCATCTGACAAGTCTTTCACCTAGTGGCGTTGGTGTCTGTTAAGCATTGCTAGGCTTATCCTTCTGGACTTAACCTGTTCTCTTACGGGTAGTCTGGCTTGGGATGTCAATAGGGAGATGACTGCATGGCAATAGTAAGTTCCTATGTAGGATTCTGTTCCCAAGAGTGCTTACCTCCGGCTTGACTTCATACACAGGCCTATCTTCAGCTAACCACAATGTGAATCCGATTCTCCCAATGTGATTGCAGCTTGCCTGGTCCACCCCGCTCGCTTAAATTACGTACAAGAACTCTATCACCAGGGAGCAATAGTGAGCTTCGTACAAAGCGATCATAACGTTGTTTGGCTCTTGTGCCTACTTCCTTGGACTTTTTGCCTGCTAGTTCGTATGCCTCTGTCATTGCTTTTCGCCACTTTTCTACGTACTTTGAGTGGTTCTCGTGGTTGGTTTGACCTTCAATTTCAAACATTAAGTCCACAGGCAAACGAGGGTGGCGACCGACGAGGAGGAAAAATGTTGAGTAGCCAGTTGATTCATGCCTCGTGCAGTTATAAGCATGAACTTCGTGGTTCAAGTTATCTGCCCAACGTGATTTCTGGGTCTCTGGCAGGGTGTGGAGCATTCCCAAAAGTGTACGGTTGAATCGCTCAACTTGACCGTTCCCTTGCGGTTTTTGGGCAACTGTCTCAGCTGATTTGCTTCTCTTGGAGTAGGCTTGCGCATAGCGTGTAAAGTGATCCATCACAACTAAGATATACTCGTACCCTCCACTACTCTTTTCCAAATGAAGGAAGTCAATGGCGTTAGGTTCAAAAGGCGAGGTGGTCACAATGGGTTTTAATGGCGCTCTGCTCTTTAGCGTGGGGCCTTTTTGTTTAACGCATTGTCAGACGTGTCCGATGTGGTGTTCGATATCTCTCTGCATGTGAGGCCACTAGAAGCGCTCTCTGGCAAGGCCCAATGTCCTATCGGCCCCGAGATGACCCATGTTTTCATGGATTTCTTTGAGTACCAGTGAACGAAGCTGCTTGGGTACGATAATTTGAGTCCTAGTTCCTTTACGCCGTCTAAGTATACCATCCTTGTCCACGGACAGGTTATCCCATTCATGCAGGAGCAGTTGGGTCTCACTTAACTCCCGTTTTCTCTCTCCCGTTGTTGGTCGTTGGCCATGCTGAATCAAATCACTCACTCGACGAACAACCTGGTCAGTGGCTTGTGCGTGTTGTATACCAATCATTGGAACTGCAGGGTTTATCCATCCCAACTGGGTCAGTTGTTAGGACAGCATGGTCTCTGGTGAGGGCTGACACCCAGATCACTTGTCCTTGGTCTTGGTATTTTGCCGAACACGCAACAGCCTGAAGGACATCCTACGGTACTACCTCCGTGTACGTTTCCAAGTGGGCAGTGCTATCAGGAGGCATTCGAGAGAAAGTATCGGCACCGATGTTGGCTTTTCCGGGGCGGTAGTAAAATTGAAATCAGCTAACTCCCCAATCCAGCGAAAACCAGTGGCGTTCAATTTTGCAGAGGATAAGATGTAGGTGAGTGGGTTGTTATCGGTGTACACTTAAAAACTTGGGGCATAATAATCTCAAAACGGATCGCAGATTGCCCACTTAAGAGCGACTTTCAGTAAGCATCGAGCATTCGGCGGCAGAAGTTGAAAAATCGATTTCTTTTATATTTTGCACATAAAAGGGTATTGGTAAAACTAGAAACCTGATGTGGTTCGTTTTCCCCAGAAGCGCTTTATTCTCGAATAAAACGAGGAGATCGATTCTCGGGTTCGAAAGATTAAAATCACAGGAAATTAATCTTGAAAATCAGTACTATAAACTGGCATTGCGCTGGTAAACTAAGGCGCGGCAAAAAAAGATAGACACTTCTTATTAACAGAACAAGTCTTTTTCATTAACTAGACAGTTACAAAACAGCAGTAGCGAAATTTAATGAGCACAAACAATTCCAAACCAAAAGGCAGGTTCTGATGTTTACGTAGAAACTGATTTAAAACCTATCTTTTGTGAAATAATTTAACATGTACCATAATCCCACATGGTCTCAATCCTCGTTCAATGGACAGTAGAAACATTGAACTAAACTATACCTTGAAACTGCCTTGGGGTATCCATGCTGCTGTCTTTGGGAAAACGTCGAAGACAGCGAATTTAACAAATGGGGCTTAATGAAGTTCAACTTTGCCGCATTCCGAAATACACCAAAATTTTCGTGTTAAGCTACACAATCTCTCTTTTCTTCGACGTTACTTGATGCTTGATGATGGCGTCAAACTAAAATGTTTGGTTGATCTCAAAAAAGGTAGAGGGAAAAGAAAAAATTGAACGATACTGGTGATATCGTTGTGAGCTCTCTGTGCAAACCACGACAAAACGTGACGTAACGTACATCTTATATGCTACACCTGTGACATCATATATCCAAATTTGGTTAAACAATTTGGTCACGGTTTTTGGTAACGCAATGCAAACAAATGTAGAGAGAACATTTGCACACGAAGGAACAAGTTTGGAAACGTGAAAATCGCCCATTTCGGGCTATCCCTTCCTCTTTTTGGAACGCAAAAGAATGTTAACGCTGGAAATTAACAAGAATGAAGTAGAGCGAGCCCGTTTGGTTAAAGAAGCAAAATTTCCCGTGTTTTTGTGTATGGCAGAATTCAACTTCAGTATAAGCCCCGTTTGTTAAAACTTTGCTGAGTTCGAACTGGCCCCAAGGTATGGTTTATTTCAGTGTTTGTGCTGTCTATTGAATGAGGATTGAGACCATTTAGAATTATGGCACATGTTAAATTATTTCACAGAAGTTAGGCTCCAAATCAGTTTCTACGTGATCATCAAAACCTGCCTTTTTTGGAATTGTTTGTGTTTAGTAGATTTCGCTACTGCTGTTTCACCACTGTCTAGTTGATGAAAAAGACTTGTTCTGTCGATAGAAAGTGCCTATCTTTGTCTCTGCGCTTCAGTTTACCAGCGCAATACAAGTTTGTAGTACTGATTGTCAAGATTAATTTCCTGTGAATTTACTCTCGAACCCGAGAATCGATTTCCTCGTTTTTTGCGAAAATAAAGCGCTTCTGGCGAAAACGAACCACATCAGGTTTCTAGCCTTACTAATACCTAATTATATGCAAAATATGAAAGAAATCGATTTTTCAACTACTGCCACGAAATTGAAATTTTGCTTGATTTTTACCGAAAGTCGCTCTTAAGTGCATGAAATTCCAGCTTCCCGGCGTGGAGATGGTAATTCTTCTCGGCTGGAGTCAGGGTGAGAGAACCATATGTGGCAACACGGAGAATGTCATTTTGATACTGATACAACACCGCACCTAACCCGTTCTTCGAGGCGTCAGTATGAAGAACAAATGGTTTCTGAAAGTCTGGATACGCCATCACTGGAGAAGTAGTGATCGAGTCAATCAGTGTCTACAGAGCCGATTGACCAATGTCCGTCCACACCACTGGGTGTTTTGCAGGTAATTGGCCATTGGTACTGCGGCTTCTCTTAGTTTTGTCTTGCTTAGCTTCCTGCGGTGGTTGCTCAAGTTTCTTCACCAGATCATAAATAGGCTTGGCAATTATTGAAAAGTTCTTAACACATCGGTGGTAATAGTTCAGGAAACCCATAAGTTTGCGCACTTCATTTACTGTCTTTGGGGGCGAGTCTTTGAGTGCGAGGAGCGGCTTAACACTGGCTGGATCTAGCATGTAGCCCTTTTCCGACACCACACGCCCAAGAAATGTAACCTCTCTCTTAAACAAATTACACTTCCGGGTTTTCGGTTTGACTCCATGCTCTCTCAGTCGTCGAAGAACCTTGCGTAAGTGTTCAATGTGTTCCTCAAAAGTAGCACTGAATATGATAACATCATCCAAGTAGGGCACAGAGACATTGTCTCCCAGACAGTTCTCCATAAAACGTTGGAATGCTCCAGATGCTCGGGAAAGGCCAAAGTGTATCCGAACCCATTCATATAGACCCCATGGGGTAATAAAAGCTGTCTTAGGCTGGCTGTTCGGGCTCATGAAGCCTTGGTGGCAGGCCTTGCCCTGGTCAAGAACAGAAAGTCATGAGTTGCAACCGAGGTTATCCAGTGTTTCTTGCATTCGGGGTATCGGGTGATGGACAGGGAGTGTCTTCTTGTTTAATGCTCTGTAATCCACACACAGCCGTAGGCTTTGATCTTTTTTTCTCACACAGACAACCGGAGAGCAGTACGATGATGAGGATTTCTTGATAAAATTTCGGTTTAACAAATCTTCAAGGTGGGCCTTAACTTCAGGGTAGAGTGGTTTGGGTACTGCTACATATTTCTTCTATACAGGTGTCTGATCCTCTAAATCTAGGTCGAGTTCAAGGTCAGGATGCATCCAACATCACTATCATCTTTAGCAAATGAATCAGCTTCCTCGGCCAGTTACTTTAAAGCCATCTCCTTTTGAGCAGGTGTCAGATCCTTCAGGTCTATGTCCTTGATATGCGTGGGAATCCCCATCGATACCCCTCCTGGCTCTTCATCAAGAGACTGGGCCGGCATTGTAGCCCCTGATTCTCGTACCTCTTCCTGTTGGGTGTCATTGTTGCTACTGTCAGGTTCCCTTATTCTAACTTCAACTGGTGTCACAGACTGAACAAGTTGTAGTCGACCAAGGAGAGTTCGTCCCCGGTTGGATGGTGTTGGTGATGTCAATGTCCACTTGACTTGATGTTCCTTTCTTTACAGTCAGCAAGGTCTCGGAAACTTCCAAACCATAAGGCCATTGGTTGGTCTCATCTGGTTCAAATAGTACCGGTGTAGGTCTACCCACTGGTCCTGTATTCGCTCTTCAGGTGACCCTTTTGCTCTGCCTGGGTGGTACAGTGATGTCACGCTTGGTAGTTTTGATAAAGCAAAGTTCCTTTTGATTAAGGTTCTCAAGAAAATTAACGAACACTGAAGCAGTTTGGCTGTCAAGATCAGTGAAGCTGGAAGTGACAGCTTGGGACAACGCAACATCCCCATTGCTACCTTTAATAATTTCTTCAATAACATTAAAACCAATTAACGGTGAGTCCAGATATTGTTCCTTAACAAGAAATGGAACTTTCAGATCATTGTTGCACGACGTCAGTCTGAAATTCAGCTCCACTCTTCCAATGTATGGCATCTCACTACCGTTGGCAGCGGTCAAGTTCAGTTTAGTGTTTAGCAATTCCGAGATATCCTTAACAACAACATCAGGAAAATTCCTCCTTAAGAATTCATTGGATATGATCTAGACTTGGGCCCCTGTGTCCCACAGTACATCTACTGGATGACGATTAATCTCTCCCTTAACAGTGCATCTTCTCCCCACCAATCCTACCACTGTGGCATGCTGTTGTGGTGTCAGATGACTAACAAAGGTGCTATCGCTAAGCTCCAGGGTCTTTGGCTCTGCCTTGTTTGTCAGGTGTGAAATTGTAGTGCATAACACTTTTAATTAGTGGTCTGGCCAGTGTTTCCTTTGACAAGCCCGAGTACAGTATTGTACGGTCTTACATTTTGAACATCGCAAGAACTTTATTCTCTCCAATTGAACTTGGCCACAGCCATTACATCGATGGGACTTGAAGCTATTCCTCACCTCTCCCACGCTCTTTGCAACTCTGACAACCCCGACTTGGGTACCTTGGCTGGTAACCACCTCTCTGGCCTCTGTAGGGGGATCGACCCCAGTCAGGTTTTGCTGCTTGACCGCCTTGAGCACTGACTCTACCCTTGAGGTCGTTAATCTCTGATTTCATCTGCCGAATTTCGGAAAGAATCTGTTGGCTCCCATCTACAGTTGGGCTTCTGGTCTTCTGTTCCCCTCCCTCCTTGGGAACTTCGCAGGTATTCACTTTGGTCATTTTTTTGGCGTCCCGTTGCCAGCTTTGTGTTTCTCTCAGCTGGCTGTGAGGCTAGTTCATTAACTTGTTTCATAAGTTCCTCTTCAGTAAGTCCAGGGGTGCGAAGGGTCGCCTTAAGTTCGATGCTAAAATGTCATCACGAAGCCCAGTTTCAAAGGATTTCACGAATGTCTTCTGAAGTAGTGAGGGGCCATAATTAAACTCGCAATCTCATTCCTGACTGGCAAAATTTACCTTGTTACGCAGGTCCAAAGCACGGATTAGGAATTGCAGCGGTGACTCATTGCTTTGTTGGCATACTGTTGCCAGCTGTTGCATACACCTCAGATGCAGCTTTCTCCCGGTGGACACGAAGAATTCGCCGTAACTTCCCCAGGGAGAGGTCACTTAGTGTTTCCACATAGCTTATGAGACTACTATGGGGCGTGATCGCACGAATCACAGCATCGACAATTTTACTTTCCTTATAACCACGCTTAAGACCTAAGTCTATTTGATGCATTAAGGAAACAAAAGTACGTTTTTCTGTCTGTACCGGTTCGCCAATCTGTCCCGAAAGTTTATATTCCCTGCGCAGTAAGGATGGGACCGCTTTTGCCTCCGCAAGCTGGCGCAAAATATTCTCTTCCCCTTGTTTGACTTGTTCTTTTTTTATCTTTTCCTCGGCGGCCATTTTTTTTTTGCTTTATACCATGGGAGGTACCGGTTTTTTTCCCGCTTCTTCACTCAATTCACCCACACGTTCGAGCGAGGGAACAGTTCCTTTTACTTAGGCGAGTAGTTGTTCTAGGCATGTCTGGCGGTCTTTTCATCGCTTTCCATTTTACTATCCAATTCTTTTCTGATAATTTTGTGTAGCTGCATTTTGGTTTTCCCCGTTACGTCGTCTTCGATTCCTAACATTCCCGTCATTTCAGTTAGCCTGCCCCCATCTTGATCACACAATCGCGCTTTCACTTGCAGTTGCAATTGCTCCATGATTTCCACGTGGTCGCATTGACCGATCCACTCGCTTGAATTCCTCGCTCAAAATCCACGAATTCTGCTTCCCATAACACCAGGAATTGTCCTTTAAGCTTGTGAGCCACAGGTTCATCCTGGCAGGGTCGCCAAATTGTTACCCGCGTCCCATTAAACCACAATAAACACACAGCACTTCAAACATTGTATTTGTTGCTGAACAAAACTCATACAATCGATTTCACTACGTTCCGCGAACGTTCTTCACTCATGTGAAACTGTCCCTGATGTATTAACCTACGTCCACGTCACGCGTCACGAACTTCCGCTTACGGCTTCTGGTTTTTACATTTCCGGTTACAGCTAACATAATCGCCATCACGAGTACCAATTGCTGCGACGAATGGACATTTAATTGGTGCTGAGTTATAAATTTGCTTTGCCCGGTTCAAGGAGCTTGACGCATCGCGAGACCCCTGTATTTAGTAAGACCCTTCAGTGAGGCGTAGATCACGGGATATCAGCTTATCTTTCACAAGAATCGAGTTTCAGTAAACTAATACCACTCACCGACAGAGCAGCGTGTTAGAACCGGCCACAGTGTAGGAGGTGACGGAGCGGATTTCAATCCACTTGGCAAATGGTGCTGCTCGTGTCTGAAACGAAAGCTACAACTGTAAGCACGATTCAACGACTTTTCTGATTCGCTCAGGAGAGGAAAAACGCTTTTGATTTAAACAGCGGTCTCCGCAAAGACAGTCATGCCAGCTTGCATGTATACCTCAACTCACGTTAGGCCGAACAAGTGTTAATGAACGCTGAAAGATTTTTTTGTCGAAAAACCAAACAACTCCTCCACGAAAGAATCATGGCTAAAAACGGCTCAGCGAACACGACGCCAGACCTCACATATATGGAAGCGACGTTTCTCGCTTCCGTTAACGTGTTGTTCAGTCTCATCGGTATCTTTGGCAACACTTTAGTTATCGTTGTGGTGGCTCGCAACCGGCATCTCCATACTGTTACAAACATGTTTATAACCAGCCTCGCAGTTGCTGATCTGCTTGTCTGCCTTGTTGCTCAACCAATGTATGCAGCGTTTTTATACGGATTTTCCCCCAACCCGGCGTACAGCGTGACACGCAGAACGTTCTCCTTCGTCTCTGTGCTCGCGTCGATCAGCAACCTGGTTGCAGTGACAGTAGACCGCTACATAGCCATCGTTTCGCCCATGACTTACCACCTAAGAGCCACATTCAAGAGCGCTACCATCTTAGTGTGTGTCATTTGGCTGGTGTCATTAGCGCTAGGAATACCAAGCGGTATTGAGCCCTCCGTGAGACGCATCACAGTGTGCTATACGCTAGCCCTTATCATCATCATCGTACCGATTTACGTACGCATCTACACTATCGCCCGCCGGCAAGCACGCGTGATCGCCAGACAAGTCGACCACTTCGAGAAAGATTTACGAACCAAGAGTGAGAGGGAAAACATAGCTGCTAAAACCATTGGAAACGTCTTAGCAGTGTTTATTATTTGTTGGCTTCCTGTTATTGTAACACCATTGATTTTCCGTTACAGTATGAACACTCGAAATGTCAGACGGGCATTGAAATGGGCCCAAACTCTTGCGCTGTGTTCTTCCGCCATCAACCCCGCGATTTACAGTCTTAAAATGCAGATTTTCAGGAAGGAGCTAAGGAAAATTTATCGCGTAGTGCTTCGACGGCGTTATTGGGAGGAAAAGCCGGAATTCCTCTAAAATAATGACAATAATATAAATAAGACGATACATCAAGTGTCCCCGCATATGACGTTAGCACAGTACCTGAGGGCTCAGGTCAGTTTTTTTTATCCAAACTAAAAAAAGGATTGGTTAAGTTATGAGAAGAGGTACAAGAAAGATTCCTGTTAATTCGGAATTTCTCTAAAGCATTGGCATTCATAAAAAGACGACGAATCGAGTGTCACGTGTGACAGAAGACTACCACTCGTAAAGGGTCAGAACAATTCTCATCCGCAATTTAAAATGCATTAACTTCTGAGATGCTGAATGTTAGAATGAACATGTTTATAGTTATAGACATCTGATGCATAAACATTCAGCGTGTGTATAGTTATGGCATGTGATGGATTTTGATTTAAACCCCTAGTTTCTGTGAAACGTCATTGTAAAGGAAACACCTTGTTTTACTGAAAAAGGAATTTTGTGAACGTCAAGGCGTGGAATGATTTCAATTATCAGGTCTTGTTGTAATTAAAGAAATCGCAAAAACAAAAACAAAAAAGATAACAACCTCCGATGGTCATTTGCCTGGCTTGCTCGATTTCAAAAGATAACACATTGTTTTCGCATCAGGCATTCCT
Organism: Siderastrea radians; assembly: GCA_964017195.1. NCBI lineage: Eukaryota > Metazoa > Cnidaria > Anthozoa > Scleractinia > Rhizangiidae > Siderastrea > Siderastrea radians. The sequence continues at coordinate 1,641,027 of OZ024894.1, read as the reverse complement.
TTCCAAATTATACGTTCGACTTTGGAGGTTTTAACTCAAGAACTTAATTGACAGAAAGTCTCGTCACGTTGTTATTAATTTGTTTTTCAGAAAACGTGTAAGCATTAACGGTAGTCACTATCTATAAAACACTGTACAAATGTGTATATTGTGTATATTTTAACACTAGATGTAAATAGAACATTAACCTCGATCCGCCTACTAGCGGAGTGTTTTGCTTTCAATACTTTTTTTAACAAGAGCTTTCTCTTGTTTGGATTGTCTCTAGTTACAATTATAATTTATGGTTGAGTGAACTCTGTCTAAGTTTCAGCAAAGCTACTGAGGGTGTAAATATACCATACAGAGATACTTAAAAGAATTTTATCCAACACAAATAAAAAACCGTGTTATTGAAAAATATAAGCTGTTGTTTTTGCTCTGTGGGTCCTTCATTTATGGATTGCGAGGAATAGGAATGGCCAAGTGCTCAGAGCTTTCGCTAGTATTCCACTAGTGTTGTTTTGGAGTGACGGATTTGGCGTCACAAGTACCAAAGTTGTAAGACCTAACGTGAAGATATTCTGCATCAAGTTTATTTTCTACTTCCGCTTTGCACCTCAAAGTGTCATTAAGGTTTCGACATCTAATTTTATCTCACACCAAATTAAGTCCCCATTTGCTCAAACCGCGTAGAAGGACCGTTTGAGGTTGGTTATTTGAGGTTATTGGTTACCACAAAAACAACAAGCAGGGGTCGTTTATTATGTATAACCTTGGACACCGCAAAACAGATCTATCAATACGTTTTGTAGATTGTGGTTGGTGCGTTGAAATGTCTAATTTCGTTATGCTACATCGAATGCAAAGTTTTTAATCTTTTCATTTTTCAAAAAGTGATGTTCAAATGCAAAGTTTTTCTTCTACAGTCCCTAAAATCAAACTTACAGAACCGATTCAACAAATAATTTCGAGGAAAGCGAAATGGACAAGTGGAATCGAGAAAAAATACAAAAAAAATCTTCATATAAGAAAATCTAATTTATATCCACGATACAGCTTTGCTCGAGGCTATTCAGAAACGTTTACCCGCCAACGCTGGATACGAAAAGCGGATTAAATAAAAGCCATGTAAAGCGAAAAGGATAAAGAGCCTTATTTTCGGATTTTTCTGAGGTGCAGATCGATCGTAGGTGTGACGTAAACTAACCAAATCACACGTTAGCTATAAGACTGAGGCCAGCTTAGATCAAGAAAGATGATCACAAGCTCTTTCCCATACAGAAAAGATTAACACATGTTCTTATGCAAATATTGAACTAAAAATACCATGTAACACCTGCTTAGCTGAAACGAACTTAACTGAACACATAAAAAAAATTATAGTCACGTTTAGGTCACATTAACCTTGGAAATAACATGAACTTTTAAATAATGAAGTTCAAAAGAGAGCAGAACTTTTGCGTCACTACCGCGATTATTACTGAATCAATTATTTTACATTGCATTTGTAATATCTTATTTCAAGGTTTGTCTCTACCCACAATTTTAATACCTTCTTCCTCGAAGAGTTTCACCTTCGTTTCTGTGATCACAAGTACATAAATCAGAGGTCACAAACTAGATTCTGACAAAAATGGTTTCTATCCTAATCTGAACAAATCTCGTTCCCCTTCCCTTCCTCTCTGCCAATTCCTCGCTCCGTCCCCCTCCCCCTTCTCCCGCTTTCATACCCGAAGCCTTATATTTGTGTCAAATTCTTCCCCAATTTTCACTGCTGTTTGGCTTGTCTTCATTTAATTTTCTCTGCGTAAAAGTTCACGATGGGAGCGATAAACTGTTTTCTTCTGTCTTTTCATAACCTTTATAGATTTAACTGCTGAGGAATTCTAGCTTTTTTTCTCCTTTCTTGTGCGTCGTGGAAATGTGAGAGGCCTCTTTCAAACGTCAGAAAACCACTGATGGCACTTAACCCAGCTAAAAGATAAGGGATGGACGGATATACATTAACATTTTTAGATCGCGAACCTTCACTTGTAGCCATACTGGATATTTCATGGCTTTCTACAGGGAAATTGCATTCAATGTCAATTGTAGTTCTTTGATGCACAACTTTCTTAAAATCCCAAAGGGTGATCATAAAACCAATTAAAGCCTTTGGGCAGCACTCCTCTGTGGTGCTGTTTATCTTTTTGTAGGTGAGTATAGTCTGTGAATGGAATTAAATGGGGCATTTAAGACCATTGAAATTTGAGAAGTTATTGCAAATCTAAAGACCACTTTGCATTTTGCCTCCCCTTTGTTTTTCCAAATAAAAACATTCAAATGGCTTTTCGCAATCATTGGAAATTTTCAGGAACGATAGGAAATATTACGTGCATCTCTAATAATAGCCCATATTCTTTTAAAAAGGACATCATGGTTTTCCTCTTTGAAGGAATTTGTTACTGAACGCAGAACTGAATAGATCCGTCAGTATCCTTTTAGAGGTATACTAAAGATGTTTTCCCGCCGTTGTATGCCAAGTTCCCAGCAGCCCTCGGATGTTTCCCGCCGACAACAATGGAATATGTCTCGTACGCTCTCCCCTTCAAGTTACCATGATATCCCCTAAGGTATTTTCTTTTTTCGCACCACCACCAAGTTGTGCTAAGTTTAGTTACCTATAAACTTCCGTTTACGTTTTGGAATTTGATTTTGTATATAAATGCACGACTTAATGAACACTGGAGTCCATGTGGATTTAGACTAGACGTGAAATAAAAGTTTAAAAGAGCTTTATCGTACCGCTCCCTTTGAAATTATCCTGTGGCAACGATGGACGAAAAAGTCAACTTTTGCAATTTGGACAAGTTACTTTAAATGAGCCTAGAAATTGGATTCAAATTTTGTGAAAACGAAAACCAAGTTCAATAAGTGGATGAACCTTTTCTTTCTCGACACGTGGAAGCACATGTTTTTAAGATCATGCTACGTGCAGAAAAGCACATTTTGGGTTGCGTGCTAACCTCGACCTTAGGCATTGTCTGTCTAATGAAACTGATTTCTTTCAGCCGTTAATTACTTTGCTGTTTTGACAAGTTGTATGGGCTGTGGTCAGTTTATATTAAAACAATGGTGAAGTCGCTTTCCTTTTTCTTTAATAGTTTGTGACTTTCACACTCCTTTTGGAATTGCATCTTTCGGTAAAAGACAGAAATCTCCTCAGTCTCGGTGGATTAATACATTCCTCTATCAGGAGCTTTGAGCTCATATTGAATGTTGTTTTTCCTTTTGGACCTCAGCCATTGAAGGCCACTGATCTTTCATTAAGAAAACAACATCGGCGTCCCTGAGTGTTTATTGAAGTTCTCTCATAATGAATTTGGCATTGTTCTTTCTGTGTGTCAGTGAACTTGTTAATTACTTTAATTTTAAACTTGGATGGACTACTTACCCATCTGTTGACCTCATTTTGATGTATAGGTGTGAGATGTTTGATTTTTTAACTGCCCTCTCGAAAGGTTCTTCTAGCCTCTTCTCACGACAATTTGTGTATCTGTGCATTGTATTTGACAATCGAAATTAGAAACTTGTTCACTCGGTAAGATGTCTCTTACACTTGAGGAAATTTTAGAAATAACTTCATATTGAAACAGACAATCTGCTGTACTTAACTTAATCTATTTTAGCCTGAATGCTTCACTCCTTTTCCTGTTTTTAAAAAAATTGAATCCAAAAGAAATTGTCTTGCAGAGGCGAAGGTGTAGGGTCACCTTCTGGTGTGAGCAATTTATTTATGCTATATGCGAAAGCTGCGAAATTGTGAGGAGAGATACCACTTTCTTTGAAGCTGATGTTCTAACTCTTTTGTCTCGTAGTACTATAGAACAGGTAGCGGGTCTTGTTCGACTCAGAACTGGTTTTAACATAAACAGAAACTTTTTTCAGTTAATTCACTGGCACTTGGCCTAAAAAAGACACATGTGTTAAAGAACTAAAATACAAAAATGGCGCGAAAAGGTTGTTTTGTTTATATTTGATGTTGTTGTGGTTTTGTAACGGGTCATTTCTGTGGTTTTACACTTAGTTAGGGTTTTTAATCTATGTACTAGGTTTTTGACTAGTTGCCTAGCTCCAACTTTATAAACAAACTGGGTGTGAAATACCTGCCATGCTGAGGAGCAGCTAGCGACTTTTAATAATTGTTGAGTCTTATTTAGCTAACCTTATCTAGTACGTTTAATTTTTAATGTGTCATTATTTTAGTTTTGTTGTTTAGTGTTTCTCTAGGCAGTACCTTTACTTAACTATAATTTTACTCAGTATTTATCAACTTTGTAAAATCCTTATCACCTCTGGACATTTATTTTGCTCGAATAGGAGTTTTTCTTAGTGGCAAAACAAATCTTTCTCTGGTCGCACCCAAATCCCAACTCTTGTTCACTTTAGTCTTTTGTGCAAGCGCGCATATCATTTACTCTTCCATAATTGGCATCTTATTTGAAGCTGAGCACAAATTAAACTTGAAAAAACGTAGAAGGACCGAAGCAAACGAGTTTCCCTGACAAAGTTCTTTCACACATGACAGGGTTAATTTTGACAAACACAAAATGATGTAAAAATTAGAATCAGTAATTAAATTTTTCATTTCGGCTTAACGTTTTAATTTTAACTCTCAAGGATCGCCGTTTATTTTGTTAAGGGATCATATAGATTGTATCTACATGTTATCATAAACATGCAAGTTCGTTCGCACGCTTTATACTTGTGCTATTTAGAGTACAGATAATGTGTTTAAATAACCTTCCCTCTCCTACTAAAAGTTAAGACCTTGGGGCCATTAGCAAAATCTGTTCCAAGAAATATGTGAACTCGAAAGTGGTGTCATGCAATGTATTTCTCACTATTAAGTCTGTAAATGAGATCTTAAAATGAAACCAAATGAAAGCTACTGAACGAGAAATTCATGAAGTACTGTTTGTTATCAGCTGTTAATGCGGTTTCGAGTCTGGCAAACGAACACACGTGAGCTCTTCACATGCAGTCAAATCTTTGAATGCGATTAGCACTTAAACAATATGCGTGTAGTTATGTTCCCACTGGTCCTTACGTTTAAGTCCGTAAATAAAATCTTAATGACCGATTCAAATGAAAGCTACTGAGCAAGGAATTCATGTAATACAGTTTGTTACGCTTTTTAAGGTGGTTACGCGTCCTTAAATGATCACGAGATCCTTAAGTTTGGTTTTCCACAACAGAGCGAGTGGACGTCTAATTTCTGCCGGGATTTCTTGTAGTGAACTTGATGATGAGGTCCTCTTTCACACAGCTTTTGGAATTGCATCTTACGGTAAACGTAAAAGAAGAAACCTCCTCCTGGATGGACAAATGCATCCCTTTAAGGCAGCTTTGAACTGCTCATATCAAATATGTTTTCTTTTGGACCTCAGCCATTGGGGGGCACTGATTTTTCATTAAGAAAACAACATCAGCGACCCTGAGTGTTTATTGAAGATTTCTCATAATGAATTTAGCATTGTTCTTCCTGTGTGTCAGTGAACTTGTTAATTACTTTAATTTTAAACTTGAATAGATTACTTACCCATCTGTTGACCTCATTGTAGCCTTTGAATGTATATATGAGTTGTGTGGTTTTCAATTGATGGCTTTAAGTTCCTTTTCTCGTGCATCTATGCATTGTATTTCTCAATCGAAATTAGGCACTTGTTAAGATCAATTAATCCCAATTGGCAAGATGTGTTTTACACTTGAGGACATCTTGGAAATAACTTCAAATTGGAACAGACAATTTGCTGTACTTAATCTATCTTAACCTCTTTACTTCATCCCCTTTTCCCCATTTTTAAAGAATTGAATGTAAAAACATTTTTGTCTCGCAGAGGCGAGGGTATAGGGTCACTTTCGGGTGTGAGCAATTTATTTATGCTATATGCGAAAGCTGCGAAATTGTGAGGAGAGATACCACTTTCTTTGAAGCTTATGTTCTAACTCTTTTGTCTCGTAGTACTATAGAACAGGTAGCGGGTCTTGTTCGACTCAAAACTGGTGATAACATAAACAGAAATATCTGTGATAACATAAACAGAAATATTTTTCAGTTAATTCACTGGCCCTTGGCCTAAAAAAGACACATGTGTTAAAACTACGGAGAGCACTACGGAAACCACTTTCTTTGAAGCTTATGTTCTAACGTTTTTGTCTCGGAGTACTATTGAACAGGTAGCTCGTCTTGTTTGCCTCAGAAATGGTAATAATGTTAACAGAATGTTTTTCAATTTATTTAATGGCACTTGAGCTAAAAAGACACTATGACAAGGCAAGGTTAAATGTGATCAGCACAAAATGATGTACAAAATTAGAATCAGTAATTAAGTTTTTCGTATCTAAACTTCTTAATTTTAACTATCAAGGATCGCTCTTTATTTTGTCAAGGGATAATGTAGATTGCATCTCCATGTTATCATAAACAAGTTCGTTCGCACGCTATATACTTATGCTATTTAGAGCATAGATAAAGTGTTTTAATAACCTTTCCCCTCCTATAATTCAGTCAAAGTAAAAACCTTGTGTCCATGCGCCTTGATGCGATTAGCACATTAGCAAAATCTGATCCAAGAAATACCTACTGTACTTGAATGAGGTTGCGTCATGCAATTTGGTTCTCACTTTTTAGTCTGTAAGTAAGATCCAAAAATGTGACCAAATGAAAGCTACAGAGCGAGAATTTCATGTAGTGCTGTTTGTAGTCAGCTTTTACTACTGTTTCGAGTCCGGGAAATGAACATGTGTGTGTCCATCACATAGCCAAATCTCGAGATGCGATTAGCATTTTTTTCAAACGTTCAGTTGAAATACTTGACTTACGTCGTGCAGTTTGGTTCGTGATTACTTTTGCGTGCAAGAATGAAATCCTAATGACCCGAGTCAAATGAAAGCTACTGAGCAAGAATTTCGGGTAATACTCTTTGTTACGCTCTTTAAGGTTCTTACGAGTTCGTGAAAGATCAGGAAACTCTTGAGTTTGGTCTTCCGTAACAAAGCTATTGGGTGTCTAGTATCTTCCGAGATTTCATGTGGTGCCGTTGATGATGAAATTCAAGTCAAAGGCAATTGAGTATTTGAGTTATAGAGCCAGCTTTTCCCAGTGGAAATTTTAATACTGAGATGTTTAACTGGGCATGGCCTGTTCCAAGGCTCTCAAACGTTATAGTACAACGCTAAATTTTGGCGTTCTCCCATTGGTCGAAACCGATCACGTCACGCGATAGTGTCTCTCAGCGGGCGCCTATCAGCACATTGTGCCCAATTTTGGCAGTTTTCGCTCAAAATGTAGCGTTGTACAATAAAAACAATGGAGTCCTTCTGTCTCAGGCCCTATGTTAGACTGCGAGTAGTCTCTAATTTTGGCGATCGCTTGTGGGGCGGGCGAAATACACGCGCGCGCGCGAAATTTCGAGGAGACGCGACGCGAGTGGAGCGTCGTGTCTTCTCGAAATTTCGCCCGCGCGTGTGTGTATTTCGCCCGCCCCACAATCGCCATCGCCAAAATTAGAGACTACTCGCAGTCTAGCCCTATGTGTGATAGGTTCCCTCGGAAATTTAATGTTTAAACTTCATATAAGCATGAACATGAAATTTCCTCGGGCAACCTATCACACGATAGTGCCTTCGACAGAAGAACTCTGTTGTTTAAATAGTGACTGGGGACTTGCTGGATCCTTAAGAAAAGGGGCGGTGGCGGGAACTCTTGCAACTCTTAATATAATTCAGCCTTTGGCTGCAAGCTTTTATGCGAATAAAGCATAATCCTTAACGATGGAACGATCTGTAGGCGTTTATTTTCAAACCACTGATCGCTGCAACGGAAATCGTTACGACTGCACAATATGGCATTCATAAAATTAAGTGAAGTGAAATAACGACTTTGGTAAAAACGAATACATGACAGAAATAATGCTCCCGAAATAATTCGTTTGCTCATTCTTTCGTTCGTTCGTTCGTCCATTCATTCCTCAAGAATTCCTCAAGTAGGTTCCTTTTCATTGAAATAAAGATGTCTGTTATATAGTAAATTTTATTCTGCATTAAGACTATCACTGGGACCTTGGCACCTGTTTGTTTCAACAGGATGATCACAATTTTCCGAGGTCTTCGTGAGGTGGGAGATTTCTAGCCTTCTTTTCTCTTAATTTTATTTTTGCTTTCGTGTTCGTTTCGTTCCAGTTGTTCATGTGGCCTTATAAGACTTGCCGAAGCTGTATTCGCAAGTGTTGGTGCTTATAAAGAGGTAATTCTTGTTGTTTCTAACGGAGCATGAAAATAACATCGCTATGGAGATGTATACTTATTACTTGTGTGATTTTAAAATTCGACCTTATGTTGAATAGTCTAATGGGTGACCAGATGTAACTACATCGAGAGTAACAGTTCATTTAACGACAAATAAAGTAATGGTAATGGTACTGGTAGTGGTAATGATAATGGTTATGCGATTAATATACTGCATTTGTTTCCTGTTTTCAACGGGATTGTACCAGTCTAACATCACCTTGATTTGTTGCAAAATTGGCCTCTCTTCTTCGTAACTGGTGTTAATATTTCTTGAGTATGAGCATGACTTTTCTTGCTTGGTAGGTTTTAAAATGTTTCCTCAGAGAAGGAAGATTGAACACGGCCATGGAATACGCTAAAAGCAACAGTAACTTAACACGAATAGGTGAGTCCTATACTGAGTATAATTTAAATTTGTCGTTTCTAATGAAGCCAGTGCTCTAACAAAATTACAAAGAAACTGTTGGACGATAGTGACAGTTACTAAACAGTACCCATAATATCTTGGCCTTGGTTGTAAAATTTCCGGTTTTAAGCGGCCGTCACGAATATTTCTCACTTTTCGTAGTATCGAATCGAATAAACACCTGCCTCAATCCAGCACTGAAGTCATATTCAATGAGACTGTTTATTCAGACAATTCAGATATACAAAGAGTAGACACCCACTAGTGAAATGATGATAGATTTTAGCCAAAGTAGGTTAAAGCATTTCAGGTGTTTTGACGTTTTTAGATATAAACTCATCAAAACCTTTTACAAATCATGTTCATGACAAGTGAACCTGTTTTATATTTAAAAACATATGCGCACTTTTGCTGGTCAAAACGAGTTTATTGACGGCCAGCACCGCCATAATACACACGCCTTACGTCAAGGGGTGCAATGTCCTCAGGTTCCAAGCTAGTTTGAGCACATTTCACTTGTGTTCTTTTAAAATTGCACCCAACATTATTCTCTGAACAGATTTTCAAGAAGCTTTTCAAAAGGTGCCGTTAACTGACAGTATCCTGTCGTTGTTCTGTGATGAGTGGGCAGAAAACCACCTGTTCAGTTCCGTTCATGAGGTGAGAAAGCCACACAATAAGTATTTTTCCTCACTGACGAACATACAGATTATTTTCTAATTTTTTTTGCTATTTTCATTTTCGCTGAATGTCAAAAAATATTTTAATTACCCAGCAAAGGATGTTTAAAGAGTGGAAAACGTTATGCTGTGTGTAAGGTTCATGCACTCGTGGTGCGTATAACCTCATTCCTTGAGCCTACCTTCCTTTGACCAGCGTTCATTCAAACCGTGGAACCGTACCGCTAGGTAGAGAAAAGGTCAGAAGGGACATGTGAACTTGCCAACTTGACTGTCCGGACGATGCTGTGAGGGGCTGCTTGGGAAGTCTTGGCTGTACACTCTTGTTCTGTGATCTTAGACACTTTTCGCTTTCCCTCCGTTTTTTAACCATGGTCAGAGGTCCAGATGGCGAATTGAGCTACCACGTCACCCTTATAACGTCTTAGTTGGTGTCCAAGCCATCCCAGTTGGTGGGACAGCTGGCTGCCTTAATATTAAACTGCAAAGCTGGGAATACAGTAATTTTTTTTTTGTTTTTTTTTTAACTCAGGCAGAGGACGTCCTTTCGCGTGCGCTCGTAAATGATGCTTGCCGACGCGCGGCCAAAGTAACTTACAGACCGGCCAACTCTGCACGACAAACGTAAGAGAAGAGACTGCTTAAGCGTTTAGCTTCTTTTAATAGTATGTCTTGAAGAAGAAATTAAAGAAAAATATCAACAAAATGTGTGTTTAATCATTCTTGGAACTTTTAGAATCCATTTTACCACAAAATGAAAGAAAATTCCCCAGTGTAACAGTTTATTTAAAATTATGCCAGCCTCGACAATAGAATTCATCACGCAATTCTGTTGAACTCTGTAGACGAGTTAGGCGAAATTTTTAATCTCGTTACTCAGAGAAGAGCTGACGGACTTAATCACCCTCGATGATAACTACATAGAATTCAACCAAGCTTCCTGGAATGCAACTCTACTTTGCGACTTAACAAGAATTGTGCAGTGGTTTACCGTAGGTCAAAGCCTTCTCAAAGCATCCGAATAGCGTTTAAACAACTACTCCACACACTCAAACTCGTCGCACATGTTGTCACTGCCACGGGGCGTGCACTACCATGTTTGCTAGAGTACATGTGACATTGAATGGAGTAGTGCCTCGTTGAAATGTTGTCGTGTGGTCTCCAGTTTAGCTTCGCTCTTAGAGAATACCACCCTTTGAACTTGGCTGCCACAGGGAACAACTGCAGGACTATATCAACATACACACCAAAGAGGCGAGACGGGACAAATGATAACGAGGGAGAGGAAACTTGAGGAAGAGTGGGGGAAGGGAGGTGGGTGGCAGAGTGTAACAAGTCCTTATGTGCCACTTGAACGAACAACCGACTTGGGTAACAGGTCGGTTTTTCAAACTGGGGGCTACTACGAGAGGGAGAGTTTGGCCCCCAGTCCCGTTTTTTCCCGGCTTTGCGTTTGATTACAGGTTATTAAAAAAGTGTCAATAGCCTGTTTTGTTTGTCTTGTTTGGAGAATTTAGTCGTCATCAGATTTCTTCGAAGGAAGTTGATGTCAGCTTACATGACGTAGAAAGCGGAGAACCAACGTGTTGCGTGTCTCTCCTTGCTATCTTCTTTATAAACACCTGGTATCGAGGCTGCTGTGTTTCAAACGTCCATCTGCGTTAAGAAGCACTGTGAAGTGTTGAAGTACAAAAATTCGTCCCTAGCAGGTAAGATTCATGCAGTACTGTGTTTGATTAGCACCACCGTCTGAATTTTCATGTTGGAACACAAAGCCTAGCCATTTTACCCAAGTAAATTAATCCAACCCAGTACTGTATAAATACAATCAAAGAGCTCCAAAACAACAAGGTACGTCGTGTGACCCGTTTTACATTTCAAATGCACAATTCTTTTAAATACCTTTTTAAAAACATTTAATTGAATTGACTTCTACAGGATCGCAGAGATCAACTCACCGAAAAATCCAGGCAAGGTCGAAAAAAACGTGAAGGAGTGAGCTGCTGATCGGCAGGTTTCTTTTACAGGTCACATTCCACGGGTCACCCATACAGGTCACTGTGTCTCCGATAGATAAAGAAGCTAAACAGTGTCCCCTAGCCTTAGATATCTATCTGTCAACAACACAGTGACTTGTACTTGTGACCTGTAAAATACACCTGGATCCACTCCGCGTACTCATCGAGTGGAAGCCCTGCGCCGCCTTCCAAAAACGCTGATAAAACAGAGACTTTAGAGAACCTTTTACAAGGCGTTTTAAGAATGCGTTGCTTTGAAAAGACAGCGTTTTGATGGTGTAGAAGAGTACCGAAAGAGTACGTTTCAGTGTGAACAATCATTTGCGTTTTCGATTGTATTGCTGTAATCAATCGGCCAGTGCCACGAAAAGGACTGATGAATCAATAGGCTAAACGATTTTTAACAAGTAGTATGTTGTAATAGAAAGAAAACAACAGTTTATAATCGAAACATGCGCTATCTTAAACTCGCAAAATATTTGCTACTATCCCGACCATGCGGATACTTTAACGGTAGAGAATTAAGGATTTTGGGCAAGGGGCAGAGTCCCAGTCCCGTTTTTTCCCGGCTTTACGTCTGATTACAGGTTATTAAAATTGTGTCAATAGCCTGTTTTGTTTGTCTTGTTTGGATAATTTAGTCGTCATCAGATTTCTTCGAAGGAAGTTGATGTCAGCTTACATGACGTAGAAAATGGAGAATCAACGTGTTGCGTGTCTCTCCTTGCTATCTTCTTTATAAACACCTGGTATCGAGGCTGCTGTGTTTCAAACGTCCATCTGCGTTAAGAAGCACCGTGAAGTGTTGAAGCACAAAAATTCGTCCCTAGCAGGTAAGATTTATGCAATACTGTACTTGCTTAGCACCACCGTCTGAATTTTCATGTTGGAACACAAAGCCTAGCCATTTTAACCAAGTAAATTAATCCAACCCAGTGTATAAATACAATCAAAGAGCTCCAAAACAACAAGGTACGTCGTGTGACCCGTTTACATTTCACATGCACAATTATTTTTTAATACGTTTTTAAAAACATGTAATTGAACTGACCTTCTACAGGATCGCAGAGATCAACTCAATAAAAAATCTAGGCAAGGCCGAAGAAAACGTGAAGGAGTGAGCTGCTGATCGGCAGGTTTCTTTTACAGGTCACATTCCACGGGCCACCCATACAGGTCACTGTGTCTCCGATAGATAAAGAAGTTAAACAGTGTCCCCTGGCCTCAAATATCTATATGTCAGCAACACAATGACCTGTAAAATATACCTGTCCGCTGCCGACCGTCAAAAGTTGAAACGTATTATGAGGACCAGTGTCGCTTGACGAATAAATATTCAGTTGAATGCTAAGCGATTATGAACAACAATTATATACCCCAATGCTAATTATACAGATTCTGCATATCATGCAACTTTAAACTCGTTACTCAGAGAAGAAGTGAAGGACATAAGGTTTCCCCTCGTTGCAATCAATTTCAGAGTCTTTACCAAAGGTTTTATGAACAAGCCCACTACATTTGTTTGGGTGTAGCTTCCAAGTTTTAAATAAATCATGAATTTAATTTGTTGATGTGAGAAATCGCGGTCACGCATTCGTTTAATGTATTAATACATTTTCAGGCTACTATTTCATGCTACCCCGAACATGTGGATAGGTTATTGTATTGGCGAATTTTTTACCTTTCAAATTGCTTTTACCAGAAATAGTGATTTGCCTTTCGCCCGTCGTATATAGGGTTTTTTGAGTAAACTCGTCTTGATGTCTTTTTCACTAACTTAGTAATACTGTTTAGATTTCTACAGAGAAAATTAACGCCAGGGTTGCAACATTTAGTATTTGTCATATTGCCACCGTCTCAGTTTGTCATGCTGGAGCCCTTTGCCAAACCATTTTAATCGGGAAAATATTATTCAAACCCAATGAATACATCTAGCGTTTGGATATTAGTCTTATTTGATTTGCATCGATTAGCCATCTTTTCATCCCGCTTGTCACGCCACGCTAGTTCTCATGCATCTTGACCATCGGTATTAAAAATTAGCATGCATATTATTATAGGGGTGGCGAATGGTAAATTCGAGACTTTGCGAGACGGTGAGAAGATCCTTTCGTATGGGGTGCCATTACCGCCAAAATTATTGTTTTGTTATTATTAGGCACCAGTTTATTATTATTAGGCACAATGTTTTATTATTAGGCACCAGTTTATTATTATTAGGCACAATGTTTTATTATTAGGCACCAGTTTATTATTATTAGGCTTTATTTTCTATTATTAGGCACAATCTCTTATTATTAGGCACTATTTTATTATTGTTTGGCATTATTTTCTATTATTATTTCATCTTTATTATTAGGCACTGTTTCGTATTATTTTCGTACCGTACTATCTCCAAGTAGTCAGCGGTTTTACACATGAGAACAGCATGGCAGACATTGCGAATGATCAAGGGATAGACATCTTGACTTTGTAGGCCCAGAAAAAGCAAATTGTAGCTGAGTATGTAGAAGCAATTTATCCTCGAAGTATAAAACGATGGCAACTAACACTATTTCCGACTTAAGGCATGAAGTTACCTCCCGATTACAAGAGATTGTTGCTTGTGTTGGTGTGTCTCATGACAGTGACTTAGTGGAGGAACTTGAAGAAATTCAAAAGCATGTGAATCTCCTTGATTCAGTGACAAGAATACCTGAAGAGTTGTTTAATTTGTTGAGTAGCGCACGATCACTTTTACAGCAGAATGAGGAAAGAGCAAGTGTTGTTCGTAGTGGTACTCCTGGTAGGCCAGCTTATGACATCAGGAAGGAACAACTTGAGATGCTTCTAAGAGCTAGATTTAGTGTCCGATCTATTGCAGACCTTTTGCACGTCAGTTCAAGGACCATAGAACGACGAATTCAAGAACATGGCCTCTCAGTACGTGCTTTATACACCGAAATGCAGGATAGTCAGTTGGATGACATAGTGAGGGATATAAAAAGAGGGAACCCAAGCTGTGGGTCAAAAATGTTGGCTGGGTACTTTGGTGCAAGGGGTATATTTCTGCCTAGACGTCGGATAAGGGAGTCACTTTCTAGGGTGGACCCTCTTGCAGCTGCTGCAAGACGCTGCAAAGCAATAAAACGGCGCGTGTATAATGTGAGCAGGCCACTTGGTCTCTGGCACTTTGATGGAAATCACAAACTTGTGAAGTGGCGTTTTGTTGTCCATGGCTGTGTGGATGGCTTCAGTCGAATCCCAGTTTTTTTATCATGCAGCACAAACAACAAAGCTGTTACTGTGTACTCACTTTTTATCAAAGCGGTACAAGACTGGGGATTGCCCTCAAGAGTCAGATGTGATCAGGGATCTGAAAATGTGGATGTTGTCAAATATATGTTGAGTACTCGAGGAACAGGGAGAGGCTCAGCTCTGGTTGGTAAAAGTGTGCACAATCAAAGAATTGAGCGAATGTGGCGGGACGTGTTTGAAGATGTTTTGGCAAATTTCTACGAGTTGTTTTCTCTGATGGAGGAACTGGGTATCTTTGACCCTTTATCTGAGTGTGATTTATGGTGCCTTCATTATGCATTCCTTCATCACATAAACTATCGTTTACATGAATGGTCTGCTGCCTGGCTGAGACATCCCTTGTCTACAGTCAACAACAACACACCTCTTCAACTTTGGATCAAAGGTTCACTGAATCCTGCAGAAAACAATACAGACCCGGTTGATGTTACTGATGAATATGGCATTGATTGGAATGGTCCTGTTCCCCTTGATGAGGACACTGTGGAAATTCCACCTACTTCTCAAGCTCTGACAGATGAGCAAGTTGCTGACCTTGAGTCAAGAACTGAGTTACTTCGAGAGTCTTCAATAACAGATGATAAAATTAAACTTTACAAACTTGCCAAGGAATTTCTTGAGCAGCATTAAGTTGAAGTAACACTCCACTCTGGAATGGTTAAATGAGTGACTTCTTACTAATACCTGAATGTGTGTCTCAAACCAATGGCAGACATACATGCAAGAGAGGAGCCTAGGGTACCCAGCTTCACCTTTGATGTTCAATCAGTAATGATTATTTTGATGGTCTGTTGTATGCCCATAAATTATAGTTACTATATGACTTCAGCTCCATTAGAAAAATCACACGTTTCTCCCACCCATTCATACATAATTTGTTCACACATGGTTGTTTACTCAGTCCTTAAGGCTGCATTCATTAAAAAGCAGGAGGGGTGAAGGAACTGTATATTAGAGTACTGTATTTTTAACATCCCCCCTGAAAACGGTACAAAATTACGCATCCCCCCTTACCTGCTTGGAAAAAATTTGTATCCCCCCCTAACAGCTTCATGTCAGGAAACTTGAGTCCCAACTTAATGTTAAAGCATGCTTTGTTCTTTCACTTTGTAATCAGTGGCATATCTAGGGTCCCTCGTGTGGGGAAAATCTTTGGGCCTCCACCTTAACCTAAGGCCCAAAGGGCTGGAAAAAAATGTTGGGCCCTTCCTTATAAGCGGATATGGATGCACTTTGCAAAAATCACACTTAAAAATATTACCATTATTCTGTATATATTTGATGTCTAAAAAAATAAACATCCCCCTGAAAATTGCTCTGAGAATTAACATCCCCCTTCTGGAGTACAGAAAAAGGCTAGACATATCCCCCCTCATTTTCCTCCCCCCCCCTCCTGGTTTTTAATAAATGCAGCCTAAATTTTACATGGACGCTATAAAACAACAAGTATTTTAAATTGAAATTCTTTATTCACATAAATGTAACCCTCCAATAACAAAATGTTGAACTTGAACTTGTTTAACACAACCACTGAGTAATAATATTGAACTAATATAAGCACTATGAAACTAAGCTTACTTTTGTGTAGGATTCTCCTATAACGTTTCCTATTAATTTTGTCCATACAGCAAACCTATAAAGGTCTATAAAATTGGGCATGGTCGTATTATATCTGTTGTTTATAACTTGCATGCAAGGAAGAACTGCATATATTTCAATTAATATGTAAAAACATAATTAAAGAGCCCAAAGCAAGAATGTACTCCCAAGCGAATCTTGCTTTTTTGCATCAACAAAAGTACTTTCTTGTCAATATTTTCGGGTTCAGGGATGTGCAGGGATGTGCCTGCAACTCCAATTCACCACCCAAACCCAGAATTCTGTAAACAAAATGGTCTTAAAATTAAAGTCACTTAGGACATTTTTGCTCAGGGCTCTTCAATTTTCTGAAACAGTAATCAGTAATATTGATAAACAGTGTGAACTTTATGCTTAACTGTATCCACTCTTACAGGTTTCCCAAGTAATAGTATGGCAACTTAAATGTAAAATGGGTGGCCCTCTCTTGAACATTACAGTATTCTACTGCTATCAAGATGTTTTCATTTTGATATAATATTATAAAAGTCACAGGTTCCCAATTTTGTAATCTTCATACATGGCTATAAAATGTAAATGTCTGCACAGACAATATTCTGTTTTCCCTAAGCATAGCCAAACCCTTTGCTGTTCCTGACTGCAAACGTCATTGCATCTCTAAATGCGACATATGTTTTGTGAACAGTTGGAAGGTGCAACATAGGCACACATGTATTGGCCTTGGGAAAGGGGGATAAATTACCATCTTTGTCAGGATCATGAAGGAACCCAAGAGTTAAATCCCAACCGACCCGTAGTGGTGGTAATTGTTTACACCCGCAAGTAAAAAATAGCAGATCACTTAAGGTGATCGTTGTTTCCCCTTCTTCTACATCTTGTAAATAGTCGCACCAGTGAGAAATGATTACATTTTCTAATGCTCTGTTGTTTGAGCCTTCTTCACTCTGAAGAACAGTAAACAAATTCTTGAATGAATCAGCATCTAATTCGACTGGAATGTAGCAAAAAGCTTCATGAAAAACATCAGGATTGTTTGTAATGGCCTTCAAGACACCCAAGTCTGATAAACCCTTTTTGAATTGTTCCAGGGCTGGCCACGCCCTCCCCAATGTGAGCCAGTGAGCTGTTCGTTTCACAATGTTGTCAATGTCCTTAATGGACTTAATTTGTTGAAGGGTACCCCCTAATTCCAAAACCGTTTCCAGATTATTACGTGACATAACTTCATATCCTTCTTGAACTGACTGAGCCCTAGAAAGTTGTTGCAGAGAGGTCTTAAGTTCAGGTTCATATATATCCTCAACAGCTACCTGTACTTTATCTGGACCATTGATCAAAGCATCATACTGAACAGGAGATAAAAAGCAAAGCCCAGGGCCCCCATGGACAAGGGACAGAGCAGTTATTTTCCCTGCATACAGGTATTCTGAGTTTGCTAAACATGAAGCATTGCATGACAGGAACAGTGCTTCCTTTGGACCACAGAACAACTGCGAATTGGCCAGCCGCTCTACAACAAGAGTTAAAAATTCACGTGTTGGCCCTCCCAAATCCACAGCACCCTCAGATGTCCCAGAATCGTCACTGAATCTCACGGATATCTTGTTACTGGGAGAAAACGATTTCCTTGTCAAACCCCTTTTTGTGCCCTCCCAGATATCCTTTCTACAGATATTAAATTTTGAAATTTTGTTTTCATTGACTGCTTCAGCTAACTCTGACAAAATGTCTTGTAACGACAAGACAGTAGTTACATTTATTACTTCCACATTTGCCACCTCAACTGAGGCTTGCTCATTATCAGAGTCCAATTCTATAGCAATTTCATCCTTAAATAAGGAGCCATAGAAAAAATCAGTGTTGCCTGTTTCTTCCAATGGCATTATGCTAGAGATACTTGATAATGCTTCTCCCTGTTCACTCTGTTCCCTTGGTAATGGTTCCCCCGGTTCACTCTGTTCCCCCGGTTCACTCTGTTCCCTTGGTAAAGGTTCACTTGACTTATTCTGTTGCCTCGGCATTGCTTTACTTGCCTTCTGCCTTTGCGAGGGGGTGCTGATTGTCTCACTGCATGCGACTTGGGAGTTTGCATCTTGATTTGAGATGTAGGAGTTACCAATGTCACTGCGAGGAAAAAGAAAGGTAAAACTACTACTTTAGTGCAATTTTCAGTATCAGTTGTGACAAAAAAATGACTACAAAATGGTGAATGAAAATATCACAACTGATATTTTTCCATATGGTAGTCCACCTCTTACAATCACTTCTTTCAAAAATTGCATGTGGTGATACAGTGTACATGGCTAATTATATGTCAAATATTGTTGTTGACAGGTACCATAACTTTGTGATAGTGCCTAATTAGTGTCCAGTTTTTGGCTTTTAGTTATACATGGTTTTCTGGATTGAATTAGTCAACTGATAAGCAACTGTTTTGAGGAATATTATAACATAAAAAACACGCTTACTTGGGTTGAATTGTAAAGAACAATTGATCACAAACAGGGCATTTTGAACTACTGCCATCTGAGGTGTTATGCCACTCCTCCAAGCAAGCACTATGAAATACATCACTGCAACATGCTGGGGTAACTCCTTCACCAACAATGTCCTCTAAACAAATCTTGCAATTCTCTTTCCTACACTTCTCTTGCTTTTTAAGGCAGTTCTGGAAAAGATAAAACTTCAATTACAAATACAGAAATACTGAGGTAGAAAGATATGACCCCTGGGTATTCTACAATGTGAGGAGGGTGATGAGGGGGGAGGGTGTCTGGAATGGTTGTCAAGAATGACTAAAACATCTCCTCGGATTACATGTAGATCTTAATGAAATATAAGCGAGCCTGCAAACTAAATGTAATTAACTTTAAAGACTGCCTTTATTTTCTCTTTCCGTGACAACGACCATCTGCATTAATTGATTGAAATCAAACCCTGGTTTTACATGTTTGTACTACACCCAAAATAAACATTTCGTTCGTGACTTAAATACTTGACAATCTGATAAGAATAAACTCAACAATGTCACACAACTTCGAACTAACGACAGTGGCGCTGCGATTTTTCAAAAATACAACAGGGGACATCACTTGGGCAGACGATAAAATCCTGTGCATTTAGCACCGATTCAGTGAAATATAAGCTTAAAGCTTATATCTAAACAGCAAGTATATTTCAGTGACAGTTCTTACCTCCGTATGTTCCCTCAACTTATCCATTGCAACGAACTGTAAACATGAATTGCATATTTCTTCCAAAACTGAGGGATCTGTGTGTTCTTGAACTGTGTTAAGATCGATGTCACACTGAATGGGTCGAACATAAACCCTTCCTTGACCTATAATTAACAATTATCCTGCGAAATCGCGCGGAATATCACCTGATACTTAGCCGACGAGGCCGTAGGCCGAGTTGGCTAAATCAGGGGATATTCCGCAAGATTGAGCAGGATAATTGTTTTATTATTCAACAAATTCTCATCGACTACCATTTTCAGAACGAGAAAAACTATGGTGCTATGATGAAAACACTAAAAGCTAGCAACACATAATAAAAATCAAAACAGAACTTCAAGAAATCGAAGTTTACTACCGTTGACTTAAAAAGACTTATTTATAAACTCATGTTTGGAAATGACAAGACAAAATTAAAAAAATATTGCTTCCTTACCGAGAGTAAGTCCTCTTCCTGTGAATTAAAATCTTTTCAACTTGACAACTTTCCGTGAGCAAGTCTGCTACTTTGTTCACAATAGCATTTTTTTGGTCGAGTTCTCACTATGAAAATTCCACGTCAACCTCTGGATATCTTTGTGAGCTGAAGCAAATACTTGTTGACTTTTTGAGAGCATTTAATCGTGGAAAGTTTCTTCCAGGGAGTTAAAATATCCGGAGAACACTGCTCAAACCGCCTCGCTTTTCAAAATGGCCGCCAAACAAGCAATGAAAGAAAATCTGCAGTGCACTTCCAAATATGGTCTTTTACGTATATCGCAGGATATCTGTCATGTAAGGATGACAGATATTGAGGACTTCCTTACCATATATGGGCATAGTGACAATTTGTTGAATAATAAACTGTGATATATACTGCACGGTGTTCCCTTGAGGCCCGGTAGGGATGATGTGCAATTCTCGTTTACCTGGTTCGGCGTACATCAGCTCCAAACCACCCACATCAGAGAGCTTCGGAAAGGAATCCACGAGAACAGAATATAGGCGAGCAAATGTGCCGTCTACGGGAAGGGCAATTTTCTTCTCTCCCAAACCACAGAGAAATAGTTCTCTCTTTTCTTGTACGGTAGGGACTTCGGCCTGACTTTTATCTGCCAGGCATACAAACTTTCGTGTCACGGTTTTCTCCTTCTTCTTCGCCGAGCTGCCACGTCGCCTTTTGACAGTGGAGAAGTTTGTAGTTGATGGCCTCTTGCCGTAAACGTTCGGGAAAAGCCGCTCCATTTCTGTTTTGAAACTAGTGCCAGCGCCCTGGTTCGTAGTGGAAGGAATTGATTTAGCTGTTGAGGTTTCTCCTTCATCAGGGCTAGCAAGCCCTTCGATTACCTTAACGGCTTTTGAAAGCAGATCCTTTACCACGAAAACGTTCTTCTCCGCCATGTCATGTCAACCTATTTACTGTGCCGTGACTACTGGAGCTGCTGCCGAGCTGCTGCGATTTTCATTGGTCGAGACGAAAAAAGGCGGGAAAAGTGCTAATAATGAAAATCAATGCCTAATAGAGCGGTTTTCATTTGAGTGTCGAAAGTAATTCGCGTTTTGCTTTGGTTTTGCTTTACTTCGCTCTGTGATTGGTTGAAAAATTTCGCGCCTCTTTCTCCACCAATCAGAAGTAAAACTCAAACCAATCGCGACTTGCTCGCGCGCGTTTTCCCGCGCTTGACGCCGGTTACATGTATTTGCTTCGAGTTCTGATTGGTTCATTGGGTAATTTGTGTTTGTTGTGATTGGCTGGGGTAATTACTTTGGTTTTGGTTTTACGACACTCATTTGAAAACCGCTCTAATGCAACAAGGTGACTAATAATAAAAAATAATTCCAAACAATAATAAACTGGTGCCTAATAATAAAACATTGTGCCTAATAATAAAACATTGTGCCTAATAATAATAAACTGGTGCCTAATAATAAAACATTGTGCCTAATAATAATAAACTGGTGCCTACTAATAAAACATTGTGCCTAATAATAATAAACTGGTGCCTAATAATAACACACTAGTGCCTAATAAGAATAAAACAACAATTTTGGCGGTAGTGGCACCCCAAACTTTCGTTGCACGAGCCCGAGACACTTTCAATTTTCAAATTGCGAGACCGAGTTTTTAGAGTTTTATAAATACAAGCCTAAAATGTTGTAGGCCACAAAAATTCGAACCCGAGACCTTCAGATCAGTTTAGAGCAACTAAAGATGTTACCTAAGCACATCAGAAATGGCTTCGTGGACTTCATTTTATAGCCTTCTAAAGACTCAAGAATGTAAGTGGCTTCACAAAAAGATCGAGATCCTAAGACGGATATGTAAAAAATGGTAGATTCCGAGACTCTTTTGCCTAAGAATTCGAGACTCCGAGACACAAGGAATCGCTCAAAAAACGAGACTGCGAGACCCTTACAATTCAGCGGAAATTTTGCGAGACCCTAGTTTTTGGCAAGACCATTCGCCACCCCTTATTATCGTTTTCTTTCGCCAAACTGAGAAGCGGTATTTAATGGTCTACACAACAGTCGCCAGGGCACAAGGCCACTTATTATGACTTTTCTGTCCTTTTACAGAAACAGCTAATACAGAAATGACGAGCATAAAATCTGCGAAAGAAATTCTTTCATCTCTGCGAAAGGAGCCATTTTCGATTGAGACGGACGAAAAATTGGCAAACCACCGTATCGTCCAATTAGCGAAGTCCGGGACCCTCCCGCTCAAGGTTGTGGAAACAGTTCTCTGCGAGCAGTACCACATTATTGGAGCGGACACGCGGTCCATGAAGCATCTAGTATCCAGGTTCCAATCCAATGACGTCATCCGCGAGTATTTCCAGTACTTTTACGAGGGAGAAAAGCTAGCACACGGGAAACTGCTCACCATGGCAAAAGCCATGAAGCTTTCTTATTCGGATTTAGAGAGTTACGAGCCCCAAGCCAAGGCCCAGGGATATCCCTCGTATCTTTGTCGTCTGGCTCATTATGGAGAAGCTCCGCAGATTGCAGCCGCTATAGCAGTGAATTTCCCCGCGTTTGGCCAAATGTGTTTGGCTCTAGAAGATGCTTTGAAGAAAAATTACAACATGAAGGAGGAAGATGTGGCTTTTCTGCGATTTTTTGGCGGTGGTGATCTTGACGAGGGAGCTTTGAAGGTCATAGAGGCTTCAAATGCTAAAATTGAGTACAAAGATATCAGAAGAGCGGTTCGTCTTCTGCAAGCTTATGAAGTTATGTTTTGGGACAGTGTTTATGAGTCTTGTACTTGAAGACAAGATGATGTAATATCATGTATATTTATGGTTATAAAATCGAGTTAGAGTCCTTCGACGACGTTTTGAGAAAAAAGCGAATACCGTACCAGTGGCAGATCTACGGGAAGGGTCCAGGGGGTACCAGTCCCTCCTTCACCCCTCCCCCCCTCCTTCTTTAAACCTGTACTTGTCTTAAGGACGTTCGCGCAAAAATCTTCTACGACACATACGCCGCGGCGTTTATAAAATTTTTTGCGTTTCCGATGCGGCGTTTATTCAAGGGCGGCGTTTATTCGAGGGCGGCGTTTATTTCAAAATCATATTTCTTAAATCACTGATAATAATTACGGTAAATTATTTGTAAATACCATGTAAAACAGAAACATGTTTAAAGTTCCAATGTCTCGCTTTTTTTGCTGAGATAGAAACATAATTGTCTGGCTAGTGATATGTACAACGTTCATGTGTAGATTACCGAGTTTTACCGTTCTTGTTATTTTTTTTCTTATAATCCTCGAACAAACGCCGCATTCTTCTGATTGGGTGCGGCGTTTATTCGAGGGCGGCGTTTATTGGTAATTTTGCTTCCATCTGCGGCGTTTAATCGAGGGCGGCGTTTAATCGAGTAAATACGGTAATCAGTTACCCATGTCAGAAATACAAAAAAATTGGGGCGTCACCGACTTTGTTTTCGAAATAAAGCCCGTGAAAAACTACCTCAATTTTGACAAATCGGCCCTCGTAACTCGACATGGCCTCAGTGATTGTCAGTTGAAAGATATTAAAAATGATTGGCTGAAGTCCCACTTTCTCAGTTAAATTTCATTTAAGTGGGTCTGTCAAGTAAATAATTTGAACCCTTGTCATGCATTCAGTTAAACTCAACATTTGAAATGAGCTTTCGCCAACACCGTGGAGCACAGGCGCCCCAACGGCTCAAGATAAGAGAAGACGATCGAGTTGCGAAACACGACCTTTGCTATGGGGGGTGTTGTGTTACAAGGCTCTCGATTTATAGACTTTGTATGGGAAAGTCACTTTCGTTATCAAAATGCTAAAATAAAGTTATGAATGTGGAAATGAACTTAACTTGACTCGACATGGGGTTGTTTTTGTGTCTTGTGTGTAATTTGGGCGCAATTCGTGGCCGTTTTTACTGAAAGTTACTAAGGCTGAGCTATCACTCTTTGGATTTTAAATTTAGTTTTTTGAAGTGTCAGGCACCAGTTTCCACCTGAGTGACCTCCTGTTCAAAATTTCTGGATCCACTCCGCGTACTCATCGAGTGGAAGCCCTGCGCAGCCTTCCAAAAACGCTGATAAAACAGAGACTCTAGAGAACCTTTTACAAGACGTTTTAAAAATGCGTTGTTCTGAAAACACAGCGTTTTGATAGTGTAGAAGAGTACGTTTCAGTGTGAACGATCATTTGCGTTTTCGATTTTATTGCTGTAATCAATCGGCCAGTGCCATGAAAAGGACTGATGAATCAATAGGCTAAACGATTTTTAACAAGCAGTATGTTGTAATAGAAATAAAACAACAGTTTATAATCGAAACATGCGCTATCTTAAACTCGCAAAATATTTGCTACTATCCCGACCATGTGGATACTTTAACGGTAGGGAATTAAGGATTTTGGGCAAGGGGCAGAGTGTAGCAAGTCCTTATGTGCCACCTGAACGAACAACTTGGGTAACAGGGCGGTTTTTAATCCGGGGGCCACTACGAAAGCGACAGTTTGGCCCTTTTTTGTTTGTCCTGTCTTGAGAATTTAGCTGTCATCAGATTTCTCCGAAGGAAATTGATGTTAGCTTACTTGACGTAGCAAGCGAGGAATCGCTGCGGCTTCTGTCCTTTCCCGTGTATAAACACGTGGCATCGCGGCTGCTCTGTTTCAAACGTTCATCTGCGTTAAGAAACATCGTGAAGTGTTCAAGATCCCTTCAAGAATAAAATTTCGTCCCTAGAAGGTGAGATTCATGCAATAATGTACTTGATCAGTTCCACCGTCTGATTTTCATGTTGGAACACAAAGCCGAGCCATTTAATCCGGGCAAATTTAGTCCAACCCAGTGTATATTTCTAGCCTTGGTATATATAGTATATAAAAGTTGTTTCTAAGATAGCTTAGCATTCAATGTTGATTGAATATTTGGTCGTCACGCAACACTGGTTCTATCTCCTACGACGTTTCAACTCTTAATGGTCGGCAGCATTCGTTCACGTTTTCTTCGGCCTTGCTTAGATTTTTCAGTGAGGTGATTTCTGCAAGTCCTGTACAGGTCATTTCAATTAAATATTTTTTTAACAACGAGTTAAAAATTTGTGCATTTGAAATGTAAAACGGGTCACAAGACGTAGACGTAGCTTGTTGTTTTGAAACTTTATGATTATGTACAGCTTCTATGCATTGATATGCAATTTTATAAAACTCGTTACTCAGAGAAGAACTGAAGAGCATAAGGATCCCCCTCGATGATAATGACGTAGAATACAACCAATTTCAGTTTCTTTACCAGGGGCCCGGGACCAGGGCTTTCATGAAGAAGTGTCCACTGCATTTGTTTCAGTTGTTAGCTTCTAAGTTTTAGATAAATCATGAATTAATTGCGGTGAGAAATTACGGTCACGCATTCGTTAATGTCGTACATTTTTAGGGGTGCCACGGAATCACAACACAAGGCTAGGGAAAAAAATACTTGTTTTGACTTTTAAGCGTTTTTATTTGCATTTTATTTATTATCATCATCTCTCTCTCTCTCTTTTTTATTTTTAGCATTGGGGGGGGGGGGGGGTATTAAATTCGCGTATTTTTTCGTGTTGATTTAAAAAATCCTCGGAAACGTATGCCGAAATCCGTGGTGGCGGAACTACAAGCAAAAACAAAACTTTCCTGGGATGACATTCAGATAGTTCTTATTTTCACAAACCTTCAACTACATAATGAAGGCGATGTACAAGTTAAATATAGGTGCTGAACACACTCATTTAGACATAGATGCGTCATTAAAAAGGGCTTCTATAAGTAAAGGTCAGTCGAGTTCTTGTTTTAGGTTTTCGGAATCTTCGGCTAACTGGCCTGTCTCTCAGAGGGAAGAAGTGACAGCGAACGAACTCGCACGCATTTAGAATATCAGGCTTCTGGCATATAGGGACCGGTACCTTTTGAACTCGAATTGTACAGGAATCTCATCAGAATGCCCCGTTCTATCAAATAGCAGATTGCCACCGAAAAGTGATAAATGTTGTTACAGACCTTCAGAGGTTGGATAAACTGTGTAAGACATATGTTCGAGTAGTAACGTAAGAGTATGCATCAAAATTATGTACCGAAAAAACGTAAGAAGCCATTAGTGTAGTCTTTTTTGCAAACGTTATTTCAGTCATTAACCAGTCATTATTTCAGTCGTTATTTCAGTCATTGGGTGACCCAAATAACAGTCGCCAAGCCAACAAAATCACTTACTATCACTTTCTTCTACAGAAATGACAACCATGAAATCTGCGAAGGAAATTCTTGCGTCCCTCCGAAAGGAACCCTTTTCGATTGAGAGGGACGAGAAATTTACTAACCACCGTATCGTCCAAGAAGCAAATACCGGGACCCTTCCCCTGAAAGTTGTAGAAACATTTCTCTGCGAGCAATACCACATCATAGGGGCGGACATTCGGTCTATGGAGCATCTCGTATCCAGGTTCCACGAAAACGAAGTCATCCGCGAGTTTTTTGAGTTCTTTTACAAGGGACAGAAGTTCGCGCACGGAGAATTGCTCGCCATGGCAAACGCCATGAAGCTTTCGGAATCGGATTTAGAAAATTACAAGCCTCAAGCCAAAGCCCAGGGATATCCCTCGTATCTTTGTCGTCTGGCTCATTATGGAGAAGCTACGCAGATTGCAGCCGCTATTGCAGTGAATTTTCCCCCGTTTGGCCAAATGTGTTTGGCTCTAGAAGATGCTTTGAAAACGAATTACAACATAAATGGGGAAGACCTGGCTTTTCTGCGATTCTTTGGCATTTGTGACCTGGATGACGGGGCTGTGAAGGTCATAGAGGCTTCAACTGCCAAAATTGAATACAAAGATATCAGGAGAGCGGTTCGTCTTCTGCAAGCTTATGAAGTTATGTTTTGGGACAGTGTGTATGAGTCTTGTGCTTGAAGACGTGATTTTGTTATAACAGTCTATTTAACGGCGGTGCCTTGTAATACAGAGGTATTTTTGCAAAGGTTATAAGTATGGGGGGAAAACAGATCTTAGCAAGGGTTATTGGAATCTAAAAAGAAAAATGTAGATAGTCCCTGGGTAACCAGGCATTTATGAGAGATAATGAAGCAACCATAATTCTAAAAAAGCTTTAAAATACAAAGAATGTATGGCATTTTCTTTCCAAATTAAGCTCAATTATCTCTAAAAAATGCGTGGTTAGCCCCTGTTTCCTTTTTGGATTCTGATAGCCCTTGCAAAGATCTGCTTTTTCCACATTGTCATAAACGGCGTATTGTATTTCCACATTGTCATAAACGGCGGATTGTATTAGTAACCAAATTCCTTATATAAGAAGTCCGGATATCTTGGACCAGACCCGAGATGGGCAGAACATATGTGCGGGGGACCGTCCTGAAGATGATGTAATGGGTTATTGGAATCCAAAAAGAAAACTTTGGTGAACCATGTATTTTTTAGAGACAAATACAGAACAATGTATGGCATTTTGTTTCCAAATTTAAGCTCACTTGTCTCTATAAAAGCGTGGTTGTTTGGATTCCAGCAGCCCTCGCTAAGATCTGCTTTTCCCGTATAGTCATAAGCCACAAAACACGCAATACGCGCTTTGTATTTGTGAAGACCGAGTATCTCAGACCAGAGATGCGCAGAAGTTATGCGCAGTGACAAAAGGAGGCACCGTCCTCAAGGTTTCTTGAAGTTAGCACAATTTAAAAATTCGTGTCAATTTAAGTCGCGCTTATTTCTTGCAGCTTAAATTTCCGCGAAGCTAATCAGTCCTATTATTTAGAGCCAAGTTAGCAATTTAGCAATAGCCTTCTCTAATTCAGGATATTTCCACTTTTAAATGAAACTTGAAATTCTTTAAATAAATTTCCATTCTCTGAAAGGTCTTTCTCAGCATCTTTCACATCGACATTTTCATGACCCTCTCTTTTTCGTTAATTAATTTTCCTTATTCTATAGTATTTTTCTATTTAATTTGCGTTAATTTTAGTTCGACGCTTATTTCAACTACCTTTAGAAATAAACACAAGCGTTTATTTCCTAATAACAATCAGGCTTGCGTTTTCAAACAAGTGGAAACTTTACTAAATACGGTTGAGTGTGGACGAAAACATTTTGCTACATTTTTTGTCAAACGAAAACGGAGGCTTTTGGAAACGCGTTACTGTGGACAGGGCCTTCGCTGGGGTCACGTTTTCCTTCGGTCAAGATTTAAATTCGCACCTGCCAGAATAGCGTCTCCAATCACCCAGTCATTGGCAAGCTCCTTAAATTTTGCTCCCCGCGGTTCATTAACAGTAAATGTAATAATGCTTGATATGCGGCCGACAAAAAATTACCAGTTTAAAATTCGCATAATTCCAACTAAAGGTCGTGCTTTGAATGCAAAATCCGGGAAAGATAACAAAGTTTTCCCTTGGAAACTGACTAGTTTCAGTAGGGATTGCTTGAGATTTTTTCCTGTTTATGCGGGAAGTGCTCGACCAGTGCTATGATGCCTCCAGACAACAAGAAGTGTCGTTTATTCCCGAGTCTCTCAACAATGGACCGCAAGAAAGGTTAAAGAATTATTTCAGCCAAGGATAGGAAAGGACCTAATTGTATTGGTACATCTTTTTCATCAGCGACCTTTTTCGATTTAATTTATCAATCGCCACCAGCGTTTAACGTTGTCACCGAGTTTTGGCGACTTTCCAAGGACTTGGAATTTTATTTACCTTGTTTGCATATGATCTCTTGGGATTTCACCCTGGTAAGTTTTGTTATTTTGGTTTCACTTCTTTGGTTGTACTCATCTTGTCATATTTTTTACTTACTTTTGGTATATATCGATGTTCATATTAGGCTTACGGTCAAACGTGCCTGTCAACGCCAAGGTAGCTGGCCACGATCGAGTGAATATTAAAATATGAATGTATTTCTAAGCTTAAGGTAGAAAATCCTAAAGTTGTTTACTTTAAAATACCGTTTAACTTCTTTGAGTTTACGACTCTTGCGTTTGACTTTTTTAAAATAAGCGTTTTGTTTTCGCTTTGCTTTGTAGATCGAGGCTGTTGTGTATTCACGGTATGAGGGCACTAACACTTCATGTATAAGGTATGCAAATGTAAACTGCTTTTAGCCAAGACTGTGAACCCCAACTAAGCACAATACCAATACGGCACAGTCAGAGCAAACTTTCTTCTAGCAGCTAATTAAGTTATTTAATAAGTATTCTTTTACGAGTCCTTAAAGTGCATCTAGTTATACAAAGCGAACATCAACTCGCTGGGAAACTCACTTTCGCTACTTGTATGTATTATGTCAGATTGCAATCATCGGCTTTTGGAATCCGGCTCAACGGATATTTTTGGGCCCGAAGTATTTTCAGTGTGCCATAGTTTCTAGTTTTGTTTCTTTACTGTAACATGGAAGAATTTCAACGTACGCAATTTAGCAAGAAACACTTTGGCAACTAACTACTACTTCTGTTACTTTGGAGGCTGAGGTAATTTTGTCTCGCGATGACTAAAAACAAATTCCTCTCGCTACGAGATCGTCGCCCAGAAACTTCTTGTAATTATCCCTCGGTTGAAAACTGTAGTTATTGTCATGTTGTATGTAAACGGATTTTTCAACCTGAAAATGAATTTCATTTCTTTTCTGAGAACAGGAATGAAATTCGTCTCGGGATGAAGTCATTTCACTCAGTTATCATTTTAATAGCGAGTTTAAAATGACCAGACACCGGGGTCACTCCTCCTGAGAAGAAATGCCCCCTATAACCGGCCCCTGGAGTCTTAACATGATGGTTTTCGTCCTGTATGGGATGACTTTTTTTTTTTATCTCGGTGTCTGGTCGTTTCCTCAAAAGTGCCTTAATATCGGATAAAAACCAAGACGTATAAAGGGAAAATGCTAACGGCTGTTTACAAGGGCAGTCAACTACAAACACGGATTAAAAACGCAAGAACTAACAATGAACTACACTTTCAAATTCCATGACTACCATAATACGAGCTGCAAATAATGTTCCCTTTTTTACGTGATCCTTAAAAAGATTCTAGAAGGATTGAAAAAACAAATTTGAGCCTCTTAGATCTTTTCTCATCTCGATCACTTCGGAACTTCATCTTGGTTAGCAATAGAAAGTCAGTCAGTGCTCTTTTTACAGCTCCGTCGTGGCCAAAATCTTTTTTATCCCGCACACGCTTTGTAAAATGAGACTAAGTGCTTCTTCATAATCATGAATTGGTATAATAACCCCAATGTACTATTCTTGCGTAGAAAAACTAGAAAAAATAAAGTTTGTTTTTGTAATCACTCCTTGCGTTCTGCCAAGCAGTATCTGGGACCCCTGTACTCTATAATCTCTATAATTTATAGCGGTGTATCTGTAAACAAGACAAAAGAGAACGCCTAGTCGTTTTTTGGTGGTTACCATATGCTAACAGCTACTCCACACGCAGACACAAAAATAATGCATGCTCAGATCGTGTGTACGGCAGCTATATTCTAAATACGTATGCAAACGTCAATTGGAAGTTTGTGCGTACAATGGACAGACAGTTGAAGGCCACAAAATCTTCAGCTAGGAATTCTTTTGGTGTGCTTCCAAATAATCAGCACCCACCTTAAAACCAAGATGTTTGGATTCTGTTAGTCTAGAAATAATGAAAAATTGCAAAAATATGTCAGTATTAATTAAAAGTCAAAGCTAAAAAAGTGCTTTTCATCATTGAAAGGGATTCTTTCATTTAAGTCTTATATTTTTACAGGTTTCGTCTCAAAGTCGTGTTTACATAAAATATTTGGATCAAGTTATTGTTATAAAACTGAACCGTTTTTAATAACGAAGAAACCCCAAACAACTCTTCAAATGCCACCTACGTTTTGTTTCTCATCTGTGATTCTAAGGTGTCACCAAAACTATTATCTCTAACAATAGAATGCAATTACTATCATACTAAAATAAAGTCTTGTAATTGAAAGATCAGGGGCACCCAACAGCCTTTCGGTGGCCCGGAATATCTGTTCGGAAGTTCCCCAGGAAAGACCTTAATCATCTCAGAAATTCGGATTCAATTATGATGAAAAATTTGAGTTTTGTTTGGCGAAATGTCACCTCAAGCTTTCGTAAGGTGGTAAATTAAATTCCTTTTGTTTTTGGAGGGGACAAATATGTCGTTTGGAGTGGGAAATAGGGTCAGCTGGCATTTTAAGAAAGCCAACGGCAGCTTGAAAATTCGGGGAAAGAGATTCTGTTCCCCAAAATTTTTAGCTAAAAAACACTAAATCCGTTCGAAAGGCCTTGAAATAAACTAAGAAAACAGGAAACAACATTTGAGGTAGTCTGCTTAAATTTTTCTCATTGCGTGCCCCCAACAGATGAAAACTGTAAAATTATGACAGTCCTGGTAGGAAGGCTATACTCAGATTTACCCGCTCACATCACGAACGAATGGACAAACGTTTGTACTATACAATACAAACTCACTGAAAATACTCCAAAATTTTAACGGTTACGTTGGATAAATTTGAGTTCTACATTTCGAAAGAATACATGCTGAGCACCAAATCCTTATTTTTCTTTAACAGTAGCTGAACTTAAATGTAGGTAAGAAGAAAGAACGTAAAAAGAATAAAACTTCGTAAAGTAGATAAAGCTTTCAGGGTTAAATATGCATGCAACAGTTTCGATAACATTAACACCAAATTTTAAATGTTCTTGATGCGTGCGAAATAGTTTGTAGTAACCGTTTACAAAAAGATAGCGGTGCAACGTTCTTTAATTATAAGTTTATTACTATTTTTCTGTTATTATTGTGATAAGTAGAGTTTGCAAGTCAGCATGATGATGGATTGCAGTTTAATTTACTTTATTGAAGTTAGTAATTATGTGAAAACTACTACCAATTACTTATTTATTAAGGAAAGAGGGATGAAACTTCATTAAGAGGAAAATAGGTTATGTTTACGGCAACCAATTAAGAACAGAAAACCAAAACTTGTATTTATAATAACTTGAGCCATAGTAGATGGCGTTTGAGGACGTTCCCCAATGACGTCTAAGGGTACGGATAAATTTCTTTCTATACCGACTGGAATCTCACAATAACAAACAGGTAAAAGTTGTTATACTCACTAAGAGCGTGAATTTGTTGTTTTTAACGTTTTCTTACACAGAAAAAATGCAACATGTTTAATTGCTATGAACCTGACATTCTTAACAAGCAGACTTCGCTGTGGAAGTGGTTTTTGTAGAGAAATCAAATGGGAAACTCTTAAACAGTGCTCATCATGTATGGCTAAATACATTGAATTACGTAATACACATGCAAGAGCGCGCCTTGGGTATGTGCGTGACAGCTAACAAGCGCGAATGGACGAATAATTATCGCGTGATTAAATTTCAACTTCTTTAATCGTTTATGATTTTTGTTTACCATATTTTCATTCGAATATTTGTTCACGGGAAACAAATTTGAACGCCGCGGCGCTAAATATAGCATCCAGTTCCCCCCTAAGTCAAAAAAGCAGGCAATCTCGTTCCCAGGGCCTTCTCTACACTCAAAATGAAGGGGCGGATGTTGAAAAGCAGGGTCGATGATGACATGCGTGGGGTGAACCAATCAGAAAGCTAGAAATTCAATAACTGAGGCTGAGAACTCAATGCTTTACAATAATCTTGTCTCATTTAACCCTTTAAGCCCTGAAATAAAAATGCATATTCTCCTTACTGTTTTCCATACACTTCTTATGGAAACCAGTAAGGAGAGTTTGTCTAAATATCAAGACTTATCCTTGGTGGTCACTTTCTTTATTCTCATCACTTGAACGTTTCAGAACAATTAGTGAAAATGTTAAAAGAATTTCATTATTGCCACTGTTAGAGGTTAAAGGGCTAATGTGATTTTAACGTTTTAGTTGGGTGTCACCACTCATATACTGCAGTTTTTTTTTTCTTCAGTATTTTACAAAATGAAATTTACTATAGATTTTTATTTCCATTGTCAGCGGCTGACTGATCCTTAGAGCAGGGGAACAGAAAGCAAATATGAAATGACAAGTAATTTTCTCGTTCTTATAGATTACATTTTATTATATTTTGTCGCTTATTCGTTTCCCTACGTAAATGCATTAAGCTCACAAAATATGCTTTGCGACAAGATTTTTTTTATCCACATCCAAAAGTTATCCCACAAATTTCATCGGTTTGTCACATGCATGCAGTGTGGTTTTGCTTATTTTAAGTGTCAGTCGCCAACTTTCGTTTATAGCAAATGTATCAGAAGAGAACCAGCTATTTCTTAAGTAATATGTTTTATAACGAGCCAATGATAAGGCGTCTTCGTTAGCTGATCAGAACCCATGCACTATTGCGCTTCATGTATTTTTCATTCCATTATCCGAAAACTTAAAGTACATAGTACTGTTTGTTTGCTTGTGGGTTATTGAAAAAATGCAAATTTACTCGTAGGGTCGTAGTGAACTCTGACTCTGCCTTATCTTGTCTGAAAGGATACCGAGCCTAACCAAACCTTTTCTTTCACCGAAAAGTCAATTAACAATCGGCGAGTGCTGGACCTCAGCTACTAAAACTATAATCGAAGAAGCACTGTACACAAACTAGGTCTTTTATTGCTCCATTTGAGATGGCTTTGTCATTGTTATTTATTTTGGTCGTGAGCAGATGTATGCAGATCTTGGAATGCATCGATCAAGATAAATTGAAATTTCAAATTGAAAACAACTGTGTAACAAAAAAGGACTATAGATAAGTTTTCTTGTTGCCTGGTTCGGCTTGACCTGGCTACCAGGCGTGTGCGTGAATTATAATACTGTCCAATGACATTGCATCTGTTGCCAAAAATTTTTACTTTTTTTTTCAGTTGTAGTATTCTTAAGTTAATTTGTTTTAAAGAAAATTAACGTGATTCGTTAACTTCCAATGAATTTGAAAGAGACACCAATGAGAAATGAAAGAAGCCAAGAATAAGAGATATGATGACGTTCTTCATATTATTTTCAGTCGTCAAATTAGCAACGCAGACACCTAAATATCCTACATCTCTAACCTCTGTTATTACAGTGGCGATAAAAAGCTCCCTCAATAGAACTGATTAAACAGACAACATCAGTGGTCTGTTTGCTTTGAGCTAAATTATTCAAGAAAGCCAACGTTGATAATTATAAAGTTGTTTTCACTTATTTTAAACCCTTTTTCACGAGTAGTTTTAGTTTCTGTACTAGGAAATGGTTTAAGAGCCATTTTGTTTTTGTTAGTGCAGTTTGTCTCTTGTTAGACATATTTTTATTGATCACAATGTAAAATGATTAAGTTGAGTTTACAGTCCACAACACTTGGAAGGCCAAAGAACCAGTTAATTAAAGTGCAAGAGGCTTGAAAAGCTGTCGCTTTCTGCTTTCTTAGCTTAATTCTTTTAAGACCCTTTCTGACAAAATTCATAACTTTCGTAATCCAGACTTCATTTCCATAAGCTAGGTGGTGATAAAGCTGTTAGCTAATCGCCCATGTAGATGTCTCAGAAATAATTAAATCTCTTGAACTAGCCTGCGTTTCTGAGGCTTTGATGTTATCGTTCATACGCTTGTACCCTGAAAGGCCTTCTTGATGCGAGTTTTCTCCACTGCAATTCATGAAACGGATTTAGGCAAGTGATTGAGATTTGCGATCGCTTACAAACATTTGTGCCATCAAGGTCCCTGTGGTGGAATTATTTTACGAAGAAAAGGAGGAAAAATCAAAATTGGCTGTTTCTTTAGAAGGTTAGTGTTATTCGTATATGCATGTTTTGGCGTTATTCAAGTCGCAAGATATCTTGGTTTTCTGGCAGGCCCTTTATGACTGAACACTTTTGAAGTATGTTTTGCACCAAACAGTTTTAAATGTGAAATGGATTTGGGCAGGCCAAAAGCAATCTTGCTGTAGAAAGTTTTTGCTTATAGCACAGTAGGGGTTTACGTCACATATTTTTCACTGTAGAGTTCTAAAATATGAGGGTGGTAAATTGGTCAGCGATAAAGTATTTGTTGATTTTTGTCAATGTTTTATTTACTATTATCTTGACGCAGCAAAGATCTCGCACTATCCTATAACCGAAGCCCAGTCTTGAAAGATTCATTTTCTTTAGGGCGTTTCTTTCTAAGCTGGGACTGAAAATGATTCTCACTGTGGAATTTTCAGTTTCTTTCTTTGAATGTTGTACTTAGACTCTACCTCGTTATTTTATTATTTATATTAAAAATACAAAGTATCAAGTGTAATGCTACTAATATCTAACATGCGTCGGTCTCTATTATTATGGTGCTTTTTCCTTCCAACTAACTTTCTTCTTCTTCTTTTCCTCCTTTTTTTTCCCAAGAAATCTTGGTATAGTTTTCTCGATGTAGAGATAGAAATAGCAGTTTTGATAGACTTCTTTTAAATTAAATTGTGTAAATTATTTTGGTTTAATTTGAGACTTCTAAGAAATGCTTTTTGCCTTGCTAACCTTTTTACTCGTAAATGGAATCGACTGCAATATGTTCTATTCTTTTGATCACCGAGCGATCATTGAGCTTTGGCGTTCTGACTTGTTTTCGTAGTCATTTTTAAAAGTTTCTTTCAAATCGCAGTTTTCTAATTGTGCCTGAATTTGCATTAAGTCTATTGGGAAATTAAAATGAACTTGTTTTGGTAATAAGACTACGGCTGTCTGTAGATAGTAAATAAATAACTATCAAGTTTTGCATGTGTAAGTACAGCTATTTAATCTTGCGAATAGGTCATTTTTAATTAAAATTTTGTTAAGTATTCAAACACTTAAGTTGCTCTGAACGTAAACCGAGTAAATTTTTTAGCTGCATTAAATCGATTATTAAACGTCTCATTTTTGCAAGTATTTTCTAGCTGTTGAACAACGCGTGGCTTTTGTAATCAACCTGTTTACTTGACTTCTTAAAGAACCTCTCTTAAGTCAAGATTGTTTCGAGACTGTTGTCCAATGGCACATTTGGTCATTAAATGAAAGATCTATTTAATTCAAAAACAAAAAAAATTGACGTAAGACTCATAGTTATAGCTTCATTATCAGAGAACATATCAGCTTTTAAATTTAAATTTTTGTTGTCTACGTTGAATAGACTGCTTTTCACCGCGATACCTAACTGTTTAAGACAATTTAAGGTGCTATTCTTAAAGCATATTTTATTAATGCCATATTCAGTGTAGTTGTACCGGCTCTCGTTGAAAGTAATCGTTTATTCAACGCAACATTAAATAACTTCTCCCAGTAATAAAGAACCGAAGTTAAGCGACTCATGGTCACCCACAGCGAAAGAAAAAAAACATATCCTGGAAAGTTTTAACCTTATTAACTTTGCCCTTCTAGACAGCACTTCGAAGCATGAAAACGAATAGCCACAACATTCGACAAAAACTGGTAAGTTTTTATTTTCTGTTTCTGTATGTAACACAAATTAGACCGCAATCGAATTTACTATTTCAGTTTGATTGATTTGGTTTGTCTCGACAATCTGAAAAAAAAATTGAAAGATGATTGAGCCGTGGTCAGGTAGTTTTTCGGTGCCACCATTTGTGTCGACACCAATTTAGGACAATACTGTTTTTCTTTTTTTATCATATAAATATTCGCTTTCTTTTCCCACTTCGTGTAGTTGGAATAACATATGTTTTAAAGTTTTCCTATATTTCAATTCGTTTATTTTCGTTTTTAGCTATTGTTGAGTGTAGTAGGTTAGATAGATTATTCGATTTTCTATTTCTTTTTCTTGTTGTTATTTCTCGTACATTCCTCGTGTTTGTTGATGCCGGAAAATTCCTTTAACATACTAGAGGTATCCAAAACAGTTGTTGTATGGAAGGATCGTCACACCCTCGTATTTCGAATAACGATGGTCCATCACTGAATTTTAGTAGACCGTTTAGGCAGATTCTCGCAGAATTCAACAAGAAGATTGTCGTCACGCGTCAAAAATGTGGAAAATTTTATTTTGTTTCCCCATGAAATTGAAATCAGCGTACGACATACTACGTTTTTGTCAACAAACCATACTACTAATAAAATGAATAAATAAACTAATAAATAAAAATTAAAGATTACAAGTGAAACAAATAGTATCAACACTTTTTAAGAAATACAAGTACCCCAAATGTGTCAGAAGTTAATGATAAGAGATTTGTAAAATTCACTAAGGAGACTTGTTCCATAATAAAAGTGGAAATAAAAGGCAATGCAGAACTTTTTGGGTTATATGCATGGAGTAAGAAATTCGATACCGTCAGAAACGGCTGGCATTTAACGTAAGCCTGTGCACCATTGTAGGCCTAATCTCACATTCAGTACAACAACATTTCTCAAGGAATATTGTTTTCTTTGTTCGATGCTCACAGTGATTTTCAATTTGTCGATTCTCTATACATTGTTGATGATCTATATTTGTATATCTGGCAGCTTCAAACATTACTCATTTTCTGTCGTTTTATTTTACATTAAAATAGTTGATAGCTAAGCATATATCCATTGTAAAAATAGTATGTCTATGTTAGGTCTAACCTGCGATCAGGCGTTCTTTGTTTTTTACCGGGGAGGGGGGGAAAAGGACGCTCTATTTTTCGTTTCGCCCTTCCCGCCTGAATGTTTCACCGGGCGAAAGGAAAATAGGGCCTGATTGTAGGTTATGTTAGGTCTAATATTGTACGTTGCTGGCCGGGAAAGAAACCACCTCTGGCCTACCACAAAAGCCTAAAACAACTCAGTGGACCAATCAGAACTTGAAGCACTTTCCCAACTTACAGGCGCCAAGCGCGGGAAAACTTGCGTTTTTGCTTGGGATTGGTTGGGCGGGTTTTTTTTTAACCATTAAGCGTAGCGTTGTAAAACAAAACCGAAGCCAAGTGACTGGCGAATTATTTTGGGCGTTGAAAAAAAAGCCCCTGTTGTCAAAAAGATATGCAGTTTTTTTCGGTTTTGTGCATTGCAGTATATTTAATATGCAAATTTTAAGACAATTTTATTTGTATCCAAAACGAAAACATCGCGAAAGGAATTCTGGTACAGACATGTAGTCAAAACTTGCATACATTTGCCAATTCATTTTGTAGTATTATCATGGTTAGAGCGCCTTGTCTCGTCTAACTTTAAGACTTAAACAATTATTTTTCAGTGCAATAACAACGTTGGATAAACAGACTCCGAGAATGTTAAACAAATATGACCGACTATATGCCATCTTGATGCTTTTGGCCGCTCTTGTTGCCCTTAGTGATCAGCTCAACAGGAACATTTCCAGGTAGGTCTTGTTTAATTCGTTGTTTGTTTCGTTTTTTCTGATTCTGCTCGATTTTCTTAGTCCGGTGGACTTAAGCTTGCAGACAGATATGAGCCCAAATTAATCGTACTAGTACCATAAGGCAGACTGCGTCTGGTGGTGGATTCATATATGTGCATCGCTGCTAAGATCACGAACCATACGTATATTTTATGTATACCTTTCAGTCCATAAATATCTTGTGTCTCTAACGGGTTATTAGCTTCTTCGTGCGTAACGGTGAAATTCTCCGGCTTTAGAGGCACAATTTACGTTATATTTTTTATAACCCTGAAGTGATCACCAGGCCGTTTGTGTGAAGTTTTTAAAATCAGTTACGGGACTGAAAGCGTTTTCAAGTCCTAGATGTGTATTTGTTATTCTAAATAGCCGCTTCTCTGGAATTCAAGTAGAGAATTTTAACAATTAACCGAAAAAATTTTTCCGAGGTTATTTTGGTGTAAATAATAACCATGTAAGTTTGCTTTGTTTCTCGCGGTGTCCTTTGTTGGAGTAACACGTGAAATCCTTTAATCCACATAAATGCCAGTCCTGCTTGTTGAAGTATGCATGAAAAAAGCTAGCTCACAATTTATTTCCGAATCAGGGGAAAAAAAATGAAAATCCTAGCCTGAAAATCCGTCTTTTTATAAAGAAAAACAAAATACTTGAGAGCTCACTTAAAGAGAAAACAATTATGGTGCTGTTTTTGGCAAGTTTGGGAACACACGCACCTGATATTTATTAAGTGTTGCGGTTATCCGCGTGTCATTGGG
This sequence comes from Siderastrea radians, assembly GCA_964017195.1. NCBI lineage: Eukaryota > Metazoa > Cnidaria > Anthozoa > Scleractinia > Rhizangiidae > Siderastrea > Siderastrea radians. The sequence continues at coordinate 1,601,921 of OZ024894.1, read as the reverse complement.
CCAAGGTTGTGGTAGAGGAAGTCGCATTTTTTTCTCTTCGAGCGGCAAGCCCTCTTAATTAACAAAGCTGATAATTTATTCCACAGTACCTTCCTTAAGGACAATATGTTTCTTTTGTCTAGAATAAGATTAGTCTATTTTCGGAGAACGGTCTGTTGGCCGCATTGTTTTCCTTTTTTTTTTTTGTTTTTCAATTGACGCAATTTCGTCCACGGTTTCCGTCGTCGTGGACAAAGATCTAATCCTTTTTCTATTCGGTAATAAAGCTTGTTGTTGCAAACAAGCTTATTGTTTTCTTTTCGTAAATTGCATGTATACTTGAGATTAATGACCGGGCTTGATTACATCTAAATAAGTCATGAACGTAAATTGATGGTAATGGAATCGGTCTTTTTTTGTGATGGGTTTAATATGCATGTTTATGTACAATTGAATATATATATAATCCTCAGTCATCGGTATCGGCAATAGACAACGTTCGATATATATATAAGAATTATAGCAATACGCAGGTATCTAAGCCGAAGAACTATTTTAAGTTTATTTTGCTCTTATTAAACATTTTCGTTGATCTACCACCAAAGCTAAAAAAACGTTGCCAACTCCCGAGTGTCAAACACAAGTGAAATCCGTGCTGAATGCTTGTAAACAGTGGGTATTTGCACGTACTTTCTTATTTGTCTTTCCTTGGTTATGGATACAATGGTCAACACGCACAGCAAACAGGTTTCTTTTCTCATACCAAAAAAGAAAAGAAGCGCAAAAAGCGAAAAACCATCTTTCAACACTTTGAACAATCTTGTGGATCGTTTCCCAGGGTGACAAAACATCTTAGTGTTAATGTGTTTGTTTCCATAGTGCACAACATGAGTTCATTTCGTTCTCAAGTCATATAAAGTTTCTATTTTATGGGAAGTTTCATGACAGGCAGTACCTGATTTCATAATTATGTTATATTTGTTATTATAAGGTAAAAAAAAAAAAGACAATAAAATAGATCAGATTATTGGAGACCTTTCCGCAACTACGACGGCGACAGCAATGTGTCCCTTGGTAACTGGCAAAAGATTCAGCTAAACGTGAAAATCCCCATACTTATTTTGAATTTTCATGAGAACGTAAACATATGACGGTTAATTTTACTTTCTTGAAGTTAAGTTGGGAACCCTGCGAATTCTTCTCAGTCCTAAATAATACTTTGTCGACTTTTAAGTCGAGGAAATACGTAAAAGTAAAATTTAACAATAAGTTGGCATAGTCCGGAGTAGTTTGAAAATACTTTGGTAACCTGTTATGTGCCGTTTTTTGTGGGGGGAGGGGATCGTTGCGTCGTAGCAGCGTAAGGCCCCTAAACGTGGGAGAGATGTGCTTGAACCTCTCTAGGCGTCCCATGGCAATTTCATTCGACCCTGAGTACAACTCACTGTTGTTGTTTTGTTAGTCAAAACTGGTCAAGTGTCTTCAAAAAAAGTGCTTACGAAAACTCTACTTGGATAGTTGAAACCCTTTTGAAAAACTACGATAGAAGAATCAGACCTGGTGTAAAAGGTGAGTTGACATACTTTAAGAGACTTAAGAGCGACAACGGTAATGCCTCGTCGTTTGTTTAACTGAACCCCAAACTGCAATAAATCGCTACCATACGAGAAAGCATACTAGTGTGTCTTCAAACCTCATCCTTCAACGGGTTTAAGACATGACGAAATTCTATTTGTGCTAAAAGTACGAAACAATTTAGGCTAGCCAAAGGAAGCAAAATTGAGTAATCAAATCCCTTATAAGCTTGCAACAGGCAGATTTTTCTCTTACTTAGAAGAGAGAGAGACATTAAGATGAAGTTAATTTTCGTTTCGCATGTCCTGGTCTATATAAAACAAATATGGTGTGAGGAAATCACGCATCCCGCGAAGGTATTGTCATAAGGAATACCTCTCGCAAAGTGCCACGTCTCTTAAGAGTAAAAAGCTATTGGTTTTAGCGTGCGTTGATGAAAACCATGTATTGTTATTCTTCGGCTGTTAGGAGATTTCCAGGCATCCTAAGGCAATTGACTATTTGTTTATTTATTTAGGTTCTCCAGCCGAAGTTCGAGTTGACATGTATGTTGCTAATATTTGGGCGATGGAAGAAGTTAAGATGGTAAGAATTTCAAATGATAGGTTAGATTGCATTTATCGACCTACCGACCGACGATCGATCATTCATTTAAGTGTAAATGTTATGTGAAGGGTAGAGAATAAATGAATAGGTCACATTGAAACTCTGCTAATCCAATTTAATATCTTTTTTAATGGCCTTTTCAGGATTTTACAATTGACATTTATTTACGGCAATACTGGAGAGACGAGCGGTTAGCCTTTGCTCATCTGACCTCTGACCCTATCCTGACCTTGAGCAGTAATATAAACAAACAAATCTGGATTCCGAGTACGTACTTTCTGAATACAAAGAAGGCTTACTTCCATGATGTGACCACAGAGAACTATCTTCTTCAGATCCGACCCAATGGAAGTATCTTCTACAGTGTGAGGTGAGGTCGGATCTTTGTTTACGCGCGTTGTTATTGGTCAATAGAGACTCAGTCCCATGGAGTATTGTGCCAGCTTGAAATAACTAAAAACAAATCATGGGTTGTGGCCTAGCAAAACATGATTTGTACTTAATAATAATAGTCTTACCCTATTGCGCGTGCTAACTGAGCCTCATAATACTGAACGTTGTGCCAACTTGGAGGGTCTCCCAGGGGTTTTGGGGAACAAGGGAACAAAGGAAAAAATCGAAGGGAACAAGGGAACATGAACCTATTTTAGGGAACGGGGGAACAAAAACTCTAAAAACTAGAGGACGAAAACATTTTGACATAAGGACATAAAGAGCGTTATTTCCGAGATTTTATTTATGGTCTGCACAGAAGAGCTCAAACAAGGCTCCCAGTGTGTGCATATTTCAGCTGGAAGACTGGGTAAGAGGTAAGGTTGCCTGACTATACAGAACAATGTCGCAGGAACTAGTAACAAGCGACGGGCTAATAGCAGCAGGCCCCTCAACAAGCCATGACGATTACAATGTCTACAATGCCGGAGACGATCCCATGGAACTCGAGCTAGAAGAACTCAGCGGCAACGAATCCAACCTTCTCGACGAAGGCAGTGAGGAGGAGCTTCCCAGCAGCCAAGTATCTCCTCGTGCTAAAAGCCGCCACCGAAACACGAAATCCAGAGAGCCTAGAACACGTCCTTTTCAGACTAGAAAACGCCGCCACAGCCAAGTCAACTGGTCCACGGAAGAAAAACTCTTCCACGCTGAGCAGGCGATAAAGAAACTCAAAAGGCACACTGAAAAAGGAACTTGCCCAGAAGATCTACGCTACAAGGCAAGAGCTCGAATAAGAGCGGACAATGAATTTAAAAATGACATTAGTCGAATAAGGAAAAACGCACAACAAGAGTACGTTAAGGCTCTTACGCGATTTCATTATCGTGAGTGCGATCGCTTCAGAAGCGAGCTCCAGAAAGAAAAACGACCGAGAGTTCCAAAGAAAACCGCAACAGGCACTGTTGTAAAAAAGAGTTTCGCGAAAAAGAAACAAGCACATTCGGCGCCTAGCGAAAACATTGTCACACTCAGTAATGTAATTAAGCTAGCCGAAAGCATCCAAACTAAAATATCCAAGTTCGGCGAACTGTTGTCAACACTGCGAAATATGGAAAATAAACATGTTGAACAGTACGCATGTCTATTATCTGACTCTGACACCGGAAAAGGGACCAAACGGAAACAACAGAAAGCGCAAAGTACGCAAACAAAAGAAAAACAAAAAACAACTTAATGCCCAATTAGAGGCAAATGAGAAACACATCAAAAACCTCTCAAACCAAGAACTCACCAAAGACCAAATCAATCTATTAGCAAAAGGGTTAAAATTTGTCCCTTGCCCAATAACAAAAGAAACGCATATAAGAAAACAACTCTTGCGTGACTATGACAATTTTGCAAGGAGAATGAGACTGCGTTACATTTTTCACGGGCAAGATAAGGAACCTCACCTTTTTCACGTCAAATCAACGTGGAAACCACCAGTCCAACCATCAGTAGCCCTTGAAAGCTATTTAGAGGAGGTTAGGACGCAACTAGCAGAGGTCAAACTCACAAAGCCAAAAAATAACCTACCGCCTAAAGAACGCGAGGCGCTTAAAGCGCTAAAAACTAACAATGAAATAAATGTCAAAAAAGCGGACAAAGGCACAATGACTGTGGTTCTCAGCAAACAAGATAAGATAAATGAAGGTCAAATCCAACTAAACAGCAAAGACCACTACATGCCACTTGAACAGCCAATGGTAAGGGAGACAAACTGCAAGGTTACACAACTCATTAACGAACTCTACCGGAGAAACCACATAGACGAAATGACTAAAAAATGGCTTTGTCAAACACCAAATCCGCCTCGAATTCCAGTGTTCTACACCCTAACAAAAATACATAAACCAGTTCGAACTGGCAGACCTATTATATCAGGGTGTGAAGGTCCAACAGAGAAACTATCAGCTTTTGTTGACAAACTACTTCAGCCTATTCCACAACAACAGAAGTCGTACCTAAAAGATACAACCGCCTTCATTAACTTCATTGAAAGAACTAAGGTACCGGAGAAGGCGTTACTTGTCTCAATGGACGGTTCGAGCCTTTATACAAATATACCACAAGAAGAGGGGATCCAAACCGTATGCAAAGCATACGTCTCTTTTTATCAAAATAAAATTCCCATCCCCACGCCACTACTAGAACGAGCGCTAAGGCTTATCCTACAGGAAAATTCCTTCCAATTTAATGGAAAAAACTATCTACAGACAAACGGAACCGCCGTGGGCACTAACATGGCAGTTGCCTTTGCCAACATTTTCATGGCGAAAGTTGAAACAGACATTCTAAGCCAAAGCGTGATAAAACCGCTTGTTTGGAAACGTTTCAAAGATGACATTTTTTCACTCTGGAACGTTAGCAGAGATGAAATAAGTAAGTTCATTGAGCAAGCAAATAAACACCACCCTACAATCAAATTTACGGCTGAAATATCTGAAACAGAAACGACGTTCTTGGATACTAACGTATACAAAGGCGAAAGATTCAAAAAAGCCGCAGTACTTGATGTACGCACGCATTTCAAACCCACTGAAACATTTCAGTATACACATTTTTCCTCATGCCACCCACCCGGTGTCAAACGAGGTTTCATTAAAGGGGAGGCTTTGAGACTATTGAGAACAAACTCTTCTAAGAAATTATTTGAAGAGGTGATCAAAACCTTCAAAAAACAACTCCAAGAGAGAGGTTACCCAGAAAGTTTTTTACAAAATACACTTTCAGAAGTAAACTTTGAAGACAGAAAGCTAGCCCTCCAACAAAAACGCAGGGAGAATAAAAGAATCTTGCCTTTTGTAACGCAATATCAACCATCAGTGCCCAATTTAAAACAGATCATCATGAACAAATGGCATTTGATTAAAAAACAACCATTACTCAACGAAATCTTTAAGGAACCGCCTTTAATATCATATAAAAAAGGACGGTCCTTAAAAGATATACTCGTGAGAGCAAAGTTATGAGAACGGCTAAAACACGAGCGTGGGAGTCGTGCAGGCCTGTCACCCCCATTTTACACATATGATGTCACATACAATCTATACTCTTACTTTATAAGCACATCCCATGTAAAACTCCAACTTGCAATTGCCAAATTCTAGAATCATTTATCTTTGTTTTGCCACCAAAGTCATTAAATTTGTCATTTTTTGTGGTAATATGTCACATTGACAATTATGGAAAAATTGTAGAGTTGAAAGATTGGACAGAAGGTTAAACAAGCGTTACATGTAGTAATTGACTAGGGAATGTTGCTTCTTATTCTTCTTCTTAGTCATTTGTGTTTTCTTTTGTTTTGTTTTGGTTTTTGTTTTTTCAGGGAGAGAGTTGAGGGCGGGGGTAGGTGGTAAGCAGATATGTAAAAAAAGGGAACAAATAAGTAAAAAGTGTGGGAACATGGGAACATAGGGCAATTTTGGAAGGGAACAAGGGAACAAGGACCCCCCCTGGGAGACCCTCAACTTGATTAGGTGTAAACGGATTTTCCAACTAAGACACAATATGCCATATGACAAATAAAGAAAGATGGTGAATTTTAAGCTCGGAGAAGAACTAAGAAAAGATGGAATATTCAACATGTCGCGAGCGTGGGACAAAGAAAAAATCTGAGTCCCCGACGGGAATCGAACCCATGACCTTCCGTACACCGGTCGGACGCTCTAACCACTGAGCTACTGGGAGACTCGTGGCGAGCATAATAATAATAATAATAATAATGTTTATTACTTCTATAGCGCTTTTTACATTTAGATATGATCAAAAGCGCTTTACAAATCCTTTCTGATAATAAATTACATGATTTAAACAAATTGTCTAAAAACTAAATGACTAACTAAACTATTTACATTATATTGCATAGGACAGCTAAAGAAAATTGGAATAAGCAATTCTGAATAAATGCGTTTTTAGCATGGTCTTGAAAGTAATTATATTAGTCTGGTCTCTTATCCCTTTTGGCAGTGCATTCCAGGTTTTGGGGGCAGATGCCCTGAACGATCTATCACCTAATGTGACTTTGTACCGACAAGTCGGATCATCAAGGATCAGTCCATTGGACGCTGACCGTAGAGAAAATCTATTGTTTCCCTTAATAGATAGTAGGTTACTTAAATACTGCGGTGTTTTAAAATGAATTGCCTTGAAAGTTAACAACCCTATGGTGTACGGTGTACGGAAGGTCATGGGTTCGATTCCCGTCGGGGAGTCAGATTTTTTCTTTGTCCCACGCTTGCGACATGTTGAATATGTCATCTTTTCTTAATATGCCATATGTTCGAAAAGAAAAAAAATCAGTATACCGGTAAGAATTGATTTAAAAAGGGAAAGTATAGTCTTTTCGTAAAGTTATACGGTTTGTATGGCGATACCTGAAACAATCCTAACAAACAATCTTTGGTTTCAGACTCACGATAACTACTTCATGTAAGCTGAATTTACGTCGGTTTCCTCATGATACTCAGATGTGTACATTAGCTCTGGAGAGTTGTAAGTATATTTTGTCATATCTGAAATTATGTTCTTCTTCCTTATTTTCTTCTTCAAATGTTCATTTTGAAAGAACAAAACTTTACGGAAAGTTACAGTAACTGGCGCTATGTAGGCAGGCAAACCGTCTAAAACCGTCTACATTTTGCATGTATGTTGTTGTCTGTCGGGCAAAAAATGATCTCTTAATTGTGCACAAAAGCGTTTGACCAGATTCTGATGATCCGAGAGAATGCATGTGGCAATTCAGGAGTTATTTGCGCCGGGTATTTAAGGCAAAAACCCACCTTCTTCTTCTTTAGATGGTTATCAAACAACAGATGTTAGGTACGCTTGGAATCTCAGAGACGACAACACACCCGCCATTTATGTCAACGAGGAGGTGGAGCTTCCTCAGTTTGAGTTAGCTGGTGTGGAGAAATCATCAAAAATAAACCCATACAATATAGGTAACTATGCCAACTATAAAACTTCTGCATAAAGTAGTTTTGCAATTACTGGCCTGTTGTTTAATGTCTTTGCTAGAATTTATCGGCAAGTAGGAAAATAAAAGGAATCTAATTTACGGTAAAGTCATGATGAAGTCTTCACAGGCGTAATGGCTGCCGGAGCTTTTAAAAAAACACGTTTTCTGTAGCATGAAGTGATAAGGAGCCATTACTCGTCCGCCTGGATAGGGTGCTATTTCCTTGCATCAGTGATGGTCAAAATACTTCCTTTGGAAATTATTTAACATCCGTTCTACCAGAGACATTTAATAGATGAATATGTGAATTACTGCATATTGCAAGAGCCACTAATGAGGTGATAAAGAAAAAGAACATGTATCTCTTGAGGAAAAATGAAGAATTATTTTTGTTGCTCTAGGTAACCATTCTTCCTTGGTAGCTGTGTTCAAGATGAGGCGCCGGATTGGCTACTTTTTGATTGACACCTACATTCCGTCCACTATCATTGTCATAATCAGCTGGATATCATTTTGGATCAATCCAGACACTGCACCTGCGCGCGTGGCTTTGGGAATCACAACTGTGCTCACCATGACGACGCTCATTTCTAGTGCACGCGCGTCTCTTCCGAAAGTTAGCTACGTGAAAGCGATAGACTGGTACCTACTGTTGTGTCTTATTTTTGTGTTTGGATCCATTTTGGAGTACACGTTTGTAGCTTATATATTAAACGCCAGGAACAAGAATGAGCGAAAGGCTTTACCAGAGAGGGAATGGAGTACTTGTTCGAAGGTGAGAACACTGTTTGCCTGATACACAAATATAATACGATAACCACTCCGAAAAACATCTCGCTAACTTAAAATATAAGTATAAGCAAGAGATTAAACAACAAACAGAGAAATAAACGTAATATTTCGGTTCTTATTGCAAGACCATTATCAAACGTAACAAAGATAGTGAAGCGTTGAACTTATAAAGAGAGCTAGCGTAACAATTATTGCGTGCAATAACAATTATAACCAGCTTTGCTTTTTGGAATCTCTACTTAACAATTAGATTATTCGCTCTCGATTTCTATCGCATGATAGTTGATGAGGCCGAAGGCCTAATCAACTATCACGCATCGAAATCGAGAGCGAATAATCTAATTGTTTTAGTATAAATCTACTAGACGTTCAAAACTTAACAGCAGACACTACATGTTTTTATTGAAAAATGATATAAATAGGTCACACCGCGCGCGGAAAACACTCTACTCACTATCGATCTACAACAGAATAGATAGTGAGTAGCGTAGCCAATCAGAGAACAGCATTAGTGATAGAACGCTAGTAGATTTATACTAATAATTAAGAGGCATGAACCTCAGCTTAATTTTGGCATCAAAGCTGCTAAAGAACTCGTATTGTTTTAGCTTTAGGTTTAATTTTAGTTTTAGCAGCTTACATTTTTGTTATACTTGTCCCCACATTCTTGTGTTTACGTTTTTGCATTCTTGTTGTAATTATTAGCTCGTTAATTTTTCGTTCACACCTTCCTAGCTACTGTAGAACGCTTCACTATCTTTGTTACGTTTGATAATGGTCTTGCAATAAGAACCGAAATATTACGTTTATTTCTCTGTTTGTTGTTTAGTCTCTTGGTTAGCGAGATGTTTTTCTCGCGTGTTTTTTAGCGAGTGGTTATCGTATCATATTTTCTTCATTTGTTGGCGGGTAAAGGTTTCTGATACACAAAATTAAGTCATTATTTATCTAAGACATGTCTTTTCATTGCTTTCACTTGAAAACGGAGAAATTCAACAACAGCTTTGTCGTTCACATTCATTTTGACTGTGCACACGAAAACGATTCGAAACAATAAAATAATACGCTACAGCATTTTATAATTTTTCGATTAATTAATTAATAAATCTATTTATTTATGTATTGTATATTTAGGACTATTATGGGAAAAAAAGAGGCAAGAAAATTTGACAAATTTGAAATTTTGCTTAATTACAAACTAAGCCTTGGAGTAATGTTAAAATTTTCATGTCTGGGGTGAGATCAAAATAATGGACGGTTTGGGCCCTGGTCTCAGCTACTGTCCTTTGCTCATATACATTTTCCTTCACACTGCCTGTTTTAACACAAGTGCATAAGTAAGTAAAAAACTGTTATTGCTAACTGGAAGAGGAGGGAAGGAAGAACGACACAATCAGTTTTCACCCTTTTTTTTTCTACGAAACAGTGGAGTAACTTGAAACAGTCGACCCAACCTTTTTCAGTTTCCATCTTGTCCACCTGTAGCCTGAACTAACATGGTTATTAATAATTTCGGTGCACTAGAGGAGCCACTTTAAACAAAACTAAATGGCGTTGTCCGTTAAGAAGTTTTGCTTCACTGACTTTTTGCATTTCTGGTATTTTGCTTTCCCCACAGGACGACGACAAGAGAGATTCTAGAGAGTTTTTCTCCATATTTGGTCCGAAGTGTTCTCCTCGGCGAAGTAACACCCTGAAACGAGTTCTCAGCCCAACAGGGACCGAATCACCTGACGCCGAGACGAAGACATTTCCAGCGCCAAAAACTGAAGAAAAGGCGTGGTATATGATCAGGGATCCGATTACGATTGATAAGTGCTCTCGAGTTGGGTTTCCGCTGACGTTTTTCGCTTTCAATTGTATCTATTGGCTAGTTCATGCAAAGGACTAAGGTAGAGGAGTGGACTTGACGAGCTGAAATTTTATTGCTATTGATAAATAAACCTCGTCCTATTAAAGACCTGTGGCTGCTATTCAGTCTGAAAACGAAGCTAGAGACGTTTGTATTGATTTGGACCATGCCTGAAGTCCCCCGTGACTTGGTCATTATTCGACAAAACATCCCCCAACTTGGCAAAAGTACTTTTCTCGTTCTTTTTTATGCGAGGACTACTTGTCCTTTAGATCAAATTTGCAACTCGATTTAGTCCTCTGCTCAGTGTCGAAAAGGCCTAATAAGGTGGGTAAGATAGTGTAGCAAAAGATAATCTTTCATGCAAGTTGTATTGCAAACACAATTGCGTCACAGGACGCTTAAGCCGAAGAAAAAATTGTGTAAAATCACCTTGCAATGAACGTATCAGGCATTTTAACTTTGCTCAAATACGTTTGCGTCAGAGGAAAACCGCGAAAATGGTCCTTGGTGGGATTCCTTACACTGGCAGTTTTTTGTGCAGCTCTTTCTGTTGCAAGATTGTTACGAGACAATTGCAAGTTGCACAGAACGTTCTTTAGAGTCATACTGCTTTATTTACCCGTAAGTTAAAAGCTTAATGTGATAAGAACACGCGCGCCACCTTAATAGTTAGAATAGTTCACAGCGAAGGTTTTATTCGCCATGTTGGCGGGGACGAAAGCTTGCCTCGAAAAACAGCGGAACCCTGATATAATGAAGTCCTAAGGGACTGGGAAAATGTGTTCGTTATAACGGGAATTCGTTATGTCGGGTTTCTCTTCCATATTTTTCCTGTAACCTCATCCGGTCGGAAGAATGTCACCCCTTCGTTACAGAGGGGACTTTATGATATCGGGGGTTCGTTATATCGGGTTCCACTGTTCAGCTTTTTACAGGAGGTTAAAATACGACTACTGCCTTTCAAGTTAAACCATAGCTAAAGCTATAAATTCAAATTTGCTAATTCATGGTATGGTAGTTTAGTTTTATATTTGACGGTAGGTTGGTTGCAGTTTCTTTTTCTGTTTTCAACAGTTTAATGTCCTCACCTCTGTTGCACCCCTGTCAACATGGCGGTACAACCTTGGACATGGGCTATTTAGGTTCAGTTGTCTAGTAGACGATAAAAAGCGCAGGAAGCGTGTAATTTATGTCATTCACTGTTGTGCTGGACATTCAGTGATTTTTTTTACGATGAGATCTGATGTGATCCTTGAATCAGATGTGACATAAATTTCAGATTCAAAATCATGGACTGATCTATGTAGTAAAAAAAAATTAAGATCGGGCTGTAATAAACAAGAATAGAGTTTTGACAATAATAAAAATTTATTTCTCAAAGGCCTAAGCAACGTTGTCACTAAGGTTGGTGTTTACAAGGGACAAAGGCAAAAGCAAACAAGTTTGTCAGGAGGTATCCACCACACTTTTTGTGAACATGAATATATGAAATAATCGCACCGGTATCGCAGAGGTCATGGGTTCGATTCCCGTTCAAGCCTGAATTTTTTCAGGTTTCTTCTTTTCAACTGCTTAAGTTGAAACACCTTCACTGCGATGATCTTTATAAAATTCTATCTTTATCCGCAGTTCAAATATATGGTTATTTCATATATTCATTTTCATTCCTCCATCTACGGGATAAATACGAACTCACAATTGACCAGCTCCCAGTTGGCTTGATAGCTCAGTTGGTTAGAGCGCTGCACCGGTATCGCAGAGGACATGGGTTCGATTCCCGTTCAAGCCTGAATTTTTTCAGGTTTCTTTTTTTCAACTGCTTAAGCTGAAACACCTTCACTGCGATGATCTTCATATAATTCTACATTCGTTTTGTGTGTGGGAATTGTCCCCTAAGTCTTCAACTTCCAATTCTCTTCAGACTGATGGGCTTTCCAGGATTTTGAGGAAAAAGCTCGAAGTAGAAAACATGGTCATATAATAGGGAACGTATATTTGTCATGTCACGAGGTTGCGACCATAGGGCAAAGAAAAACTTAGTCTCCGACGGTTGTGTAAGGCACAATCCATGCCCGTGACATGTTGACTGATACAGTTTTCTGGTAAGCCTAGTTTTACCACGATTAATTGGTACGTCTGGTTTAAATGCATCTTGGGCCGGTTGTTCGAAAGCCGATTAATGCTAGCCCTGACCTGGCATAAATGTTGTTCAAGGCCAATTTTACGTGACAATGTGAAAGCGCCAAAGTCAAACTGTTAAGTGAAAATGATTTACTGAAATCCACTTCGTCATGGATTAAAAGTAAATTCAATTGACCCTAATCCTGGGTTAGCTTAACCCTGCTTTGAAGCCCTGGGAACTATGATAAGTTTAAGAAAAACCATGTATTAAAGGCTTAAGGCTTAGGGTTATTTTAAGTAATAGCTTAGGTGTAGTATTTTGTTTAGTGATCTTAATTTTTGTGACAAGATAAGAATTTTGTATTTTTACGCATTATCTTTAACTTATCTCTAGGCCGATTTTTGGATTTGGAATAGGAAACGAGAATATTCCAAGCATTTAGTAAAATTAAGAATGCACCGAAGAATATCTAACCAGTCAAAGTAAATGTTCTGTAGCATCTTAGTTTAACATTTTGAGAAACGATATGTGGAAGATTTCCAGGTAATTTGATAACGAAAGAACCAAAACGTGCACCAAAAAGATTTCCTTCGATTAAAATTAACGGAAAGGTTTTCATTCTTTTAATTTCTTGTTTACAGCTGTACACAAAATGATATAGTACCTAGTTTATAAGAATTTAGTTGTGACTTCAACTGTTCGTAAAAGTGGTCTAAGAATAAGATAATAACATAGATTTATGGTCGAATTAACAATATACATTGTATAAAGCTAATAGTAGTATATCAGGGAATATTAATAAAATGAACACTTTTTTATTTATTCAGTTTATAAATTTATCTTTGCTGTGAAAAACTATGTTTGGTTACAAATACGCTCCTTCAAGAGAAAACATGCACATACTATTAGAGTACTGTGCAAAAGCAATGCATGTGAAATGTGCCGAATACTGGCGAATTTCGACCAAAAACGATTTTTCCTTTGCGATAGGCTTCCACTATTTGGGAGAACTATTGCTCAAAATTTGGCAAAATTTCGTAGGGTGAAAATGTCACCCAAGTTCGCTACTCTCAACGAAAGTTAGAGCAAACTTTCAATTAGTTTGCACTAAACTATAATTAGTTTGTATATGAGACGAAAATTCGCCTGTATTAAGCGAAAATGTGTTTGCTCTGGGCAAAATTTCGTTAGGTTAAGAGCCCGGCGGAAGAAAAATATTTTATTTAGCACGAGCAATTTTCTTACAAGTCAACTTTCAAATTCGCATAAGTTTGTACGCGTTTGCTTTTTTTTCCCCCGAGTAGACGAAAGTATTGTATGCCAGTGCCTATACCGTAATTCCCTGTGACTGATGTTTTAAACTGCTTTTATTCTGTATCGAGGATTAAGTAGAAGTAGCTTTATCTTGAACTCCTATTAATTATATATCTGCCTGTGTTGGTTTGGGAAAGGTGCTCTGAGGGTTGTAATTAATAATTGTCTTCACAAACCAATACTATGAGAGAGATTTTTCAATCTCTCCGAGATATAATTGTGGCTTGCTTAAATACTTTTAGCCATAAGTGGACATAACTTCAATTCTCCCTAAGGAACAAAGAAACAGAAAAAAGAAGCTTCCATCCATTGTATTTAGTGAGGGTGGGAAATCCGCATTTCGATTTCGGATTTCGGATTTCCCAATAAAACGCAAAATCCAAAAATGGATTTCGACCAGCCGAAATCCTTTTCCAAGACAGATTTCAATTAAGGTCCCTTCATTGAAGTCCGTCTTGGAAAAGGATTTCGGTTGGTCGAAATCCGTTTTTGGATTTCGCGTTTTATTGGGAAATCCGAAATCCGAAATCCAAAATCGAAATCCGGATTTCCCAATCGAACGCACCCTAAGATGTTATAACACTTCTACCCCTAGAAAATACTGACACAAATAAACGACAAATAATTTCATATACACCTCGTTTTTATTCGTACAAAAATGTTCTGTAAAGGATTCTACTTTTCACTAGTTAATATGCTTATTTACTGGCAGAAACGCTGCACTGCGAAATTTCGAAGCAAATGTTTGCTCGTGCAGCCTTAATGCTTACCCATTTCAAAGATTCAAACACCTTGAGGCGTGATCAAAGGCCTTTATCAGAAAGAAAGGCTCTTTCTTTATATATTCCCCTCCCCTTACATTTTAAATGGGTGTCCTCAAGATCGATAAAAAAAGATACGAGGACAAAGGACAAATTTTTTCTTTAAAAAGTTTGATTATCCAGGGGTATTTTTCAAATAGCCAAAGACACTCATTCCAGAGTAGAAAGAGAATTTCGTCATGCTTTCATCCTCCGCTTACGTTCTAATCTATACAACAAAGAACACGGGAAATTTTTCCTTGCTCTAACCAATCTAGCAGAAGATATTGGCTATCAACGTGGCAAAACGTAGGCAGGGATTGGGGGATTCGTAAAAACCCCCGTTAGTTATGTGGGGGTCTTTTAGGAAGACAACAAGATGGTGTCTGTTATAGGCTGGGAGCTTGATATGTCCTTCCTTGTTGCATTTAAAACATTCTAAGCAAACTTTGCCTTTGTTAAATATTATGCGATTCCAAGGCTTACGTTATCATGCCAAGCCATCCCACATTACCGTCTGCCCTGGCTAAGTTACGTAAAAATTAAACATGTTAAAAAAATAATAGTTATTTCCCGCCCACTGAAAGAAAGCGGGAAAATTCGATGAGCACGCAATTCTTCAAGCTTACTTGTCTATTCAGCATTTTTGCCAGGTTCTTTTTTTCATTTATACTCCAGAGTCAAGAGGGAAAATCGACAAGAGAGTGTACATGTCCTGCCTACGGGTGCAGCGCCAGAATGGCACCTTGACCTAGAACCACAGATTGTCAGATCTTGGGTCCGACGCGCTAACAATCACCAACCTTCACACGATTAGTTCAGAAAATGGCCTAATGCGATCTACGATAAAGTGTCCTCGCTACGGACTCAACGCCAGAACTGCGCCTTGACCGAGAACCACAGACTGTCAGAATTGAGTTCTGATGCGCTAATTATGGACAGTCCACCAGATCACTTCAGAAAATGACTTTATCCGGCGCATAAACGATCCAGTATACAGAGTTCAACACGGCGAAGGTGACAGGAAAGTATATCCTAGCGTATTTGTCCACAGTATACGCGGTCTCTGAAGTCATGAAGGCTGTTTCATACGGGTCCCAAAAATAGTGACGCTTCTGTTGCGGTGTTGAGTCACTTTCTTCAAAATCATCTTTTTCCTGTCGGTATGAAGAAAAAAAACGTCCTTCAATGTGGTTAGGTATTTCAAGCTGTTTAATTTAAAAAAATGGACTGTTTTCTTTAATAATGTTTCATATTAATGTTTTATATTTATATTATTAACGTGTACGTATGATAGTTTAGCTTTGATTGAATAGGGTTAAAGAAAGGTCGCAACCGTTAAAGGGGAACGCCAGTGGTGGGTATTTGCGAGGAGTTTTTAATTTTAGGAAAAAAATGAATACCAGATACAAACGGAAGAAACCAGAAGACAATCGTAACTTGCTGCCAGTAAACAATTCTCGAAAGGAATCGCATTCTGCAGATAGAATAATCTTGTCGAAGATTGTTTGACAATTCAAATGATTAATTAACTGTGCTAAATACTGCAGCAATTGTTTTTAATGCAGTTCATAGGTGGATTTTCACTTTCGTGCAATTTTTACGTGCAATTATTTCTTTACCTTTTTCTTTGATCGCCGAGGAAATCTTAGTTTGGAATGCTTCTTATTTAACTGCGTCCGAGGGAAAAAGGGATTCTTATTGTCTCTGAAAAAGAAACAAAAACCATTCAAGCAAAAGAAAGTTAATTAAAATATCCATGATTGCAAAAATTTTAGCGTGAAGCACAGAAGTGTGATGGCGTTTAAATTGATTCATATGCTTTTGTGTTATCGACCATCCCATTTCTGATATGAAGATGGAAGCTCCCAAAAGACCAACTCAAGTTGAATTGAGGATTCAGGGGCACCCAAGGAGAACATTTCGGCAAAATACTTGAAATATCATTTTCTGCTTTCTTAGATTCAGGGTGGTAACGAGGTATGTTTTTTCATCGCTTTTGTACGCAAATTTCTGATCCTTGATTCCAAAAGCGTGACCAAGTTTCGTCCCAGATCCCACAAATATGGTACAGCCTGATCCCTGATCCCTAAAAAAAATGCTGACCCCGATCCCATGGTCTGCGATCCCTGATCCCAGGGCTGTGATCTCAGATCCCATCCTTCTGATCCCCGATCCCACCCCTTTGATCCCTGATCCCACATACCTCGTGACCACCCTGTTAGATTGTTTCAGAGCTTTTTAAAGGCATATTTATGTAAGCTAATACAGATTGTTCTGGTCGGATTTTTTAGCTGAAAATTTAGACCGCAGAAGATTTTAGGAAACAGAATTCTATCCACCGAATTTCCGAGCTGCTAATGGCTTTCCGAAAATGTTACATGACCTTATTTTGCACCCTAAACGACATACTTGTCCGTCCGGAAAAAAATGGGAACTAACAAGTCCTTCTGTTACGAAACTCCGACGTGATGTTTTGCCGAAGAAATCTCTAGCTTTCACTGCAAAACTCCGAAGGCCTCAGGCGATTCTTGGCCTTCCGAATAGATATTCCCCGAAACAAACCGTTGGGTGCCTCTGAGGAGTTGAGATGGTTTGGTGAAAGCAAACCTATAGACTTCTGATTGGATATTCAATCTCTCGAGAACACGCCAATTATAAAAAGTGGTCTGCGCTGTGACACATTCAACGTACGTCAAACTTACATAACAACAGCCAGTCTATAGCTTCCATTACTTTCTTCTTTCTTTACTGTTCCGTTTAAAAATGGGTTGGGATTCTCATCTATTTCAGACTCCTGTTGTAATAACTAAGTGAAAAACGGAAGTAAAATTAAAGGAGAAATAAATCACCAATTATCGCATCATTCCCGCAATCGTAAGGAGCACGGAGAGCGGAAACTACCATAAAAAAGTTAAGGGGCATCGTTTCACTAACGACCTGACGGTTGTTCGTTAAAATCCAGGTCTTGATTGAATAGGACAACTACACAATAAATGAGAGTTGCATGCAACTATTCTTTCCGTGTAGGAGGATTTCATTGCACTCTCTTTCTGTGACTTGCCCTTGCACTGCAGGAGAGAGTTAGAAAAAAGGACGGGAGAAACCTCTAGGGTCTGATTACCCTAAACACTGTTAAAACAACAGAGGATTGGCGTCAAAGACGAAGATACCTGAAAATTATGTTTTTCTTCTGGAATTTGAGTTTGACTGCTTTTAAACATAGCTAATAAAGGAATCGGGTTATGAAGCTCAGCCAAGTCCTTTGTTTTATGTTTTTGTTACTGTTTTTAGCATTGACCGTGCACAAACAACAAAAGGTTTTCAATTTTACATGAGCAACTGACCAATAAAAATATCACTGTTAAGTTATTCAGCCACAGTGTGCGAACGTAAAACACTGAAAAGATTGTGCACGGTCGTAAAAAACTTGGAAGGTTTCATAACCAGTCTCTCTAGTAACTGTTTTAAACTGGTACTTTAATTAGCAGTCAAACATTCTGGTACCATTCAACGCCATTCAGCAACTTAACAGGGAGGCCAAACTCGTTTACCATACTCCATTCATCAATGTTGAATAGTGTTGTTTTGAAAGGTTGAATCATTTTTTCCGATGCCTTACCACTTAGGTAAAGGAACGCAAGTGATGAGAGGTCATGTACTAAGTCACTTCACACAAAGTTTAGTCATGCAACTTCACCTCTTGTTCCGCTTTTCTGTTGTCTTTCTGCCTCTTGTGCTGGACTTTACAGGAGTAAAAGTTCACAATAGCATACTCCATGAGCGCGCCAAACACGTAAACCAGGCACATCAGCAGGAACCAATCAATGGCTTTGGTGTAAGAAACCTTAGGCAAAGGCGCACGTGCACTGTTGGAAATCGTAATCATCGTCAAGACAGTTGTGATACCCAGTCCCACTCTGGCGGGTGGCGAGTCCGGTGAAATCCAAAATGCAAACCAGGATATAGTCACCGTCAACATGGACGGAACATAAGTTTGAATCATGTAGTATCCAAGGCGACGGTGAAACGTGAACTTCGCCACAAGCGCAGAATGAGGTCCTGAAATATTAAGGAGATACAACGATTTGACCGCCGGACACAAGGTAATTATAATTGCGTTTATGAATGTAATCAGACTCGAAGTAAACCTTTGAAAGGTTGCATTAGAAAAACCACAATTGATTTTGGTTGTAGAGAGGAAATGTGGCGAGTTGCATTTGCTTGTTTGACACTTCTTGAGATCACCATCCCTTAAGTGGTCCTCATTTCGATAACTATTCGGTTACTAATAGAAAGGTTAAGAAGCCCCCATAAAAATTTTTCTGTTTTATGTTTTTGCTAACGTTTTTAGCCTTGGGCGTGCACAAACTACAATAGGGTTTGAATCCACCGTACAGAAAAAGATGGCGACTGGTACGTTTATCCATAATTCGTCGCGCACAAAAACCCTAAAAACGCTCATAGAAACGCAAACACAAGTTCTAAAAACTTTAACTTAGCATCCACAAGCTCAGGGGCAAATTTATGCAAAACATTTGGCTTTTTATGTTCCGATTGGCTGTGTTAGGTTCGCAAGGTATTGTGGTAAAATGCACAGCTGCCATCTTTTCCGTACGGTGGGCTATGTTGGAGCAACTAACCAAAAGAAATGTTTCTATTAAGTTTATCAGCCAAAGTGTGCGAACGTAACATAAAAAATATACACGGTTGAGGTGCTTCCATCGTAAACGTAAACGCCTTGCACCGACATTTCAAACTTGTAAGGTTTCATAACCAGTATCTCAAATAATTATATTGGGAACTATTATTTATATCAAGAAATAAGAATTTTGTTTTTAAAAATCTTGTTAAAATTGGCGATTGTGTCCCTTGAAAACCAATCCGCATTACGTACCAATATTATAGATATTTGTTCTTTCCTCCAGTTCGACCTTGGTGATCATAAACTGAGGCATTTCCAGATCTTCTGCTATGTACACTACGTCACCAGTGGAATTTCGGGTATTCCACTTGTAATACACATCCGTGGCTTGGTAACCATCTATTTAAGACACAAGAAAAATAATCGAAGGATAATAAATTAAAAGTGCCTCGAGCTCCATTCTTTCACTTCCAGAGCAACATCTCGGGTTAAATGAGGCAATTTCCTAGCTTTTACCTGTGGCTCGAACTTTTGTTGGACAACAAATTAAAACTGAAGCTATTTAGCATGTTTAACCATCAAATAAAAGCGATTTAACCATCTAAAACTTAGCACGCTCACACCTTAAGTCGTTTTCTGATGTGGTTCTAGCCTTTACGTCTGTAGGAGAAATTAATGAAAGCGTGGCCATCAAAATGAAAGTTATTTGGGGAAGGGAATGTTATGCCAGTCATTCGATCCTGTGCATCTTGCACTACGATGCTGTACTGATCTAAATCTATCTTCTTATCATGTCAGCAAAAATCACGTTATGTTCGTTCCCCTTTTTCTCTCAGCCAATATCGGCCTCACATGTTTGCAACCCTTTGAACTTACAGGACTCCAGCATCACTGTACAGGTTTGCACGTCGTGAGGGAACATCTGCAGATTAAGTTTGCAGGCCATGGTCACTGTGAGTCTGAGGAAGAAAATTGCAGAAAAGTAAGCGAGTTCAGTGAGTTATATCCTCTGAATAACCGGGACCGAATGGTGCGTGGAATAATGACAATAATTTCTTTTACCGTTTGCGTTAGACTGTACAGGTCGAGCCAACGTCTATAATTACACAATAGAGTTCTTCTGTCGAATGCACTATCGTGTGATTAGTTGCCAGAGGACATATGAGGTTTGAACATCAAATTTCCGAGGGAATCTATCACACATAGGGCCTGAGACAGAAAGACTCTATTGTTTTTATTGTGCAACGCTAATGCACATATCAATGTTTAGACGGAGAGGGGGGTACGGGCAAAGGTGAGGCGAATTTGACCACAAATGTTGCCCCACACTGCGGACATTTGAATTTGACCGTGCAGAGGACTGGGTCCATTTGAATTTGACTGTGCATAGTATCCTAAACTCGTGCTAGAACTTGGATAATCGAGGTCAAAGATTGGTAAGTGTGTCACGATGGCATTAGTTATTATATTCTTATAAGAGTACACAGAGGTCCGTGTAACCTTTGCTCATTCAACTTCACGTGACAATTTCGTAGTATTTCTCTATGTAGTCTTTCTGGAAAGGTACATTAAAAATGTTCCTGTTTAATTAATTCGGTGTGGTTCCAATATTTAAGAGTGACTTAATACAGCTCAGATCACTTAGTACCAGCACAGATAATTGAAGCTCAATTAATAATGAATGCAATATCTTCTCAACACCTTTTCCGCTATGGGAAACAATCTACAACTCTCGGGGATTGTTTTTTCTTGACTTTATTCAACTTCAATCTTTTTCAATCTACCTTCGATATTAAAACAGGAGTTAAAAACGTTTATTTCAAATTACTTCAGTACTTTTTATACATATCATTACACGGTTTTGTTATCCCCAGGTGTGGATATTTTATCAAATTTGAACTATTGTCCAGTCCCAAGGGTCGGGAATTTGACCAAAAAATTGCAAAAAAATTCAAATGCCGCACCTTTGCCCGTACCTCCCTCTCCGTCTAAACATTGATACGTGCATAAATTTTTAGCGAAAATTGTCAAAAGCGGGCACTATGCACTGATAGACGCCCGCTGAGGAGCTACACTATCGCGTCACGTGATCGATTTCGACCAATGGGAGCATACCAAATTTTAGCGTTGTACTATAACAAATTTTAAAATACTAATGGCGTTAAAGATGGGCTTTGCAAAAGTAACCCTGCCCGAAACACACATTCTCTTATCCGTATATCATTCCATTAGTGTTAAAACTGTTACCCACCGAACGCTGTAGAAGACTGATCCGCTTGGCTGAATTTGCAGCAGGTAGTTATCGGTTGTAACATCATGAAAGTAGGCTTTCTTAGCGTTGAAGAAATATGTGCTTGGAACCCAAATCTCGTCTATCGTTTGCCTGTTTAATGTCAACGTTTTCTGGACGTCGGTCTCGCGAAATGATAGACGAGGATCCTCCCAATACTGGCGAAGATAGACGTCGATAGTAAAGTCCTATTCCAAACAAACATGAACAATATGCATTATCAATTAATAGCCAGTTTTGAAAACAACGTCACATAGAAGGATTTCCTAGTGCCACGATACATTACAGTCATTTGAAGACAATACTTAACATTAATCGTAGCCACTGGCATCATAGGAAAAGAGGATAAAACATTTACAGTCAGTGAGCTCTCTTAAGTGACCATCTATTTGTGAAATTCGGCTCCAGAGATTCAAGTAAATTGTAATTTTTATTTTATCGGACTACTTTTCCATTCAGTTCCTCAGTGAAATTTTGCACTCCCAGAAAAATCAGTGGATAAACACATGCTGCAGATGAAACTTTTTATTCGCTGTACATATGCATTTCTTTCATCAGTTACGGCTGAGACTTCAGTCGACTGGAAGCGAAGATTTATTCTAAGCCGTACTTCATTCCGGCATTTGTTGGGAAGAAAACTAATTTTAATTAATGCTCTTTTTGCTCTAGTAATAAAGTAATAAATATGACTTGCCGTTTTAATCTTGCTTGCATCATTATTTACAATTTCCTTACAGAAGTTAACCTTGGTTTATTTATAGTAATAATAGAGTTTATCATCACAATATTCACTTTAGAGCCGCTCTTTTTCTTGAGCGTCAATCACAAGTCACGTGGTAATAGTAGTGATAGTGATTTGATTTTCTTTCTGGTGGTAAACTGATTTTCATTTAGTTAATTTCCAATAAAGCAGCTCATATTTTGATCAGTGTTAAGATAACTTTTATTACTTTTCTCTTCCTCTGTGCATGGCTTATAAGATTTTCTTAAAGATGTCGTTTTTCTCTTCACTAATTCAACACTAATTTGTAAAAAAAAACAGAAAATAAAAATACAAACGATTTTAACACCAGGGAAATAATCATTAACGATACTGTATGCTACGTTGTTGTCCACGTAGTTGTTCGACTTATTTCCTTGAAATAATCTAATTCCCCCCCCCCCAAAAAAAAATAACCTATTAAGTGGAGAAACGATGAAATGTCACGCGCGATGTCCCTCTGTGCATATCCAGATCGAAGCTTCATCATGTTATGTAATAAGTAATAAATGTCTTCAGATTATTACCATTCGAGCTTCTTCTATCGCCCATATGTTGGACACCAGCAAGTCAACGCGTACATCCATTGGTAGAACTGTGAATCCAAAAGAGAACTTGAAATCATTTATTGCCTTAGCTTTCCAAATGCAAAATATAAAGTTTGGCTTGGAGTGTCGAAGTCGACCACTGAAATGTTGTTTGCCATTAACATTTCTTTTTCCTCTTCTTTTAACGTCTTTTAATTTACGTTGAGATGCATTGGATTGTGTGCACAAGCAGAGCCTGATTAAGCAAACATTCAAATTCAGACTTATCAAGCTTTTTTAATGTTCAGAGACAGACGAGTTCTTATACGGTCTTTGCCCTTGACAGTACTTGGAAGGCCAAAGCCGAGAAACACTTTTTTTGTGATTACAATCAACGTGAGAAAATGAAAACATCAGCTCATAAACGCTTTATCGATAATTCATTTTTTGAAGCAACATGGTTACCGGAGAAAATTCGACCGTGTTTGTCACGGTAAGTCACGAATCGCAGTACACATAGGTGCGTTTAATTTATGGAAAATTTCCTTCTCAAAAATCGTCCACTTCAGTAACTGTTCAAGAAAGTGACATGTTTATTTGTTTGCGTAGATTTCTGGCGTAATTTAATTCTTTTGTCATATATAAGCTAGTAGCAATTGACGTATAAGTACACTTTGACTGTTATGTTTATCAAGAACATATATTCAGCGACATGGCCTCAAGGCCGGTGTCCTAGAAAAACAAGCGTTTGAAATATCACCGCAATATTTTTAAATTTTCAGTAATACTGTTTCTTCATTGGTTTTGAAAAATTTTACCGGTGCAGTCGGTGTAAGTCGCAACTGTTTTACCAAAATAAAGTTACACACATTCAGACTGTTGATGATACTGGCATTGTATGTTATGAGAAAGAGTAAAAAATTTAGAAAGAGAAAAGATATAAATTAAGCTTGTGATAACAGTTCAATTTTTTCATTTTCAGACTAAATTTAGGCATAGGTGCCACCTGCTGAATTCTCAGAGATTGATAACACTATAGGCGAGTTAATATGCATCGCTCGCATAGGAAATAAGCTTAGCTGCTGAGAGCGGCGGAAATTTACGTCTTCTCCCAGGTAGTTTAATAACCCTTTAATGCCCAAGAGTGCCTTATGGCACAAGATGCCATTACATGCTCAATATTTGGTCAATTTGTGTGAAATTTGCACAAACAAAAGATCTTGTAAAGATCTGCACAATGAAGGCATAAAATTGAACCCCCCTCCTATATGAGACTTGATTTACCACCCCTCCAACTTTTGGAACATTTTCCCTTTGTAATTTTAGGTTCAAGTTGATATCTGACAATAAGCAGTGCACCGAGAGCTGCAAATTTAGCTATAGTTTAGGGGTATACCCAATATGTATGAGGAACAGGGCAGTTTTAAACGTTTTTCTTTTTTCATTTGGACACTTCTCAGTCTAATCTGAGACATCCTCCATCCCTGTTGGTGTGATTTACAGCACACCCTAGAAATTACCTTTCAAATGATATATCATATGGGGTCTACCAGTTCATTGTTGCCAATTTAGAAAAACTTGGCATTTACCTTGGGCGGGACAGGGTTAACTGTGAATATCACCCGTTAAATTGTAAACAGAATTTAAATTATTGTTTTTGCACCGTTTACATAAAAATGTATTGTTAAAATTACCCGAGAATTATGTGCCACATTTAATGAATGTTGGTACCGGCAAATGTCGTTTTTGGGCAAACATGAATAAGCTCATAAGAAATTTATTCAATTGCGCTAAATTAGAAAACATTGCCTAAAGCAGAAAGGCTATTATCTTACGGAATAAGATAACCCGGCATAATAATATGTCTTGAATATACAAGCAATACTGTCTAGAGGGTGATTCGAACAAGATATTGCCGTCTCCGTGGATGCAAAAACACACCTAAGTCTTCTTAACAATCCGGCAGTCATCAACAACTAACATTTTTTTCTGTTTTCGGGCGACGGTTAGAACTGTGTTAGAATTAAACAAATGATCAACTCCACAGTGAAAACTAAGATCGATTCGGCAGATGGTGTTGTCGGCAGATGAAAGCTCCTTTTCTCAAGGAACTGTCTTTGTCACAGTGAACTGTGTTCTTAATGTTCCGTTGATGCTCATCTCCATATTAGGAAATGCACTGGTTGTGGCCGCCATAATAAGAACGTCTTCCATTCGCTCAACTTCAATGACCGTGCTCTGCAGTTTGGCTGTTTCAGACCTTCTTGTAGGATTCATTGTTCAACCATTCTTCATTGCTAGTGAACTCACAACGGATCCTTTAATGGAAAAGCTGTCGGAAATGATGGAATTTGCTCTATGTGGCGTTTCTCTTTGCACAATGACAGCCATAAGTGTAGATCGATTTATGGCTCTTCATCACCCAATGAGATATCAGTCAGCCATTATTGCGAAACGTCGTGTTATACACGCATCGATAATTACGATCTGGGTCATCAACTTCTCGCAATCAAGTGTCTATTTTTTCAACTGGTCTATATACTTTAGCATTATGGCTCTTGGTGGTTGCCTTTGTCTCTTCATTTCAACGTACTCTTACATAAAAATTTATCAGATTGTTCGACAGCATCAGATTCAGATTCAAGCTCAGCAACAGGCAGCAGTGCAAAGTACTTTCGATAAAGAACATAACCTCAACATGCTGCGAATGAAGCGGAGTGCGATTAACACATTTACATTCTATATTGCCATGATTCTATGTTATACTCCGATTCTCATCTCGATGTGTCTTTCAAGTATTTCGTACAAGCACTGGACGAAAACTTGGCATTTAGCTGACACTGTTGTGTTTTTGAACTCGTCTGTTAATCCCTTTTTGTACTGTTGGCGTCTTGGCGATCTTCGGTCAGCCGTTCTGAAGACTTCAAGAAAGGTTTTATGCAAAGAAACAACTGGCGACTAGAGCATTTCCTCTGTTTAACTCAATCCCTATTTTTTTCCACGAAATATAAATCGGCTCCATTTCTGAAGCCAAAATTGACAGTAAATACTTTTAATATAAACGTGTTAAGGAGTTGAACGAGATAAACTGTTTTTCTATTGCTGTAAGTTAGCCGATTCAGCACCCATATTTCTAAGAAATATCTTTAATCTTAATATCAATCGACGTTATTTCTGAAATCGAAGTTAGCATGAAGTATGTTTAGTACGCAATATTTAGCTTAATAATCCCCCTGGCGTTTTCAACGAGTTTAGACGAAATGTGTTGTCTTAGCAGGTTGTTCCATTCATAGCAGTCAGCTCGGGTGTCGATATGTACAGGGGCATTGTATCAACAACTGAACGTAAACAAGAACTACAGCAAAAATGTATAGCAAAATGTAAAGCCACTAAACCAACATTTTATCACATTGATTAAGACTCACATGCTATGTTATTCATTTATTTCACAAGATTACTGAAGACGTTTTGTTGATGGCGATAAACAAATACCCCTTGACGGCAGTGGAAGCTATTTGTGTATAAGTACGGAATTTCAGAAGTATATATTCGGATTGTGCCCTTGTACGTTGACAACATGATCATCTCGCGTACAAAACAACAGAGCTATGCAAAGGTTGAAACTAAAAGAAAAAAGTTCAAATTTACAGTGAGACTTGGAGTAGAGCAAAGATTGCGTGTGCACATAATCAGAAAACCATTGTAATTTTCTGATCTAATCCACATGGCGATCAAATCCAAAGTGTGATTCATGGCGTTAATACCATCTCACTGAAATCCATTTTAACGAAACAGGTTTTCTAGAAAATAATGCTGTAATTAAGCAGTAACTTAATATAATTTTAAAGTTAAAACTATAAAAGAATGACCACACGGCCATGGAACTGCAGTACAAGTTGTAAACGAAAACAAAAATACGTTCCTACCTCCTGTGTATGGGCGTATCCTTTTGTCGTAATCTCGAAGCAGATGTTTTACTAACTTGGATTTGTTTCTTGCGATTTCCTTCCACGAAGGTTTGCTTTCCCTAAGAATGGAAAAATTCAAAACCAGATTTTATTTAACTGTTACCTCCTTACAACATCTAGTAGAAATCTTTACGCACGTGACGTCATCCCTTAAGAAAGGAAGTTGGAGCCACTAGAATTCTGAATGTGTCTTGGATTTTGTCCTCATGAGCGTTGTCAGACACAAAAGCTAACATTAATTTAAAAGTGATCTCTTTCTTATTCAGTCAAAGGCACACAAAATATCGCGGATTACACAACAGTACACTTTGCGTGGATTTGTTTGTAGACATCACTTTGCCAGTCATTTGGAGCGTGAATGGATGAGAAATTGATCTCATTGGTGATTTAGCAAAAACCAAAAAGCAAACCGCGGTGATAAACACAAGGAAATATAAACGCGTTTCTAGAAAGAAAAAGGCTTTATCTTGACGTTTCGTATGTTCCAACTTACATCTTCAGAAGTAGTAAACTGTTGAACAACAACAGAAATTTGAGTGTATAATAAGTAACTAATTATAGAAACGAAATATAACAAATAGTAGAAAAATTTGCATATGAAAGGAAAAACATGCAAACTAAAAAAGGTAAAGTTTTTCACTGCTGACATTTTCATTTAGGGAAGGTTGTAAATCCCTAAACAACAGAGTCTCCTTTATCTTGCAATGGGTGTCCGACCGTCCTCTTGCCAAAATTTCGAAATGGTCCCATTTCATGTTATGACCAGTTGACGTGACATGGTGGCAATAGCAAATGAGTGATTGCTACTCGTAATGGATTTGAAGTGCTCCGTTTTCCTGTCATGCAATCTTCGTTTAGTTTTACCTATGTAGAACTCCTGACAGTCCCAACAGCTAGCCTTATAAACAACCCTGGACATTTGAGCACGGGGGAGTCTGTCTTTGTAGGGAAAAAGAGACTTAACACGATGTGTGCTTTGGAAAACAACTCGAAGGTCAAAGCAGCCGTAGAATTTATTGATGCAAGCCTTCACTTGTTTGGTGAGGATTCTGCTTTGTAACCCTAAATAAGGTAGAATTAAGAGGACTTCCTTCTTGGGGACAGTGGTGATTGGCTGTTTGGGTCTATTTTGTTGCCTGTTCAGAACATCATTAATGTTGTAATTCAACACACCGCTCGGATACTCGTTTTGTAATAACAGTTTTCTCAGTTCATCCAAAGAAGAACTCAAAAGAGAGGGTGACGAACAAATGCGGAAACAGCGAAAAGTGAGCGTGCGGATAAGGTTTATCTTGTGCTTACGAGGTGTGAAAGAATCCCATTTAGTGTAAAGGCCAGTAAAGGTCTTCTTTCGGTAAATTGACTTGGAAAAAACATGGTTGTTGCGTTTGATGACTATGTCTAAGAAAGAGATTGTGTTGTTCTCCTCAAATTCAACGGTGAATTTGATATTCGCATAACAACTATTGAGGTAGTGCAGAAACTGATTTGCTGCGTTGATGTTGTCGAACAAGGTGGAAGTATATCGTCAACATATCGAAACCAAGTAGAAGGGCGAGTGTTGTTGTTGAGTACCCATTTCTCCTCAAAATGGCACATAAAGATGTTGGCTAAAACAGTACCTAAAGGGGAGCCCATTGCTACACCATCAATCTGGTCGTAGTATTGGCCATCAAATATGAAATGGCCCTTAGGAAAGTTTTGTGTACGGTAAAAAGGTATTTGCCGGTAGCAATAATCCGGGCCAATTTGAGAAAAAAATGCTGCTCCTTCGACAGTTTTCAGGAAAAAAGTAGTATATTATTTATTACATGTAATGTAGTATGAGGGATACGCAAGAATCATCTCTGCAACGCAAAGGAGACATTATACGATGAACTGATGACCATGATGTTAATCTTATATCAGCACACTGCCTATGAATGAATCGACGTCAAGCTTAAGTCCTTGTCTCATAAGCAAGATGCTGTCTCTTATCTTGGGTATAAAATACTCCAAATTGCCAGTTTTGTCTCTCTGTCGTCTCATTCATTAATTAAGAGATGTCGAAAATCTAGTCCATTATCTACATTACTTGGAAGCATCATAAAAGATGCGTATTTGTTGATGAAGTTCTCAAACTGTGAGAAACACCGGTTTCTTTTTCACTTTATGAAATCTATAGAACCGCGTATTCTATATCCCGTGGCTTCTATGGAATTATTTTGCCTAATAGCACTAGGATTCTTCCGTTATTCTCTCCGTACGTCTCTAAGTCATTAAAATGAAAGAGAATAATTTGAAAATGGTTATCTCATCGTCTTGTCATTATAAAACATCATCAATATTTCAAAGGATTCACCTATTCCCGAAAAAACCGTCCGTTTGTTTGACCGATGCATGCATTGAGATATCCTTTTTTTCCCCTGTATGAAGCGCTATGTTTTTAATGGTTTATGTCTGGACTTAAAAAAACAGACAAATGAGTAAATAAAAAAAAAAATTTAACTTAAACTAAAACGAAGTTTCACTTTATCAAAACTGGCTATCCCATGATTTTTTCTCATTAATCAAAATGTGTCTTCCATTAAGGAGAGAAAAAAAAAGACGATTTGTCTTCTATTCAACTTCTACGTAATATGAGAGACAGCCAAAGAATATAAATGGCGGTCAGTCCAGACGGAAAACGGTAAAAGAGTTAAAATTAAAGTGGTCGGTTTTACACTATGTTTGTTGTTTTACACGTCGAGTGACAAGCTGAACGAGAAAGATAGATCAGAAACCTTTTGTTCAGTGTCACCATAGATATTATCTGTCCGAGTTCGGTCCTATTGTGATTTTCATTTACAGTAATATTGAAACATCGACATGAAAACTGTGGTTTTAGACAGTGTTTGTAAACTTCTCAACTGATTCGAATTTCAGATTGTGCTTTAACGTACTAATCTTAATATGTCTATAGCGGTCAAGTTAGCATCATGAGTTTTGTTTCAAGTTTAGTCCTGAACCACTTTGCAATTTTAAGTGAAAATATATTTACAGCACAGTAATTCGACAGCTTATCCAACATTGTAGACTGCAGTTTCTAAGACATGTTATTGTACGTCTACTTACCAAATGGTCGATGAATTTCCTGTGCTAGGCATTTCTTTCGTAAAGGAATTATTCACTGCGTTCACAACTGCTAAGAATGCTACCATCCACAAGCTCATGTTAAAATCGGTCAAGCTAAAAAAATGCAGTGGAACAAAGTTAGAGAATTTTTTCCCTAAAATTATAGTGCAGATGCCAGTATTGTTTCTTATCCCCATCAGAGATCAGCGCATTTCCAGCTTGAAAGCGAATACGTATCAAGAAGTAAAATACTGTTAATGCTGGGAATCTTGTAAATTTACCTAGCACTGGACTTCAATGTTTGTCTTCAAATCCCTTCGTTTAGGAGGGAACTTTAAACTGGTGGAACTAACTTATCACCGTTCGACACTTTTCCACGAAAAGTCGAAATTGAGCAATATTAGGATGTTCAAATTGGGATTCATGACAATTGAAAGTCTGTGTTCATAGCATCTCCTAAGATGAAAACAACAGGTTTTAGGGTAGGAAGCTTTTTATATACGTAGATTAACATACTATTAGCCTAATACCTTAAATTATGTTGCTGATAAATACCGGTCAAATTAAAAAATGGAATGCTATGTTTAAAGTGGGAATTTCCTGAGTAAAAATTAAAATTTGCTCCTTTTATCCACAGGAAACCAGGTCATTATTAAGTCCGAGAAAAAAGTTGAAAAGTTAAAGAGCTAACTTTCATTAACATTCGTTCCAAAAATAAAATTGTTTTTCCGGCAATTCACTTAATTGACATTATTAACTGGTGTCTATGATTGGCAAATTCGGTTTTTCAAACAAATCAATTTTATTTATATTCAGAGGAAAGGTGATAAAATATTAATAAACTGATTACATTGAATGACAATAGGAACTGTTGTTCTAAGAATAACATACATGATCTGTGAATTTATAGTCAATAAATAGGTCTAAAAAAGTCACGAAAAGTCATGGCTTTGATTTCAAGTCAAAATTAACTGTGTGAAACAAGTTAACTTATAAAGGTTTCAGTTATAATTCCAACTTGATCTCATGCACTTTATTAGATGCTAGACCATAGCAGCTATGTTCACGACCTAAGCAGTCGCGTAAAGGAAGCCTGTTTTTTAGGTTTGAATGGGATTCATACCCTTGACCTTGCGAATTTCGGTGCAGTGCTCTATCAGTTGAGTTATGGAGCCAGATGGGAAATGAAATATTGTGAAATATCGTATTATATGATATGCGGATAGACCATCGCTGTTAATCGTACTTTCATGTACATAACTGAATAAGTTTGTTGAAATCATAACAACGCGGAATTGCTTCCCGGCGTTGAGAAGAAAGAACGAAGATTTGTGATCCTCTGTTATCACAATAATTCACTCAGTGGAATACTTCTTACAACTGAGTTAGCAGGGTTCATCATAGATACCAGTGCTAAATCTTCCTCTCGATCTCTCCTGTACATGCCTCTATTCAGTGCTTTATTTTTGTCTGATACCGTTATAAGATCTCATACTAAGACGAATTATACTAAGTACAAGTTCATCCCGGAACAAAAATTTATCAGGTTTTACAATGTATGTAAATGTGATACGACTCTTCCTTCTGAACCCGTTTCAGAGCAAAAATGGGCAGTGCATGGGTTCTTGTGATCATTTCATCGCAGAGTAAAGCCCTTTTCGTGCTAGTATAAAAAAAGTTAATCCCAGATTTGACTATAAATCGTATTCATACAAGCTAAAGCTCATTTAATTTATTAAATAAAGATTTTTATGTCAACACAGCCTTTGTATATGTGTTTCCCACTCTCTCTTTTTTGTGTCCCCCCTCGAGTCAAAGTGGCGATATCAGTTCGTTCAAATCAAAATAAAAATATGACCTTGGAGTTTCACACCAGGAATCATTTTGTTTTGGCCTTTAAAGAGAGGCAAACTTTGGAATTAAGTTGAATTTAATAGCTCCCCTTAGCAGGTATTAGTTTTAACAATGCTGGATAAATATAAACTTTTGCCTTTTCTGTCACGCGACTTAGTCATTTTGCTTAACAAGGATTGCCAAAAAATGAAATAAATTACAATAAAATAAAATGAAATAAAACTAAAACAAGTACCGGTTAGTTGCTTTTAATTGAATGTTCACGCTTTGGAATTTCATTTTAAGGTGAAATTAAGGGCCTGGCTAAACAAGGAAACATTGTTGCGGAAACATTGCTGCAGACGTTTAGCCGCGCGGGAAACATACGTCGGGGAAGTATTTTTTGCGTCTTGAAGTAAGGAAATGTTTCTGAATCAAGTCAAAACATTTTTGTTTCACAGACACAAATTCTGCTTCCGAATCGTATGTTTCCCAGTTTAGCCACCTAAGGAAACATGTCTGGAAACAATGTTTCCGCAACAATATGTCCTAGTTTAGCCAGGCCCAGTAACTCAAGGCCGTGTATGCAGTATCCGTTTACGACAGTTTTTTGAAAACAGTTTTTTTTATACGTTTGGGCTTCTTGGTCACATCACACGATCCGAATGAAAACCAGGAGATTTTCAAAATCTTCAAACGCCGTCCAAAGTGGATATTTTCGAAA
Source organism: Siderastrea radians (assembly GCA_964017195.1). Taxonomy (NCBI): domain Eukaryota; kingdom Metazoa; phylum Cnidaria; class Anthozoa; order Scleractinia; family Rhizangiidae; genus Siderastrea; species Siderastrea radians. Next base: position 1,569,604 of record OZ024894.1, on the reverse strand, counting down.
ACAGAGAATTATATACATCAGTCATTTTAGTGTGGATGACAAACAAAACAAAACAAACAAACCAAGACAAAGAAAGGTTACCAGACACAGAGCATTTCTAAACAGATGACGTTACGTTACAAAATTGGACAAGGAACTACATAGTAGTGGCGTTTTCGATCATTTTCAATAGTAATTGACGCGTGGCAGTAAAATCGGGTATGCGTGGACCGAACACTTCTTTGCATTGAGAACGAGTGCTAAAAAATCGCTTTCAAATAAGAGCGCTTCAAAACGGATACACGAGGAAGAGGCCCGACAAGTTTAGTTTGCTCCATGCACGACTCCATCTCCTTCACGCTTTGACGTCTTATATGTATTGAAACACATTCTCACTGTAGGAATTAGTAAAAACCTTTGGTTTTTCCTGGATTAATTAACTGTATGTCGACAATCGTGGTTTAAATATTGATTCCATAGGAGTCGATTTTGGTGCAATTACCTGATAACGCAAGATCTTCTCTTGTGTGAAATAAAACTTTTCCCCATGTACGTCGGGAGAGATGCCGGCATTTAAAACTGGCGATATCATTAAAAAGCATCTTGTTGAATTGCTTTGTAGCTAAATGTTTATGGATGACGAATATCATATGGTGCTATGTATGCAAATAAGACAGTAAGACTCATCTAAGCATTATCTTAAATTTAGCTTTTCTTTGAGTTATCGTTTCAAACTGTTACATGTTTGCTTCAGTTTTATTTTCTTCCAGATAGTTCAAAGCTTATTTTTGCAATTGTGATGATAACTTGAAACCCAGAAGCGAGTAAGAATTAGTCAGAGTAAAATTAATTGATTTTCACGAATTTTAATACCGATAATCCTCTCCTCTTAGCGGTGAACTTGTAACCGTGAATAGTACTATCTGCAGATGTCTTAAATAAACAGTATAACATTTAAACCTGTGTAGAGGAAATCATTGTTGTGCGAAAATAAAAGAAAAATTTGCTATCGAACTGATTTAAATTCTCTGTTAATTCTTGTAAGTGCAAGCTCAAAAAATCTGTCTGCAGATGTCTTATTTAAACAATATAACATTTAAACCTATGAAGAGGTAAGCATTGTAATGTGAAAATAAAAGAGAAATTTTGCTATCGAACCGATTTAAATTCTCTGTTAATTCTTGTAAGTGTAAGCTCAGTTCATTTTGAGCCGATATATAGCAAACGTCGCTATAATTCACAAGCGGCGAATAATTCTATAACTATAAAAATGGAACAAAGAAAATACATTTGTTACCTTGTTTAAACACCAGACACTAAGATACTCATTTTGTCTCTTCGGATTTCAAGTGCTCAAGACTTGATTTTGTTCCACTTCCGTTCATTTCCGTCTTATATATTTTGAGTCAATATGAGTTTGCACAGAGGACACTGTTATTTAACCCTGACATACAGTTCGATATATATTTTTAAATTTCTTGACGGTGCACCTGCATTTTAATATACCTCATTGTGACAGTTTGTGTTGTGTTATACGACGCAATAGTTTTCTTTTGCCGAATGGACCCTGGTAAAATTTAATACTAAGCAATTATCAGTACTTCACCGCAAATCGTAGTGTAGTACCCTTAGTAACTTCCAGAAAATAACACATAAATCCCGGCGGAAGATGTCGTTTGGTGTTTTTCAGCTGCACTTCAACAAAAGACTGAAACGAAGAAGGATGATTTCGACTTCAAAAAAATTATATATGTAATATTTTCGGCATTACAGTAATTGTTATTTTAATCGAAAGGTCGGCATTCATGCTGAGCTGGCGAGAGTTTATTGGCCTTGTTTTTTTCTCCCGTGGAGTGAACTTTAATGTAAAAGAGATCAAAATAAGATGTCAAACCGACAAAGTTTTCATAACACAACGGAGCTACATTCAGGCAACCATGCATACACTGAAGCTTACATGTAAGTGTAAGGCTACAAAATCTCTTATTACTAATATAACATCAAATAGAATGAGATTCAGATTATAGGCTGATTAATACGCGACAATACCCATATTGTTTTCGATTGTTCAAAGCAGTTATTTTCTGTCATGCATTTAGCTGGTCAGACGGTATGGATTGTAAAAGTTGATAATGGTTTCGTGCATGGACCAACAGTCCACGTTATACAAGGAACGCTGACCAATGATTTATGGCAGCACTAAGGTTCTACAGTAATGTTAAAACTAGGATTTGGGAGGCGTTTTTAAATGATTTTAATATTCCCTTTCAAGGTCGTGTTGAGTACAGTCTTCTGCAAAAGCCGAGTAACGCTTACTTCTTGACTAGAATTAAAAGAACGACAAGGTTTTAACGTACTTTTTACCCTGCGTAAAAAGTGTTTTCCGCTGCATATGAAATTCCACCTTGTGCTCCGTCAATTTGGAATGATAGAAACAAACGTTTTACAGTCTGGAGCACTTTCCGTTGGGAAGATGAATTGTGAATTTTAGGTCAGCGCGTTTCATTCAGCTGGCGGTTTATAGCGAAGTTGTAATTTAAAGAATTGTCCAATGAGGTGTAAAAACATTGACATCAGGTTGTTTTGAGTAAAGCTGAACTGTATTGACATACTGATATTAAATGGTCGACCTTGGAAGGTGCCAAAGCGAATATTAGCTTTCTCGGCTCCAGGCTTCACCCTGTTTGAACTGCCAGTTTCATATGACCGCTGGTCAGTGTAGTGCCGGTTAGCGAGTCGGACTTTAGGTACATCGTTGAGTCGGTTTCCGAGGGGTTCGTACCTCGAGTTAAGCTTGCCCTCTGCAACGTTGTGTTTTCTCCTTAGACAAGATTCGGCTTTACACCATCATACGATTCTCTCTTCAATCGCAGGTGTATAAATGGATACTAGCGAGGTCGATGGGCTTGTCTAACAGCCATAGAGGGACAACTACTAATACTCCTAGTTACTCCTGACCTTGTTTTCCTCTATAAGATTCAACACAGACTAGTCAATATCGATTTCCCAGATGAACTCGAACCATATTATAGATTAGAACGACTCCACCATCAACTCAATTATCGGCAAGTGTCTGCTAGAATAAACGCACACAGAACAAACTCGTTTTTATTAGAACTATTCCAGTATGGAATCAATTGCCAGCCTGCGTTATGAATATACAACATGTATCGAGTTTTAAAGAGCAGGCCACACTTCTTATTACATTCATGTAACGAAGACATGTAAAGAAGAAGTCTGTCTATACATCTTTAGTATTTTGTATTTTTGTCAACAGTACATTCTGCTTGTAAAAATTATGACTTATTCATGAATATACCGCTAGACCGCCAGTGCTAGGATTAGCTATATCTAAATTAAGCCTAAATCAGTAAACTGAAACTGAAAACTGAACCTACTCGATGGTTGGAACCCGACAGAAAATTAAACTCAAACTTTTAAATATCCCATTAACCGAAACTACTTAGTCCTTGGTTTCGTTCAGTCTTTCTTCGGGAGATCGGAAGCGGACGCTCGATTTTAGGACCAAAGCGACGTTTAACCAGGAACATACAGTCGAAGATATAATTGCGACCACTCTCGTAAGCGACCAGCTCTTGTTACGAGTTATGCATCAGTCAATTCCAGCTGCGCCCATGCCCCCCCGGGCTACCTCCGCGCATTAGCATTTTTTTCTCTCGGATGGCAAATTCCCGGGGGTGGGGATACTTAAGCTGCCAAATGCCCCGCGGTGTGGACGAAGGAAGAGGGCAAATGCCCCGCCCCCGGGATCGTACGTCCCCAATCAACACTGCAGCAGTTTTCATTCATTGCATAATAATACCACTTTCAGCATTTTTATGTGTGATTTTTCATCTGTAGGCCTGTAACTGCACTATCCAATGTTAATAAAGTTAGTATAAATGCCAATTGATGATATTTTAATACTTCACAGACAACAATACTACATGATAGTTGATTGTTACTTTAATGTTTTGTTTTAAACAGTTCGCTAGTAAACAAAACTCTTGACATTATAAAAGTCTGTTGTAACGTCATCTGTTGTGAATATTTTAATAATATGCAAAAGTCTAAAACGACGATCTCTATACACATGTTTAGAATTTAAGAATCATCGCGACTAAATTTTATTTAAATCCTTAAAAAGAATGCGTACGTCGATTCACGTTGATCGTTCCCGATCTCGCTATATTAAGTGATAGTTGTGCCTTGATGAGCAATGAAGAAATGCATAAAATCGAGAAAAACTCCACAAGTTTGTCCAGTCCTTGGCAGACGATCCAATCTGCGACGAACTGCTGGTCCTTTGCGATAAAATCCTCCATGTTTGCATTTCGAGTCGGAAACCACATGTGCATGTCAAAAGCCCGGGGGTAGGCAAATGCCCGACCCCCGGGCCGTGCCAAATTTGCTAATGCCCCACCCCCGGGACTGACAAGGCACGCAAATGCCCCGCAGTTGCCCGGGGGGGGGGGGATGGGCGCAGCTGGATGACTGATGCATTAGCTCTAATCACCGAGTTTAAAAAGCTCTCGTAAGCAACCGCCCCCGTCAGCGACCGCGACCACTTTTGCATAATCCCGACTGGTCTTTTACTGTTTTTAAGTTCTCGTAAGCGATCACTCAGTCAACAATTTAATAAAAGCTTTCACTCCTTGATCAATTTTAAAGTTAAACAATATAAGCGCTAATCTTCTTTGACTTGTACATACGTGATCGTCTTCTGTGATAGGCAATTAAAAAAACTTTTCCGGAGACTTTTTAATATTATTACTATAATGCTTATTAGTAACCATCAACGTATGGCACTAAAGCTTTCTGCCAAAAGCTCCCGTAACCGACCACTTTCTAATGTTTCATCACTGGGTCGCTTACGAGAGCCCACTCGTGTAGCGACCAGCTCTAGTTGCGACCACTTTTCAGAATTCTCCAGGTGGTCGCTTACGAGAGCTTTTATCTAAATACCGTAGAAAGAAAAAGAGGATCTTCTAAACAGGCAAAACGCGAGCGACTCGGACCTTCTGAGAATAAGGCTAGCAAAAAAAAAAGCGAATGAATTTTTTTTTCTTATTCAATAAAATACTACGTTTAGAAGCTTCGAATAAAAGGTGTTTGAAGGCATGCAGTCAGTGTACGATTGTACGCTTTTTAGCTTATATTTAGCTGCATCTTATATGCTATAACCCGGCAAAATATCAACGAAGGTAACTTTGTACAAGTACTCTACAAATTAAAAAAAAAACGTTCACATGACGCTAGCTGTCTTGAACAGTAGCCAAGTGCTGGCTTGATTGCTTTGTATTGTGCTGTAAAATCCGAGTAATCATTAAAAAATTTTGCGGCAATCGAAGAGATCGCTGAATAATTCGAAAAAATCAGCCAAAAAAAGAAATGGTGATGCGAATCTATGACACCCAGTAAAATCCTTAAGTATGGACTTTGAAATGAGCGCTAGGGAGCGCTTACTTTCCGAGCTATGGTTTATGCCACAGCGTCTGTAAACTGATTGTGAGATCATTCATATGAAAGCTACGGACAGCTTTCTTGTGGTGTTGTTTACCATACTGTTCAATTTGCTTGTAACTTTTGCTTCTAACTTCTGAGCTATACAAGGAAAAACTAACGTTTTTAACCTGTAAACAGGTGCCGAGCACTGCCACAAGGAGCTATATAAAATCAACTAAACAAAGATGAATTGATTTAACTGCTATACCTTGTCGCTCTAGTGCTGTCTCGATGTCTTGAAGAGAGATCTCCACTGAAGTATAGGGCAAGCCCGCCAAACTCTGTGTTACCAGTTCAAATTGATGTTCTACCGTTTTTATAGACAAACACGTCGGGGACAGGAAGTTTGAACGAAGGATTATTTTCGTCTTATTTTTTCTGCCCGTGTATGGATGTAGCATTTGACGTAACGTATTTCATATACAACAACTTTGATTGCTCTGTTTTTGGCCTCAGGCGAAACATTCAATAATCCGAATGTTTTTCGTTTTCAAACACCTTCGCTGTTTTAGAAGAGAGCCCGAAATTAGAACTTTAAAAAAATTGAATTTTATTTTAGGAACTCTGGCAAGCGACACAACTTCTGTACTTACGAGATTAAGCTAAGGGAATGGTCGCACATGAGAGATTTAGAAGAGATCCTGAATAAACTAGACCTTTTAATTAGACGGAATCTTAGTGACGACTTTTCATTAAGATTGTGGCCTAAGTAAGACTCTAAGATGGTTGCTTGTTAGGGCGGTCGCCAGAGAAACTCACTATAATTAAAAAGTTCTTACAAAAGAGAAAGGAAAAACGCCATGGAAACAACCGTTCACTATTGTCTCTCTCACAAGACAGTGAAATTTTTTTTATATTAATTTGCAACGTTAATTAATTAAAACAATAAGACTTTTTTCACATGGGCTTGACATTGTCACGAGAACATAACTTCAGTAAAACAGCGACATAAACGAAATTAAATGACAACGACGAACAGCCTGTAACCCACCCAAGTTTTGAATTTCAGTCGCTTGAAGACATTTTTTAGATATATACGTTTAGGCTTCCTGGTCACATCACATCACGATACGAATGAATATAAGGAGATTTTCAAAATTTTAAAACTCCGTCCAAAGAGGATATTTTCGAAAACAGAGAATTATGTATTACATCTGTCATTTAAAAGGCAAAGACAAAGACGGTGCATGTGAAAGAAAGGTGATCAGAAACAGAGCATTTCTAAACAGATGTCGTTGCAAAATTGAACAAGTAACTTCATAGTGGCGTTTTCGATCGTTTTCAATAGTAATTGACACGTGGCAATGAATGCACAATGTTGACAATGGAGTCCTATGATGGGAATGCCAAATGAAGTAGCTTGCTTAGATTTTTAATATGTGAAAACGTTATTTTTATAAACAATTAGACAGACGGGATAAGTTTACTGAAAATAACTAGTGAGAATTTAAACTGACAAAGTTCTGTGGGAAAAATTTCTTCGGTTCTCAGTTATAACTATCAACTGGTTGAAGATAGGATCATACGATCTTTGTTTGAGAAATTTTTGTGATATTCCTGTCCTTTCCTAGACTGCGAGCAGTCTCTTTCTTCTCCTAATTTCAGCGAGGTTGGTGAGTTGGGTTTTGGCGAGTTGGCGAGTGAGGCGCGAGCGGCGAGCCGCGAGAAGCGCGGGCGCGGGGAAGGGGAAGAAGAAAGTGCTATTTCCTCCCTCTCCCCCATTCCCCTGTCGTTTTTTCCCCTATTTTGCATAATTTATTCATTTCCACTCGCGCGTGGGATCTGAGGAAAATAGGACGGCTGCTCGCAGTCTAGTCCTTTCCAGAAATTGATTTCAATTTTCGTTTCTCAGATGGGCTTTTAGAAATGAAACCACTTCTGTTGACTAAAAATTTAGATGCACAATGAGTAAAATAAAGTAAACCGAGAGAATTTCTAACTACTTACGTTCGGACGTTTCCAATTCAGTGTTGTGTACCATTTGTCAGAAGCTACCAGATGTTTCTTTGGAATAGTTTTCTAGTAGGAGTCTACGGAAATATACTCAAAAAATTAAAAAGCAGTTTTTTTCTCTCGTCTGCAATGCTTTTACTATTTACTTGTAAGTATTGATCGGGCGTGATCAAGGCTCAAATCGTTCACAAGGTATCCTCGTTAGTTGTTTGTTTTTGTTTCCTGGACTCGTGTAATTGCTAGAAGATTTATAGTAGGTGTCACCTTTTCCTTTTTAGAACAACATAAAAGATTAAATAATTCATTATAACTTCCTTCTTTAACGTATAATATCCTTATGCAATAGTTTACCATCGATAAAGTAATCAAATGAACGTATTACTTTTGCACTATACTAACGTATTATTCTCCTGCATACCGTCTTCATACTGAAAACCGAAGCAATATTTTGTTGATGTTTTCCTTTTTTACACTCGTGAATTCAAAGGTGGCTATCATGCATGAAAATATTCCACTTAACACTGGTCCGTGTTTGGTTTCAGTAATGCAAAACGTAATTAATAATTGATCTTAATTTTAGCGCCAAAACAGCTCACTGGTTATTAAAATAACACCTTTTACTTTAATGGAAAACCACAAAAGAAAAATATAATCAACAAAATATTCGTTTAACGTTGAAAATTCGATATAAAACTAACAACATCTTTTAAAAGGACACTATTGTCTATTTTTAGCATTTTTAATATGAAAAAAGGTCTCAACGTGAAATAGTCTGGCCGACGTTTGTTTTCTTAACATCGGAAAAAAAACTGATTGCGGGTCGTTCTTTCTTTGAAAACTCCACTTGATATTGTCCCGTTGTCAGTCAAGATGTAATTCTTGCTTCTAAGATATGAATTTAGCACATTTTTGGCCTACAAAACTATGACTGAAACTCCATGGCATCATATGTCCTAGCAAGCCGGGTCAGGTTGGGTGACCTGTGGTATACCGCGCGAGGAGTCTGAACCGAGTTTACGCGGACTGGCGGGAAGCTCAAAGCAAGATGGCGGCTGCTGGTTGAGGAATGGAGCCATTCATTCAGCTGAGTTATGGCGAGCAGTGCCCTAGAAAATCGTCAAAGCTAACAGAAACATCATTCATCGATAAAAGGAAGGTTCCTGAAAAATTCTGGTTAGACTTGTTGGAGGCAAAATGCCCAGAAGGTGTGTAGCAATTTGATGTTTTGTTTGTAACAGTGTTGTAAGGTTGATCAACTCAGCTCACGGTTACGTTCTCGTTTCTAATGAACACCATTCCAGTTCATTGAAACCACACAAAAGAAAAACGCCATGACCTCGGTAAATTTGTATTAATATTTCACCATGGCGAATGTAATGAGTTTTCCATTGAAATATTTTTGATATAAGCTTAAATTATTCACAACAAGAAGTCAAACGATCAATAATGGTCGTCGGTGAAACAAAGCTCTCTTTGATGTCACACTCCAGATAATGGCGTTGAAACGGATACATAGCATTGTAAATATGTTTCTTCCATGCTCTACAAAGCTTTGTTGAGACTTCGGCTTTTTAAGAACGATGTTTATGGTATACAGTGTGATGTCATCACTTCATAACACTTTTGATATCTCATTGTAACAGTAACTGTATGGCTAGGTGTTTTTACACTGACGAGTAAATATATACATGTACATGTACATTGTTTCTAGCCTTGCTATGGAACTATGTGCTAAATAAGAAGAGAGAGTTGGCATGTATGCATTATTCCCCTCTCCTCCCCTCCCTTCCCTCTTCCCAAAATTGGGCTTTTAGGAGTGTTTTCCACTGTGGAGCATCATGCAAAGAAACTTATACAAGTGTATTGTGTTGTTTTATTATATAGACAAGAGTGTTTTAGTGGAAAATAGACCACTCCTAAAGCTCATAGAAAACAACATCCGGGACTCAAGTGGCGTATTTTCCATATCGTCACTAGTGACGATATCAGTGATGTCATTTCCTGCTTTTTCGTCGTTGTTTGTTCAAAAACTCTCTTGTCTATATAACAAAAAGAAAATTAGGTACACATCGACTTGAAAATATGAATTTTATTTTCTCCTGGTAAGAAAAAACTACATTTTACTTGCTGCACTTGTTTGCAAAATATGGTTTATACCACTCGAAAATGAAAGTCGTATCTTTGTGCAGCCGTGTAATTTCCTCTATAATTATATTTTCACTCATTATGAAGTATTATATGCCACAAAAAATACATATTTCATATTTTCAACTTGTTTTGCAGGGCTTGGTGAAGTCAGTGAGGGTTTAGTGAAGGATCAAAACCTTACACCTGCAGATTTTCTTAATGATCCGCATTTGTCACCTAAAATCTCAGATTTACAAGAAAATTCCAATGATTGTCATTTAACCCCCAAACCAGAGGGCTGTAATGAGTTTAAGACTCCATTGACTTCAAGATATGGACACAAGGTTTCTGAAACTCCATCTTTGTTCTCACAAGATGATCAATCAATTAATGCTACCCCATTATCTGGTGAGTGTCTTAGATTTGTTTACAAATGAAGTTATGTGAATAAATTTGAGCAAAATAAGCTACATTGAAATTCTCTTTACTATGTGGATGCCATGTGCAAGTGTTGTCTTGAATGTAACAGAACTGATGAGCAAAAATTCAACAAAAATAAATGAGCTACGTGGACTCTATGTAGGAGCATTGGGTGATTCCAGAAAATATCCATACCCTACCACGGGCAGCATCTTCATCTAGACCCCCCTTGCCTTAGGAAATTCCAAAATGCTCAACCCCCCCTTGCCCTCAGAATTCCAAACCGTTCTACCCCCCCCCATGCCTTCGGAATTTCGTAATCATTCAAACCCCGTTAAGAACTGCTGCTTTTTTCTTCCCACTGATTTGAAAAGCCCTCTCTTTATTTCAAACACCTTTTTTAAACGGAAATTAATCCTTTCGCTCCCTCCAAAAGACACAGCAAACAATCAACGTTGCGTGATGACAAACAGCGGCCGACTGAGTGATATTTTACATTGTAACCTTCCACTGCAAAACGTACACTTCCGATAATCCGTTAAACATTAGAAAACTCAAACGGCTTTGAAGTCATTCCAACGCTTGGTCCAATGTTTAAAAGTTTGCCTATAATTTTTGGTGTTGAGGGTTGCCTTGAATAATTTGCGTGCCGAATGCGACGTAAAATTTTAACAACAAAGCTAAAATTTTCAGAATTGAAATTGGAAATTCATAATTGCGTTTGCCAGACTCAAACCTGCCATCAAAAGCGAAACTGTTGAATGCAACCTATTCTAAAAATCGAAGGTTATGATGTTAGGAAAAGAATTAGAGTAAAATAGCAAGCTTTTTTTCCTACAATTATTTTTAGTTCACAGTGAACGCAATTTGCATACTGTACTGCGGCCTCAAATAAATTGCGCAAGAACAAATCAAACTTTTTCCCCGCACTTTATCCTTTGATTAAAATTAAAATAGTAAAGGAAACTCACATTGAAATTCAAAGTCAATGACAACTTTAAAAGAATTTGTACAAAATTGTGAATGTTGTCTGATCAAAAGCGCATCAAATTTGCATAACGCGTGAAATCTGACCTTTTCAATGAAAGTCACATGGTATGTAACGCAACAATTTCACATGTGTCTCGATGATATCTGCTTTAATAGAGGGGCTGAAAACCCTTTGCTGGGATCTACAGTATTGTATTCGAGCAAAACAATCGAAGAAAAACCTACGATCGCTTTTGTGACCAATGTACTGGCAAGTGAACAGCTTTCAGCCGTCATGTTAGCATAAACATTTTATTGACCATGACCATTGAAATGTGTCTCTGGCGTGTTGATTGAGTTGAATGTGTCTTGTGTTTACGAGTGAATCATCGTCCTTAGATAAGTCGTTTTTGACGAGTTTTTCTTGAAGAGACTTAACCACACCAAACTGGAAGTTACTCTCCTGAAAACCCCGTATGCCTTCGGAATTCCAGTCCAATGAACCCCCCCTTGTCCTCGGAATTCCAGTCGACGTAGCCCACCCATGTCCTCGGAATTCCAGTCGACATAACCCCCCTCCTCTTCGGAATTCCGAGATGCCGCCCGTGGTATGGGTATGGATATTTTCTGGAACCACCCATTATTTCTTCTCCCTGGATGGGATGCTAGTCCTCCACAGGGTTACTTGTATCACCCAACATATATTTTGTTAGGATTTTGTAATGGTTTGCTGGCACCCGTTTAAGGGCGGTGCCTCCTTTTGTCACTGCATACCTTCTGCACATCTGGAAAATTTGCCAACCAATACAACAAGATTTTTGCACGGTTTATGACTATGTGGAAAAAGCAGATCTTAGCAAGGGCTATCAGAACCCAAAAAGAAAACTGGGGGTAACCACGTATATTTTTCAGAGATAATTGAGCTTAGATTGTGTGGTTCCTGAAAATATCCATACCTCCCCCACGGATGGTTTTTTACCTTGAAGCCCCCAACCTCTCTTGGAAATTCCAGTTTAACTTCATATTTTCTTTTAAAACTCTTGGCCTTTGAGACTTTCTGGAACCATGCATTTGAAAAGGAATTGCCATACATTCTTTGTATTTTACCCCTTTTTTAGAATTATGGTTACTTAATTATCTCTGAAAAATGCATGGTTGCCCACATTTTTTTGTTTTTGGACTCCAATAACCTTTGCAAAAATGATATCTGTATTAGGAGGCACCGTCCTTAAACACCCAGGAAGAGAGAGAAACAAAATGGCATGATGCCTGCACTTGTACAGTGTAGATAGCCACGCTATTTACATTACAGTTGGTTTTAACCTGTTATGTCCAATTTGTGTTGTTTGTGTCTTGGGGTAGCTACATGTAACTGCACAACTGCTATGAATGAGGCATTTAAATAGGGGCAAGAAAAACCAATGAAAAATATGCCAATGTATGCATACTTGTTGTTTGTCAGGCTTAAAGTGCAGTGTAAGAACACAGTCACAGCCTACCTGTCATGGAGACACTGAGTCAGTTCAAGGAAGTCCTGTTACTCCGTGGGTTCTTTCTACACCTGCTGCTCTCTGCAGACACAGAAGTGGGGATGATCCGTCAAAACGAAGGGCAAAAACCCCTGATCTTTTAGCAGAAATAATGGTATGGTGATATGTTTTCTTTGCATAACTACCTTGAACCACAAAAATACAATCCCACAGTTATATTGCATGAATAGCTGAATTTTAATAAGCTCATCAGTTTACATTCAGAAAACTCCTAAATAATGCTGACGAGATCTGTTCCAGTTATACATGTTAGCCACAACTGCAGAGCTACAAAATACACTCAGTCATTGGACAACAGCTGACCAAAATTGGTTTGTGTTTAGCGACTGTTATTTTGTAGATGAATTAAAATCTGCCTTGAGTATGCAGATTGAAGGGCTTAGTTTCTAAAGAAACTGTTGTGTTGTGTCAGTGAGGAAGTGAAATTTGAATTTGTTAACTGAGTTGATAAGTAAATTGGCCACAGTGAAGAAATCCAAAACCTGATGCTTTGAGCATTAGCCCTTGGGAAGGAATTGTGGGTTGATGTGGCTTATTATAATAAATATAATTATATTAAACAGTGGGGCTATGTAAGTGTACACTGTATGCTGTTGGTGGAAACATGGCAATTTGAAAAACGAGATTAAATTAGTTGAATGAAAAGTGTTACACCTGTACATGCAATTGGTTTCTCGCATATTTCCACCAATAGCATAGCTCCACCATTCAATCAGTATACATTGCAAACTACATACAATCCACAATTCCTTGATTTGCACTGACAAAGGGATTAACTATGCTTGAAATGTCAGCATTTGAATTTTTTATAATGGCCAATCAACCTTATTAACTGATTTGATAAATCAAAATTTACTACCCGACAGGCATAGCATACCTGCCAACCATCCCGATTTAATCAGAATTGTCCCAATTTTTGAGTTTCAAAACCTAAATAAACCGGGACATCCCAGTTTTCAAGAGGAACAAAAATACATTTCCTTTTGTAAAAACTTGGAACTGAATTGTTAAAGATTGGTTTTGACTCTTCTTAATCCTATTGTTTTCTGCAATACATGAAGTGCTTGAGACCATTAAACAACACCTGAGAATTGTAATGCCTAAACAGTACAGTACAGGCAATATTTTTAAAAATTAATGCGAAAACCCTGCAGCATCCTGGACCCTGCCCAGTGCTGGGGGCAGGGCACTACCCCAGGACTGGGGTGAAGGGGGGGGGGTGGTCTCTATTTCTGATTTTATAAGGCTGGTAGGTATGACATAGCACCACCCTTTCTTTATAAACTAGCCCCTTTATTACCTTGTGCATAACTTGTTTTGTGCAAAAGAGCTAGTTAAATGTACAGATGTCCTTTCCATGAATAAAACCGTCCTGTAACTCCACAAATTCTTTCCAATTTCCCACCCTTACTAATTGTCTTCAACATTTAGCCTCCCCCCAAGAATACAACCAACCCCAACCCCCCCCCCCAAAAAAAAAAGAATAAATAAATAAATATTTATTTATTTAAGTAAATAAATAAATAAAGGGGAAAATATAGCTAGAAAAAAGAGACTATTACTAGTAAATGCTATGGACCACTTCAGAAACAGTTAGAGGACTGGGGACGAATTGTTAAAATCAGTTGATCAATAGTCCAGTTTTGAACTCACCAAGACCACTGAATGAAAAGGCAAGAAAAACCATGAACTATTTACAACTCTGCATATTGTTCTATTTCAAAATTCAGCACTTCCCTACTGGTATTTGTGAATACAGCGTTTTACCTCAAATTGAGTCTATTCAGTGGGTCTTGGCAAAGTCAAAACTGGACTATTGAAGTTACATGTTTAAACGGTACATGAAATATTGCTTTATTTTTGTGAATAATTGTATCAAAATCAGCAATGCATCAACTTTACAGACAAAAAATATCCAAAAGCAAACTTCAACAAAAATATTAATTTTACAGGCCTGAGATAAAAACGTGAGTGCACTTGTTTTAACTGAATTTCAGTGTCCCTTATAGGCGAGAGAATTAAAAATTATCTTCAATACGCAGCCATGATGTATATGTCCTTTAGCATTATTCAGGGTTTGTCCTCTTTCTCAGAAACAATTTTCTAGGACATTTTCAGAACTTTTTGAGTTACCATTTGTTTCTAAGGTTTCGCGAAAATTTATATACGGAAGCTCTGAAACTGCCACAGGTAAAAACTACCAGTAGATCTTTTGTCACATCTGATCAAATCCTCTCATAAACATGGGCCTGGGGCTCACAACTCCGCTTTAATCCCCGTCCTTTCGTATCCGTCTTGTTCCCTTAGTTAACAGTTTATGACCACCTTGGAAAAATTAGGTGAAGACGTAGTACGACTAACCTCCGCAAACGAGTTGCAAACTGAGATTTTCAACTAATGTAAGTAGAACATGCATCTATTGCACGCGTAGTCTAATTTTTACAAATTTATAAATATCATAGTAGCAGGATTTTTCTAATTTAAATAGAACAATTTATCCGAGGCGAGAGCCCTTCATTGTTAATGAAAAATTCCAATTGTTTCTTCAGCATCTTTTATTCCCGTTGAAAAACGAGATATGTATTTTTTTAAGGTACTTTGTATCACGTAAAGTTATATGCGAACTCAGTTCATTGTTTTAAGCAGACTTCAGGTGAACGACAGGCCCTTGCATGTTAAGTATTACGGATGTTTTGATATGCTTTTGCAAGTGATTTTACATGTATTTGAAAAAAATTCATATTAGTAGACTCAACACATTAATGAAGCTACACTATACACCTACGCACCAATTAAACTGTTTACCGTTTGCGTGGAACTCATTTTTGTTTTTTCTGGACTTTCTGTAGTTGTTTTAAGCTTATTCTGAGACGTTTTCAGAGAGATCATTTGTTGCCATCAATTACTCCCGTTAAAAAATCTTAGTCGCATTGAAAATATTGACATTAAAAAGGTAAATCACTTTACAACGTACTCACTTGTATACTAACTATTGTACGATTCTTGTATTTCTTAACCTTGAAAAGTTTTGTTGAAGAAGAAAGCGACTGTGTCCAACATGAGAGCGGTATTTATCAATTTGTCTTATGGATGAAGCGTTCATTGTAAGGCAATCTATTTTAAGGTGATGTCCGATTCTGCAGGTATCTAATTGAACTTCGCACTTTGTGAACTTTTTGGGTCGTAAACAGTCAGTACGTGCGGTTAAATACTTCTGTATGTTTTTATACCATGAAGACAAACTTACCTTAGCTAAGTACTTTATACATGAAATCGTCTCTGATTTGTTCCACTCTTCAACTTGTCACTTCGCAATTACACTCCTGCAGTTCACAACGCCACGAAGCCGAATTGTTCCATAGTCCAGTACAAACTGTTTTTCAGCTCTTTTATCGCAGAAACCAGTTGAGCGACGAGATTGCAAACGCCCTCCTGTTTGTTTCTTACCAGGGCCAGAGGCGATCTTCCCTGTCTGGTCTTTTAGCTGGAGGAGATGGCGACGAAGTTGCGGAGTGGTCCGATTCAATGGCTACTCCCCCACTGAAGATATCAAGCCCAGCTGCAGGTATGAGAGATTCTTTTAAGTGCTAATGATCAGCAATAAATCAACGTGCCATTAGCCGAAGAGTAAACTTTTAAAACATCTCCAGTGAAGAGACAATTCGAGTATTTACATCCGCATACAGCTCTCAGTTTGCTTATCTGTGGTTTGCGAACATTTTTCTCATAATCTTGTCGTTAATTCTTCTATGTACGCTCTCGGTTTATCTCACGCACTAATGAGCTGAGACTTTTTACTTGAGGTGTTTTTGTAGTGATCTCTGGTACCCCTGGTGTGATAATTGCTTTTCTAGAGCTGTCTCTTTTTGCGAAAATAAAAGTGCTTAGTTTTTCTCGAGGAGGTAGAGACAATTACACTGTGAGCTCATTAATTATGGATAAAACAACGAAATAACGGGCGATTCCCTTACCAACATACAATCTTAGTTTTAGCAATATAAAGAAAACCTTTTATTTTACGTGGGGTGCCGTATATTTTTCTCTTCGAAAACTGGTAGCCTTTCAGTTTTTCCATTCTTCGAAGCGCGAATTTAATTCACGACCAGTTATTCAAATGTTGAACTTCCGCTAATTTGCAGAAGTTGCGGCGTATTGCAAAAAGATGTCGGTGGTTATTGTGTGTTGGGAGCCATATATTATTGATGTTCTTCCTTGAAGTGTTTTAACGGCTTTTCAAGCGCACGACAGAAAGCATAATTTATTGAGGTTTGTCTTAAACAAGGATTATCGCCGTTAGCTCAATGGTTAATCTCATTTTTCCCCGGGGGCTGCGAATTCTTTAGCTTAACCTTAAGGCCCTATTAAGGGTATTAAGCATTCGCTCAACATTTTTTGAACCAAATGTTAGGACCAGTTGAACAAGACTTTCAACTTGGTTGAATATTGCAAAGAAATAAAATAAATGTTGAAAGGCTGTTGAAAGCACTTTGCAAAAAAAATAAGATTTAAACCAAGTAAACCAAAATTTGTTCAAACGTACCGCCAACATTTTTGCAATATTTAACAATACAGTAACTGCAAACGAAAACGATCTCGGCATTTTGTTCGATAAATATTGAGCACATTTTTAAGGAAATATTTACTAGACGTGTACTGAGGCCTTTTCGCATCGTTTTCACCGGCTATCCACCCTAACGCGTTTTCGTTTAAAGTGAGTATCTCTTCCACGCGTTTTTGCCTATTGCCCCACTTTCGCGATCGAAAATGATGTTGGCGTCCACACAGTTTTCAAAACGATGCGTTCCTTCTCTGTCCACACCGAAAACGATACGTAAATAAAACGCTGTGCGTTTTCAGAAGTCCCTACGTTCGAAGCTCTTTTCGAACGTTCGCTCTTCCTGGCTTTTTCGATCGTTTTCAGTATATTTAGACAGAGAAAGCAGTTTTTGTAGGGTTTTAAAAACAGGAATAGAAGCCTGGGAGAACGAGAAACGGATATTTTAAACGTGAGCCGTAGACGAGTGTTTTTGCTGGTTTTTTCGAGCGGACAAAATTTCTGCGAGTGTTGTTATGGAGTTATACAAGTATAGAAGAACAGCCATGTTTGAGCCAATCACCGTGCGGGCTTACAAAAAGTTATTTTCTTAACTCTGATAAGGCGTGATTTTTAGCCAATCAGAGCGCGTGTAATATATATTGTAAATTCTGATACTCGTTACATCGAGGTTACAGTAAATATGCATCTTCGTGGGTGGTTGTTTTCTTTAAACATTGCACCTGGTATACTTAACGTTTCAACTTTATCTTAAACCTCTTTTCCCGCTTTTCAAATCTTCTTTGCAATCTTCAATTATTTGTTTATTGCGCTTAATCCGTAAAAGCGTTAATTCAGTTCTAGGGAACATTTAAAATTGTCATTTTCATATGCATGCAGTAAACATAAAGATGATAAAATGTTTCTTTTTTTATACTACGTTGGCTATACACACCGTAGGGATTAACGTATGAAGAAAGGGTGAATGGTAGACTTCCGAACACCATAGACGAACTCGAAGTAATCCTATTTCTTTTAATATGCAGTAGCCTACTCTGAAATAATACCCTTTTTTGCAGCATTGTTATGTTTCCCATCGATATTTGAGGTTACATATTAAATGCCCGCGAACAAGGACGGTGAGAGAAAAAAAAAGAGAAGAAAAAAACTAAAAATGCATTCACACACTCAATATCCCAAGAGCTGTAAACGCTGGCTCGCGTGAAAGAAATTGTCGGAAACTACACAGACCCGGGGGCAAAAAATCAGACGATAGGGCCTTTAATAAAGCACTCTTAGTGATGCGTTTGCCGGTATTTTTATCTTTCAAGAATAATTTGCTGTAAGCGTTTCGTCTTACTTAGGCCCCATTTTAAGAATTATGACTATTTTTAGGTACAGATGACGCATTAGTTTTCTTGTTTTGGTTTTACCGAAGTAATAGATTGTGTGGGGTGTTGGGGGAACACAATGGTCCAGTTTTGTTGAAAGACGCTTACTATTGCAGTGAAACTAATTAATAATTGTCTTTGGTCACGGATAGCCAGGATGAAAATGGATTACAACTTGACAGCCTTGTGCGTTTGCATTCTAAGGTTGTAATAGAAACTTATTATGGTTTGTTCTCCTTGCAAGCATTCACATAAAATTTCTTCCTCTCGGTATTCCAGGAGCATATTTAATTGTTTGTGAACGCAGGTAGTCAGGTACTTAGTCATAATTTAAGCGCAGTTTCGGCAAAACGCCAGCAAAATCCGTGCGACATGGTCTCATTAACTCCAACGCCACAAGATTGGACTCGGTCTCATGGATTCGTCAAACTGGCATATGTATACCATTTTAGGTCTTGGACGACCGTGTTTCGAGTGTTCTCGTTTATTTTGCTTTGTATTGACAGAGGTAGCTGGCGGCGAGCGAGAAACAAACGAAGAATCCTTGGAGGAAGAGGGCCAACCATCGTCAAAGGTGAGATGAATTTACCTTTCACATTCTTTCACGCTGTAGCTTCATGGAACTTCACTGCTCAGTTCTTAGGTCTCTATAAAGTTTCTTGTTTTGAATACTTGTTATTCACTTCATGCACAGGGTCTTAAAATCGCAACCACCAATGGATGTTTTTACCGCGACAAAATGTCAATACAGCCATGCCGTCAATACAGCGAGATTGTCGTGCTTGCTGGGGGGCGCGATTAACGGGCCTCCCCACTTTCCACTGTGTTGTTAAGGGGAAATTTTAAGCTGATTACTCATATGATTGTTATTTTTCTACAGCGCATTGCCCGAGTATTGTTTTCTGCCAGCACTACCAATCGGTCCATGGAGCCTTTGGAGTTGTCCTTAGACGATACTATTACAGACTATCAACCCTTAGACCCCCTTGTAGAAAAAGAAGCAAAGGAAGACTCGGATGAAAAATCAGGGGTAACGGAAGAGTCATGCTTAGTGGAAGAAGTCTTGCTCGAGTATTCATGTGACAATGATACCAAATATCGGGACCAAGATTGCTCTAAGAACTTACTTGAAGAGTCTATAGTAGCTTCACCGTCTGGAAACAAGTTTAGCGTTTCTGAGGAAGATTATGATGGGAAAGTGACTTTCACACCTATGGTTAACGTGCCAAGGTCTCAGAATTCGGAACTATCTATTAACCCAAGCCCGTTACATTCGCCTTTCTCGAACAGCTTTCTTTCGCCGCCTTCCCGGGCTCCTCTAAAAGCTCTCGCACAGTCTACCCCGAAACCCAGCATTTCAACTTCAGCTGGATTCCACGTGGTGGAAAATGGCCAAAGCCTCCTTAAAGAACGTCATGCGAGTCTCCCTAGAAACAGGGATTCACTTAGCCTGCTTTGCGATAAGGCGCGGATTATTCAAAGTGAGTGCGGCGTCACTTGTCTTGCATTGGAAGAAAACTGCAAACTTTTCTCGTCTGATGTGACGTTTGGCTCCCCATCAAGGTCTTTTGAGCTTGCCATGGCTCGTGAAGCGGACAAGCTGTGTTCTAGAGTAGAAAGAGATTCGCGAACTTCCGGACTGGGTATGACTTGTTTCACAGTTCTTTAGAATATATTATTCCACGGTAATAAATTATTCCACGAATAAGTTATTCTGCGGTTTCAAACCTCCGTTGTCTCAGTGCATTCGCTGCTAGAGTTTCCTCTTATTGACTAAGCTTTCACTTGAAAGCAATCATTCTTTTGCATAAAGGCATTTGTCATGCCATCTAACATGTAAAGTGAGAATCAGTTTCGATTCAAAATCAGCTGGGAAAATAGAGGTCAAATTTGACAGGTATTTACCCGTTTTCTTTTTTTGTGATGCGGTTCGCAGAAATTCTCAATCCTTATTTCCAAGAGGCTTGACAATTTTTCGTGTTAATGATTGGTCTTGCATTACGTAGGAATAAACGTTTTAGGACTCTAAAGAAATTTAACTTAATCTTTCTTTTCAGGTTCGTCACTGTCATCTAGTTTAATCGCCCAGTCACCACAGACTGACGATGCGCTGAACAGGACGAAGGGATTTCAGTTGACAGAAGTCCGTCACTGTACCAGAGAAACTCCAACAATCCAAGATAATGTTACAGGAAGCACCGCAGGAACCCAAACTAACCAAGTCACTGAACCTTATACAGGAATCCGACTAAATCAAGCCACGACTACAAAGACCCCAATAAATCACGCTGATAACACTGAAACTAGCGGCGAAACCCCCCGAAACCAAGCGACTGATTCATCCCCTGGATCGCCAAATGACTGGGTTAGGTTCTCTAGGGCAGGGTCGTTCTGCAAAGTTCCCGGATTAAGGCGTTCCGTCAAAAGCAAGCGATTCTTGTATCCAACTGCGAGCCAAGTTGCCAAGCAAGACACAGGCAAGCGCTGCAAAGAGATCACTGCAGCTGTTAACAATTCTCTTGTTATGGGGAAAGAGAAGTCAATTACTATTAACCAGGGGAACGACGTTGTATCCGGTGATAAAACTCTTGATAATCAGGGAGTGTGCAATATGAGTAGTGATAAGGGTGGGGAGGGCGAAATGCCGGCGGCAAAGAGACCGAAGATCTATGAGAAAGGGCAGGGTAGTGGTACTGAGACGGGAGCGGCTCCAGGGTCTTTAGCGATAAATGGAGAGTGTACAGAGGATGAAGTTCTCTTCGATATGGATGCACTCAGCCAGTTTCCAGTAGACTCTATATTGTCTCCTCCATCCTTACGTTATGATTCAGACTCCTTGAATGTTGACACCTCGTCATCGAGGTTGCGACATGAAATGAACGTCACATTTACGATTACAAGTAAAGAAAAACACAAGATTGTTAAAAGTATCGACTCGCGGACAAGTCATGGACTAGGCGATGCGAGAATTTGCAATTATGCAGTGCCTAGTGATAAGAAAACCATGCAGAATGAAGGCAATTCTTTTCACGAACGGGAGGAAAAAGAAGGGTTTGAGGAGCCGGGCTCGTGTTCTTATTTGCGAACGAACTCGTCATGCTTTCGTTCTGAATCAAACAATGCCGGGTTTCACACTGCAGGAGGCAAGGTAATTGAGATATCGGAAAAAGCTTTGATTAATGCTCGAGCTTTACTCGAGGAGTTAGACCAGCCAGTGGAGAATTCCACGATAAACTTTGTTTCACAAGAATGTGACCCCGACCCGTCTACGATTGAGATGAATGGAGTTTGTAACCTCCTTGAGTCCAGCACTAAGATAGGCAAAGAAGCAACTCTACCAACAATCACGCAGACTGAAGTCAACCGCTTGTCAAGCGCTGGAAATGGAATCAAAGACTTTGATTTGAAAGGTAGAGCTGAACTTTATATTTCCAAACGGGAAAACCTATCTGACTTTAAAGAGCAACACACAGGGTTGCCTGCATTTTGTGGCTTTTCAACTGCTAGTGGTAAACAAGTTCGCGTTTCAGAAGCTGCGATGAAACAAGCGAGGAAAACATTAAGTGAAATAGACACGGAGTTGAAAGCTGATACAGGGGAGAAAGACCCATCTAATGTGATTAAAAAAAACCGCAGTGCCTCGGAGAAAGAACTTGGTGCTGTCATTCATTTTCAAGAAGTACCGTGCAATGGTATCGGAAATGATTTCGGAAGCTCGCTACCAGGTTCTTTAGATGGGTTAAAGAAATACCGCGAGTACGATGATGATGATTTGGATCTTTGCAAAATGGGAAACAAAGAATTTAAAGTTTTGCCACGGCCAGACTTCTCAGATATGGGTTTATGCGAAGCAGTTGCGCCTAGTTGCGTTCAAGCTAATTCCGGGATGGAAAATAATGACGCTGTCTTAGAAAACGCGGGTAAAAGTGGAACTAAAAAGAAAGACAGCGTTAACGACTCGTTACTTGAAGACTTGCTGAATGACTGCAAGAGAAGACGTAGAGATTCAATGGACATGATCTCTGAAGAGAACGAAAGAATGGAGGAACAACTGGAAAATCAAACATTTAGTCCTAAATTGAATAATCTTCGCTTGGCCGCAGACAGTCCAGAAGCCTTGAAACGACGAGAAGGCATCGAGACTGATTTGCGTCTTGACGCCACGTCTAGAGACGAAAGAACGCCGATCGTGCTAGGTTGTAGCGGTTTCCAGACTGCAAGTGGCAAGTCTGTTTCTGTATCTGAAGAAGCTTTGATCAAGGCAAGAAATACTTGGAAAAAAATTGACGAAAAACCTACATCCATTGGAGCTGACATTTTACCAAACATGGGCCGTGCAGAAGTTTGTAGTTTCCACACAGTTCCAGCTAGTGTTGTTGAAACCTTGGAAGGCTCTTCAAACGTTGGCAAAAGTAATGTGAATCAAATCGAAGAACAGCAAATTTTAGGGGGCAGAAATGAACCAATAGGAAATTCACTAAACTTCTCGGGGTTTCGAACTGCTGGTGGTAAAGCGGTTGAGATTTCTGAAGGTGCTTTGCAACGTGCTCACAGTACCATGAAGGAAATTAACGACGAGATTTTTGCTGATGGCCAAAGCAATTCAAGGCTTGTTTCCCCAAGCTCGCACGGGTTTAAGTCGGTATTTCACGAAGCTGATGATAATTTAGAGGAAGCTTCGAACACAAGGAGGCAATCAGAAACGAATGCGAAGGGAGGCGTTTATAATGAAGGCCAATGCAAACGAGCTGCTAGGTTTTCGTCCTTTTCTGGATTTCAAACTGCGAGGGGAAAGAATGTGCCTTTATCCGAGGAAGCATTGAAAACTGGAAGGGACATAATGAAAAGACTTGCGGCTTCAGAAGATCAACTTCGTGAAAATAACGAAACATCTTCATTGGTTTTCACTGAAACTGGGTCTCATTTCGCCGATGCAAAGAACATTTCCATTTCCAAACAGGGTTTGAAGAGAGGTCGAAAAGCCGTCGAAGAGAGTGAAGGAGACTTAAGAAAACTTGCCCAAATCAAAACGGAAGGGGCTAGAGTTTGCCGTTCTGGATTCCACAGAGGGTGTGTAAAAGGAGGAGAAGGGCCAGGCACACAGCCATTAGTTGAGAACCATTTTATGGAGGCAGAAAAGGAGAGTAAATCGATTGGCTTTTCTGGATTCCACACCGCCTCTGGGAAACAAGTAGATATGTCTGAGGAAGCTTTGCAGAAAGGAGCAAAGATCATGCAACAAATTGACGTTTCTCTGAAACAAGGTATTGTCAATGGCGGACAAAACGTCAGCGTTTCAGGCTTTACCAACGCCACAGGAAAGAGTTCGATGTTGTCCGAGGAAGCGTTATGTAAAGGTGCGCAGATTATGAAAGAAGTTGACCAGTCGCTGGGACAGAGGGAGGACAACACTGGAACAGACGGTGGTAGTTTGTCCGGATGCTGTGGTATTCTACTAGCTGCAGGGAAAGGCGTTAAACAACAGATTGACAGATCTTTAGATCAAAGCAAGGAAACAGACTTAAAGACAACTAGTCTTTCAGGGTTTCTTGGTTTTAAAACTGCAAGTGGACAGAGCGTTAAAATGTCTGAAGAATCTCTGGAAAGAGGAGCAGCGATAATGCAAGAGATTGACAAATCTCTTGATGACAGCAAGGGCAACAGACCTAATTCACGGACTGCAACTGGTTTTTCTGGCTTTCAAACAGCAAGTGGACAGAACGTTAAACTGTCTAAAGAATCTTTGGAGAAAGGAGCAGCGATAATGCAGCAAATTGACAAATCTCTTGAAGACAACAAGGGCAACAGCATAATTAATAATCGGAGTACAACTGACTTTTCTGGTTTTCAAACCACAAGTGGACAAAAAGTTCAAATGTTGAAAGAATCTCTGGAGAAAGGAGCAGCTATAATGGAACAGATTGACAAATCTCTTGAAGAGAGCAAGGGCCAAAAGCCATCTGAATCACGGAGTGCAACTGGCTTTTCTGCTTTTCAAACTGCAAGTGGGCAGAGTGTTGAAATGTCCAAAGAATCTTTGGAGAAAGGAGCAGCGATAATGCAACAAATTGACAAATCTCTTGAAGAGAGCAGGTGCAACAAAAGATTTAATTTACCATTTGCAACTGGTTTTTCTGGTTTTCAAACTGCAAGTGGACAGAGCGTTAAACTGTCTAAAGAATCTTTGGAGAAAGGAGCAGCGATAATGCAGCAAATTGACAAATCTCTCGAAGAAAGCAGGTGCAACAAAAGATTTAATTTACCATTTGCAACTGGTTTTTCTGGTTTTCAAACTGCAAGTGGACAGAGCGTTAAACTGTCTAAAGAATCTTTGGAGAAAGGAGTAGCGATAATGCAGCAAATTGACCGATCTCTTGAAGACAACAAGGGCAACAGCAGATCTAATAATCGAAGTGAAACTGGTTTTTCTGGCTTTCAAACTGCAAGCGGACGGGGTGTCAAACTGTCTAAAGAATCTCTGGAGAAAGGAGCAGAGATAATGCAACAGGTTAATAAATCTCTTGCAGAGGGCAAGGGAAACAAGCCATTTAATTCGCGAAGTGCAACTGGTTTTTCTGGCTTTCAAACTGCAAGCGGACGGGGTGTCAAACTGTCTAAAGACTCTCTGGAGAAAGGAGCAGAGATAATGCAACAGATAGATAAATCTCTTGCGGAGGGCAAGGGAAACAAGCCATTTAATTCGCGAAGTGCAACTGGTTTTTCTGGCTTTCAAACCGCAAGTGGACAGAACGTAAAACTATCAAAAGAATCTTTGGAGAAAGGAGCAGCCATAATGCAAAACATTGACAAGTCGCTTGAGGATAAAGTGGACAAAGGAGGACATAGCACAACAAGTTTTGGAGCCTCCTCTTGTTTTCAAACAGCAGATGGTAAAACGCTGCAGATCTCGGAATCTGCGCTTGCCAAGGCAAAGGAAACAATGGCTGGCATAGATAGGGAAATCAGTTCACTGTCTTCAGAGAGCGAGACTCTTGGATTTCAGACTGCAAGTAAGGAAGAGAGTATAAACAAAATCGAACACGTTTCAAGTACGGCAAAAGGACAAGCGAAGTTCAGCATTGAAGGTGTTGAAAATAATACTATTCTTGTTAAAAATAACGGAGATGCCGGAGATTTTAAAGGCTTTTTCACTGCTGGAGGCCAGAAAGTGTCTGTATCAGAGGAAGTGCTTAGCAATGCAAGAGCCTTCTTCCTGGAGACAGACAATGACCTTAGCGACTTTAAAATTGAACAGGGCACTGGAGCTTCTTTGCGTGAGTGCACAGAACAAGCAGTTTCTGTAGAGGCTCGGGGGAAAATCAAGTGTAATCAAGAGAGGAGAAGTCTTGTTGAGCATGATGAAGCGGTATCTCGTGAGATTCTTGAGAGTTCTGAAGCTCTCCTCGCTGATGAGTCATTTATGGATGTGTCGGAGTACCTACACGATAAGCAAGAGCGATCTGTTGCTTTAAGGAGTTCCTTGAACACGCCTCGACCTGCGGTTTCATTGGTGGAAAGGGATAAGGGAAACAGCCATGCAGGTAAAATACAAGATATGTAATTAGCTTGTAGATATTCACCTTAAACTACTGCGAATACGAAAATCTGATCGGCTCAATAGTCATTCGCCGATAGATCTTCTCGGAAAGTAAAATGTTTTTCTTTTTTTGGACCAAAGTTTTTCGTCCACGTTTTTTTTTTTTTGAGGTGAGAAGTAGAACTGCACAAATTGCATTAATAATATTAATAGTCATAATTTCTAAAGCAGTTACACTGGCTTACCGTTGACAGCCGTGTCAAACACAAGACACTTTTGTTAATCTTCAAAGCTTTACATTGGTTAGCACCTTCTTACATAACGGAAATGTTGCAACCCTAGAGACCATCAAGAAGCTTAAGATCTGCATCTAAGAAGCTCCTGACAGTACCATCAGCCAAGTTGAAGGGTCATGGCTGTCGACATTTTTGCAGTGTAAATATTAAGATATGAATTTTAGTTAGTATTTTTATATATTTATGTGTTTAATTATCAAATGAATTTCAGTAAGTATTTGTATGTATTTACGTTTTCATCACTGATGAGCCTATGGATATGGCGCTATAGAAATCCTTTTATCATCATCATCATCATCATCATCATCATCATCATCATCATCATCATCATCATTATTTATTATTATTAATTTCTTTTGGAATAAACAGGAGTTGTTTCTGGTTGTAAAATTGGCTTCGCACGGCGTCACTCAACCCCGGTAAGTGAATAAAAATAGATATGGATTTACTAGGGAAGCAGGGATGGTACAGTGATGGGAGAACTCGCCTTGCACTAACGTGCCCTCGGTTCGAATCCCGGACTTTGGTGTCATAAGTGAGTTGAGTTTGTTGTTGATTTGCGTCCTTGCTCCGAACTTTTTTTTAACGGTTTCTCCGGTTTACCCCCTCCACGATAGCCAACATGTCTAAATTCCAATTTGGTCTACAAACTGTGGATATGCCACTGTTAATCACCCTAAAAAAACAAAAACAAAACAAAACAACCACAAACAACAACAACAACAACAACAACAACAACGAACAAACAGTGACTCTTAAAGTGCAACTATTCGTAACATTTCAATTGATGCAAGGTTACTGACGACCAGAGATTAACAAGAAGATATCTCAACTGGGCTCAAGCTGTCTTGTTAGCTCAGTGAAGACCGTTATGAATGGAATAAACTTGTTGCCGCCTTATGTGCTACCGGAACCGGCCGTTTTTACTTCTGCTTACTTTTATTACGACATTTAATTACTTAGGTCTGTGGTCTCTTATAACCATTCTTGCCTGTTGTTTATTTGATTTTATTGTATCTCAGTTGCGCTGTAGCGAGGAGATGTTCAAGGCAAATCACTCAGCGACAAGGAATGGGATGAAACCTTGCACCACCACTCCATCAGGTATATGCTTTCTTCAGACTACGAGACTTCCGTTGTTGTGATGTAATGCAAAATTCATAGACGAAACAAAAAAAAAATCGTTTCACAAGAACAAAGGAAAACTGAAGAGCGTTGGCCCATCTAGAGTTCTAAGTGGCCTTCACGTTAATACCTTGCCAAAATTAATAGAAACTTTTAGGTAATGGGATTGAGATTGAGTTGCAACTTGTAAAAAATGTGTTATCTGGGTAAATAAATAAAGGAATAATTTCGCCTTATGATTGTTTCAATCGTTGTATATTTTACTTTGCTGGTTTTTGTATTAGGTGTTTTGCACGATCGGCGGGCAAGATCATTCCACGTCCCTTTGCGGGCTCGCCAGGCCAGTGTTGAGAACTTACAGGGTTCGTGTGCATCAAGGTATTTACTGGATATTTTTATACCAGGGAGGAATAGTATTAGAAACGACCACAAAACGTGAATTTCTTTATACGTTCAGTTTTCTTTTGTGTTGCCGTCATGGCTGCTTAAGGTTCCTGGCGTGCGACATAACAAGCCTGATTGGAGCACAACTGCTTTTTTTTTCACGCCACCTGCAGGTTTATTGTGCGATATTTTTGTAATCCCAGCTCTAGGCGATACAGTTATGCAGACCCCAAAAACTCATCGAGAATCTCAAACTCCAACCGCTGCCTCAGGCCTCTGCAGGCTCTGACACCTGGATGCTTCAAGTCGAAAGCAGATTCTTTTCCAAGAACAAGCACTCCGTTAAACCGAAGAACGCCCGGCCCACGCCCGCAGTTTATCACGCCTTACCGAAAGCAGGAAGCTAACAGCAAAGTCTCGCCCCTTGCACGTTGTAGTTCTTCTAGATTGTCAGTTAGTGACTCGTTGGAGGGTCAAGAGTCAGGCGTAATGGAACCTTCCTCAAAGAAGCCGAGGATTACGGTGTCTAACGATACGCTGAACAAGGTTAGTTTGACCCATGTTTGTATGTCACTTACCATCACTACTCCGGGGCCCGATTCACGACGATCCCCTAGAGTATCGCTCGAAATTGTTACAGTAACCTCCATAATACGGACACTCATCTGCGTCCATTTGGTGTCCGTATTTTGAAACAGGTTTGATTTTAGTACAGTGAAGTCCTGTTATCTCGAACCCCGAATATCTCGAGCTTCCCGTTATCTCCAATTTGATTCCTGGTCCCCATCATGCAGAGTAACACTGTTACTCCGGATGTATTTTATCCCGGATGTCTTGAAAACCCCATTACCTTGAACCAAGTCGCCCCCTCCCCTCCCAAAAAGTTTTCCCATATTTCTCCCCATTCAGTCCTATTTCGAATCAACATCGAAAAAAGGATAGCATCTCAAAACTAAGGAAACTGATGTGAGACGAAATGTGTAAAACTAAAATTTTTGATACTTTCCCATTTCAGAACGAGTGTAGAGTCAAACCGCAGCCTGGCTTTCTTTCGTCCCTCCGTCGCCACCATCAGAGGATCAAGCTAAGAGAATTCGTTGGAAACGCTACGCCGGGAGGATTCAGCGCTACTGAGGTGCGATTTGTTTGAATGTCCAAGTTGTTTTGTCCAAGAAATTTATTCTTTAATTCATGATGTCTACGACAGGTGTTTTCAATTGTCGTTAACTCGAACTACTTTCTATCTTAACAATTTCCCTGCTTTACATAATACAGTGATTTAACCCCAATAACTCAAACTTTTGTTTTGAGTGGTTTTCAATTGAGTTTCGAAGGTAATTCGTGTTTTTCTTGGTTTGCTTTTCTACGCTCTGTGATTGGATAAACAACAACAACAACAACAACAACAACAACAACAACAATAAATCTACTTTCTCAACTAATTAGAAGTGAAAACAAAACCATGACCTGCTCGCATTGCGAGCAGGTCAATGCGAGCAGGACCAATGCGAGCAGGTCATGGTTTTGTTTTCACTTCTAATTAGTTGAGAAAGTAGATTTAATGTTGTTGTTGTTGTTGTTTACATAATACAGTGATTTAACCCCAATAACTCAAACTTTTGTTTTGAGTGGTTTTCAATTGAGTTTCGAAAGTAATTCGCGTTTTTCTTGGTTTGCTTTTCTACGCTCTGTGATTGGATAAACAACAACAACAACAACAACAACAACAACAATAAATCTACTTTCTCAACTAATTAGAAGTGAAAACAAAACCATGACCTGCTCGCATTGGTCTTCCCGCGTTTAGCGCCATTCACATGTATTTGCTTCGAGTTCCAATTGTTTCGCTGTGATTGGGTTGAGAGATGATTACGTAGACCAAATGAAAACTGTTCCAACTCACTCGGTCAAATTGTGTCTACCCTGAGTTACTGAATTATCGAGACTCTAATGTACGACCTAATCGTAGACGTTTCGCTTCGTCTTCTGATTTCAGTTTAATGAACTCGGCGTCTCCCTAGAGTTGCTATCTGTTACTTCCTCTAACGCGAGATCCTTCCGATTCGACGGCAGAAAGTATTTCAGTGAAGCTGTGTTGTCCAGCAAGGAAGGCGTCAGGACAGAAGACGGCGGAATACTGCATCTCGGGACAGATGGCAGTGTTGGCTTGGCAGAGATTCAAAGGTAGCAAATAAGATACAAAAGTCAGATCATTTTCAATTTTTTAAAAAATAAATCAACGTAAGGGCGCTTGTTTGTAGCAGGTCGAGCGGGAGGAAGCTCCTACTGTGACAACTCTTTGTTACTTCCAGCTGATCGTCATCTGTTGTTGCCGGGCACTCGTTCTGCGCCGTCTTCTGTGGGATGCTCCAAAAAAGCAGCTGTGATACGACCGCTGTTAATGTTCTCTGGGTAAAACGTAAATTAGTGGCGACTCTCTGGAAATATATTAAGTCTGTCATAGCTTGTTAGAGGTCTGTCATAGCTCACGCACGTGTTCCTTGGCTGGTCACAGTCTGAAAATAAGTTAACGCTCAGAATGTTTTTCTTTTCCTCAGCGCATTCCTTAGTACACCTGGAGTGGACAGGCAGTTGATCAGTGAAGAATGGATCGCTAATCATTTCGGATGGATAGTTTGGAAACTAGCCGCCATGGAGGTAGCTTTTCCGCAACAGTTTGCTGGAAGGCAAGTTTTGTGTTTGCTTACTTGGTTATGGACGTCGGCATTCTTCAAGTTCCTAATAAGCTTAAATTCATGGCAGATTAAATGTAGTGTACTTAATTAGACAAGATAACTGATTAATATTTTGACATTTTCTTCCAGATGCTTGACTCCGGACTGGGTTTTGTGCCAACTCAAGTACAGATATGACAGGGAAATTGATAATAGCAACAGGTAATACAATAGACTTCAGGTTTTTACTTTAAGTATGTCAGAACAATTTTGGAAGATGTAGCTTGTCGTGTAAAATCGCCTTTATGCTACAGAATTAACCAAGGAAAAGTGCCGGGTTGATGGGCAACTGTAATCGAAGATGTTTCAATTTCAAAGGCTCCGTGTAGAAACGATCCTATACTTTAGTGACTTTTTATGCCAATATGCATTGAACATGCAATTATCGTTTTGGGTGGCCTGTGAACGCCTTGAAGTTAAATAAACCTAAACTAGGCAATATTTTGAAAACAAAAAGTTATTTGTTAGGTGCAAAAAGACAAAATTTTCAATGAAAAATTCAAAAGTATTACATTTGAGACGTTTTCTTCCCGGTGCTCTTCATTTTGATTTCGATTTTTCGCTATAATTTCTTAGGTCTGCTTTGAAGAAGATACTGGAGCGAGATGATGTGTCCAGCCGTACTATGGTGCTCTGTGTATCTAATGTGTCGGTAATAGATAATCAAAGTGACAGTGCTGCCCAAGAGAAAAAAGATCAAGACGATGAAAATGATGCTCAGGGAAACGCCAAGAAAACTGAGGTATCTGTTACTAAATTTGCTTTGTCGTTTAAATTAGTTTGGGTCGTAGAAATGACTCAGAGATTCCAACCCAAAGCAGTGCAAACTTCCTTCAACTCTTCAGCTGTTTCAATGCACCGCAGCTTTACAAACTTCAAAGGGAAATCAAAAAAAAAAAAAAAACTGGTCAAGGACTTCTTGTCATATTTGCTCCAGCTGATAAACGGCACATTTGATCAGACTTATGCCACCGACTGACGATACACAATTCACTTCAACTGTGATGATGACCTCTGCACTGGTTATCGAAATCCTTTTCACAACTACACTCACCTGGACGACCATAGACAACCTATTTATGACTACATTTAATACTCCATAAATTCATGTTATTGAGGAGATCAGAGCACACCTGTGTAAACAAAAATCACGTCATACGTCCTGATCACAGCTAGGCTTCATATCTGTACTATACCACTTTACTTATTCTACCAAATCTTCAATCAAATTTCCAGCAAAGTTCCGCCGTCATGGAATTAACGGATGGGTGGTACGGCATGAGATGTTTATTGGACAGACCTCTCACAAAACTGTTGAATGACAGGAAGCTTGTTGTGGGACAGAAGCTGTGTGTTTATGGGGCTGAGTTAGTGGGATCTGAGCAGGCTGTGTCGCCTCTCGAGGTACACTTGTGTGTTGTTTTGTGTTTGCAAACAAAATTATTTCGGTTATTTTGCTTGAATAGTATGCTGGTTGTTTGAAAAAAAAAAAATGTCCGGCAGCCAGCCAAGCTTCAAGCCCACTGAGGCATGAATTGTCTGATAAGTTATTCCGCCAGCCAGAAAAAGACCTTGCAAAAAAAAAAAAAATTGCAGGCCATTGATTTTCATCATACACGAGAATAATTTGCAAACCTCAAGGTAGCGAATTAGTCATAGTGAATAATTGTGATAGGGTCGTAGAAAAGTAACTTCTAAACGGCGGTGGAAAAGATGGGGGTTAGAAACACTCTTTCCACACAAAATTGTACGATCCCTCACCTTTCAGCCTCAATGCCAAAACACTCGAACCCATGACACCATCTTTTATAAGCGTTTTACGAAATATCATAGATTTCTGCACAAAGCAAGCCAAGAAACAAATTGTCGTCAACAACCGAGTTGGGTGCCCTAAGTCACTTCTTGCCGTACAAATCTCTCAAATAAGTACGATCTGTAAAGTAAGGTCTGTAGTTTTTCCTAAAGCTTAGCCTCTCTTCCATTAAATTCTATTGACGCTATTAACGCTTCACTTTCGTATCAGGCCCCATCATCGTTAATGCTACGGCTTCACGCCAACTCTACCCGACGTGCACGATGGGATGCGAAACTGGGATTCCATAGTCACACGCATGCGTTTCCACTACCGCTGGCTTCTTTGTTTGGTGATGGTGGATTCACAGGCTGTGTGGATGTCATCGTCTTGAGACAGTACCCTGTGCAGGTGACAAAGTTACCGACTGCTTTTCATTGGTCAATAACTGAAGCACCTTGTGGATGTGAATGTGGACTCAATCTTTGTTTTTTTTTTTTGTTTTTTTGTTTTTTTTTTGAGCCGACCATTGTTGTTAACCGTTTATGTAAAGGTTGGGTGTTGTTAAGTTATGAAACTTGCAAACTTCACGAGCGACAACAGAGGTTCCACAACTAATGTTCGTCCTTTTGTTTGGTTGGGTTGTTGGCATTTTCATTCGAGTAATACCCACACAACCTGTGTTTAACCCTTTAAGCCCTAACAGTGAGGAAAATGAAATTTCTCTTTACATTGTCACTACTTGTTCAAACATTCAAGTGATGAGAATAAAGGAAATGATCACCAAGGATAACATGTCTTGATATTAAGACAAATTCTCCTTACTAGTTCCATAAGAAATCTATGGAGAACAGTAAGGAGAATATGCACATTTTATATTAGGGCTTAAGGGGTTAAAGGACCTCAGTCGTTCATAAGTTTTGTTTCCGTTCACACATTGTTCAGGCTGAATACCTTAAAGGGAAATGTTTCTACGACGTATTTTTTAGTTATAGCTGGCTTTTAATAGAGGATATATAGTAGTAATAATATTTGCTTTCACAGTGGATGGAAAAGATGCCTGATGGTACAAACATCTTTCGCAACTCTCGACTTGAGGAACGAGAAGCCAAGAGGTTTGAAGCGGATCGGCATCAGCGAAGAGAAAAACTTTTCCTCAAGATCCAAGAAGAGTTCGAGAAAGAATATCGACAGCCAGGTTAATATTTTACAATCCTTAGCATTTTAGGAAACAAGAAACCAATTTTTTAAGGGCACTCAGGCAATATGTTTGGATCTCAAGTTTGCCCCACATGTTAGAGAAATATGTCGAATAGTCAGTAAGTGACTCTCTGTGACAAGAAGATTTAATAAACTTCATTTGATCCCCATTTTTACGTCAAGTATTTGCTTTTTTGAGTCAAAACAGGGCTGTTTTACTCAAGGCAATGTCATCCCAGGGCAGAACATATTACCTATTTTCCTTTTTGGGGGGACATACCTTTAGTTTTTGTTTTTCGCAGATTAACAACGACACCCGGTTTGTTTGTTTTTTTTCAGAGACAGAAAGGAGAAGGTCTGCAAGATTTCGCCGCCGTTCTTTTTCATCAGATCATTTACGACTTCTGCATGACGGGAAGGAGATTTTCGAAGCTTTGACCCAGGCCTCCGACCCTGACGCAGTGAAGGTTTGTGTTGCTGCAATTTCGACGCAGCGGTGAAGGACGCACGAGGGGCAAGGTTCAGGGACATAAAACGGGAAAATGTCTCTTGTTGTACAAAGGGACTGGTCACACTTGAATGGTTCCCTTGTGCTTTGCTTCGTGTGACCGCTACTCTGTGATTCGCTTTGTGTTTGGTTTATTTTTGAGCGGTTTGGAGCAGGGACATGTTGCATTAACAGACGAGTTCAAACAAGGTGACAATCGCCTTTTGCTTTTTTTTAACTTTTATCTTGTGCTGTCCCCCTCAACCCAAACTATTTCAACTGTTGGAACAAGTTGCGGAATCAAATGATTGTCGCCGCAACAACGCCTCTTGCTCGCTTGACTTTTCTCCTCCTCTGTGTCAACCTCAAGATGTAATTAACTTTTGACGCTGAATGTCAGTGAAATCCCCCAGACGAGTTTACTCTAGAGTTTGGCAATGAGGGATTATCGCAAATAAAAACAATATATTTTAGTGTAAATTTGTAGCAACGCGTCAAACGTAGCGTTCAAATTTTTTCCAAGAAAGCTTATGTTCTCATTACAAAGCTGAGCATTTGATCGACATTCCTTCTTGTATTACTGTTGTTTCCCTCCGGGGCAAACCAGACTGAGTAGTTCTTTATTTTGCACGCCACCACCTTGATTTAACATGAACGCTTACGTTTTTATGCTGGAAATTCAAATATCTTGGGTCCTCTTTTCGTGAAATCAAACTCTCTGAAATCTCCGAAGGGGCCCTTTGGACCCTGAAGCCAATTTCCAGAACGTTCAGCGTGGACGTTCAGATATCCAGGCTTCGTCATCCTCGAACACTAACCGTCTCTAGATTTAGTGTTTAACTGACCCGAATAACAAGTAACAGAGGAGTGGTTCTTTGTGTTTCTGCTTTTCTAGGATTACCTTGACGAACGCCAAATTCGCGCACTTGAAGAGTACAAGTGCTTGTTACAGGAGAGGAAATGTGCAGAATTACAAAGCAAATTTGAACGCGTTTGGAAGGAACAACAAGAAGAGGTATCTTGGTATCTTGCTGGTTTAAGGTGTTGAATTTTGGCTTTGTGTGGCTGCTTTGTTTGTCCTCTTATCAGCATAATGTCCGTAACGGGCGATTGCTTTTTGATTCCCACTTCGATCGCGAATTACGTTTTCTTTTCCAGGAAAAAATAAAACAGTTCGTGATAAGATTACCAGATTTAGTGGATTGAAGCTCGTTTTGGCTGATTCCCCAAAATTACACAACTACCGACATATTATATTTATACCTAATCGTACCTTTTTGGTACGCTTCGGTGGCATATCAGGCGAGTTTGGACGAGCCATGGTTCGTATTTTGGCGAGACGCAAAATACCCATGGTGAGACCAAACGAGCTTGATATGCTGCCGAAGCGTACCAAAAAAGGTGCGATTAGGTATTTACCGTACCCAAATTCGTCCTAAAACCCGGCGTTTTTTTTTCAGTTACCGTGATCAGTCAGGCGTTGTAGAGCGACGTGTGTTTACACTTTTCTGGTCGTCAATACTCTTCTCTAACTCCTCATCTGCCATTTTATTTAATTCTTTTGTTTGGAGTTTTATTTTCTGAATCTTGGAAGTCCAAGTTAAGAAAGAAATTTGGAAAATCTGGCTCCATTTTGAAACCAAAAAAGTTTCAGCGCTGTCCGTAAAGTTCACGCGAGCGCCCGCCAGTGCAGCTGCTTCCAATTTTGGCGCGAAATTGTATTTTTTCCCCTCTCTTACCGTTAAACAAATTACTTTCTCGTTTAACAAATGTAATAGTTTTACGTTTCGTTGTATTTCTGTTGTAATTTTTGCCTCTAAAGTCTGCAAAAAAAATGCGATTTTCACAAACTGTCCATGATATCGTAGGATATCAGGTCAGTGACTTGATATCGTTGAAAATCAGTAAACAAGGCTTCTGATTGGCTAATTCACAATTTGGGTACGGTAACTGTAGAAACAAATACAACCTATATACAAGAAAATCTCAAACTCATTGTAAATTATCTGTTCTGTATCTACTTATACTTTTCAGCGTCAGCTCCAAAGAAATGTGGTGCCTTTGTTGAAAGTTCGAATTGCCGACTACTTGTGTAAAGGCCAGGCTAAGCAATGTAAGTGGTTCTAGACGTAATCCATGACGATATTATTAGCCTACACACCAATGGTAAAAGTCGGCTCACGGCATGGATTATTAGCTTTGAAGTTGTTTCTAACTTTCGATTCCGTGGATGAAATCCTGACGTGTGACCATTCAAATGAAAGCTACTGTTGCTGTATTATGCTGTACAAGGTGCTTCTAACTTTGAAGTCTGTCGTGAAGTTTTACAATTCAACTGGATACCTGAATTCTTTGCAAGCCTAGTGGCTTAAAACTGCCTAGCTTAAACCGGTTTTCGTAGCATAAATTGACTAGGAGCATTACTACTTACTTTAGGATGAAATGCTAGTCCAACACAGCATGCCCAGGATAAAGTGACTAGGAGTATTACTACTCCTCCCTGGATGGAATCTAGTCCATCACAAAATACCCAGCATAAAGTGGCTAGGAGCATTACTACTTACCCGAGGATGAGACGCTAGTTTGCAAGGTTGTCTCCCCTCCCCCTCCAAATTCGTTTTGTTAGGATTCCCTGGCGTTTCGCCGGTACTCGTTTATACACATGGTTGAAGAGAGGCAATGCGAAGTTGGGTTGCCTGTGTAAGGAAATGACATGACACAACGCAGGGGCCAGCCCCTGAACCACTCTGAACCGATTAAGGGTCTCGTCGAAAATCCGAAACACTGACGTCCTCAACGGTTCCATTTCGTTTGTCCAAC
Organism: Siderastrea radians; assembly: GCA_964017195.1. Taxonomy (NCBI): domain Eukaryota; kingdom Metazoa; phylum Cnidaria; class Anthozoa; order Scleractinia; family Rhizangiidae; genus Siderastrea; species Siderastrea radians. The sequence goes on along the minus strand of OZ024894.1, from coordinate 1,532,800 downwards.
ATTTTTCGTTGCAGATGCAGTATTGAGTATTTGGCGACCAAGCGAGGAAGTTATGCATCTATTGAGTGAGGGATCACGGCTGAGAATATACCACCTCACAGCAGTCGGGCTAAGGTATGTTACATTTTGCATTAGTCCCATTTTACACGTCATTGAATGTTTCCCTCATTCATTGAAATGTTTTCCCTCTTGGTGTAAAACCATGGATACTGGTAATTGCATCGATTGGACAGTGGATGATGAGCACGCAAACGAGCAAACCAGATCGAATAACTAACTGACGAGCTTGTGACTGACTAACTGACTCACCGACTAACCGAATCACTGACTTTCTGTGTGACTGACTGACTTCACTGACCTACTGACTGACTGACTAACTGACACTAACTGACTGTCTGACTGACACCAATTGACTGACTGATTGACTGACTGTCTGCCTGACAGACTGACTGTCTGCCTGACTAACTGACTGTCTGAATGACTGACTGGCTGACTGTCTGCCTGATGGAATGACTGTCCGACTGACTGACTGACTGACTGACTGACTGACTGACTGACTGACTGACTGACTGACTTACTGACTGTGTTCCCTCAGCTTGAGGATGTAAGGGTGTATTTCCTAAGTGACTCAGTATTAATTGATTTCTTTCCTCAGATTTCGACAAGGTACTTCTGAATTACAGGTGAGCAGAATTACTGAGGAAAATAGAAAATGTGCCGCAAACAGTGCTCTATCCTCCATTAAGTTAATTTTTGCGTTTGTGGATTGAAACCGTCAGATTTGGCCACTCAAATGATAACAGTGTCTTCCAATCCTGTGGGGCTGTTTTTTGTTTGTGCAATAACTCAGTTTTTACTGCTAAATTCGAATCTTTAGTAAACTTCGATTCGCATAATTTGGTTTTTCTTTTTGTCGATTCACCTTCCCTACAGTGTGAACGGGAGTTCTCTTGTTCCTTAATAATCTTGATTCTTAATAATGAACGAAATTAATAATAATGATTCTAAATATATGATTTTCATATATTCATAACTTCAATGAACAAAGTATAGGACAAGAAAATGTAGCTGTCAATTTATCTTACAGTTGACTCCCGGTAACTCGAACCCTCAGTAACTCGAACCTCCCGTTAACTCGAAATGGCTGTTTGTTTTTTTTTTTTTTTTGCCTTCAGCTCATTTTCTTTATAGTTTTACCTTCGATAACTTGAACTCCTGACAACTGAACCTTTTACGATTTCTCTTGAAGGTTTGAGTTATCATTAGTCAACTGTACACCTGTATGACAAATGGACACAAGACTGATTCTACTCTGGCATCTGTACATGTATGACCGCCATCATTTTAATTAACAAACAAGTTCTTATCCTTACTTCTTAAAGCTTTCAGCAACACGAACCACTCGATATGAGACGTTAACAAGTGACCCAGATGTGGCAAGACTGAGCTACGTTCCTCGCCAGGTTTGAACTCTTTATTTTGAGCCTTGCTACTCAGGATAACACGAGCAAGCAATGTATTGTCAATATCGCAGAGGCGCGTTCGTCAAATGGTTGTGAAAGTCTGTGTCAGTAACACAGTGCAATCTTAATATGCATCTTTTCACGTGTTTGTACACTTCCTAGCTTATCAGCTAATCTCAAGAATCTCAAGTGTTCATCAGCTTAGCGATTTTTTTTCTCTTTCTAGGCCTGTTCTTTTGGTGAGCTGCGTTGTGGTTCGTCCCAGCAGTGCTCAGAAGTGGACATTGTCGGATTAGTTGTGTTCTGCAGCCCTCTGTCTTCCTTCTCCACCTCGAGGTTAAGTGTTTATTTTCTCTTCTTGGCCCAGCTGTTAAAAGCACGATTAAGCTAACCCAGGATCAAAAATATTTTTGCCCTTCAGTTTTAAATTGGACTTTTCTTTACCGTAGACTTAAAATTATCTTTCAAAAACATTTTGAACGAGTAAGTTTTTCGTCATGGATTAGCTTTAATCGGCTTACGAATAACCGGGTCCTGGTGGTTAAAAATAACAAACAATTATTACAGGAGCGTGCGTCGGATACGCCTTGATAATCAACGAGGTACGTAGCGCCGATATTCGTTTCCAATAAACGAGAGTGGAATAATAGTTTTATTTAATTCTCAACTTTGGAATCGTTGCTAATATTTTTTGCCGTATTTTTAATCAATACGTTTGCTTCACGGCGAAAACTTTTTAATGCTGCGACACTTGACGTGGCATCCGGTTTTCTTAACTCTTTAAGCTCCAATATCAACATACATGTTCTCCTTACTGTTCTCCATATATTTCTTATGGTACTAGTTAGGAGAATTACCTTGAACATCAAGACACCACATCTTAAGCGATCATTTCCTTGATCTCATGATCTGTATGTTTAATTAATTAGTGGTACTGTAAGGAGAAATTAGAACGTGTGGAGAGGGACAGGGAGGCGGGAGACCGGGAGAAAAGGGGGCGGGAAGTATACGGGAGGCGGGAGTAGAGGGGCGAGGAGCGGGATTTCCAAGGTGGCGGGAAGCGGGAGAGAAAGGGAAAAATTACACAACATTGTGCAATATTTCGCAGTCGAAAAAGCACAAAGAGGCGGAAGCCAACAGATACAACGCAGGAACGGGGATTAAAGGGAGGTTTAAACCTCCCTGCCCCCTCCCCCCTAACCTGTGTGTGGTGAACCAATGAAAAAACTAGAAATTGAATGACAGAGATGTTTAGTGTTTATATACTAATAAGGTAATCGACTTTGTTTGTTTCAGCTCTAGTATACAAACGGTTTACCTGTCAGACGAACACAGCAATTTGGTGGCAGTAAAATTCTGGGGAGGAATGAAGGTATTGAGTCGAACTTCCCTTCTTTCTCTGTTCTTTCAGTTTAGTCGGTTATACGTTTATACGCTCTGCAGTCAGCTTTCGTTGTAACGGTAACGGTCCAAGCGCCCCAAGTTTACTTTATATATACATCGAAAAGCTAGCCTAATAGCGGAGTCCCTAAACAGAACGGAAAGGGAGGCTGTGTTTAGTAATGGCAACTGTCTTGTTTAGCCGAGTGAAACAGCAAATGCTCAAAGATAATCACGTAAAGTGCAGTAGTTTTGTGGGGAACGTAATCGAAAGGGAAAAATTCTACAGCTGTTAGAGGCCAAAGATCACAAATTCTGCATTGATTAATTATAAAATGTTGTAGTTGTTTGTTTTGTGACAGTCGAAACAGTAAACTTGTGCCGTTGAACAGAGTAAAGTGTCCGTAATGGTAGTTTTTCACTCTGTCGCCTAATTTTTAGGTGCACAGGGGCGTTAGTTTTAATATCGTAATGTGAGAAAAAGACGGTTGTATGAATTGTTTGCCTAAACGTAAATGCTTGAATCGCACTCAGATTGTCACGTATGCATAAGACACTCATACATTTACGTAATCTCTTGAAATGTTGAATCTGTATAATCTCTTGTTTTCTGTAGCCACGTAAAGCCAGTAAACTTACCCCCGCACGCACGTAAAATTACGAGATATTGAACTTAAATAGCGTTTTGGTTTGTCGTTGCTTTTGTCGTGGTTGTTGTTATTGGTTTAATTCAACTTTCGGTAACCGTGCATCTCATGTAAGGGGTGTTGTAATCATTTAGTCGCCTTGTGCTACCGAATTTGGAGAAAATAATCTTCCTCTCCTCCAGTGATGACGTTTTTGGATTAAATGAAACAGCAAGGAGATAATTGAGAAAACAGCTAAAACGTTTGGAAAACATAGTAAGTAACTTAAAATCCCCCTCCCCCCCCCCTCCTAAAAAGCGCCGCCGGTTCTAGTCACTTGAAACTTGACCTTTTTTTTGTTACCACAGGCGGTGGCTGTAGAGGATCTTGTCAAGCCCCGTAGCTTCATCTGCTGTAGTAACCTGTCGGTTCGTCCAGATGAACGGCTTCAGTGCCCCTCTCTGTCCTTTAGTGAGCTGTCGAGCTTGACTCTTAAACCTCGTGAGCCGCACCTACGATCAGCCCTGAACAAGCTGCAGCAAGATATACCGGTTAGTGCTTTTACTGTATTTTTAAGTGGGTTTATGTCAAAGCGCAATTTCCCTTTAATAGAGCGGTTTTCAATTGAGTGTTGGTGTGGCTTCACTACGCTCTGTGCTTAAAGGTACTCGCTTCACTTTCTTTACCAGCCCGATGTAAAACAAAAAAACAAAACAAAACAAAAACAAAAAAAACAACAATTGTGATTTGTTCGCACGCGTTTTTCCTGTGTTTGACGCCAATTACTTGTATTTACTTCATTCGACTTGTGATTGGTTAGAGTAATAACTTTCGTTTTAGTTATACGACACTCAATTGAAAACCGCTCTAAATGAATTATTACGCAGAATAAGCTACCTATTTTCATCCTAAATCGCTTTCTAAACTACTGGTCATTTCGAAGTGATTTCATGGCAATTTAAACGCGATTTTGAAATGTTGCGCATCGACCAGAGAAAGGCTCGTGCGATACAAGCATAATATACACCAAGTTTCTTGGAGATTCCCACTATTTATAATAAGGCAGCAATGTCAACAAAAATCGCACCCAAAGTCTTATCAAAATTGATGCGTAAACAGGCCTTGTTTGTTTGTTTTCAGGATTTGAATCTTTTCATGGCTGGTATTCAGGAGAAGTTAACTGCCATGCTGCGCCCTCACCGAGCGTCCCCGTCAGCGGATGTGAAAGTTAACACAGTGCGCATGTACGGAAAATCTGCAGACACGGCTCCCACTGGCTGGATACAAAAGTTTGATTCTGCTGCAAATAAGCAATCACCAGATGCCATGAACACGTCACCTTCTTCAGGGAAAGTTAGTACCAGCATAAAGAATTGTGTTGTGGTTCACATCGCGGCCATTAGGAATACTTTGCCACATTTTGTGGAGTGAGAATCAGAACTCCTCAAACTAATGATCGTAATGATGTGTTATAGAAATCTCCCAGTTTCAAGGCGGCAATACACGTGAACTTTTAGGAAACAGGAGAAGATTTAAGAAAGAAATAAGAGGGATTAAATTTTTGTACACACCCCCAGTCAGTCCAGCCCCACGCAAGAGCATGTAGGGTTGTTTGTGGACTGTTTTGGTGACCAACTATGAATTATTAACTTTAAATTTTAATTTTAGCTCACCTTTAATTCCTAACAATTTTCAATTTTCGTAAAATTGAAATTTCGCAATCAATTCCCCTCGCCCTTCTTTTTCTTTATGTTCACTTTAAAAATCGCGAAAAAATTCTCTCAGATTTATGGGAGCTCGCTGTATGATCCGATGGTAGCATTTTTTTTTTGCATTGAATGACATCTCGTGGAGATAATTAAAAAAGGCTAAAACGTTGGGGAAAAAAAAGAATCTACTCATATTTCCCCCCTTAAAACCACGGATTGATATTTCCAATATAAAAACAAGCAAAATATCTTCACAATTCCTACATAATAACGAGAATTTCATTACTCTTTTGAGATACACTGAACAGTTCTACAAAATACAAGATATGAGACTTTAGTGATTCATCTTCGATCTAATTCTAGGAAAACTGCTCAAGCTTCAACGGTCAAGAAGATCGCTTAGTTGGATTCGCACAGTCAGCTGTTTGTAACTATGGAAGAGAGGAGACCCACGGATTTCGTCACCCAAGAGTGGAGGAGCACTCAGATCTCGCCGCGACTCACGTTAAGTCGAGCAAAGCAAAACGGAAATTGCTGGACTACATCGCTGAGCCACCGCCACTCTCGCCTCTCCCCAGTCCTATCCCGGTTAGTGTCAGACGAGAATTCAAAAGACCGAGGCAAGTTGGAAACTCAGGGAATGTGCGTCCTGGACAGTAAAAGGATTTAGGATTTATCGGAATCGAACAGGACGTCAAAAGCCAAGCTGGGTTTATTAACCTATTCACTTCCGGAACCAGACCTTCAATCAGTTAATATTCTTCAATTAAGAATCTGGGTAAATTCACAAAGATAATACTATCTTTGGCGATCGATTTAAAGTCACTTCACCTTCTCTTTTATGCTGCCTTCCTCTGTTCTTTTTCTTTCTGTTCCTCCTTCCTTTTTAACCCCTTTACTCTCAAGAGTCCCCAAGATGAGAATTCAAGACAAGTCCAAAATTTCATTTTGTAAAATAGTTAAATATAAATAGTGCCATGTGAAATTACTGCTAAAGGGGTTTCATTTAAATGGTCACACCATATGATTTCATCCATAGACTAAAAAGAACCGCTTTAAATATCTCCATAACTGACTCTGGGAACGAAAGGGTTAAGCTATCTATATCATTTCTTTTTTAAGCTATCATTATTTGCCAGGACCCCTTAATCTAACTATCCCATTGATGCAATCAAACTTTCATGGCCCCTCGGTGGTTCCCTGTATAATTGTTTGAAGGAAACGTTTTGTCAGTATGTGTACGATCGACAGCGCACTGGTTGCCCCGGTAGCACTCGGATATCGTTCACATGCACAGGCTTTAGTTTGACTCGAGATTTTGGAATTTCCAAAGTCTACTCATGGCTCTGGCTCCCAGATAGCAAAGTGGCGAAAAGACCAAAGAAGAAATACTGTGGCACTTCGCCCTCAATACGACCACGTCGGCAACCTGTTTTTATTTGCTTGTTTGTTTGTTTGTTTGTTTTTGTTGTGGTTGATGTTTTTTTTCGCTCTAACAAAGCTCGTTCATTCATTTTGGACATCCTAAAAACTTTTTCCGAAAAGTTAGAAAACACAATTGCATGTAATGGAATACAGCTTCTTGCGTTGGCATAACAGAAGGGGAGTTTTAGTTTCTCAGAAATAGCTGCGGCAATGTTCAGTTTTTTGACTACAAAGTGTGCAAACACATTTATAACATGTATAATAAAATGCTTTGCGAAGGATGTCCCAAAACGACCACAGAAAAGCTGAAATCGGTTGATTATGATATGATGTGAATTGAAGTATGTTTTGACAGGAAAATTGAATATAATTATATTGTTATTGATAGAATAAATACTCCCTTTTTACCCAAAGAGAGACAATACAAGGATAGTTGAGCGAAACCGAAACGCGCAAGGGAGCGAGCGCCAAAATTGAGTCGCTTCTTGTAGGGCAAATCCTGCGCGCAGGCACGGCTTTATCTCGATTGTCCTTGTGAAAGGACGGGGGTGAGGGCTATAATTATAAACAAGGGCTATAAATAAGAGATACAAGTTATTTCACAAAACCGAAAAGGTATTTTTTTTTAACAAGAGTATATTGTCGTTTATTGTATAGTTACGGTTTATAAAGGGAAAACAACCCTGTTTAGTTACATCCTTAAGTGTTGAAATTTGTTTATCCTATATTTGTTAATGTTGGGTTTAAAAGATGCGTCAATAAAGTTATTGTGGAAGATAAAAGTGCAATCACGGCATCGATTTAACTCTTGTTTCTATGATTACGATTCAGTCCATTTCCCAATAATCAAAGAATAAATTATTCCCTACATATTTGGAATGACCTTGTTGTTCGAAGCTTTTTCAGAACTCCGTCTTTAAAAAGCCTTTTTTTCATACACACAACAAGGCATCCATCGTCGCTGGACAAGGCCTAAATAGCGTGACCATCCGGGTAATGCCAGCGAGCAACATAACAATACCACACATTCCCCCCCCCCTCCCCCCAGTCATGTCTTGGATAGAGACTTTATCTTAACTAACGAGCCAGTTCTGGAGTACAACGTGTAAAAGTTCCGAAATTTGAATGTTTGCAAGGGGTAACAGCACAGAGCTTTGTGACCACAATGGGTCACAAAATCAACCGCTGTGGTGATAGCTCCTCGGCTGACTGGGTGTCCACAGCGTCCAGCATTTCCTCCTGTGGGTGGGGTTTGCGATCAGTGTCGCCTTCTTCTGTCCCTGCGGCTAGGGGATCAGGAAAGTCCTCTAGTGGTCTGGTCGCAGGCTGTTTCTCTCTAGTTTGGCGCAGTTAAGAGGCTACAGTGATCATCTACGGGTTTGGCCTGCTTATTACGGGCAACTGACTTTCTAGTAATTGATGAGTACTTCCCCAGAGTAATATTGCTATGGATGTCGCCTGATTGTGAGTCGGGAAGGCCCAAGAAAACTTCGTGAAGTTATCTGTAACAACCAGGATATTCTCATAACCACCTTTCCCCTTCTATATACAGATAGAGGACGTTAATAATAAGCAACTCTTTATCGGCTCTTTAGTGAGGATTGATTCCATGGGAGCTCTGTGGGATCAGAGGCCTTGCGCTGAATAGACCCACAACTAGCTACGAACATCTCTATTAACTTTGCCATTAAGCGGTCAGTCGTGTTTCAGGGTGTTGTCGAAAGGGAGGCGACTTGAAGGTAATCTTCAACTTTGCTTAACATTGAATTCCTTTTAGTTTTAAATCAGAAAGACAAGCTTATATAAAATCGGGAAATAAATAGAGAAATAGATAGACTTTATTTAACTGAGCTGCCTCAACAGTCTTAGCTTATAACTGTAAAACCTTCGGCCCTCGGATTCCAGATCGAATTGGCATTTAGAAATGCGAACGCTGGTTTTTGTCAAGGGAGGAAAACCGGGAAATCAGAGAAAAACAGCAGGAGCAATGGTGAGAGCCGACACAAAAGGTGTCTACTCAGAGATTCGAAACCGGGCCACAATGGCCGCACCCGGCTGTTCTCCTTAAATTAGACCTATTCTTAGGGGCATCCAACGAGAAAATTCTAGCAAAATACCTGAAATATCATTTTCTGCCTTCTTAGATTGTTTCAGAGCTTTTTAACTGCATATTTGTGTAAGGTAATACAGAATGATCTGTTCGGCGTTTTTAGCTCCAAATTTTGGCCGCAGAAAATGGATGTTACTAAAACGGGGAATGGGGAATGGGGAATGGGGAATGGGGAATGGGGAATGGGGAATGGGGAATGGGGAATGGGGAATGAGAAATAGTGGTCAGCGGTAATACCTAAAAAATTAAGTTGGAGTCTGCGCAGTACGGCAAAGAGACGAGGAGTGCACGTGGTAAGCGAAAGATGGAAGGTAAAAATGTTTATCGGTCAGTTTTTCCTGAGATTTTGGAATTATTGAGTTTCTGTTTATTAAAATTAACCAAAACTATTGAATTGCAGGTAATGAGAGTGACAATAATGTCTAGGATCACGAGGTCATCATTATCGACGGGTTGGTGTAAAAAGATTCGTATCACTTTGAGTACTGTCGCTTCGAGTTTAACTTACATGTTCTCTGTATTTTGATGTTTTAGCGACGAACAAGTGACAGAGGATGATTCTATGTTTGAACTGGCGAGAATGAATCTTTGTTTAAGGTACGAAAACGTAGAATACGGCTTGAAAATTTAAACCGACGGCTGCTTAACTGTTAAAGTACTTGCCATCGAATTTTGAATTGACTTTAATGGCGTTTATATTTGAGTTACAATCTAGATTCATTTATGGTTTGCAGAAAGAAGTGAGTGAAGAGACTGCAATATTAAGCTGTTCTTCAATTAAAAAGAAAATACCCCAGAGACGAATTATGGAGAATAGCTCAATATTCTAGTCACTTCGCTGAGTTCTTTCTCAAACCATAAATCAATTTACATTGTAACTCAAATATGAACGCCATTAAATTAAAATCAATTCAAAATTCGATGGTAAGTGCTAAAAATAATTTAGCGCGGTCAGTTTCAATTTTCAAGGCGTATTCTACGTTTTCATACCTTAAACAAAGATTCATTCTCGCCATTTGCAAACATAGAATCATTTTCTGTCACTGGTTCGTCGCTAAAACGTCAAAATATACAGAACATTTACTCTTGGTTTTGATAATAACACTCGAAGTGACTGTACTCAAAGTGATACGAATCTTTTTACACCAACCTGCAGCTGTTGATAACGTTATAAACCTCGTGATCCTTAGCATTATCGTCGCTCACATTACCTGCCAAACAACAGTTTTGGTTTATTTTGATAAACCGAAACTCAGTAATTGTAAAACTCGGGAAAAACTGACAGATAAATATTCTTACCTTCCATCTTTCGCTTACCACGTCCAGTCATCATCTCTTTGCCGTACTGCGCAAACTCCAACTTATTTTTTAGACATTACCGCTGACCATTGTTTCTCATTCCCCATTCCCCATTCCCCATTCCCCATTCCCCATTCCTCCTTTTAGTAACATCCCGCAGAAAATTTTAGGAAACAGAATCCTATCCGCCGAATTTCAGAGCTGCTGATGGCTCTCCAAAAATTCCAGGCTGAACTTATTTTGCACTCTAAACGACAGATTTGTCCCTCCAAAGACCATAGGAACTAATAAGTCTTCTTGTTACAAAAGTCCGAGGTGATGTTTCGCCAACTATAGCTTTCACTACAATTAAATCCGAATATCTCAGGCCATTTTAGGCCTTCCGAACAGGACTGGTATTCCCCGAAACGAACCGTTGGGTTCCCCTGAATTCTGTTTATGCATTATATAAATTTCGATTTTGTTGATAATCCTTTACAAAAAGGATATTTTTCCCACTGGGGAGCGATCAACCTAGTTTCCTTGTCTATTAGAGTAGGGATTAAAGAAAGTTGACAAGAAAAACAAAATCTGCGGCTGAAAAACAATTTAGCGCAAGATCTTTTGGCGTGTTTAATGGGACAATGATAGCTCTATTCCCAGACAAACTCAATGTACACCAGAAAAGAAATGTCTAAGAAGCTTGGAGAATGCTGCGCTTCAATTACTAGAATGAATAATGGTACTATCGATTGCACATACCTTTATCGGGATATTTATTTAAACTGTGAATATTGGAAACTAATATGAGGGCCTGGGTAGCTTTGCTGGTATTTTTTAAGCTGAAAAGAATTTTTTTGTTTTTAATAATAAATTAATTTTCCTTTTATTCATTTAGACACAAACAACAAGAGTATTGTCTGTCGGTGTCTTCAATTTATTCACCATAAAGTACAGCCAATATTTACGGTGTAAAATAAAACATTTATTTTAATTTTTAATTGTGAATTTTTAAAATGCAATATACATGTTAATATTTCATTGTCGATGTTTTCCTTTTTATCGTTTTTAAAAGTAACTGAATATAATGTCATATAATTAACTTCTAAAATGTATCCTTTACCGCTAAGAGCCCCAACTATAAAAATAGAAAACCAGCCAGCTTTTTTTCCGATTTTCACTGACAAGAGGTGCATGAAACGAGGGGATTGCTATAGGAAATTAGTTCTCTGAGTCAAACATGCAATTTTTCTTCCAGATCGAAAGCTGATGAAACAAATTGAAATGAAATTCCAATCTACTGCGTTCCTGTTTTATATTGTCTGCCTCATTTCGGGGATGGACGCTCGGTCGATCGAGGTAAATAATATGATTTTCTTGATACCTTACAGTGGCGATGGTCTTTCTTTCTTTTCAATTTTCCTTTCTCTAAGAAATGCTTTCCGGGGGATCGAGAGGATGGCGGTTTGATTTCAGTCTATAAAATAATTGTTAATTTGAGGAATAATGCATGTCTGAGAAGCTTTTTCCTCTGAATTCCATGAAACAGAACAACTACTATTGGTTACCTTGTGGCAGGAGATGATCTTTTCACAATAATTTCTTCACTTCGGAAATAATCATGCAAATTCGATGATTATAATTCCACGATTTTAATGTTGACTCTTGGACTCAAAAAAGTAGTAGGCTGTATATATAAGCGATACTAATTGTAACAATCTTCTGTTAGTCGGTTGAGAACTAGTTCGATATCATAGATCTTTGAATGAAGAAGAATGCAAGAACTGTCGATTCTTTTAAAGCTTTTCTTAAAACTTCCTTATTTAAGTTAGCCTTTCCTAATTAACTCACGGTGTTGTTTTTATTTATTCTTATTTCTGTCATTTTTTAATTCTATTTTAATAATTGTTTAATTGTAAAGCGCATTCGATTATTTCGTTATGGAAAGTGCCCTACACAAATTCAAAAATTATTATAATAATTGTTAAATTATTAGAAGAGCATTTAATATCAACTGTGTTCAAAAATTTGGCTTAGATGGATTCTCCAAATTACGACTTGGCGTGGCAGGCCCTCCACATGGCTGCCGCTGCTGCCTGTAGAGGAAGCACACCTTCAGGAGGAACTGGAAATTACGCAAATCGGGTGATGGTGAGGGATAACGCTGACCAGAAAAACTGCAGTTACATCTGTGGCCAAACGTCGTTCAGCATCTGTGACGCAGAGCTCTCCATCCACGGAACATCCGGGAAAGCTACAAAAAATGGTCAGGTGGTGGGCATGTTTTACAACTATGGCTGCAACAGGGTTCCAAACGCAGGAAATGGGGGAAGAGAGGCCTCTGGCGCTGACGGAGACATCATGACTGCTCCCAACACTTTCTTTGGTTACTGTTGCTGTCGAAAGGCATGAGCAAGAGTCAAAACAGAACAATTCGTTAATTAGTTCTGTGATCAGAAGTAAAGTTTTTGTAATTTCAAACTTAGTAGTGAAATGAAAATCAAGTCAATGCCTTAAGGGTAAAAATTAAATAATGATAGCAGAGCCTTAACGGAAATGTGCAGATGTATTGTTTCATACCGTTTGGAATAAACAACAAATAATAAAAAGGGTCTTGAAAGAGAAAGGTGTGCTCTGTTGCTTTGTGATCATTAAGAACTGCTTCTTTGCCATGTTATATTATGGTCCCAGCTTGTTGACCACTTTCCCTGCAACATTTTGCTTGTACGTACAGATAGCCACGTCTGCGATCTGGCCTGAATTTCAACAGTGGGATATTTCAACAGACCTTATAGGAGAGGGTTAACGGTTAAAGGCTAAAAGTTTGGCTTTTTTTTTTACGGCATGCGGTTAATTTCTTTCCGTTGCGGTTAAGCGGGACATCTTAAAAATTAATTTCCATTCTTTTGAAAAGTTAAAAATTAATTTCCATTTTGGTGATACACATTTAAGGTCATAAGACCATTCAGGGATGAAAAAAAAAGTAGCAAAAAACAAACAACCCCCTCCCCCCAAACAAGTAATTATCGTAAGAATTGTAATGTTGCTTTTCTTTTGCTACCAGGGCGGAATTCGTAGCCGTCGTAACTGCATTATCTACAAGACAAGACCCATAAATAGTCGTAACAAGAGGTCTTGGCACTTTCAAAATGACAAACCGTGGCTACAAAAATTGTTTTATGGTCAACTTCTTTTACGACTAACTGTCAAATCTTTTTCAATTTTTACGCCTAATAGGTGAATAAATAAATGTAAAGAAGATCCTCGCAGTTATTAACGCAACTTATGCAGTTGCGAAAACAAAGCCTGAAAAAATCAGGCTTCCCGGGATTCCAACCCTGACCTCTGCGATACCGGTGCAGCGCTCTAACCAATTGAGCTAACAAGCCAACTGGGAACTGGCTTTCTTTTCGCAACTGCATAAGTTGCGTTAATAACTGCGAGGATCTTCTTTACATTTATTTCTTCATTCCGCAGTTCAAATATATGAATCTCGTATATTCATAATTCATCTTCATCTTTCCCGGGTATATTACGAGCCAATTTAATGACCAGTTCCAAGTTGGCTTGATAGCTCGATTGGTTAGAGCGCTGCACCGGTATCGCAGAGGTCAGGGTTGGAATCCCGGCAAGCCTGATTTTTTCAGGCTTTCTTTTCGCAACTGCATAAGTTGCGTTAATAACTGCGAGGATCTTCTTTACATTTATTTCTTCATTCCGCAGTTCAAATATATGAATCTCATATATTCATAATTTCATCTTAATAGGTGAATAGTTGGTCGTTTTACGGCTAACGGTTAACCCCATTGAGATCCTCTTAGGCCTGGCTGGTGATTGATGCATCCCTGGTGACGCACACGATCGGATAGGGAAGTGCGGACGAAAAAAAAACACGTGAGCATGCCACCTCTTCAAATTTTGTCGAGAGATTGGGACTGGGAACGTGTCAGTTCGGGCTATTAAAAAATCCCTTGTAGTGAGTAGTGAGGGATCGAAGCTGGATCCAACGAAGGTATAGAACCGATCCTGAAAATAATTCCGCTTACAAACAAAGCAGCAGTCGAGAGAATCCCGGGAACAGCTCAGAAATATCGGGCAATTTTTTGTTGTGTATATATGTTTTTACTTTATATATCCAAATTTTCTGTTTTCGAATTCTGCATCTTTCTGTAACTGCCGTAAGGATCAGTCGCCTGTATACATTTTTAACAGCGCACTACCTCGTGCAAATTTGTATCGAGGCTCGCGTCGTAAAACCAATAAACACTCTGGCGCACGAGGAAGATAAATTACCATGGGATGCCTATCCGCGATAGTAGGGAAAGCGCGAAATGAGAAACGGAGCGAAAAAAATGCGTGGGGGCTGTGAAGAGACTCAGAGGCGCCTTTTTGGCTCTTCCTGGATCCCGCGTGTCTTATTTTCGCGTTCCCTTTCTAATTTTCGTGCAGTCACGTCCCTACTATCTGAGAGCCTGGAACAGGTTATGGAATGCCGTACACGACAAACCATTTGGAAAAGTGAAGCAACTCCTGAACCATGGCCATTAAAAGCCCCTATATTTACATATTTCATTGACCATACAGTGCGACACAAGCGGCCAGGAAAATATGTTAACAGACCTTCCATGCATGACTAGAAACGACATACAGCCTGAACCTACCAGGCTAACAACGACTTGAAACCTCTGAGACCGATCCACACCAAGTAGATATAACGTAGCAAGGCAATAATCCGGGAACAAAAGCTGCTTCTGTCCCATGGACTCTACAATCAGGTGACCTGGAACAGTAACCAGGAACCCCCCACCTACCCCTCCCTCTAACTTGACATTTTTTTAATTATTATCACTTAGAGCAAAATGTTGGATTGGGGTAGGGGTAGGTGGGGGGTTTCCCAGAAAAGTGAAATGATCCATCACCTGCACTGGCTCGCACTAGCTCTGGCCGCACACTGACCCTAGCCAAAACTAAAGACGTACGAGATTCTAGACTTGCTCTAAGTCGCTTGTTCTGGTTATGGAGGACGGTTGTGAATCAAAATGGTGGCTGGCTCGAAGACTTAATGATTTGCATCTCGCGCAATATACCCTAAATACTCCGCGCCGTCTTCAACTCCTTCTCACCTGAGTAGCCCACCTCCTTCTAAGTGAAGTTCTCGTGAGCGTCGGTGCAGGTGCTATTCGTGTTTTATCTTTCCTCCCCAAGGAAGAAAATCCATTCTTTATCTTTTTCGTATCTTGTTTTCTATTTTGCGTCAAATTTGCTTATGGAACCTTGTAGAGGAAGGTATTTACCGGCAACCGTTTGTCCCCAGGACTACCCTTCTGAACAAAAATTAGAGGGAGGACTGGTACCGATGGTTTCTAATTTACATTTCAATATGGCGGACAAATTGACGTTTTCCTGAGGGACGATTTGTTTTTGGTCATACCTTACATTTGCATTTTGATATAAGATTTCCAGTCTGTCGGAAGTAGCCACAAGATGATCTGTAAAAACGGTGTTCCCGTTCGAACCGTGCCTAACCTTCACGAAGCTGGTATGTGTGAGTGTGTTTCGAATTTAGCTCGATCGTTTACTTCGATCATTGCATGTGAATTCTTTGAAGAAAGTGAAAGCCAAGTTTAAATCCGAAATGTTGATCGACAATTTCATGGACTAAATGCGGCAGATGTTATATCGCTAAGAGAACAGCTATTTCGATCTTTGTTCTTATTAAAAATGCGTCTTAAAGACTATTCATTCAAAAGTAGACTGGCTAGAAAATTATCAGTGGATAAAATGGAAGCTTTCTATTAGGTCTGTGTTTGATTCAAGTCGAAGTCAGTTTTCAATTATATTTCATTTTGTGTTCGCCGATTTTGAGAATATCCTCGAAAAAATTTCATTAGCTGTGTTCAAACTCCCATCATTTCATGATCAGTCTAAGACACATGCACTTGAAGACATTTGAGCTTGTTTTAATCGTTTATTTGCCATATTTTCTTCTTATGTTATTATTATTTTTCATTTAGCATTTTCTGGTGACATACGAGAGACTACCCAGGCACTTGCTGATGGACAGGTGGATGGATACCTTTATATCAAATTTGCATTTAGCTTGAGTTGTATACATGTAATTTCTACCTGACAGTTTGCCTTTCTTCGTTTTATATTCACATGTTACATGATTCTGTAAGTTCCTATTTACGGTTAGCCTCCCACACAGTCGTTTTTAGGGGAGTCGTATCGCCCTCCTCTGTACAAACGCCTGCTTACCCAAGTTCGACATTCCTTTCCGCCGCTTAGCCAATCACAGTGTTCCTACTTGTGGCTGGAAGGTTGACCTTGACCCCAGGATGCTTTCGCGGGAACACATGCAGATAAACATGACGCGTGGCATAAATTTTAAAATGTTAGTGAACATCACCTCAAAATCGTTGAATGCAGGGATAACTAAGTTTCTGAAACTTTCAAATGGCACATTGAACTTAGATTTTGGAGAAATAAATTTATTTATGAGCGCGATTTGCTCTGCTTAGACATTAAATTTATGATATCGCGTTGCAACCGGGTGATTCAATAAACGTTATAACGTGATGCGCGGCATTACGTGAATAACTAATTTTTTCCAAAAGCATTGAATGCATGAATAAATAGTACATTTAACTTAGAAATAGTACATTTAACTTAGAAATTCAGGAATATCTGCAGAAATCCGTCGAGGGATTTTAAACTGACTGATAAATTCATCGTAAAAGATATAAGCTCTGTGTAATCACAAATAGCGATTGTAAACTAACAGTCCCTTCTGCTTAGGGAATTTCATGCGAGAAGAGCATGTTTTGGGATGCAAAATAGGGGGGCAAGATCGGGGACACGAGATGGGGGACATGGGTATGTGAAAACGGCGACGCAGGGTCGTGAGATCGGGGACACGGGTTATATAGCAGAAAAGCAGAAAAAAGTGGCTATGGACAGATCGAAAAAGCTGATTTCTTCCAACCAGAAGTGGTGCAAACATCGGCATTACGGTCTTGTGGCCCATGAAACACGTTGATTGAACATGCAAATTAGCTTGTAAAAAAATGTACAGGGCATGCGTAACAAGATGCAGAGCTGTCAATCATTTAAGTCCAGAGCGTATATCAATGTCATAACCATTGTGTTTGCTCTCAGCGTTCGAATCATCGACCTATTCATCAAGGAACAATGCCCGTAATTAGGAAGGTCATCGCAGTTTAACCTCTATTGTACAAACATAATTCACACCTGAAACTAACATAAACGTGAAAGCAGTATGAACATGTCGTGTGAAGTCCGTAGATTATTAAAATTCAGTTTGAATAAACGGGTAAACTGTTAGGAAAACAGGCAAACGATCGATCGATTATTAAAACGCAACCGCCAAAAGTAACAGAACAGCAGGCAAAGCATTGTATGTAATTCGTTCAAAATATAGGAAAAAAATTTTTCCATCTTTTCGTCAAAATCCTCTAGGTATCCAAATACTTGACAGCAAATTAAACCAGACACTGCAAGTGAAGATTTGAGCAGACTAAAACAGTGACCTTTGAAAACTACAGAAAGTCTGACACACATCTGCATGGCCTTGCAAGTAAACAACTAAGTTGACAAATGGCACAGGGCTGGCAAGAGATTGCTCCATTTCTTTCCCGGAACTCAGCCTCCACAAAAACTCGAATTATCAAAACCTCTCTTTTTTGTTAATACTGTACGCAAACACGTAAAGAAAATTCTTTGTTTAGACAACAGCAGATGACTGTGTAGATTTCCACACGACTCATGTAAGCTTAAGTGTATTCCCACGCGGCGGTCGCTCAAAGTTTTCTTTGTAACGAAATACTTTTTGCGCATTTCTGGTTCAACAGTTTTCGTTTCCTCTACAGCCAGCATTAATCTAAAGTGAGAGCATTTTCCGCACATTTCCACAATAGCAATTACTCCTATTGTCTTTTCACGGACGGGAAGGACAGCCTTATAAATCCCTTTTTGGAATATGCTGTATAATACTATTGAAGTCAAAGAGACCTGAAAATGGCGGCGTGCTTTGTGAGCGCGCACAGCATTATGGATACCCCACATTTTTCAGGCGACACAGTTCATGGGGCGCGAAACCGTAATCATATGGCTATTTTCCTATCAATCTGCATATACCTGCCAATCACGGAAAATACACGTGTCCCCTATGTCACCTCCCCATGCGTCCCTGCGTCCCACGTCCCCAAACACGGGTCCCTGCATCCCCATCCCACCTTTAGCCACAGCCTAGGAATGAGGCACTTTCTCAGTGTAGGCACAGGGAAAGCTTCAGCTGTAAATTATCCAGAAGGTCTTGCTTCCTTGGTGTGACTAATACATGTAGGGGCATGGTCTGTGAGGGAGGACTAATGCATCTGTCTCAGTGACTACATGTGATATTCCAGAAAAAATTCATACCCCTTCCCATGGAAGGGTTTTGGTTTGATGCCCTCCCTGCCAACCCTCTGAAGTCCAGTTTAGCTCCGTGCTTATTTTTGAGAAATTGATTTTTGTTTGCCTTTTTTTTCAGAGCCCTAAAGCATTTGATGAGTCCGGCTCAACTGCAGTACACAAAGCATCTGCCAATGGACACTTGGATGTTTTGAAGCTCCTTGTTCAGCATGGTGGCGATGTTGAGCTACCTGATATATCTGGGTGCACGCCATTACATGTTGCGGCAAGGAATGGACACCTTTCTTGTGTTAAGTACTTGGTTTTGCAAGGAGCAGACTTCCGAAAGAAATCCAAGAAAGGCAATACTGCTATGGCCATGGCTAAGGCAAACTGTCAACCCAAGGTGGCAGACTACTTGTCAAACTGTGGTAAGTCCTTCATCAGACAGCTGGCCAAAATGCCTTGTGCTGTTCCTAGGGGTGACCAGTAAGCTATATTATTAAGAAAAAGACCCCCCACCACCCTCAAGTGGCTAATAAATTAGAAGAACATGTAGGTTTAAAGGGTTTCTAAAAAAATGGGCAACTATGTACATAAAATTTTGAGGACAATTGGTTAGGCAATGGCAATATGCATGTGATCTTCTATTAGATCAATTTAATTATAAAATTTTTATAATCCTCTAAATTATAATTTCTTCAATGCCTTTGACTGGTAATGTTTGTGAATGTAAGTTGATTGGCTTACTTAATTATTTTAAAGGGGGGATTACATGTGGATACCTTTTTCCCCAAACGTTTTAGCCTTTTTTCTTAATTATCTACAGGAGATTTCACTCAATCCAAAAATGCTATTATAGGAACATAGTGCGAGTTCCCATAAATCTGAACAAATTTTTTCGCGATTTTAAAATTAAACGTAAAGAAGGAGAAGGTGGAGGAAAATTGATGAATTTTAAGAAAATTGAAATTTGTTACGAATTAAAGGTGAGTTAAAATTAAATTTTGAAGTTAATAATTAAGAGACGGATACCAAAACAGGCCACAGATGACCCCAAGTGCTTTTACGTGGGGTTGGCCTGTCTGGGAGTGTGTACAAAAATTCAATCCCCCTTTTCTTTCTTTCTTAAACCTTATCCTATTTCCTCAAAATTCAGGTATATCCCCCCCTTAAACTGTGACTCAATTGCAGGTCATCTACTGATTTTTGTTTATTTAGGGGTGTCTTATTGTAGAAAGGCATTTTTCAAATTTCTGATTTACACATTTTTTCTTTTTTTTTGACAGACAGAGAAAAGTTTGCATGGGAGGTTGTTTAGAGAAAGTTGTAGAGATGTTCAAGCAGTGCTGCCTGATATATTCATAATATATATTTAAAAGAAAGTTAATTGTATTAATTTAATGTCATGCATTAAAAAGCGAAAAAAATGTCTATGTACATGTACATGCCTGTACATTACCGCATGGTCTATTGTTTTCTTCAGACAGTGCTAACAAATCAAGAGAGGACTCTAGGTGTAAATGTTTTAAAGTGCACCTAACCCCAAAATATTTTATACGCTAATATAAATCTTTGCACCTATTTTAAAAACATTTCGCCATTATTTGCAGTTTTTGACTTTTTTATGGGCTTCAAAACTTACGACAAACTAAGCACCATTTGTCGCACGACCGAGTTAGAAGGGGCATGGGTCTATTCTTGATTTGACGTCACAAACTGCTTTGCATGCATGTTTACAAAGACTTAAGGAGGTGCAAATCAGTTTGTGATGTCAAATCCAGAATAGACCCATGCACTCACTAGCTTGGTCGTGTACCAGATGATAGCTAGATTTCGTAACTTTTACAGCCTATAAAAAGTCAAGACTGGGGGGGGGGGTTCATAAAAAAAAGACGTAATGCTTTTCGAACAGGTGCAAAGAGTTATTTTAGTGAAAAAATATTTTGAGGTTAGGTGCACTTTAAGCTGTTTTTTGCTCCTTGAAAACTGCTTGTTTTTTTTTGGACAAAAAGAGTTCCTAACAGAAACAAAAGGAGAGTTTTTTTGAAGAAAATTTCTTGCTAAGACAGTCGCTGCATCGGAGGCTAAAATACAATTTAAATGCCTTGTGTTGAAATGACATGTTTAAATGTTTCTTTGGGATTATGCTTCCTTAAATTAGGCTGATTTACAGTCTTCCACCCCATTCCACCCATTTAAGGACAGTGCATCCTTTTGTCACTGCACATACGTTCTGAAAAATGCATGGTTACCCACATTTTTCTTGTTCGATTCCAACAAGGCTAAGATCTACTTTTTCCCCACAGTCATAACCTTTGCAAAAATACACCTGTATTAGAAGGCACTGTCCTTAAAGAATAAAGATCTGTTCAAGCTATGAAACAGGCTAGTACAGTAGTAACCCATGTCAGCCATGGGCTACAATCAAGTTCTTTTCCAAGGAATCCTGGCAAGTAAGTAACTATTCAGATGACAGTGTACATGTATACGTAGGTACCGATCTACATTTGTGTCACATCAATAGGGCCAATTTGAAGCAATATTGTTTTTAACTCTTTAAGCCCTAACGTGATGAAAATGAAATTTCTCCTTACATTGTCAATACTTATTCAGACATGCAAGTGATGAGAATAAAGAAAGTGATCACTAAGGATAAGATACCTTGATATTTAGAAAAATTCTCCTTACTAGTTCCGTAAGAAATGTATGGAGAACAGTAAGAATGTGCATCTTTATATCAAGGTTTAAAGAGTTAAAGAGGCGTGAAAGTGTTTTTAGCTGTGCGTAGCCTACACATGACTTACCTAGAATGCACATGTCATCTGAGTAAATTCAAATTCTATTTTACATGTAAGTCGCGCGCGCAAAATTCAGGAAGTTAAAATGCCACGTAAAATCGCGCAAACCGGAAATAAGATGTGCATGGAACATTTGTTTTTAGCTCGAAATTATGCTCGGTGACCTATCCTGAGTTTTTGCATGCATGTAACATCAAGTGTGCCAATTCAAATAAAAGCGTTTTGAGAAAAGTTATTTACTGGAATTTTTTGTAATTAAAAAAATGACTTTTTTGGTATAACTTAAGTTCCACTGAATAACTTTTTACCATACCGTCAAAGAAGTTGAAGAACTTCAGGAGTTTTCTAAAAATTCAATAAAAAGGGCAGGCCACCATCTTAGTTTTTCAGATAATTGACGAAAACTGAAATTTGGGAGGTTCTTTTTGTGGACCTTTAGTGTTGCCATGGTAATGGCTATGACGTCACAATCAGCCTTGAAGTATTGCCCAACAAAAGAGTTGTCAAGATATTCGTAGTTTACCCACATGGTCAGAAATATTTCTTTGTAATCTTTCCTCGTTTCAAAAGGACTATCACAATTAAAAAACTGTTTCTAGCCACCTTGAGGCAAAAAGGTCATCCCTGTTCGACAAAATTCATTTTATTCAACTGATTTCTAACACCAGCATTTTACAGCAAATCGGGTATCTTCATTGGTAGCCCTTTTAATATGTATTGTTACAAATAAGAACTCTTAGAAACTACTCTTTCAATGGAAAACACATGCACGCTCTGCCCTTGGAGAACTCAATTTTTGATGGGAACCTTAAGCGAATAAGTCTCGATGTTCCAGAATTTCCGGTCGGGAACTAGAAAAAGATGGTAGATTTTAAGCTCAGTGAACAAGTCACAGGCATGGGAAATGGGAATCGAACTAGTGACCTGTATACCAGTTTGTACATGTGTCCTGCATACTGCTATGATCAGCAAAGTAAAAGTGTCCTGTGATAATAAATAAAGACTTAATGGTAAATTTTAATTAAGCTCAGTAAAGAAATAAATTTTACCATCTTTCTCTCTTTATTTCTCCGACTCAATGACTTGCTGTCCTTGAGGCGACTTGCTGCAGTATTAATTACAAACTACACTAAAGGATCCACAGTAAAGCACCTGTATACTAGCTGGCATGAGTTTTTGATGAAAACCATGCATGATGTAGTTATATGCAGGTTATAAACGTAGTTCCTGAGATTTCCAACATACTTCCAAACACATGCATTTAACTGTTTTTGATCGTGTTACAAAGGTTGTTGCCATGGCAACAAAGCATGTAAAGAATCGCCAATCTTCTGCAATATTTCATCTTTATGCTTAATTATTTTGAGTTTTCCTTGGGTAAAAATGTTTGTAAGCTCAACTTTTTTGTGAAAATGCTTTGGGCTAATATTTTGGAGGGTTTGCAATTTCACACTATTTATTTGTAACTAGAAACTGAAATTGCTCCAACAATTTTTTTTCCAAGATAGGATATCGTGAAAGATAGCCTTGAAATTTGAAAATGTGCTGCTTTTCCTAATTCACCTCAGAAAACATGCATGCACATCTGTCATTAATTTTGCCTTTTTGGGCTACTTGTATGCTTACAACACAAAAGTTGGAAAAGTCCTCACTGCCTGAGATTGCACAGATTACTGAAGCCTGCATCGCCAGTAGTGCAAATCATCAGTTTCTCCAATTTCTGTCCCTCCACAGAAGCTTACATTTCCAAGTTCCAATACCATTTGGATAAAAACAACCTACATGTAAATGAAAACCACCTGTGAGTGTTAAAAGGCTTCCCTCTCTAAATAAATTGAATTTGTGTGAATTTACCGTATTTAATCACTTATAAGGCGCACTCGGTTATAAGACGCACCCTAAACTTTCAAAGACGATTTTGACAAGTAAGCAAAATGAAAATTTCACCTAAATACCCTGTTATAAGACGCACCCAGAATTACGGGAAATTTTGTTGACCACGTTCGTTGTAATTACAAAAATTTGCTTCCATAAGTTACTAATTGCGATGCTTTCATTCTCAAAACAAAAGCAAAAAAATCACACGTTACAAACAATAGCAAAAAAGTCACCCATGGACAATAGCAAAAAAGTCACACTTGTATATTTTCTCGTAAAAAATGGTGCGTCTTATAAGTGAATGAATACGGTAATTTTCACTTGTGTAGCTGATCAGGCATACTGTAGTTTGGTTACTTTATTATTGGGAAAATCACTTGGAGTTTGACTTCTTTCATGTACCTGTTACTAATGCCCAGTAAATGCAATGAGTTTACTTACTTACTTCTTATTCAGATTAACGGTATATATGTGATAAAACCAGTGACAAATTATGACATTATTAACCAATAACTGGTCAGATAAATTGTGTATATGTGTACTTTACACATTCATGAACAAGGGCTCAGTGCATTGAAGAAATCCATTCTCAAAAGCTTTCTCAGAAAACCTGATAACACTCTGCCTTGCGTTGTGACAAATGACACTCCTTTCCTCTGGGGTCAGAGCAAAGATCGTCTCCATAGCTGCAGCATAGCTCTTCTGATCACTGGCTAGAAATCCAGTTGGTTTTCCTTCCCATTCAACAACGATATCCATTTTGGGTCCCCCAGAGTCATGAGCCAGGATAATACAGCCACTAGCCATGCATTCAACAATACCTATGCCAAAATGCT
This sequence comes from Siderastrea radians, assembly GCA_964017195.1. Lineage (NCBI taxonomy): Eukaryota > Metazoa > Cnidaria > Anthozoa > Scleractinia > Rhizangiidae > Siderastrea > Siderastrea radians. Next base: position 1,508,882 of record OZ024894.1, on the reverse strand, counting down.
CATTCCACATAGTGTGAAGACCAATGGTTGCTTCTGCGAGATATTTCTTGAGTTGCTCAAAGGAAACATTTAAAGCAAACTCAACAGAACTTTGAATGCCTAACTCAGATGTTAACTTCTTAAGAGAGTTCACGCGATCCCTGTCTTCTTGATTTCGGCAGCTACCAACAAGAAAAAGTTTGTACTTGTGTCTATCTTTGGCCATTTTGCATTTCAAGAACTCGTAAAAGGAACGCAGTTGAAGTGGATGATCTTTCTCTGGTCTGAACTGACCAATCGACACTATGGAACGAATGCCATCCTCATCTTCATTGATATCAACATTGCCAATCTTGATCGGCAACTCCATAAAAGCCTTTGTGTCACATGGTGGATACACTACTGACGTTTGCTCTTTCTTCCTCCATAGTGATACAATGTGCCCATAAGTCCAAGTTGAATTCACCATGACAACTTGAGCACAGGAACCAGCTAAGCCATAAATCACTGCAAACAGGTAGTAATAAAGCAGCTTTATTGTGCTGAGAATGCGACTGTTGCTAATGAAGGAAGCGTTGTTGTACGAAATTGTTTTGTTACCGACACGAGATAACATATCAGTGCTAATGGTAGGGTAGTGAACATAGCAACCGACTTGACATCCACCCAGATAGCGAAACAGAGGTAGAGTGAAGGCATAACCCATCGTGTCCAGAAAAATGTCTGGTAAATAACAGTTTAGGGCTTCCCAGCCCAGAATCATTGATCCAATGCTTTGTCCCAGAAGAGTGAAATATGGGTACATGTCCGCTTCTACCCAGCGCCTTTTCTTTAAAAATACAAAATCAACAGGTTGAGGCAGGATAATGTTGAACCGTTGCCGGGCCTTACGAAGGATTTCTTCTCCACTCACATAAGGATCTCCTGTGTAAATAACACAACGCACAAAGTTGTAGCGCTTCTGAAGAGCACGAATGCCCGTCCACAGCACACGCTCTCCGCCACCTCCTGCGTTGCAATAAGGGTGAAAGAAGCCAACCACAACGGGTCGAATATCTTGTCCTTTGCTAGGTACCGAGCGAAGATGAGGGAGAGCGTTGTTTGACCGTCTACGAACGTACCAACGTAGAAAAAATATCACTGTACCTACGGTTACCGCAAAGACAGTCAGAATTTTGATCGCCCAGATAGAAGCTTCAATTAAATTTGAAATCATCTCTTCACTTGTCAAAGCAGTCATGATGTTCCTGATGGTAATTTTTCGCGATAAAGTTGAAGAAATTCGAGTTCACGACCAAGAAGAAGGCGAACTGGTGGCTTAACTTGGTAACCAATCCTGCTATGGCCCAGGCCGTCCGCGCGAGAGACGCCTTGAAGAAACAAACAAAAATTTTAGAATTGAAAAAGGAATTCAGGATTTTTGGATTTAGATTTTCTGGAATTTGGATTCCGTGAAATCAAGATGCAAATTCATCGAGAAAGCTAGGAGAAAACGGTGATGAAATAAAAATCAAAACAAAAAGCGTTCGTCTTCCCCTCCTGTACAACTTTTCCTTTGCACGTAAATTTATCATGCAACAATAATATTAGAGGCCAGATTCGAGGGGATGATGTTGTCATTAACATGATCAGATCAAGACTAACATAATGGTGATACGTTAGAGTGGGCAACACCGAAACGTTGACTCACTCTAACTTTTGTATTTATAGTGAAATGCTTAAGCAGAGCTATGATCATTTGAATGCCCATTTGTACTGGCAATTTTAAGTTGTCTTTATTTTCACTCTTGAATCACTTTAAAATTCTAGTTAATATTTCAGTTGTTGTAATTTTTAGCACAAAGCAAGTCGAATTGATTCTCTGTTTCCCTAAACTTCGGCTCGGCAAATATTGACAGTTCTCGAAAAACAAAATTCAGCGTTGCCTCTGGGACCCGATCATTGTAAATTCCCTTCACAGTGAGCACATTATGGAAGACCTCAACCTTATTTATTAAATTATATCGCTTACCTTTAATGCCTTTGTCTGATCTCTTCCGTCATTAATAGCGCTCATTAGAATACTATTATTCAATTAACCCAAAATTTAGAGGGAATTATCAAAAATCTATAAGGCAATCACAGGAACGTGCGGCTAGCAAAATGCTTAATTAAACTGCCTTTTTCTCCACATTTATTAATAAAGCTTGTTTATGAGAATATTTTCGAAAGCTCACAAATACGTGCAAAAACATGAACGCCTGTTAAGGCAGGTTTAAACAGCAGGGGCGCCCATTGGTCATTTCGGCAGATTATTTGTTCGGAGGGCGTAAAAAACCTTTTAATTATGATGAAAAACTTAAGTTTTCTTTGACGAAACGTCACCTCAAACTCTTTTAACATGGAGAGTCATTGATTTCTCTCTGTTGGAGGAATAAATATGTCGTTTGCAGGGTGCAAAATAAGGTCAGCTAGCGAACGTGACGTTTTAGTATACTTTGCAGTCATAGGCGAATGAAAAACTGTCATCTCTCGCATAATGGCTTATATGTTGTCTAGTAAGAGTATATTGTTTGAGGTCAGTATATTAAGTCGGCATGACTAAACTTGAAAAGATAAGGGAGATATAGACTGATATTTAGTCTAACATGATCAGTCAGTCCAAACAGTCTAAATGCAAAGATAAGAGAAACGTGCGTTACGTTACGTACGTACGTTAATAAGTTACAAGCTGGCACAGGCAAATCATGACTTTGCAGTCTGAAGAGACTGGCCATCCTAGCAAGCCACAAGTTTTTTTTAAAATTCACTTTGATCACATCTTCTCTTTTAGTAATCCTTTCGTCATAGCAAATAGTTATTTAAAAGTGTCGTTCAGAATAATATATTAAACGACAATGTCGAATTGCAATCTAGATGAAAAAGAAAGGGAAGAATTAACAACCTTTTTGGCTGTTTGAGCTTTCAAAATGAAGATTTTCCTCGCCAGGTGCAAGGCAGTCCTAAACAGCCGGCTTAATCAGGATAATAGTTGATAAGTGATGTTAGCATTATTTTTTCATCGTGCCACGTTAATATCGTCGTGGTGAGATGCTTGGAATATTTTACCATTATACTGAATCACCCAAAATATCCAAGCTGGTACAAAGTAAACAATATATCTTGGCAAAGTTGGTAAATTATTTTTAGGTCATCTAAACTGAATTTTTGCTTTAAAAAATGCGGCTATGCGAAGTCTCTCGCTGGCGCACGGTTATTAGTGAAACTTACTTTACGTTACTGTGTTACACCCCTCCTAAACTCGAATACTCTGATAGTAAATAAGATTTTGAAAATGTGGATTTAAATCACTTGCAATGTCAGAATTCACACAAATTCATTCATTACTCAAGTTTTCGAACTGAGAACAAAGATCAATAATTTGTAAGAAATTAACCCAGGTCACCCCAGTGCCTCTTAGCGTTTTCAGAGGAATCTTTTCAAAATGTTACGACCAATTATACGTCATTAAAAGCCACAAAGAAATATTCTTCTTTTGCTTACGAAATAAACTTAAATAGGCCTTGGCCAAACGTGTTCGCTTTCCGTTTTGTCCCGACTTGGGCGTGTGTTGCGACGACTTGCGTTAATTCACGTTGATTCAACAAGCTTAAATGCGCGCGTACCGACCTTAGCTCAAATTTTTCATCCGTCTTCATAGCAAGTCGACACAAGTTTAGTATTGGTTTCTTTGGTTTGACAGTTAAGGCTGTCGGTCGAAATGACGTTTTGCAAATTGCATCCAACGTCTGACTACTTGCGAGTCTATTATTTGGCGGCCCATCGCTTGTCTTTACACACAACTGTGGTCGCGTGAGCTAAAACGGATTGATCATCCCCTGATTAATCCCTAGAATTCTCTCTTACTTTTATGTTAAGCCGTCTGAAAACACCTTTCGTTGCCAAATTTAAATATAATCTTATAAAGGCCCGTAAACAATTTGTGTGCTGAGACAGGGGGAAAATATGATTTGGGGTATAATTTCCCGAGATAGTTGCTCCCAATATTTAGGAACATTATCTGTTACATATCAAACACAGAAGTCATGTGGTGAAATAAATAAAATTTTCAAGGCATCACAACAGATATATTTCTAACGGTATAGAACATGATGATGTTTGTTTGGGCGATTTTATGTTAAAACTGTTCGTGAGATGTTTTTGTGTGTACGTAGAAACATCACAAACATAGAATTGTTTGTTGCGGCTTTGCCGCTATTTGTTTTTCGGCATATTTTGTGAGCAAATGTTTTTTTCGTAATGCGGATACATAACTAAGCTTGTTTTTGCAAATTTTTTCAGCAATGAATTTCGGTTCTTTTGATGAAACGTCAGATGAAAGGAAATGATAGATACGAAAGAAATGATGTAAGGAAGATAAAGAGATTTTATTTTAAGGGCAGCCGACACAAACTAACAGAAACTGTTGGTATATTTGCCCAATGAATTATTGCAATGATTCAGCAAAATGAATAAAAAGCCTTTTTTTCACTCAGAAAGTTTTAATCTCTGCCGAGATTGCGGAAAGTGAAAAAATGATTGCAGGAAAATGAATAAAAAGCAAGCGCTTTTTTTCTTTTTTGGAAAGTTTTAATCTACGCCGAGACTATCGATGTCTTTGTGTAAACTAGATATGGTTAAAACAACGTTGTGCCTGTATAAAATAATTCGCAATTTCCCACACATTTTATGGGCTGACTTCTTCATCAGGCAAAATTAATGATATATATTAAGTCATTTTTATTTTAGCACTTAATTTACAAACTCTTACAATGCATTTCATACAAAAAAATTTAAAACTCAGAGCTGCAAAAATTTTAGTGTCACAAATATTAGTTGGAAACTAAAAACAACAAAAGCACTAAGTCCTCTTGTTTTGGAAACAAAGCTATAAATAATTTCTTGTTCGATGATTTTTGTCGCGTAGCTTCCAGATCATTGGGACTCAACGATGTCTGTTTCATTTCGAGCGAAAACGTGAGAAAGAAAATTCAGATATTTTTAATTACCTTTAACGTTAAGGCCATTAACGTGCTCAATAGATGACGGATGTTCTAAATTTAATTAAAAGAATACTTTAAGCTGGCCTTATGAACTCAATACACGACAACAGCGATATTAATAGAAAGGCTTGGGCGTGAGACCACAAAATACTTAATTTTTCTCCTATTTCCTTATTAGTGTAATCTGTATCATATATTTCATTAATGAGCGGAGTTTTAAGACCTCAACACATGTTTTCGCGCACATCTTAACGCCATCTCCGATCTCATTAAGCTCTTCTTCCTCTGCTATAATTTCGAATGTTTTAAAAATAATGCACGTGGTGGTACGCCACACAGCACAAAAAAAAATATATATTTTTTGTGTTACGGGCATCTTATCTGACACTCAATCGACAACCTCCTTAACATAAGAATCTTATGCTTTTATATTTTGGAGCAAACTAAGAGGCCTTTTGTTCCCTATTCTATTGCAAACGCCTTTCTGAACGATTTATCTTGGAGGTGTTTTGTTGTTTTGAAGAGAGTTGACGACAATCAGCATAACTGATTTCGGACTATTGTTGTCTCCTTCTTCCGGTGCATTATATATGCGAACGAGTGTAGGATGCGGTTTTCTGAAGATTTATAAACAGCGTTTATCGCATTTTCTCGACACAAACAAGGAAGCTAGCCCCGATTACAAACCATAGAGAACTCAGCGGAGCAGAAGCAAGACAGAGAATGAAGCAGACAGCAATCGCCACTGTTCTTCTTATAAGTTTTCTGGTAGTTTGTCTCTTGGTGGACGACAGTGATTCAGTTGTAGGTATTTTGGGAAGGCAAAGATTTAAGACCGTTGAGAAGCCTGATGTCGACCAAAGCTCTGGTGAACGTGCTGAGCAAGCAAGCCAGAAACATCAAGGAAGGGTGAACCTAGGCTCTTTTCCACAAAGGAAGCCAGATCGCTTTCCAGAAGGTCCTATGTTTGACAAAAGGTCAAGAACCAGGTTTTATAACTACTGAACACCGGTAAGTACATAAGTATGTGTTGGGTAGTCAAATAACCCCTGTAAGTATGAAGCTGCATTTAATTCCTATTGAATGTCTTGCAGCTTGCCGACTTTCAGTGTGAGGCAACATGTGAGACTGACTCCATTTGGTTTTTCTGGACCTATACGAGACTGGGTCGCTTATTTTATGGGTGGTACTACAGTAACATTGGGCTATCAAGACAATAAGGCGACAGTTAGGCTTTTAACTGAAGGTGTTTCAGCCGATTTGCCTATCGCAACCTTGAGACTGAAGATAGTGATGGCAAGAAAAAAAATTGAATCAAGACTGAATTAATTTCTTTCTTCAAGACTCTCTGTTATTGTGAATTTGTTAGTGAGAAAAGATTGTTATTCATGTCAGGTAATGATGTATAGCGAAACCTTTTTTTTTTGTCACGTTAGACGAAACATTTCGACAATGAGAAAGTATGTGTTAAGCTAACAGACACGTTTGTCTTGATAATCTCATGGTGATCGACTCGTTTTATAGTTATGACTTCATTTGCACTTGTCACTAAGTAGTGCATTAAAGGAAATTTTCCCGACAAGTGATCATGAATTTCGCAATTTTGGGTGTGTCCGATATTTCACGAATCGGAGTTTTCGCGAATTTGGACTCTCTGATTTGTTGGAACTTTCTGCTAATTATTCTTACTAGCGAGACTACTAGACATGGCGAAAATTTCATGTAATGAGGTATAAAAAAAGAGATACTAGACGCTCTTATCTTCCAACAAAAAAAGATCGGCATGCGGTTTTTGTTTTTGCTTTTAACAGAGAAACTATTCCGCCTTCGACTAAGGTACAGTTTTAACACTTGAAATTAACCTTAACATATTGTTTATTCTAGAATATTGAAGTCTTGGCATGAACTGCCAAACACTGAACTTAACTACCGAGTAGATACTGGTAATGCCGTGAACTGATGTGCCTCTGTCAATCGATCACGTTTCATAAATTTTGACATCTTTGAATTATGTTCATTCAAGTGGTTGAGCATACCCAATTGAAATTCAAGAAGCGCGCGCTTTTTGGTGATGTTGGAAAAGAATTTTAATTTAATTAATAGAATGGGGTTCTGTTGATTGACACCATTCAAATGAAACAGCTTTGTAAAGTTCTTTGTTGTGGTTTTGTTACAGTATAAATTGTTTTAAATTTTAAGCTGGATTTTCATCAGCGAAAAGGTTAATGTGAAACGTTGAATTTCGGGCCAGAGAAGAAGACTTACGATGATTTTGTTTTGAAACACTTCCATTGAGACAATGATAGCGGACTGGACGAATAAAAGAATATTTATAGTTGGAAAATTAATAAGGATATTGCCTGTAAAAGTATGCTTCCATCCTCCAAATCTTTATATTTGCATACTATCATTTCTTTTCAAATTACTTATTAAATGTTGCTTCGTCATTAACACAAAGAAGAAATATTCGTTATTAAGGTTGGACGAACAAAAAGTTGAAATTAATGGTATCAGTTTACACCGCTTTTTGAGTCGAGTTATTGGCCGGACTCACGCTGTGATGTTTTTTAAAATACAAAATTACAAGATACAAGCGAAATTGATAAATGCTAGGCGCGCAATTCTCACTTATTTTCTTATTTTCGCCAAAGAAGTGGAGACATATGCATAAACGTGGCGCATTTTTGTTAAGACGGGCCTAACACTTTGATCAATGCTAAAAGTTTTATAATAAAAAAGGATCTTTCATCATCGTTCAATAAGTTCAATTCGAATGATGAAACATGGTTTTCCTGATTATTTATTCCTGTTAATTGTCTTCATTATATTATTGTGGTCCTAGAACTCATTATCCAGTTTTCCAAAACATTTTAAATTTCATTATTGCAGAGGAAATTAAACCTCTTTATTTCCTTTTCAGTTCCCTCGCATAACAACCAGAATTTTCCATCAACACCTGGAACATCTCACGACTACCAAAATTTTCTCTTTTCATTCCTCGGCACTTTAGCTTTGCTTCCTAAACTCTGGAAAAAATTCTACCAACCGATCAAAAAGATATTTTTGCGGTAGTAATCTCAGTAGCATTTAATCATTTTTAAGGTGAGAAACCATTCCACGCAATCGTAAAATAGAAAGTGTCCTAAATGCAGAAGTAGAAAAAAACCGATTTTTTTTTCAGTAATTTTTCTATCCATTGTGAGGGATCCTGTTACGATTTTCTGCAGTTTACATTTTTCGAATGTCTACGAGTTTCGTTGAAAAGCTTTGTGCCATTTAGTCAAAGCAACTTAAACTTAATTTCCTTGAAGAGTATTTTGAAACAATGCTGAAAACGCGAAAATACACTATTCTAACGGACATGTTAAATATGTTAATAGTTTATCGTGTTAGACTTTCCTTGTAAGAATATCATTTATCGAGTTCTGGATATCGAGTTCGAGCTTATACGATTTTGTGGCTGCAGTTTACATTTTTCGGCTATCTACGAGTTTCGTTGAAAAGCTTTGTGCCATTTAGTCAAAGCAATTTAAATTTAATTTCCTTGAAGAGTATTTTAAAACAATACTGAAAACGCGAAAATACACTTTTCTAACGGAAATGTTAAATATGTTAATAGTTTATCGTGTTAGACTTTCCTTGTAAGAATATCATTTATCGAGCTCTGGAAAAAGTTAATTGAATTGAAACGTACTTAGAAGTGAACGAAAGGCACGACTGATCTCACTCTTTACAATTAAAAGTTAACAATTCAGCTTTATTGTCATTTAAGTATAACAATGCTCATTCCATTAGCGAAAAAAGCGAACATGATACTCATATAGTGTAGTGAACTATTTCGGTCTGCATTAGTGAACTAAATTAAAAAAGCTTCCTTTTCCAAGAAAAACTAATTATTTTAAGTATTTTGGCAAAGTGCATTAATATAAATTGAAAACTAAAAATGAAAAATTGATGACTAGCTATTCAAACAAAACTGGCATATGCCCCCTTTCTCACACCATATTAATCCAATTCCAATTAAATATTTTGATACAAAAAAGAGTTTTGCTAAAGAATGCATAGTTTTGAAGAATACATATTTTGTCTAGAATAAGGTAGGTAAAGAAAATACACAAATAGTTTAGAATTGGTAAGGAATTCTGTCTCTTGCAGAATGAATTTTTTAAATTAAATAAATCAATTTACTTTGAGCCAAAGGAAATTAAACAGAGGTCAATTAAAATTGACTTGTATCTCAACTACGTTTAAGGCAATTATGGACGGATACACGGAGGATTTATAAAGCTGATTGGCTTTCCCAGTTTGTTTCGTTTTTTTTTTCTCGAACACCTGCTTCCTGTACGACTCAAAACTTCACGTTGTTGCTAAACGATTTCTATAGTCTTTAATACTTTTTCGTCAAAAGAAAGACAAAACAAAACTTAATAGGTCTCATAAATAGGGCAGAGGGTGCCACAATGGATTTCCTTACAGCATACGCATATAGTTGTCGCATTTGCCCGTGGAAAGAGCCGTGCGAAGCATTATTTTATGCAAGACTCTTTTTCAGTTTTGAAGCCAAAAAACAAATTGAGTGCTTCGCACAGACAAATGCAAAAGCTACATGGGCATGCTCAGCAGCAATAAATCTACCCTCCTCAGTTTTTCACGGACGTTTATCCACGCTGTTGGCAAATTAAAGAGAGGATCATATTGATCGTGTGTATGGGCGGTTCAAACCATAGTCATCGGGAGCAACTTCGCCTTATTTTTCCTCGTTTCATTTTCCAGAGGTTTTTGTGGTGATAGGGAAGCCTTTCATATTCGATACAGGGGCACCCAATGGTTCGTTTCAGCGATGTATCTGTTCGGAAGGGCTAAATCCCTTGAGATGTTAGTATTTAATTGCGATCAATAGCTATTCACGGGATAGATTTCCGTTGCCTCAATTAAATTTTCAGCTTAAAACTCCGAACAGATCGAATACCCCTAGAAAAGCCATAAGACAATCTCAGATAGCAGAAAACGACATTTCAAGTAATTGCTTCAATTTTCTTGTTGAGTGCTTCAGCCAGTGCTGAGGAAAAAATAATGGTGAAATGGCTGATTCTGAAATTCACTGACATGTATATTGCATGTAGGCAAGACATAACGTTCAAATTTATGAGGTTTGCTAATTTTGCAGTGCACTTTTTAGTCAGTATAAATGTAGACTGCTAGCAGTCCCTTTCTGGATAGTCGAGAGGGTGCGCGAAATGACCGAGAGCGGAAGCTATCGACAGCGCGACGAGATTGAAGCGAGAAGAAAAAACTAGAAGAGACTGGGGAAGAGGATAGAGGGCCCCGCCAGCCCCCCTCCCCACAATTGCTTCAGGGTTTCTGGTTTTTCGCTCGGCTATTTCGCGCGCCATCTAAACTATCCAAAAAGGGACTGCTAGCAGTCTAGTATAAATGTCCATAGTTTTCTCTCCGATTCGAAATCTACGAAAAAGTCTTATGTGGTCTATTATTGGATTAATGTTCTCTGCACTTACTTCTACAGATGATAACTGCACACGCATAACAGGCGACACCAGCGAGCTGAAATTGAGCGCTGCAAGAGTAAAGCATCGTTGTAGAAGAGAGAACATCAAGAGCAGACGAGTTTCGCAAGAAAGAGAAAAAATCAAACGGAAACAATAACATAAATAATAAAAGTGCTAATGGTGTTGTTAGTATCTTTCAATAAAATCAATCAAAAGCGTATTATATTGAAAAGTTCCCTGAAAAGTGAAGTGCGATACTAAAGGGGTAAGGGGGTTAAGCTTATTTTCGTGGCCGTCATATGGCTGTTATCTCCCTCGTGAAAAGTGCTCTGCTAAGCGATTTTCCATTATCATTACTCGTGAAGCGAGTAATAATGCCCAACCTAATGCAAACGAACCGAGAAAGTCTATTATTTTAGGTCATTTTCATTAGGTTTGGCGCATAACTAGGCCTAAGTTTTTCAAAAAATAAAATTGTCGTGAAATGTGATCCTAGCCATCAAACAAAATGTCGTGATGGTAATGAATTAGAATCTACGCGTACGTGAAATGACTGCATGTTGTATTTTTTGTAAAACATGACTTAGATCCCTCTTCCCCGACCTCGTTCTACTCTGCGCACATGAGGTCATGTCTGTAGTCCGAATATAGTGTGTCCGACAAACATCCGCTCAATGGGTAATGTATAATAGAACTCCCCCACCACCTTACGGACACTTCATTGTTTCGGCCACTTCATGTTGGGACAAACAAATGTTCAGTCATTCCTTCATATAGAAATTAAATCTCATAAAATTCCAGCCACATAAGGCTAAGCCCAAGCCCGATTGTACTCAGGAGGAAAACTGTAACGCAGCTCGACAACAACAACAACAACAACAACAACAACAACAACAACAACAACAGCAACAAAAACAACAAAACAAAACAGAAAAATAAATAAATAAATAAATAAAAAACAGAGAAAGACTAAAGGCTGGTTTTCACTAGCGACAGAGTGGGAGTCGGAGTCGTAATCAGAAGAGGCCAGAGCGTTTTGATCTAGTGAAAACAACGCTCCGATTCCGCTTACGAATCCGTCGCTTACGATCTAGTGAAAACTAGGTTGTCGGATTCGGAAGCAGAAGCGGAAGAACTAAACCAATCACAAAGCGTGGGAACAAGCACTGTGATTGGTTTATCCTTCCGCTTCTGCTCCGACTCCGACAATCTGGTTTTCGCTAGATCGTAAGCGACGGAATCGTAAGCGGAGTCGGATCGCGGAAATGGAAACGTTCCAATTCTTCCGACTCCGATTTCGTCGAGCTTATGACTCCGCTTACTGGGCCAGAAGCGTTCTTACGACTCCGACTCCGACTCCCTCGCTAATGAAAACCAGCCTTAACAAGTTTAACACACTCTGGTTACAAGTCAAGGGACTCTCCTCGTAATATTCCTCTTTAAACGACATCTTCAAAGATCTCTTAAAATGATGCTTTCTCTTTGCAAAATTTTAGTCGCAGTGAAGACGAAAGTAGTCTTCACAGCTTACAGCACTTCTTTGTCACACAGACTCTCCTTCTCACAAATCACACAGCTCGCCTGCACACAGCCACTTCACTAACTTCGGCACATAGCCACTTCAACAAACCCTAAACTTACTGCTTACTTTGCTTCTGAAAACTGCTTCTCAAAACTCCTCTCAATAAACTGACAGTGGTTTACTTATATGCTTATCATAACACGTTCTAGAAACTTCTAAGAAATCTATCGAAATCAATTTTAGTAGTAACAGTACATATTAAATTGCTTACTATTCAAAGAACTGATTACATAATTATTTGAATGACTCAGCATTCTAAAATGATCTTGCTCGTACTTCAGGTAGAAGATACAGAATTTGCTGAGCAATAAACACAAAGACCCAAAACAATGAACAGGCCGGGGAAAACAATACCCTACCACACAATAAAAAATACAATACACCAATTGTCTTGCAAATGATCTGGAGAGTTCTAGAGAATGATCTGGAAAGTTCCAAGAACTAGACAATTTTCGTAACAGGTGCATATCTTGCTTTGTAATGGCTTTGTAACGTTTCCTGGTTTATTTATCTAAGTATAGTTTTATCGGTCAATAAAACACGCTTTGTGGTACGTTAAAATGCAACATTTGCATGCTTGAGCTGATTTTGGTTACATTTAGACTGACAGCGATAAAGGTTTTACTAGAATGGTTGCCATGAAAAGTTACGAATCGACAAGAATGTTGATCAGTGTACACATAGAATCTACATTTCTAATTAATAAATCTATTTACCATCCACCAAGACAAACACAGCTAGAGGTAAGTTTACACTGTACGCCTTCCGTTTGTGTTTCAAGGTTTTTGAATGATGTAACCACTGTCCAAGAAATGGTGGTCTACGGTTACAGGAACTATGGTCTCCTACGAGGGAATGTAGATATCTTGTTTGAATGAAAACTGGTTCAGAGTCTAGGGGATTTCATGACAATGACCACATAAGGGTGGCATGATTGGTCGCTAACTGTATTTTCTCACGATTTATACTTCTTATGTCGTATATATCTCAATCACCTTTAGAGAAATGTAAATATAGGCACTGATCACAATTGTATGTAGCTAGCTGAAAGACACTGAACATTACCCATCGATAAAAGTCCAATTGCAAATGAGGAGGTGGGTCTCAGTTATTTATTTGCAAATATTGCTCGAGACAGCGAGCGCTAACATCAATTTTATTATAACAAGAACAGGTTTTTTTTGGAAGCGGGTGGAAACTGTAATAACAAAAATAACAAACACCAAAACAATAACTATAACTATACATCTACGTCAAGAGAGGATGAATCCGGGTTGTTGGGCTTGTCTACGTATGTAACTATACGCGTATATAACTATACGCTCCAGAGAGCCAGAAGTAAATTGCTACGTAACACTGATTCTCCAAAGAAAAGAGGTTTCCTTTAGAGATAGACGGCTGCAGTGTTACTTGTCACAAGTAGGGAACAAAACATTGCTGAATGATATATGAGATGCCTATTTTCCTTTAGAAAAATACAAGAGTTGCCACACAACCAAACTTCGTTCATGTGAATTCTCATCATGTTTTCCCTTAAATTCTGGACTATGATCACCAAATTTTGCTGCCTTTCCTTCTATAGTTATGATGTCTCAATCAAACGCTTTCTTGTAAAACAAGTCAAACAGCTCAATATTCGTTTGCTTTGTTTTAGATACACCTAATTGGAGAAAAGTTGTCGCGTGAAAAGCATATATTATGAACAATACAACCCAATGGTTTTCTGGGAAGTGGGAAAACTTGTTTCTATTCTCAGGCATCGTGGAGATAACATTACTGAACACGGTATACCCAAATCTACTTCAAAACCTTCGTAGGAATATCAATATATGGAACTGAGTAGCAAGCTTGTCAGTACTGTCTTCCCAGAATTCCATCCCGTCGCAACGTTCATTGTTTATACTTTGCACCCGACGACGTTTTATCAATCAGGTGTATATCTAGTGTCGTATGGATTTTGGTACATCGGCGGAGGGAATTGGAAAGATTTATAGGGTAGATTTGTATGTCGGGTATGATTCATACATCAAAAGAACGGCCTGGATCCACTACTTGTACTTTGTTTGCATCTTCTTACCGCAAATTCTCCATTGTTGCTAAGATTTGATACTCGACTTAAAAAACGTGCCGCTGGACTGTGACGAAAGGTTTTTATCTCGAAACCACAATAAACTACAATAACTTTGTGACCTTCCAAGCTTAGAAATCCACCTAAACAGTCAGATTTCACAACAACCCCTGCGTGCTAATAGTTTTGAAATACTGGAAATGTTCTTAGCTTTTGTTTCTAGTTGGCAACCGTTCGCAACTAGCCAGACTGCTTAGAAACAGTTAGGGTCATCTGCTGATGCACGAAATGTACTTGTATGTTCTTACATGGGCAGTTAAGGCTATTATTCTTACCAGTTTACATCTTTTTTCTCAGACCCAGTTTTCGAGTAAAACGTTCACTGACCAACTAGAAGCCCATAAAATAGTTAAAATAATGTGCTACCTAATCATTAGCCCTGAAGCCAGAGTTTCAGTTGTATGAGCAAATAGTGAACGAGTAGACACCGAGTAGAATATCGCAATTTGACTCTAAAGATAACTTCTACTCATCTTGACGTAAATTCAGCAAACAACAACGTCCGTGTTCTAAGATCTCCCTTACCCGAGAGATGCACTGGTTCCAAACCGTTACTATTAATATCTTGTTTCAATTAATACCCATGTTGCGCTAAAAAATTACAGTTCTCTTCTCTCCCTTAGTTTCTTTGATAGATGACCTGGGGCAAAAGAACGCAATTTACTCGGGTAGCCTCTTACGTATCGGAGCAAGACACGCCATTGGCTTATATAACTATGAACAACAGGTCATAAAAATGCCTCTAGCTCTAGAAATGATTGACGCCGCGTACCTATACGATTTTGTCGAGTGGCGAGTTCAAAATCTTGGCCACAAATTTGAGTCGTTTGCAAACGTTTTACCGTATAAATCTGCCCGGCCATGCACAGTATATCATTATTATTGATCCTTTTCCTTTTGGGAAGTGCATGCTTCTCAACTGCAGACGAATATATTCTGCGGACTACAGACTCCTGCTAAACAGTTTTACTCTCTTATTTTATTGTTGCTGTAGGTTTGTTTCAGATATCAGTTGTAAAGACGCCTCCATAAACCGGTAGCAGCATGGCATGTAAGTTTGCCTGTTCGTTTTTATGCTTATTTTGTTTTCGGGAGGGTTGAAAGCTAAATAACTAACAGGAAATGCTGTACTATCCTGTAAGTTCTATCATCTACCATTTCCAAACAGCCTACAGGTATTTGGCTTTCTGTCGTTCTCACGAAATGCCTATTTTCGCATAACGCAACAGGGCCATTCCACCGTTACGGACGTTACATTCAGACAACATTTTTCAACTTAAGACTCCTGCTGTGCAAAGGACATGCACAGTTTTGCTATTTGCTGTTAAGCACAATGTAGTTTAGAGACTTATCTCTTATTTGGTAAAAACAAATTTTAAGTTTTTATTCTTAGCTACCTGTAATTGTGATTGAAAGGTCTGTTACGGACATTACAACTAAAACAACCACCAATTTGAATTCTGACTTTTAAAGGTGAATTCCTGTGATTTGTTAGACATTTTCAGTCGACAGGTAATTTATGATGATTGACAGTTAGTCAAAGTCTCTTAAAATGAAGTCAATTTCACCAAGTATATTCTGTTTTGTACAATTTGTGAAATTGTTGTGTTACGGACATTACACAAAACGCTACGGACATTACCTGCTGTGAATTTGACCATCAAAATAGTGTGCTAAAAAGTATCTTGTACATCTATTTTGGTTTGTTTGTGCTTTAATTGACTGGATCCCTTCTAAGATTTTGACAAAAATTTGTAAACCTTTGTAAGTCCTCCTTGATATTTTTGTGATAATTCACGAAGTCCTACATGGAGCCCCGGGCATGGAGCACTAACCAAACCTGAATGAACTGAAAGACCAGCAGAAGTGATATAACCAGCAGACTTAAATCCTGCTCAAGACAAGAAAGAAAGGACATTTTTGTTACGGAAATTACATAATGAGCACACAGATTTCAACCAGTTAAAAGTCTGGAAGTGTTATAGTCAAAGCCGGTCAGGTGTCCCCGTCGTTAACGGACTAATGAATTCATTATTGGAAAATTGATTCCGTTCGTTGATTACCACCATTTTCACTACTACGCGACTTTTCTTTTCAAAACACCTCTGAGCACTTTGCAATACGCTTCCGTCAATCATACCTTATATGGGAAGTGTGTGATGTTACCGCAATTGAATTCACAGGTAGCCCAAGCTAAGGTTGAGAGCTGCGCATAAATTAGACTGTTTTTTCGACGCTATGCATAATAATGACATCGGCAACATTTAAGAGTTTGTATGGAAATGATACAAAACGTCTCAAATTGCCACAAATCAGAAAGAAGTCGAAACAAAAAAGATTTGTCTTATTTCTTTGTTTTATTGGTCATTATTGGAGGGCATCCTGGACTGGTGGGAAGCTTTTTGGGCGAGAAATTGAGGTTTATATTTTTCATCAGTTACTGAACGTTTAGAATTAATTAAAGGCAGGAAACAGTTTCACACTGCACCTCACTTGAGGTTCGATAAATTCCATCACAATAAACGAATCGCCCTACAACTTCAAAGGTGTATTCTTGGGTCTTGCGCATACCTCTGTTCTTTCTCGTGGGTTCCAGTTCCTATTTTAAGCCGTCGAAAATCCCTCTTAAATACGAAACTCGCCTTTCCTGGTATGCGTTTTCATTTGAAGTGCACACATGAATCATTGCGAGCCGCGTTTCGACGACAAAATGTCCCTCAGCCGGGGACAGGCTGAGTGAGATTGTCCACAAGCAGAAGGCGACACTGCGGAGTCCAGAGAGGTCGATTTGAGGCTATCTCTAAAATAGGGAACGGGGAATCGAGGAACGGGGAACGGGAAACGGGGAACGGGGAACGGGGAACGGGGAACGGGGAACGGGGAACGGGGAACGGGGAACGGGGAACGGGGAACGGGGAATGGGGAATGGGGAATCTCTAAAATAGGGAATATCTAAAACAGGGAATCTCTAAAATAGGGAATCTCTAAAACGGGGAATCTCTAAAATAGGGAATCTCTAAAACGGGGAATCCCTAAAATAGGGAATCTCTAAAATAGGGAATCTCTAAAATGGGGAATCTCTAAAACGGGGAATCTCTAAAACAGGGAATCTCTAAAATAGGGAATCTCTAAAATAGGGAATCTCTAAAACGGGGAATCTCTAAAATAAGGAATCTCTAAAATAGGGAATCTCTAAAATAGGGAATCTCTAAAACGGGGAATCTCTAAACCGGGGAATCTCTAAAAAAGGGAATCTCTAAAACGGGGAATCCCTAAAATAGGGAATCTCTAAAATAGGGAATCTCTAAAATGGTGAATCTCTAAAACGGGGAATCTCTAAAACAGGGAATCTCTAAAATAGGGAATCTCTAAAATAGGGAATCTCTAAAACGGGGAATCTCTAAAATAGGGAATCTCTAAAACGGGGAATCTCTAAAATAGGGAATCTCTAAAACGGGGAATCTCTAAAACGGGGAATCTCTAAAATAGGGAATCTCTAAATCCACAAGCCCGAACTAAAATCTCATGTCTGTTTTTCTCTCTACCATAATTTGGAAAGGATAGATAACCCAAGGGACCCTATAAACGCGTTGCGTGACCAACTCGTCACACATCCCTTTAATAAGGCACCGTAATTGCAGATTGAAGAGAGGTATCTTTTTCGGTGTAATAAAATTGAGTGAACTGAAATAAATCACATCCTGCTGATTGTGATACAATTTATTTTTGTGTGTTGACTGCCGATACTACTTGCAACGCTTCTTTAAGTCTTATTCCACGCTGCAGTTTCTCATTACTGTCACCTGTATTTTGAGTGAACTGGTTAGCATTTGTATTACAATAAGAAGATACTGCACAGCTAAGTCGCGGAAACGCACACAGGAACGTTGTTGGCCAGATTCCATCCCCACTTTCCTGTTTACCTTTCAAATAAAGAGTTTATGTTTGCTACACGTAGAAGAGAGTCACTACAACACCTCGACTTCTCATTCTGAACAGTGCGTAAGGTATTTGATGCAAACTGACGGACCCGTGAGGAAACCGAAACTAAAGAGGATCCAAACCCACCAATGGCAGTTCACGTTTGTAATGGGAATTCTTTGGATAATTTTTTCATGGCCAATCAAAGAAAACGTAATGATAACTTTGTACAAGTGGCATCGGAACGGCGCGCAGCACTGTAACAGAAAAGCGCTGCTTCGATTGCGAATTGCCGAGTCGACCAAGCCGTGTTCCACCGTGGAAAGGTAAGCAAACATCACCACCCGTGATACCCTGCTAACAGAGACTTTTCGTTTTGTATTCACGATAAACAAAAGAACTAAGCGAAATACGAGAGACGCGAACATCATCATACATGCTAAGAAAACTTTCCAGAAAGAAACACTCTGCTAGCAGGGTATACCTATAAACTGTAAACTGTTAAACACGTTTTCGAATTCTCATATGAACGGTAACAATACCTATGTTATATTATTTTACTGTAAGCAAACGAAAAAAATGTACAACAGCCTCATTTTACCAATAACTAATAAAGGAGCCATTTACGCTGGCTTTGCGCCTC
Organism: Siderastrea radians; assembly: GCA_964017195.1. Lineage (NCBI taxonomy): Eukaryota > Metazoa > Cnidaria > Anthozoa > Scleractinia > Rhizangiidae > Siderastrea > Siderastrea radians. Next base: position 1,490,101 of record OZ024894.1, on the reverse strand, counting down.
GAGCCAACAACATGTGACTGTGATGTCGTGACCTTTTACGTCTCGACTGTGATGGCGTGACTTTTGACATCTTGAGCCAAAAACATGTTGCGTTTTGAGCGGTGACTGTTATTGTCTAGACTTGTTCCAGATATACCTTATTTTTACTTATTTTCGCGCGTCTTAATTTTAGCGAATTGAAAAAAAAATTGAGAAATTAAAGGCCAGCACAAAAAATCCTCTCAAAATTTACACACGCAGAATGTAATACACTCGTGAGAAATTTACATAATCCAACATATGAATCAATAAATGTAAGAGCGATTTTCGTTTGACCTTGAAGTAACTACGTGCGAACAAACAACAAAGGAATCAAACAATGGCAATTTAATTTAATTGGTTTAGGGAACAGACACAAACGCACACGGCTTTTGGTTGGTTTAGCGAACATCAAGCATTTTCCACCTAGTAAAGAGCTTTCATGTACCTCTGTATTCAGCAGGTCACGACATCACAGTCACATGTTGTTGGCTCGAGGCGCAAAGCCAGCGTAAATGGCTCCTTTATTAGTTATTGGTAAAATGAGGCTGTTGTACATTTTTTTCGTTTGCTTACAGTAAAATAATATAACATAGGTATTGTTACCGTTCATATGAGAATTCGAAAACGTGTTTAACAGTTTACAGTTTATAGGTATACCCTGCTAGCAGAGTGTTTCTTTCTGGAAAGTTTTCTTAGCATGTATGATGATGTTCGCGTCTCTCGTATTTCGCTTAGTTCTTTTGTTTATCGTGAATACAAAACGAAAAGTCTCTGTTAGCAGGGTATCACGGGTGGTGATGTTTGCTTACCTTTCCACGGTGGAACACGGCTTGGTCGACTCGGCAATTCGCAATCGAAGCAGCGCTTTTCTGTTACAGTGCTGCGCGCCGTTCCGATGCCACTTGTACAAAGTTATCATTACGTTTTCTTTGATTGGCCATGAAAAAATTATCCAAAGAATTCCCATTACAAACGTGAACTGCCATTGGTGGGTTTGGATCCTCTTTAGTTTCGGTTTCCTCACGGGTCCGTCAGTTTGCATCAAATACCTTACGCACTGTTCAGAATGAGAAGTCGAGGTGTTGTAGTGACTCTCTTCTACGTGTAGCAAACATAAACTCTTTATTTGAAAGGTAAACAGGAAAGTGGGGATGGAATCTGGCCAACAACGTTCCTGTGTGCGTTTCCGCGACTTAGCTGTGCAGTATCTTCTTATTGTAATACAAATGCTAACCAGTTCACTCAAAATACAGGTGACAGTAATGAGAAACTGCAGCGTGGAATAAGACTTAAAGAAGCGTTGCAAGTAGTATCGGCAGTCAACACACAAAAATAAATTGTATCACAATCAGCAGGATGTGATTTATTTCAGTTCACTCAATTTTATTACACCGAAAAAGATACCTCTCTTCAATCTGCAATTACGGTGCCTTATTAAAGGGATGTGTGACGAGTTGGTCACGCAACGCGTTTATAGGGTCCCTTGGGTTATCTATCCTTTCCAAATTATGGTAGAGAGAAAAACAGACATGAGATTTTAGTTCGGGCTTGTGGATTTAGAGATTCCCTATTTTAGAGATTCCCCGTTTTAGAGATTCCCCATTTTAGAGATTCCCTATTTTAGAGATTCCCTATTTTAGAGATTCCCCGTTTTAGAGATTCCCTATTTTAGAGATTCCCCGTTTTAGAGATTCCCTATTTTAGAGATTCCCTATTTTAGAGATTCCCCGTTTTGGAGATTCCCCGTTTTAGAGATTCCCTATTTTAGAGATTCCCTATTTTAGAGATTCCCCGTTTTAGAGATTCCCCGTTTTAGAGATTCCCCGTTTTAGAGATTCCCTATTTTAGAGATTCCCTATTTTAGAGATTCCCTATTTTAGAGATTCCCCGTTTTAGAGATTCCCCGTTTTAGAGATTCCCTATTTTAGAGATTCCCCGTTTTAGAGATTCCCCGTTTTAGAGATTCCCTATTTTAGAGATTCCCCGTTTTAGAGATTCCCTATTTTAGAGATTCCCCGTTTTAGAGATTCCCTTTTTTAGAGATTCCCTATTTTAGGGTGCGTTTCTTTGGGAGAATCCGAAAACGGATTTGTGATCCCAGATCATATGGATTCTTCGACGCCAAAGAAACGCAAAATCCGAAAAAGGATTATTTTGTCATGACAAGACAGGCTGGAGGCACGCAATATATATATCAGAACGATATTTCTCTCGTACTGCCCTAGAATTCAACTAGAATGGAATACAAATAATTTATAAACAAGGACAGTATCTGCCAGAAGTTCAAGTGAACTCGCTATTTGCGTCCACAATTAGCAAAATCTGGTCCCTGAATTACAGAAATGGTACACCAATGAAGTTATGCTGACGTGTCAATGCTTCTGTCTGTTCTTTTGGAGAAAACTTTTCAAATATACGGAACGGAATAATCACCTGAATTTTCTTTTTCTCGATCGAATGTTTTGTCACGCAAGTTCGAGAGAAAATATGGCGAGACCAGTAAATTTGCATGGAAGACCGCTTGACAGATGTACTATTTTCGGATCCGTCCCCCAAAGAAACGCACGGATCATGAATCCTAAAAATCCGGATTTAGATTTGATCTGATGTATCCACTCGGAGTGTGGATTCTTCAGATCACTAATCCGTGATTAATCCATTTTCGGATATAGGTAAAGAAACGCAAAATCCGTTTTTGGATACAAGAATCCGGATTTGGATTTTCCCAAAGAAACGCACCCTTAGAGATTCCCCGTTTTAGAGATTCCCTATTTTAGAGATTCCCCGTTTTAGAGATTCCCTTTTTTAGAGATTCCCTATTTTAGGGTGCGTTTCTTTGGGAGAATCCGAAAACGGATTTGTGATCCCAGATCATATGGATTCTTCGACGCCAAAGAAACGCAAAATCCGAAAAAGGATTATTTTGTCATGACAAGACAGGCTGGAGGCACGCAATATATATATCAGAACGATATTTCTCTCGTACTGCCCTAGAATTCAACTAGAATGGAATACAAATAATTTATAAACAAGGACAGTATCTGCCAGAAGTTCAAGTGAACTCGCTATTTGCGTCCACAATTAGCAAAATCTGGTCCCTGAATTACAGAAATGGTACACCAATGAAGTTATGCTGACGTGTCAATGCTTCTGTCTGTTCTTTTGGAGAAAACTTTTCAAATATACGGAACGGAATAATCACCTGAATTTTCTTTTTCTCGATCGAATGTTTTGTCACGCAAGTTCGAGAGAAAATATGGCGAGACCAGTAAATTTGCATGGAAGACCGCTTGACAGATGTACTATTTTCGGATCCGTCCCCCAAAGAAACGCACGGATCATGAATCCTAAAAATCCGGATTTAGATTTGATCTGATGTATCCACTCGGAGTGTGGATTCTTCAGATCACTAATCCGTGATTAATCCATTTTCGGATATAGGTAAAGAAACGCAAAATCCGTTTTTGGATACAAGAATCCGGATTTGGATTTTCCCAAAGAAACGCACCCTTAGAGATTCCCCGTTTTAGAGATTCCCTATTTTAGAGATTCCCTATTTTAGAGATTCCCCGTTTTAGAGATTCCCCGTTTTAGAGATTCCCTATTTTAGAGATTCCCTATTTTAGAGATTCCCTATTTTAGAGATTCCCCGTTTTAGATATTCCCTATTTTAGAGATTCCCCGTTCCCCATTCCCCGTTCCCCGTTCCCCGTTCCCCGTTCCCCGTTCCCCCATTTCCCGTTCCCTATTTTAGAGATAGCCGTCGATTTGAGGGCTGATAGAAAACTATCGGCACGCCCGTGAAATCTAGGCGCCTCACTTGACGCCACGAGCACGCTTTAATGTCTTCGTGCGACAATATATTAGCATAGTGATTTGTTCCGTCACATTTACCTGTTTACCGCAAAAAAAATGTTGTCGAAATTTAGAAGCAGAGACGAGGAGCAGTTTCCACCTAGAAAAAAAATTGCACCGGTTTTCAAAGGAATGGAAATTGTGGTGGGTATTTTCCACGGTCACAGCAATTTTTTTTAGGGCAGACAACCCTATATATGGGAATTAAATAATGAGGTTGATTTGCGGGCAGTGAGCAGGATCACTTGCGCCAAATACTCGGCATAAAATCATCGAATGGATTGATTAGAGTGCAGCAAAAGATAGTTCTTCGTTCGTCCCTAAAACAAAATTATGGTTTTCCAAGTCAAGTGAGGCGAGTGAATTTCACGGCCGTACTAATATTTCTCTATTTCTGTAAACCGACCTCTCTGGACTCCGCAGTGTCGTGTTTGCTAATGTCGACGATTTCACTCAGCCTGTCCCCGGCTGAGGGACATTTTGTCGTCGAAACGCGGCTCGCAATGATTCATGTGTGCACTTCAAATGAAAACGCATACCAGGAAAGAAGAGTTTCGTATTTAAGAGGGATTTTCGACGGCTTAAAATAGGATCTGGAACCCACGAGAAAGAACAGAGGTATGCGCAAGACCCAAGAATACACCTTTGAAGTTGTAGGGCGATTCGTTTATTGTGATGGAATTTATCGAACCTCAAGTGAGGTGCAGTGTGAAACTGTTTCTTGCCTTTAATTAATTCTAAACGTTCAGTAACTGATGAAAAATATAAACCTCAATTTCTCGCCCAAAAAGCTTCAAACCAGCCCAGGAAGCCCTCCAATAATGACCAATAAAACAATGAAATAAGACAAATCTTTTTTATTTCGACTTCTTTCTGATTTGTGGCAATTTGAGACGTTTTGTGTCATTTCCATACAAACTCTTAAATGTTGCCGATGTCATTATTATGCATAGCGTGGAAAAAACAGTCTAATTTATGCGCAGCTCTCAACCTTAGCTTGGGCTGCCTGTGTTGAATTGAGCTCGAGGGAATAGATGGTGCCAAATTATCCCGTAAATTTGCGCTGGCGAGTCATATATTGACAAGTAAGAGGCTTTAGAGTCGTTGATGTTGCAAGAATACTTCACGTTTGGTAGATATTTGTAAAGAAATTTCGACATTTCTTCAGAATTAAATACCTGCTCGGTGGATTATCCTATGCGGCGGATGATAAGCGTGCGTTTAAACTTGCGAATAAGCTAAACCAAAGTGTGAAGTAATAATTCTAGCTTTTCTGACCTGAAAATAGCACACGACATGTTATTCACCACGAGTATAAATCTGGCAATATCCCGAAGTGTACGAGGACGAAATTCAGGAGTGGATAGAGTATGCAACGGGAAAACGAATCATGATCGGCGTGCGATCAACCGATTCGTGAAGAAAATGGGTTTTACAAGAAGAAAGGTACGTATGACTAGCTGCATTTTTTTGGAAGGAACACTGCTAATTCTAATCACCTATCACCTCTGGAATGAATTGAGAAAACAAAATAAAGCGTAAGCTTATAATGCGCTTGTAACGTTTGTTGTTCTATGTTTCGAGAATGTAAACATATAACGCTGTCACATGATTGGGAAATCGTTATTTCTACAAGCGGGAACGGGGAATCGAGGAAAATATTTAAGCTTACTTTCAAGTTTACTTCTTCGTTATAACTCAAGACGATTGCCAAAGAACGTGATGAGGGAAACAGGACGATGTATTGTCGTAGGATCGCTGAATTTCACCGAGAACAGTTGCTATTTTTAGATGAATCTGACAAGTTCTGATTCATCTATAAATAGCAACTGTTTTCGGTGAAATTTAGCGATGACCCACGACGATAGATCGCCCTATTTCGCTTATCACGTTCTTTGGTAATCACAGTGAGCTATAACGAAGAAGTTAACATGAGACTGTGCTAAAATATTTTCCCTGATATTTTCCCGTTCCCGCTTTAATTTTATAAATAACGATTTTTCAGATTTGTCTTGCTAGCATGTCACAGCGTTAACATTCACGTAGAACAAAAAACGTTATAAAGCGCTTATGCTTTGTTTTTCATTCTATTCCTCGGGTGATCCATTCCTTGGGTGACAGGTGACTAGAATTGGCATCGTTTCTTGCAGAAACAATCCAACAAGTCCTCCGTACGTTTCTTCAGCTTTCTTCTTGTCAAACCCATTTTCTTCACGAATCGGTTGATCGCACGCCGATCATGATTCGTTTTCCCGTTGCATACTCTATCCACTCCTCAATTTCGCCCTCGTACACTTTATACTCGTGGTGAATAACATGTCGTATGCTATTCTCAGGTCAGAAAAGCTAGAATTTTTACTTCACACTTCGGTTTAGCTTATTCACGAGATTAAACGCAAGCTTACCATCCACCCACCGCATAGGATAATCCACCGAGCGGGTATTTAATTCTGAAGAAATGTCGAAATTTCTTTACAAATATCTACCAAACGTGAAGTATTCTTGCAACATCAACGACTCTAAAGTCTCTTATTAGTCAATATGTGACTCGCCAGCGCAAATTTACGGGATAATTTGGCGCTATCTTTATTCCTTCGAGCTCAATTCAATTGCGGTAACCTCACACACTTTCCATATGAGGTATGATTGACGGAAGCGTATTGCAAAGTGCTCAGAGGTGTTTTGAAAAGAAAAGTCGCGTAGTAGTGAAAATGGTGGTAAATAATCCATTCGTGAAATGAATAATCCAATATTCAAATTTCGCCTCGATTCAATAATCGAATGTTGATTTGATTAATGAACAAACGCCTTGCCATATATTTTTCCTGAAATGTCAAATGTCAAGTTTATTTTTAGTATAAAGTGCAAGATGAGATTGTAAAATAACGCAAAGGTTGCGTGTCACAGCCGGAGTGAGGTGCGGGATTGCGGAAAATTAATTCAGAGTTTTAAAGAACGAGGCATATGACAAATGTGCTGTTTTGTTATTCTTTTGTTATCCAATGAGATGCAAATGAGTGTGAGGCGTTTTTCTGCAATCCCGCACCTTAGAGCACAGCCGACAATAAAGATCAATCGATCGATCAAACTGGTTTGCTTTTGCAAATATTCACAAGTATTCTTTAACCGAAAAGGCAAATACAAAAGGAAAAATTTATCGTATGTACCAAAGCCGGTAGAAAAAGGAACAACATTCGCTACTTATGGCGTGTGTATGGAAAAATTAGAATACTAAAATAACTTACCTGTTCTTTATTCAAGTCCGCCATGTTTGCCGGTCGCACTCCCTTCCACATATGGTATAGCTTTTGTTCAGTAATCCAATCAACATTCGATTATTGAATCGAGGCCAATTTGAATATTGGATTTTTCATTTCACGAATGGATTATTCAATCAACGAACGGAATCAATGTGCATTAACGAATTCATTTGTCCGTTTACGACGAGAACGCCTGACCCGCTTTGACTGTAATCAAAAGCTGGAATTATCACACTCTAGTAAAAACTAGGTTTAAGAGCTACTAATATATCAGTGTCAGTGCTCTGGATCAATTGTGGTCTGCAATTTTCTCATGAAGTTCTGACTTTGGCCCTTCCATTTTCTATGTTATTTTGAGTTATGAAGTGCTAGACCCCCCACGGAATGTGAATGGCTAGAACTCAATGCAACGTACATGTTTTGAATGATGATGTTTAGTCTCAGTTTGGTGGTGTAGAATTTACTCAAGAAAAATTCATTTGAAAAATTACCATTTTTTCACCTCTCATGTGGAATGGCCCAGCATGGAAGCTTATTTCGATGAACTTTCATCCACATTTGGATGCCGATTCGGTCAGCTTCATGAAGTGCATGTGCAATTATAAGTCGTTTTTGTTTTAACCAAACTAACACCACGTTACATGGGTCAGGATGGCCGAGCGGTCTAAGGCGCTGCGTTCAGGTCGCAGTCTACTCATGTAGGCGTGGGTTCGAATCCCACTCCTGACAATAGAATTATTGTTTTTTTGGATATATGTTATTGGAAACCGTGTTTAACAACAATATGAACCGAAAATGAACTTCTTAAGGTTTTAGCATTTTCAACAAGCATTACTTAAGTTGTAAAAGTGATAAGAGGAACTAGTTGCGGTCGTAACTAATCTTGGACCTTTTTTGCTCAGAAATCAATGATATTCATTATAATTCAAGAAACTCAATTTGAATCATTTATACCAGCCTAGTACCCAGGCGTTCTCTTCTCCCTCACACTTTTTGACGCGAAATGTCGTGACGTCACCGAATGGCATACCGCTAGCCTCGTTCGGTGACGTCACGACATTTCACACCAAGTCGAGTCGAGTGAGCGAAGGAAAACGCCTGGGTACTAGGCTGGCTGTATACAGTTATTTCAGAAAACTTTGAAGGATAAAATCGTCTTGCGACAAGTCTGCAAGGTAGTATAGGTATTAATGAATAAATGTTTATCAAACTCAGCCATGCCTAACCGTGCCTAGTGTTGCCGACAAATCGTATTGAAATAGCTCAGCGTATTCAATGTTGTCCGCAACTTTATTTTCAGGGAAAAATCTCGGTTATGAAGTATATAAGGGAATCATGGGGGAAGAACTTTTCAAACAAAAGATCGAGGAATTTGAAAAGGTATGTGAAACTTTTGTGGTCACAACCTTCGAATATAGGCTTTATACCACCCACTGTTTGTGTGGTGAACTGTGTCGGTTATCAAATTATTTCTTTCTAAAGGCGATGTTAACGGCTTGTTAAACTTACTAAAACAAATAGTTGAGTTAAGCGTCACACTTCTTTTATAATATTTAAGCCATGAAATATATGGCATTAAATCCCGTGAACAACAATATGTCATATGAAATTTTTAGGAAAAGTCTTATTAAATTTTAATCCGTATTTAGCAGGTAAACCAATAGTATTTTTTAAAATTAGTAAGTTTATTAGATTATCTGTATTTTTATTCTCTCAATTGAGGACCCTTCTGTAAACCACTTTGTGATATACGCCTCCTCATTAAGGATTAATAATTTAATTTCAATTTTAACCTGGCCAAAACTTATTTTTTCTTCGATCTAGCATATTCATTGAAGAATTCTAGAGGGTGTAATTGCATACTATTCGTTCACTAAATATACCATTTCACATTCGTAGCCTCTTCCACCAGCAAAGTGTTTTGATGCAACAAAAATCTCGTTGAAAAAGACAAAGTTCAAGCTTTTGTTTGGCCTAAAAGCTCTGCTCAAGGGTCAAAGGTCAACTCATCCGGTTGGAGTTGGAGCCGAAGGCATCGCGACAATTGTCTCTAATCCCGAGTTCCCCGCTTGCGAGTTCTTCACCCCTGGACATTCGTTCCCAGTCTGCCTGCGCCACTCCACTATCCAGTCAGTTGATGACGTGTTGATTGATTTCTGTGGGGGATCACTGAGGTTTGCGGGAAGCGATCAAGGTACCAGTGAAAGTCCGTTTGACATTATCATGGGGACTGGGCCGACAACGCCTTTGTGGAGCGGGGAGGCAATTGATCATGCTGTGAAAGCGAAGATCTCAGGGGATTTGAAAACATATCTCCTTCTTGGTCCTGATCAGTAAGTGTTAACAGCCACTGTCGCCTCTTTGTTCATGATTTCTGTCTTTGCCGAGCTTTGATTGTCGACTCTGATAACACATCCTCTGTTATCCCCGTCAGTTGACAAGACTGATAACGTAATAATAAGACTAAAAACAGTCAGCTACAGAATTATTAGCTGCTCATAAGAAGTAATTGATTTTCTTTTTAAATTCTGTTACCTTCTTCAGAGACAATCCTGCGGCTCCACCCAAATGACTTTCTGTTCTCGTTGCTTTTGTCAGATGTTAAAAGAAGAAATGAATGCTGCGTCAAAAGCAAAATAAAAATAAATATTGTGTTAGCAGGGCTAAAATTAGTGAAACTTTCAAACATTATTCAGTCCATTGGAAAACAAGAAAGCCCATTGGGCATTTTAACCGGCCATTCTGACCCTCCCCACCCCTAGGTTTCACAAATGTTAGCGCGATCCTCTATTTATACGAACCGGCGTGACGAAAAGTGTGATTGTGTGACACAATATTTTGACTATAGCGTTACTGGATGACGTAATGTTTAAACTTTGATGACTCAGCTTATCTTTCTTATCGCTTTTATGTGTGCTGAAAAACGCAAATTCACTCAAACGTTGAATGTCGATATAAATTCGTCCACAACTGAGAATGCTCACACAGGGACGACGAAGTATTTACTGTTGTGCCTAGACCTTAAATACAAACAGTGAACATAGCAGTAGAATCAAAATATAACGCTTGATAAACACGAGCTCGAGCAGATCGTCAGAGTATGGGGCACGTCAAGGCATATCTCATGACGTGATGTTTAAATCCGGTTTGCTAACCCGGGAATCCCCTTGCAAAAGTAAACAAGCGAGCGGGGACGAAAGTCTCCCACGTCTTTGAAAGCTAACGCGCCTGTCGAGCCGCAATCGATTTCGCGCTCACTCGCTTGTTTTTCTTTTCCTTCACTGTCTCTGAATGAAAAGAGAGACTGCTCGTAGCCTTTAGCGAACACCACACGCAAACCACACAAATCCGTCGATAATATTCAGATATTTTCATTCTTTCAATGCAAAAAGACTCGTAACACCTACCCTATTAATTGATCTCCTTATTAATGACGATTCCTTCGTATCAACTTCTCGCCTCAAATAAACACTGATCTCTCTCCGTTCACAAGTCAGAACTATCATGTACTGATGGTGCAATCCACTAATATTGCAACATCATACTAGTACCAATTCCTTCTCTTCCTAGCCCACGCCGGGAAAACGGAACTGTCCTTTTTGTCCGCTGCGAAATACAAGTTAGCCAATCAGAAACCTTACAAACCACTTCGCAATCCACCCCCCCCCCATAAAACGCCAAGGGAAACCCCCTCTCACGCAGCACAATATTACACCGCTCCTATACAAAACGCAACTTTCAAAGCAAATCACATTCACAGAAGCGTGATATGCTCCTGACATTCACAAATCCTTCTGACTCCCACATTTTTACACCCTCAAAATGTCAATCCCAATAAAAAAAACTCCTGCGCTAAAAACATTTTCACCATGACCACTAACTAGATCAGGCAACACAGCCAATTTCGCACTCAATCCTATTAGCTGCTTTACTCAAGTGCGCATGCGTTATACAAGACAAATACAAAAAACCCCAAACTTAACAACCCTTCGTCGTTGATATCTTAAATACTGTAAATTAAAAGACAAGAACACACGAAGGTAACATTCAGCAGACTAATATGCGCATGCGTCTGATATAAGACAGTACCGCTCTTGAGTACCCATACCACAAGCTTTACAGCACTTTGTTCGTATGTTAAGCCAACTGACTATCACGACAAAACCGTGCCCATTTTATAAACCGGCGGTCGCCATAGCGACGGCCGGTTAATAAAGTTCCCATCTGAATTCTAAATGCATTCTACATGGAAAGCCAAACTTGAATTACTAGCAATTCTGGTTGTTGGCTTTCGCGACTTTTCTCAGTCACAACACTCTTCAAGTTGAAAATATTCTGGTGAGTATCGGTGGATATCAACCGCTAATCACAGCCACTTCGGAGAGCCTGAATTATTGTTAAATATGAGACTTTATAACCATTAAATGTTTTCGCTTGCGTTTGATTGGTCAAAATTTGTCACGTGACACATGTGAGAAAAAGATAAAAATTTTGTTTCCAGTACATGCACTTAAGAACGGTGTATCCTATTGTTACTGCGCGTACGTTCTGTGTATCTCGGGATATGCGGGCTTCTTAAGGAATTTGACCCCTTATACAACAATATTTTTTCGCTATGTGTTTATTTGCTTTCATTACCAGCCTTGCAGCCAACATTGGTGGTTTGCGACAAAAGCCCGACTCATTCTACGATCAGCGGTATTACACTGAAGTGATCCTGGACTTCAAAGCATTTGACGGCGTTAAGCGCTACGTCAGATTCCGACTGATGCCAGCTGACGGGTCACCGGAGACAGGTTTGCTGTCGGAGGAAGTACAGTGGCAACCTTGGTAAGGAAAGTAAAACTCATTATGCACTAATCACCTTTTTTCAAGCATTACGTGAAGGTTCTGTGACGAACTGGCTCCTTCGCGAGGCTGCTGCTTGAATGGTGTCGCTTTGACAGACCTACGACAGGCCTTTTTAATTTACAGTCGCCTATGCAGAATTTCGTCGATTTTTGCTGCCATTCGTTGCTATGAGATTAGATTATAAACGACGTCAGCATGAGAAACCCCAAAGCGAACAATGGCGTGTTGTATCTCACATCGTATCCATCGTGTTGTAATTGCAGCGAACACTTAATCAGATTGCTAGAAACGTGCAGCAAAAACCAGTACGCGTTTTTTGGGGCTATTCAATCGCAACTTAAAATTGCTGCAAATATATCTGCTTCCAAAAGTCGCCTGTGTCAATGATCTTTGAGGTTTCTATAGCACAAACCTACCTGAGACACTGTTGGCTCGAGCCACGCCTCTGCCAGCGTATTGTTTCCTTGTACAAGAACATTTGTGCCACATTTATTCTTGATTTCTTCCCATCGCTTTTCTAGGAATGTAGTTGTTCGCAAGTCAGAAAGTACTTTAGTCGGCAGGGGCGACGGACGTGCTAGGTACACGCGCATGACCGTACCAAAGTGATTCGCGTAAATGAAGGGCTATCGGTAAGCGGAACCTCAATTTTACACAATCTTTGTTCTACAAAACAGGATAAACGAAAGATCACCAAATGAGAAGTTACCACCCGACTACCTCAAGCGTGAGTACAAAGAGAGAATAACCCGGGGACCTTTGAGGTACAAACTCCAGTTACAACTCCATGAAGTTAAAGAAAATGATCCACCGACCACACTTCATGTCGGAAGGGAATGGGACGAGACCACCCATCCGTGGATAGACCTGGCTGACATTACGATGACGTCACTGCTTTCGCCGCCAGCCACTGAGCGACTTGAGTTCAGCTTCAATAATCTCCCACCGTCGCTGGACCTGCTTCCCGCGCGGTCAGTTGATGATCCGAATGTAGTAGCGCACATACGAAGAGATCTGTACAGCTTCACTCAAAAACTTCGTGCCTTGCGCAGAACGGTCTTGGTGCCTGATCACGTGGCTACTTACGTCATCCGTGCAGAGAATGGCAGCCAGTCAGCGACTTCCAGTGCTCCTGCGATAAACGTTTCATTAACAGGTAAAAAAAAAATGAAAAACGAAGACGTTATTATACCCATATTATCATTGGTCTTATTGCGTGATAAAAAAGTGAAATGATTGCAGTAAGTTTGGCCAATAAAGTTTCCCTTGTCTCGCAGTGTCACCCCTAAGTGTCAGTTTCGTTCGATCACTTCAAGTGCCATCTAACACGTGTATCCCCACTAAAGGGGAAATCGCACAAAAAACATCAGTACAGTTTTGGGATCCTTAGCATTCAAAAATGGTTTTGTGGTCTTTGGAGGTGAACCTTTAAAACCTTTCAGTATTCGATTCTGGAGCTGTCCATATGCATTTAAGACCTCTGTATAGCATCTTTTCTCTTTGAAGAGAAATGATTTTAATGGCTGTCTCTTTTAGGCACAAACGAACACGCCCACGTCCGCTTGTTGGACACTTCACTACATACAAACATCACATGAGTGAAGCCGCCTTGACCTTTCTGTTCTGTTCCAGGAACGAAAGGGAAAACAGACTTGATTTCTCTCGAGTCGCACCGTACTTCATCCAAGGCAGAAAAGACGGACGAATACTCTATAGAGGCGATGGATGTTGGTGAAGTGTTAATGATCAATCTTCGAAACGATGGAGGTGGCTGGTGCCATAAGAATTCTGATTGGTTCATTAACAAGATACACGTGACAAGTTCCTCTGAGAGGGGGTCTTTTGACTTTCCTTATTATGGATGGGTGTCCTCGGGTGTGACCGTGATCCAGCGAGGAGGTAATTATACAAACATATTTCTTTCATACGTAATCCGAGTAGTGTCCGTGATATGAAGGTGTGTGTCTTACAGAAGCAGAATTTGTCGTCACTGGTCTCCCTGGGACTAAGTCGGCTGCTTTTAATAAAAAATGAGTTTGTGTTATAGCGGTGCCCCAACAGAGAGGTTCCACAACAACACAGATTTTTCAGGTCACCTCATTTTGAAATGCGACTTGCTCTAATAGATATTATCTACTCCGATTTTTTTCAAAATTCCAATTGGTATTTTGCTTTTAATAGAAGGAAAATAAACTAATTAAAGTTTAAAGTACCTTGACACAAACAGATATCGCTGCTGTTACCTATTCCGGGGTGGTCAAATACTGGAGTATTTCAAGAGTTTACCTCAGTGATAAAAAGATGTCCCCTTAGCCCCAATATGTGCATCTCTTTAATCAAGTTGAAATCTAGGCAAAGTGTCTCAGTTGTCTCCACCATAGACCGCGCACAATACATTTTTTCCTTTTGCGCATGTATTATCCTTGCATTTATTGTAATGTCCTTGAGTAAAAAGGTGTTTAAAAAGATTAAGCTCACATCTATAGCTAGCTCTTGCTTGGCTCTACCAAAATACGTGTTGGCACCTTAATTTATTATTTTTTTTGTAGCTTCTACCCCAGTTGAAGATCAACCAGAGGTGATCCGATCTCGAAGAATCATTGAATTACAGCAAAGTCAAGACCTGTACGGATGGGGGGCCCTTCCAGAAAATGAAGATCTGCCAGGCTTCTTTGACACTTCTTTACACGATAAAATGCCCGAACAACTAAAGGATCTTGAAGACGTCAAAGATCGGTTTGACCGACGCAAAAGTCAAGCCGCAAAAATCTTGGGTCTCTCATCTCTGTTGAATTCAAAAGGAAGCTGGTACAATTTTGATGACCTCAAGAAAATCCTCGTTCGCTTGCCCAATGGTGTGCCGAAAATTTCCGAACGGGATCGATGGATGGACGACGCTGTGTTCGGGTGGCAATTCCTTAATGGCTGCAACCCGAATGCTGTCAGACGATGTGAAGTGCTTCCAAAAAATTTCCCGGTGACCGAAGATGTGATGAAAAGGTTCCTTGATCGTGGAAAATCACTAACCAATGAATTGAAGGTATTTTGCTTGTGTTTCTTGTAGGGATTGAAATAAATAACTGAATTGTTGATTGACTGCTGAATTCTTTCTACTGAGTAGAAAGATGCCCATAACATTATTTGGTAGATACAACAGTTTCTAGGCTTTCACTATAAGAACAAGCAAATGTAATACATTTCTATAAAATCAGTGTCTGACTGCACCTAGTCAAGAAATCTCGAGCTTTACAAACTACATTAATCAGACCATAACCACAACAGAAATAAAACTGAACTTTAGGTGGATCACTGCCAAATGTCACAAATTAAAAACTGAAAAATAATAAACTGCTGCCACTTTTTTCAGCCAATAACATCATCTTATTTCACAAATTAGTTTAATAACCAGCGATATGAGTTGACTTAAGGCGGTTATGGCTTCCGCTCAGTTTGTCAAATCGTCGGTCAATGTCATCAGTGACTGCCCTTTGTTACTACCCGTACCCGGAAAGTCATACTAGAAAGGCAACTTAGATTTGTCTAAGTGTAAATTGTCTACTATCTTTACTAATAAGTTGACAGTAAAAATATTCCAAAACTTGTGTTGGTTCTTCAGATTTTATTCCTCTCCTCCTAATATACAAGTATAATATACAATTATTGCTTCTTGATCCAGGCTTGGTCCACAATTTAGTAATAGATAATGCGAAATGGCAGGATATTTCAGTAGTTTATTATCTTCGCATTCTTAGGAAGGTCACGTTTATATTGTGGATTACAAGGTGCTCGAAGGCATTACAGTCACGGCAACGGAGGAGGCATCCAGTCACACGGCACAACCCCTGGGACTCTTTTACGTCAAGAGCTCCGGGGACCTGGTGCCTATTGCCATTCAGCTGTTTCAGCAACCGAGCAACACCAACCCAATATGGACTCCTAACGATTCTCAATATGATTGGCTGCTGGCAAAGATGTGGCTACGTCACGCCGACTATCAAGTACAACAGGTGATTATATTTTTATCTTGACCAATCTTTTTCTTGGTGCTTACAGTGACACAAATATCGTTAATTTAAGAGTTGATGATTTACCAACAGGTTCTAAGAAGGTTGGGTATAAACCGACCAACTCACATACTTGAACGACATTTCCAGGAAGTCTTGCGTACACGGGATATTGCACATAAAAAGAACTTAGAGCGACATACGTATACACAGGGAAAGACCTGAATTATTTTAGTGATCTTAAAACAATATTTTTAACGAGGTTCAGTTTCAAATTTAATCACTTCCAAATTGGAGAGAGAAAAATTTTCCTTAAAACTTTTTATTGAAAAATCAATTCTGAATACAAATTTGACGCTTGTTTTGGACAGAAGACACAACCCACTGAACAATCGGTTAAGAGGTTCATTTAACTTAGACAAGTGCAGGTCGTAGCATTGCGGAGTGGATTAAAGCCAACGAGAAGATTGGCTCATACCCAAGTGCCTTGAGGGGCCAACTGAGATACTCCGCTATATTCAGATTATTTCCACCATTCAGTACTCAACAACCTTAAGAATGAGTTCCTTTTTCCCTTTGACAGGCAAGCATCAATCTGCTCAAAACTCAAATGGAGGCGTTTGCTGTTGCCATGAGACGCCAACTGCCCTCGATCCATCCTATCTTTCAACTGCTCTTTCCTCATCTCAATACCATAGTGGAAGCCAACGCAGTCACAAGGGAAATGTTTAAAATCCAAGTGGATCACCTTAAACTTGTACAGAAGACGTACAAAGCGTTCAGGTTTGGCATGCTGTCCTTACCGGAAATGCTGAAAGAGAGAGGCGTTGACAATGGAGATAAGTTACCAAACTTTTACTACAGGTGAAAATCGCTTAGATTCGTTTAACCTTACGGTAAGTCCCCGAATGAAAAAAAAAAACAAAAAAAAGGAAATTCGACCTAAATGTAACAAACACAGACAAATAAATGTTTGCTTACTTTCAAAAGCCAAAGAATCAGAAGACAAAATCACCGTGTAAATCGTAATAATTATCACTAGAGGAAAGAACTGTCACGCTTTGGGATTTCTATACAGACCTAAACGTTACATACACAGGGAACACCTACATCAAATTTTGTTGTTCCATGTCCTTGCTCAAACGAAGGACATTTTTAATTTACTAATTTTTGAAACGTTTGACCATTAACGTCAAGGAAACCAGTGCTTTTGGTCAAAACTGTTCAATTCTTTTTTGGTGTATTACCCTTTGCTAATCTACGATAAAATTTCATAGTGAATAGCATTGTATCGTTAGAACCTGTCATTGAAAAGTTGGCCAAGGAAGGAAATCAATTAGGACAGGAATCGACTAGGAAATGAATTCAGGATTAACAAGGTTGTGCAATGAATAGCCTATTTATGATGAAATTTGTAACACACAGCTGCTGATCAACACTTAAATTAATTCGTATTCTTTTTTTGGTTGTTTCTTTCTTTTTGACTTGTTCTCGTTATTCAGGGATGACTCCCTTCGCCTGTGGAAAGCTATCTCAACATTCATCCAAGAAGTCATTTCAATCCACTATAAGTCGGATGATGGGGTTGTCAAGGACAACGAACTTCAAGCGTGGGTTCAAGACCTGCACGAGAATGGCTTTCCTGTGAGAGAGGGCGACATCGATCACGAGTTCCCAAAGAGCCTTGCAACACGTGAGCAGCTTGTTAACATGCTTACGTGCGTGGTGTTCACATGCTCGTGCCAGCATGCTGCCGTTAACTTTGGTCTAATGGACGTGACAGCATTTGTTCCCAATTCTCCTTCAGTGATGCGCCGCTCCCCACCGACCAAGAAAAATGAAGCGACTTTGAAGTCCATTATGGAGACACTTCCCAGCAAATCTCAGAGTGCTCGGCAGATCGCTGCGATGTACGCGCTAACACGCTTTCCCAGTTATGAGGTAAGTATAAAGCAATCCCACTATCAGAGTTTAGACTTGTCTTTTGTGGACGTTTTCATAATTCGGCTCATAGGCCTTAAAATTGTGTTTGGACACTCTCCAAGCAATGTTGTTTTTCGCTGCAGCTGTAAACACACCCTTTTCTAGTGTTATCTCATTTTAGGATCCATGTTTAGGATACCTGCTAAAGGTCCGTTTGTGTTCATGCATATATAAAGCGTGCCCAACAAATGTCAATCTTCTCTCCTTTTCAAAAAAAGGAAAAACCCTTTGGGAATGACCAGTATTTACTGTGTTGTATTATTGATCGATTGGTTTCACCATCCTCCTCTCCAAAAAATGTTAGAGATTACCTTGCCTTGAACTAGTGCCTTATCTACATTAGGCATGCCAAGCGACTGGAGATAAATGGCTGCTCCCATGACCATAATGGCGTCTCAGTTGGATATTTGGTCATTGACTAGCTTGACAGGGACGTTATACATCTTTTCTTTCAACTCAAGCTCTTTGTCCGTGATTGGACATTACATTATAATTACAGAGGGACTAATACCACCTCCATAGAAACTGACAGAACTTAATCTGAGGTTTCCTGGCTCCCACTTCAGCAATGCCTCTCTAACTTTTGCTCCTACATTAACACTGACCATTAAGTGTGTAAGGCATGTCCTTCCACAAAAGCAGGAGAAAGGAAGGTCTGGTAGCATGCTAGTATGGGCTGCCCAAGTTTGATCTACTTTGTTTTTCTGGTTCTCGATAAGGAGATTTTGCATCTTGACATTTAGGATGCTCTTTGTGGGATCTTGGAGCGTCGAACATTGTCCGCACGTTTAATATTCCAGTCTTTGATTGCATTGTAAGGCGTGGATTCGGTCTTAACGCTCCCTTATTGTCGGTTTGACAGCTTTGTTCCATATCAATCTTGAACTGGATAGCCCATGTTTCGCCCAGCGGTGGCTGAATAGCATGGTTTGATTATCTTTCTATAACCGAGGGGGGCTAGCCTACCGCTCAACCCCTACCCTGAAGAACTAGAGAATATCTTTTCATCGGATCGATCTCTACCTTTCGACCTGCTTGGCATGGGAGACCATAACAAAAGCTGACATAGTTTTGGGTGTCCTGAAAAAGCAAAAAATCCCCCACCGTGATAAGGTGGTGGCGCCTTCAAAGCAGATATGACAAGAATTTTATAAAAATGTAATCACACATTTCTGGAAAGTTGAACTTTCGGCATGGTAAAAATAAAAATATAAAGACGGTAACACGTAAGGTCGTTTACGTAGTCAGTGAACTGTATTCAAATTGTCACGAGCGTGGCACTACAGAGAAATAGTTTATTTGGGATAAGTGGCCATCGATGATTTTTCTCAGACTGGTCATGCTTCTAACCGATGGGAGGATGGCGGTGGGCTTGAAACCACCAAATTTGTGACAATGCATGCGCAGTTTAGCAACTATAAACATGTTTCCAGATTAACCATGCTTACTGTCAACGTACAGAAAACAATGCCTTCACACCTCTAGCAAACAAACCAACATATTTTCGTTTTGCTTGTTTTTCAGCGTTTTCTTGGTGACTACTCTCAGACCTCCCTTGTAAGAGATGGCGTAAAAGACGCAATATCTAACTTCAAGACCGTGCTCCAGAATATCTCGGAATCAATCAGGGCTCGCAATGCATCTTTGCCTTTGCCTTACATTAACCTTCTGCCTGAGCGTATCCCGGCTGGCATTGCCATCTAAATGCAGCTTTCATGGCGATGATTGTTAGAATAGGGACGTTTCTAAATAACACTTCAAAACTAAGCCTTTTTGTGTAAAATTTTTTGTGTTGGTTAGAGTTTTTTTAATTCCGATGTTATTGTCCTTTTTGACTATTGACACGTAAACGTCAATTATTGTGAAAAATAACTGAACTGAACACAAATTAAGGTTCAATTCATTATTTAGCAAGATCAGAAATCAACGTTTGTTTACTGAGGTGGTTTAATTAAAGTTTCAGTCAATAAATGAGTGAAGAATATAATCCAAGGAAAACGAGTTTTCGTTCGTAATAGTGGGGGTTCGAGATATTCGGGGATTGAGATAGCGGGAGAGGGCTTGCAAAACTAAGTGGTAACTTAGTTTTATTTAGCTAGTAGTTAGCTGAAAGGAAGAAGAGCACCTATTTTCGAAGAATGGCCAATTTGTCCTCATCGTAGAAGAACACTGTCAAGCGAACAAGTGGTTACAGTAAAAATAGATTAATAAATTAATAAATAAAAATAAAAATCGCTACAGGTACACACGACGTACCATAACATAAATGCATATAAGTCTGAAAATCAGATCAAGAAGCAAAAACGTTTATACTAGTGCCGATGACAGCGAGATACACTGTCAGGTAGAGATACATGGCGCATAAATATAACAGTTAATATCGAGGTTATTTGCGAATTGTATACTGGGGTATCACGAAACCTGTAAGTCTAAAATCGAGGAATCTGCCATTGCACAGAAGTAGGAATGCATTGACAGATGAACTTGCTTTGTTCTCTTGTTATTTTTTGTAATGGGTGTGATGAAATGAAGGACTTTACTCGGATTATGTTTTCTCTTTTATTGTGTCGGTGTGTCTAATAATAAAGTGTATTATCGTTTGTCTCACGATGTTGTCACTTGAGCTGTAGATGGCGACTTTTCGATTGCTTCCTGCTAGTCTCCATCAGGCGATGAGGTCCACCGGTTACACGTCACTTATGTGTCCGGATGTTCGGCTGTGATTGGTGGGTTTGATCGTCATTTCTCCTCAGAGAATCGACTTGTTTCCTCAAGGAACACACCAGGAGACAGGTACGTCAACGAACCCCCGAACGAGTCAATTCGAAGAAAAAAGGAAGAATTTCGTTTTTTCGTGCAGATTGTATTTTCGAATTTAAATTTTGCAGTTCTAAACTTGGAATCACGTTGCTACTTTGTTTGCAATATTTGCCCTGTTTTTACACGTGGATTTGCGTTACTGAATGTATTTTAGTGTGCCACACAGTTTTTCGCAGTTGGTGCGTGTAAGGCATAAGCCATTACACAGAAATAGATGAACTTGAGACAGTAATTGTAACCCAAGATTTGCTAGCTTTTGAAAGCGAGGTTGTTATCTCCCACTACTTGGAAGATGTACCAGATGGAAGCCCGCAGACAAAGCCGAGAAGCTGGATGTCAGCGATGCAAAAGAAACGTGTAAGTCGAGTTCAAGTTTAGCATAAAGAAACAAGTCTCTCTTTCAGTTTGAACGTAACCATTCTAAACCATTCATACCGTAACTAATGTAATGTAACGCGTAGCACTCTGCAATGAAATTAATAATGATGTAAAGTGTATGTATGAGTGCCAAGAAGTGAGCAATACTGCCCTACATAATTTCTCCCGGCCACAGGCCTTTAAATAATAATAATAATAAATAATAATAAATAATAAATAATAAAAACTTTATTAACGTGTCTTAAAATATCTAGCTTACACTAAAGTAAGCTAATTGGGGACACCTATCTATACCTATCTAAAGTAGTAAAAATATATAAAATATTACAATATATACAATATAAAATATAAAATATAATATCACATCAACCTATAGTGATAAAACCCCCAAATGTTCAGAAAATCAAAAGTCACTAATTACTACATAGAGGACAGTTGTGACATCCTTCCTCCAGTAACGCTTCGAGATTCTTTTTTCTAATAGTGTTCTTAAAACTATTTAACGAATTAGAATTTCTAATTTCTTTATCCAATTTGGACCAGAGCATCGGACCAAGGTACTTTATGCTATGTTTACCATAAGAAACGGTGTTATACCTAGGTATCACAAAATCACTGTTTCTCAAATTATACCTACTGTTATTCTTTTGAAACAGATCCTGCACATAAGATGGGCAGAGTTCATTTTTTACTTTGTACATTAAGATGGCAATGTCCTGTAGACGTCGATTCTTCATTGTTGGCAACTTTGCCCAGTTTAGCAGTTGTTCATAAGTAACCTCATTTCTTACATTATAAATCGCTTTCAAAGCTGTTTCTTGGATACGTTCTAGTTTCCTGTGATCAGATGCTCGACAGAAGTGCCAAACAATATGACAATACGTTACTTTAGGTAGTATTGCTGACTTGTAAATAGTAAGCTTAGCCTTGGTTGACAACATGTTCCGTAGGCGCATTAGGACACCAACTTTTCTTGCCGCTGTCTTACAGACCTCACTAATGTGAGTACCAAAGTTTAGCTTTTCATCTATCGTCTATCTAGAGGAAATTAGAAATGAGAACCAGTTTTTTTTTACCTTATAAGCATTTCTCTTTAGTCTGTTCAATGCGTGTAGCCAAAGGATGAACAAAGTTATTTGCTTGTTTAAAAGGAATGACTTTATTGTTGATAATATCGAACATGAAGAGAATGACTTTAAGTTAAGTAATGGTTTTTTTCGATTGGTTTATTGCTAATACACTGTAAGGTTAAAATTTTTTTATCACAAGAAAATAAAATAGTGTAGAACGAATTGGCCCGACATTGTCATCGTCGTTGTTGGTTTTACTAGTAGGTTCTTCTTAGGCATTAGTATGCTCTATATAGAACATACTAATGAGGCTTAAAAAAAAAAAAAAAAAAACAAAGCCTTAATAGTATGCTCTATGAGATACTGTAAATGACTATACAGAACAACTAATGAATGCAGAAATTTTCTGTGAATACTAATTTTACCATTTCCCTTTTAGCACAATTTCCCTGTGCTTCAAAGCCCCCGCCAATTTACATAATTTAAAACAGTGTTTGCATAATAGAGCAGTGAAATGCTGGACGCTGATTGCATGGCTGAGTGGGTGTGACCATTTTCTAAGATGTACATAGAGTATACTTATAAGTCAGTACGGAGTAACTTATTATGAGTTATACAAACTCACCATGAATACTTATTTACTCCACTATTTCCATTCTCTTGAATGCTTCCACCGGAGTCAGGGATAATGCCGTAACATTTTAAAACTCGCCAAAGAAAACTTTTTTGTTCACAGCAAACGAAGAATGTCTACAAATCAGTATTGTAGCGGTTAAAACTGAAAAGAAACATAAATAAAGTTACAACACAAAACGAGAGTAGAAACAACACAAAATCTAGAGCCCAATGCAATGGCAAAAAACACTTACATTTGTTGTGGCCCTGAATCAAAGCGGGAAAGGAAATTTACAAAATGTCCTGTGGCTAGGCACGTGAAGAAACAACTTAGCCTGCGCTCGGTGCGCTTCAAAAAAATGATCGCTGGCATTGAAAACTACAGTTTATATTCTACCGCACGCGAGGTAAATATGAATAATTACAATACATTCCAACGCAAATACAAAAGGTACTAAACTATGTAGCTAACAAAAAACAAAACAATAGAAAAAACTTAATTGACCTAAAGGCGTTTAAGAGCCGTTGTCAGTAACTTTCGAGAATCCGGCGACAGAGCCAAAAATTTGAATTTCTTTTTATTTGCCCAAAAGAACCCTTTTGGTAAACTATTTTCAAAAATAATATTAAAAAGTTCCAGCGAGTTTTTATTTTGGCAAAAAAACGGAAAGTTCGAAATTGGCCTAAACGGGCCTTCGGACCCGATGTAAATTATGCAAATTAGTACATTTTCAAAACGCTCGTACAAGACAACGAAAACTTGCCTGGAAATAATCTTTTCACAGTTTGTTAGACATCTCTTGAACTTGCTTTCAAAGTAAACTTTACGTCGATCTAAAAGTTCTTTCCTTGATATCCAGGCGCGTAAAGAGTACGGTATTTTCTATTCCGTTGACACACTGAATTTTACCAATTTTTAGAAGACCATATCAGCGGGGGTATACGAATATCTAGGTCATAAAAGGGCTCTTTGGAATC
This sequence comes from Siderastrea radians, assembly GCA_964017195.1. Lineage (NCBI taxonomy): Eukaryota > Metazoa > Cnidaria > Anthozoa > Scleractinia > Rhizangiidae > Siderastrea > Siderastrea radians. The sequence continues at coordinate 1,466,266 of OZ024894.1, read as the reverse complement.
GACAATGCTTGTTGTTTATCATATTAAAATATTTAGCTTGGCCCGTGAAAAGCGAGAGCGCGAGGTGAAAATATGTGGAGTGCACTTTGACAGATTTCGCCATTTCTTTAGTGTACTCCTATTTCAAGTCACATATGCTTTTCAGACACAACAGTCGACGTTTCTGGTCTGTACCATACTGCTTTTATACTGAAAGTACGCTAAAGCATTTCCTTATCTTAAATCTAGTTACAAAGCGATGTTTTGACTTTATTTTACGCGAGTTTCACATAATACAACAATTAGACGATGAAAGATCCCTGTCGACATTGTGATGTTTTGATACCCGATCTTACCCCGTCGCACGAATATTTCGCTTTTCAGACTTTTCCAAACTAACTATCGTCACTTTAGGGCAGATATTAAAATTTTAAATGTTTAAGTACGTGAATTCGAGTAAAAAGAAACCTTGAATAAATATGCCGTTAAGTCACTTTACGATAAAGGAATTCGGTGGGCATAGATGCTATCAGAAATCTCCTTATGCAAATGAAAACGCGTCTGCGCGATATTTTTGTGTTGCTTTATAAGACTAAAACGCTGGCGCGTAAATAGCATGTTTTTGCAGTCCACCTGCTAAAATACATTTGCCAGTGAAGCTTATTAGCTTTGATATTTGTTTGTTAAGATGTTTTGAAAATATAATGGAGTCAGGCCATTCATACTGACTCATTCCGCGATCAGAACAGAGAACTCTATAACCAGACTTAAAAAGTCATTCCACTGCTAAGATATACGGTGATTTACTTACTTGTAATGTTTGAATGAGTTTCTGTTCCCTCACAAAGCAATCCTTAGCTGAAATTTCGTACAATGCACGTCGGACAAAAATGATCAATGCCGGCCAAAAGCGAGTTGCATGTTGCGTGACAATTGAAATGTGATACAGTAGCGCGGGGGAGAAATGACCAGGAAATGACTGTCAATATTTGCGTTTCTTATGACAGCTTTTGTTTCTTTCGTTCGTTCCTTCTTTAATTTAAAAAAAATAAAACGTTTCAAGTTATAAACGATGAATTAAAACAAGAAAAACAATAGTTTTATATTCTATTCATGATGTGAAGTCAAAAAAATTCTATCCTGTGTGAATTTTGGGGATGCTTTTTTATGGGGCCAGTAATTCAGGCCATTTATTTATTCATTTATTTTATTTTTAAATTTTTATGTAACTTTTATGTTAACGGTCCTGTAACGTATTTACTCATTTTACTCTTGTAGTCCCTGAAGAAGGCTTGTCTTGCAAAACGAAACATCATGCAAATTGTTGTTACATACATTGTTTTACTTTACGTATTTCGTCTTCTGTGTCTATCTTTAAATGCCGTAAGGATCATTCGTTCCGTATATTTTTTTAGGGTAACTCCTGGCACGCGAGCGTGGAGGGAGCGAGAACGCGACAAGATGGCGGGAAGAATTATCCCTCCTCTCCCGGTCTCCCCAAGTCGCTATATCAAACGATAAACAAGCTACGATATATAGCCTGCATAGCAGTCGTTTCTGTTTCCTTTTAGCCAAGCAAAAGAAGTGTGAGGCAAGCGGGATACGCGAGAGGGCATGGGGCGAAAAAGAGTAAAAAACTTAGAAGCGGGGGGGGGGGGGGGGGGCTAGACGATCGTCAGGAACAGGAAACGCCGGTTTAGTTGAGGGCAGTAGTTTGTTTATCGTTTGATACAGAGACCTGGGGAGAGGCGGGAAAATCCTTCCCGCCATCTTGTCGCGTTTGCGTTCGCTCCCTTTGGCTCTCGCGCGCCAGGATCTCCCTCCCCTCCCCACCCCCTCCTCCTGTTTCTAAAGCTTTCCTAGTAGCCGTTCCTCTTTATGTGGAAAACTTTTAACTAATGTACACGTTCGCTCTACTTCTTTTCCGAAACTATTAACCTCATCCGGACCAATTTCTAATGACTTCAGGTGTGGGTGAACGTCCTTATTGTAATCTCTAAGCGTAACACATTGCAAATCATGTGGATCTCTTGACCTTGCTCCGCACAGCGAAGTGAGGCGAAATAAGGACGAAAGACTGCAAGTTGCCATTGTGAATTTACATAATAGCTCTCCGAACAAAATGTTACTTTCTAAAGGTATTGCAGTTTCGAAACTGCTGTGTTTTATTGATTTTCCGATTAGTTCGTTCAGTTTGACTGACAAGGCTTTATTTAAACACCGGACCTTCTGAATTACTGGCCCCATAAAAAGCATCCCCAAAATTCGCACAGGATAGATTTTTTTGGACTTCGCATCATAAATAGATAATGAAACTATCGTGTTTCTTGTTTTAATTCATCGAGCATAACCTGAAAGGTTTATTATTATTATTATTATTACAAGTGAGACCGGAAAACAATATTATAATTATTAGTTAATCATTAGTAATACACCTCTCATCAAATTAGAACCAGTGTTTCATAAATTTTAAATAAGCCTCTGTTGTAGGTAATATAAACTTAAATATCTAAGCAATTATTAAAAATGCTTTATTCAATAAGTGATTTGAAACCGGGATACTATAGTGCAATACGTTTTCTACACTGTAAGACGCTCTTATACTCATATTTTTCTCCTTATATGGTAAAATGACGCTATAGTTGAATAATAATGATGATGATGATGATGTACGTTATTTACTTGTATTAATTCCCCGAGATGTTAAATTAATAGTAGAAAGTAGTGAACCCTAAAACATCCCAGGGCATTGCTTTCTTTCTTGACTGTCCAATAGTGGTAGTTACTCAGAAGGAGTACCTTACTGAAGTTAATATGAAATATAATTTAAATTACTGTAAAAGCTCTAATAGTCCTGCTCTCTAATACGCATTCTTACCTACTACTTGCTAATTACAAATAAATTATTTGCTTATAATTATGTCATGACATTGGGGCTTGAAAATTATTTTATGTCTCAACTGATGCCGGGTATTATTTGAGTAGCCCCGCAGCTCTTAACAACCTCTAATTTCATTGGACCTTGGTATCACGCAGCTCTATTGTTTTCGGGGCTAGGGTCCATTGTTTTGTTGTTTGGTGTATTGTTTTCTCAGCAAATCAGAGAAGACCTTGTAAGAGCTGCGACATTGCCCTATTATTTTACTGCCAGAGGAAGATGCGAAGAAGTGCAGCATTATGCATGTAGTTACTAACATGTAATTCAGGTGAATAAATTCATTCAACTATTTTAAGTACCAATCAGTCAATCAATCAACCACTCAACCAACTGGCTGATAAATCAGTCAATCAGCCAATTAAAAAATAAATCATTCAATCAATCAATCAATCAATCAATCAGTGAATCAGTCAATCAACAAATCAATAAATCAATCAATCTGTCACTTCAGTGTTGCCAATGCGAATAACAAATGGTCCAGTAATGACAAGTGACTTTATTTGATGCACAGATTATGACTCACTCTCTTACTACCCCAGACCGTGATGGCAGTAGATCTCGAGACTTTAGTTCTTTTTGGTTTGATAATTTGCCACCAATAAGCATTGTTACTGATTGCTATAATCTGGTACCAAAGAAAAACAAAAGGAATAGCCTCTTCCTAAATCATTTCAGAATAGTCTGAAACCTAACAGGCAATGAACTGACAAAAAGGGATCAGACTGTGGTGAATCAGTCAATCAATATAGTTTTCCCCATAAAGAGAATTCAATCAAATAGGTCTGACTCTTCATTCCTGGGATAGCAGCTGGGGGGGGGGATACTCCCCCCAAAAAAGATATGGGGCAGGGTGTGCTCATCAGATATTTTGAAGTAGAGCCCTAAAAGGTGTACTCCAGGATTCATTCCATTTTCATACATCGTCCACTTAGTAGTACTGAGGGGACAGTCAAACTAATCAATGACATCAAAATGTTAAGCAGAAAAAGACAAAAAAATATATAACCTTATTTCAAAACTGCTCTTCAAATTTTTTATTTGAATTGATAAAGTGTGTCTGGGAATATAGCTAAAAGTATAAATTTCTTAACCAAACCCTTATAATAAACTGCCATATTTTCCTGACATCAGGTTGATGGAATAAAAACCTGTAAGAAAAACAAAGTAGATTTTAATTATCGCAATTACCAATAGTAGGACAGTCAGTGTGCACACGCCAGAGAAAAATGAGAGACTGCTCGTAGTCTATGAGAATGGTACCAACTTGGGCCGGTACGACTTCAGATCGACTCCAAATGCTTACCTCTGTTTACACGAAATGTACGAAACATGAAGCTAGTATAAAATAATTATCATCTTAGGCTGTGTTTACACGAGTGATTTCATCCCGAGATGACTTTCATATCAGTGTCTGGTCATTTACCTGTAAGTTTTTACATGGTTTGGAGCTGAAATGGTGTTTACCCCGGGACGATTTCATCCTGGTGCTGAAGACCAGGATGAAATCGTCCTGGGGTGAACACATTTCAGCTCCAAATCATGTAAACATTTACAGGTAAATGACCAGACACCGCAATGAAAGTCACCCCGGGATGGGATAAAAGTGACATCCGGGGATAAAGTCACTCATGTAAACAGGGCCTTAGGCTGGTTTAACTCATCACTGCTGCTGAACCAATATGAATGACTCAGAACGGTTTGAAATCAGACTGGGGAGCCACTTAAGCATGAACAGGGTCCCAATTGGTCTGAGATATTTGTTTTGGGTATGCACGTTTAACAAGTGGCGTTGGAGCATTCCAAGCTGTTGGATAAGAGATAAACTGGATTTTTAAGGATGGGGTGGTTGCGGACCATATTAACACAAACAGAGTTTAGATTGGTCTCAGGTAAAGACTTCATGCCAGTCTGACTTTCAGACCGGTCTCATGTAAACAAAATCATACCAGTCTGAGTTTGCACCGGTCTCATGAAATCAGGGCGTTACTGCCCCTGGGTCTCTGAGGATGTTGTGAAACATTCTTAAGAGCTGCTCGACTTTAGGCTAAGGGGGTGTTTACATAATACCAGCATGATTTTCATTCTGGTACAAGTTCCTCCCGATTTCCTCTTGTTTCTCTGTATTTGTTTCATGATTACAGCACAAAATCTCATAACTGTACAAGTCATACCTGTGTGAGCTTGCCCCAGTAGTGGTACTGGGTCACAATAATCACCATGGTATGGAAACCCATACATGGTATAACTGTTTGATTCATTCTGCATTAAGTTTTAACCCTTTAACCACCAAGAATAAATCTTACATCACTGTGAAAATGGATTTTGTAACTTAAGTGGGTATAAGGTTTTCATCACCTACCCCAATGGAAGTCTTGATGGAACACTCATGTAAATGTTCTGATTTAATTTTATCCTTGGTTCAACTTTTATTTTCCTTTGTGAGTATTAGGATTGCCAAATTCTCTTTTTCCGAAAAGGCTGTTTTAGCCACCCAGTCTTCTATGTGTTTACACGACAATATAAAACAGATCATGCTCAAATTCCACACTACAGAAATTTGTGCTTGTTCTCACACACTTAAAGGCAGATGGTTTCAATATCTGGTATATTTGAATGATTTTAAAATTGTTTAACTGTGCTTAATTATGTTTGACTGGATTCAGAAATTGGAATCGAACACTGCTGTATGCATATTATTGGTTTAATTGTATTCAACTACCAAACCCAAATTAAACCGATCATTGCATCTGACCCAGTTCATTTTACTGAACAGTAAGATAGTATGTAAGCTGGGACAATTATATGATTGATATCTTCCCTGGCATACCTTCACTGTAAGAAAAGCTGCATCACTGATCACTGCTGACATATACATGCCTAGTATAGATAAAAAAGGATCAGTGAAAACAACAACTTCAGGGCTAAAAATTGACAGTCTCTTGGTTACCAGTAGCAATTTAAAACTGACCAGGGCCACTAAAAGTTGAGGTTTGTTTTTATTGACATGTGACTCCAGTCTTACTTAGAGTTCTACAGTATGTGGTAATTTTTCCACATGATTATTGGCGAAATCCCTGGATAAAAGACTTCTCATCCAGGGTGGGAGGGGTCTATTCAAGTAAATATGGTTTTAAATTTTTTGATTTAGACTAGAGGATTTTGAAAGCCACTTTATCTAAATGGCCTGGTCCACTATACTAAGTGAGCAAGTGAAAAGACCCTGGGGACGAGGTTGGAATTCAAGGATACTAGCCCCAGTTGCAATTCAATGATTCAAGCACTGATAGAAGTTAATTTTTTACCCTGCAAATTATGGAATAACTTAATCAGTAAAAGTAGAGAATGAGATGTACAAAAAAATTACATCCACCTGCTTTGAACTCGATTATCTGAATGTTGTTGGCGTTAGCTAAAACTAGTTAATTATTGTTAGTCGCGTTGCATCATTTCATTCCCCGTAGGCTCGGATGTCATATTCCTCGTGCTCGCTGTTAGTCGAATCTTGTCGAGGCTCGGATGTCATATTCCTCGTGCTCGCTGTTAGTCGAATCTTGTCTAGTCGAATCTTGTCAAATCCTTTCGCTTCTCGTCTGAGTTTGATTTCCTTCTCGGGAGCTAAGTCTTCGTTATGTCACACAAAAAGCCAAGCAGGATTAGCCGACCTCCTCGCAGGCCCTTGGACGACGACTACACTTGGGAATCTTTAGGCGCTCTTACCGCCGATTTGGCCGGAATGTCCGCCGATATGGCTGAGTTAGGTCGTCGCCCTTCTCCTTCGTTGGTGCCTTCTAAAGACTCAGTTCCCCAATACGGAACTTCTCCGCCGCCGCCGCCTCGGGACACAAATTCCGTGCCCGACGTCGAGTTGCAAAACCGCGCACAAGCAGCACAAGCCGCCTCACCAAATCCACCGCAAGATCTCGACTTTCGTCGTCTTTTGCTTGCCAAAGAGACGCAGATGATTGAGGTGGAAAAGCTTAAGCTACAACTGGAGCTGGCCAGGATTCAGGCCTCGTCGATTTCCACGACTCCTGACGTATCCACTCCAGGCAAACCGCACGAACAAGCAAAATCTTTGGGAGACCTTCGCGCCCCGCAGCGAACACTCTACCCGCAACAATGGCCGCACATTCTGGCACCAGGTGAGCCCAAGCTTTATAATGAATTAACACTCGCAGAGTTCACCGCCGGCTACCTCGCCATCGTCGAGAAATGCCCAGACGCAACGCAAAAATCTCTCTTTTTGCATCACCTACATGATTTAATGAGCCTCGCGTGTACTTTTCAATGGTCAGCGGTCCGCGCGTTTCATTATAAAGTCCTGCGCACTTTGGAGCTGGGTCTCGCGAAGTGGGGCGACTCCTTTGACGGTTTCAAACAGCCCTTTTTTATCCCTACGAACCTTCTTCCGTCTGTGGGTTCGCCAAGCAACGAAAAAGCGGCCGAGAAAGCGCGCCGTGTAAACAGCCAACGCCCTCCTGCCTCCCAGCAGCCCTCACGCCACCAGCTCTGCGACGACTGGTCGTGGCATGACGACTGCAGCAACGAGGCGTGCGCTAAACTACACATCTGCATCATCTGCAAGCGGCCCGACCATCAAGCCAGACACTGTCCTAAGCGTAAGTTCGACATCCCTACTCGTCGCCAGGACCCCTCGCCGCCATCAAGCTGACTAACTGAGCCGAAACCTGGTCCCGCTTCCGTCCTAACCCCGCCCTCAGTCACCGCATCTTCGCACCCCCCCGTCGTCACCCCGTCCAACCATGCCGGAACTCAGCCCCTCCCATCCAAGCCCGACCTCCTCAGCACAGTCGTTAAGCTCAACGCCCTGCTCCAGCAATCCGCCCGTCCCAACGCCTTTTCACTTCGCCTTCCCGTGCCCTCTGGTTTGAACATTCCAGAGTGGCGACGACGCCTCACCTCGTATCACGATCAGGAACTCTGCGAATTCTTGGAGTTCGGTTGGCCGATCGGGTACACGAAATCTACTCCGCCCCAGTCCTCCAGCAAGAATCACGGATCTGCCCTCGCTCAACCTGTCATCATTGACTCATTCCTTAAAAAGGAGTGTTCTCTGGGGGCTACATGCGGCCCGTTTGAAGTCAACCCCCTGCAGCTTCCACTCGTCGTGTCCCCACTTCAGATCGCCAGTAGCCGATCCGGGAAACCGCGCGTTGTCGTCGACCTTAGTTTCCCACCTTTTCTGTCAGTCAACAGTGGCATTCCAAAAGACACCTACCTTGACGCGCCATTTTCTCTTCGCCTCCCTGGTACCGACGCTCTTCAAGCCATTATCCGCGATAAAGGCCCCGGGTGCCACCTCTTCAAAAGGGACCTCAGCCGCGCCTACAGACAGCTTCGCGTCGATCCCCGCGACTACAACTACCTTGGTTTCCGCCACAACGGCTTTCTCTACTTCGACATCGCGCCCCCCTTCGGCCTCCGCTCCGCCGCGATGATGTGCCAACGCACCACCTCTGCGGTCACTTACATGTTCGGCGCTCTCGGCTTCAACTGCACCAACTACATCGATGATTTCGGGGGCGCAGAAATTCCTTCCAAATCCGCCGCCGCTTTCGACGCCCTCGGCACCTTGTTGTCCGACCTTGGCCTCCAGTCCTCCCCGGACAAAGACAGCCCTCCCGCCACCTCAATGGTCTTTCTTGGTGTTCTTTTCGACACACTGGACATGTCCATGCGCGTCACCCCTGATCGCCTCTCGGACTTGCTCTCTCAGTGCCAAGCCACCCTCCTTCAACAGACCATCACCATAGCCAACCTGCGATCTCTTCTCGGGGTGATGTCTTTCGTCACTGCCTGCGTCCGGCCCGCCCGCATTTTCATGAACGGTCTTCTCAACGCCTTGCGTAGCTCTTACACCTCGCGCCTTTGCCACATCTCCGACGATCTCAAATCGGACTTGCACTGGTGGGGCACTTTTCTTTCACAGTATAACGGCGTCTCAATCATCAAGATAGACCCATGGATCACTGACCCTCTATTCTTGTCCACCGACGCTTGCCTAACCGGAGCCGGCGGTTTCTTCGAGGGATTCTTTTTTCACACACCATTCCCTGACTTTGTCCTGTCGTCCTTTGGACATGACATTAACACCCTCGAGCTCCTCGCTATCATGGCAGCTCTCAAGCTCTGGGGAGATCGCCTTAGGGGAAAGCGTTTCCTCCTACATTGTGACAACGCAAACAGCGTCCTGGCTCTCAACTCTGGCCGCTCCCGAGCAGCTGGCATGCAGGCTTGTCTTCGGGAGATCTGGTTTTTGTCCGCTCTCTGCGATTTTGAATTCCGTGCCGAGCACATTCCCGGTCGCGCCAACACCATCGCCGATCACCTCAGCCGCTGGCATGTCGCCCCTTCTCACGAGGCCCAGTTCCTTTCCTTGACCGCTGACATCGTTACTTCTCAAGTGCACTGCCCACCGGAGCTTTTTAATTTTGACATTCAGAGGTGACCATTTCTCCTCTTATTAACTCGTTTTCAACTCTCTACAGATCCTCCTCAGCTTTCACTCAGCCCCAGTGCCGTTCCAGTTTCTTTACCAGCATTATCAGACCTCACCGCCTCCGTCCAGGCTCACGCGTACGCTCCTGGCACGCTACGAAACCTGCGGTCTCAATGGAAATCGTACCTCTCCTTTTGTTCCACCTTTGGGCTCCTTCCCCTGCCGGCCTCTCCTCCGACCATCTCGTCCTACGCCGTCTTCTTGGCATGTTTTACCTCATCTTACCAAACCATTCTCAACAAGTTAAACGGTGTGCGCTTGTTCCACCTGCTACAGAACACTCCTTGCACTGCGTTAGACTCCTTCGAGGTCTCATTAACTAAAAAGGGGCTCAAACGTGTTCTGGGCCTCGCAACACATCAGAAGTCTCCCATCACTCCCGCGCTTCTCCTCCAATTCAAGTCACACCTCGACCTCACTACTCCAGCTGACGCAGCCATTTGGTGCCTCTTCACGGTAGCCTTTTTCTCTTTTCTTCGGAAGTCTAATCTCACAGTGTCCTCACCCTCCAGTTTCGATCCTACTCGCCATCTCTGTCGCGACGACATCAAGTTTACGTCACACGGCGCGGTCCTCCGCATTAAGTGGACAAAGACTCTACAGCACAAAGACCGCCTCCTACTTGTTCCGTTGCCGCGTATCCCCGGCTCAGCTCTCTGCCCCGTCTCCGCCATCGTGCAGTATTTCACCCTGGTTCCGGCCCCAGATTCTGCGCCGTTTTTCAGCATTCCTTCTCATGGCTCCCTGCGTCCTTTAACCCACGATGTCTTCTCCAAAGCAATCAAGTCTCTCATATCGTCAATTGGTTTGTCTCCCTCCGATTTCTCGCCTCACAGCTTCCGTCGGGGCGGCGCCACCTTCGCATTTCAGGCCGGAGTTCCAGAGCGCCTTATTCAGCGACATGGCGACTGGCGTTCAGACGCCTATCGGCGTTATTTGTCACTTTCCCTCACCCAACGAACTGTGGTTGCGGACTTAATGGCCGCTGGCCTTATGGTTTCCTGACTTTATTGATCATTTACTAGCATTCTACCCATTTTTTTTTATTTTCATTTCTACATTTTTTTTTTTTCAATTCATTTCCTACTTATTTTTTTTACAACGTTTGGGCCTCCTCAATCTCTATTCGGGGACAATTTATCTTGTCTTAAGCATATTTTCCCAAAAGTGATCATACCTAATTCAAAATTTAAATTTGTTGTTTGTCATCAAATCATACCAACTACATGTATAGCTTTGAACCTTACTTGATCTAAGAAACATTCGTGAGTCATTAGATGTATATAAATAATTTGCTAGCAGTGAAGAAAAGCCCAGCTAATAAACAAATGGAGTTCCAGATAAAATAAAGTATGTTATGTGTTATGTTATGTTGTTATGAGATGTTTACAACACGTAAGCTTAAATGATGCTACACAAAAGAATTTAAGCTTATCTGCCAGTATCAACATTAGGAGAATAGCCTGACCTTCTTGCTTTAAGCAGTAGCTGTTTGAAACATTATTTTTAACAGCAACGCTGTAATTAAAGTTACTGAAAACATAAAGGATGCGATGCTACACAACAAATAACATACGATTCACAGACGAGCGTACAAAAACTACATCACTTCATATCACGTTTATTTAAAGACTTACGAAACTTAATAAACTTTAGTTACCAACCTAAGTGTCTATCTTTCGGCTTTTTGCTACCGGAACGAAAATGGCAAATTATTTAAGCACTGGACTAACGATAAATATGAAACATTATACTATAATGATCGATCGGTAAAGCCCTACTAATATATTAAGCTGTTTACCGAAGACAATAAAAAGCTATAATTACACGTACCTGACATGAGCAATGCAGCGAAAAATGAAGTGCTGTCCTCTTTCCGAGAAACCATTAACAATTCTAGCAGAAATGGACCACAGAAAGCTAAAACACCTTTTCATCCCGTCGCTAGCTATGGCGCCGCGCCTAAAAAGTGCACCAGTCTTCCTGAGCAATCCGTGACATTGGTGCCCAGTACTCCGCGTGCCTGCAAATTCACATCCCTAAGCTATATGAAAACGAATTTTAAAAAAAAAAACTGTTAACGTAGTTAGAAAGAGCATAGTTTGAAACCAAATATGCTGATTCGTTTTTACATTTATATTAAAACCTCACAAAACAGGGGATTATCAAAAGTTTAAGGTTCATTTTTCATTGTGCTTTTTGCAAAAGGAAAAATAATAATGGACGTTTTTGAATAACTTGCAATTTTTTCTGCAATATTACTGTGAGAAATTACGAATTTATTGAGCTTAAGGCAGTTTTAAAGTGATTTGAATTTTCTGTGCGCTCTGGTCACGTGACCAATGACGTCACAACAGTGAGCATATCATGGTCGTTACTTTCATGCGAAGTTCTATTAACCAGCCAAGCGTTGTTTCTCTCCGCCTTAAACTACCATAGTTACTGACTCCTTACCAGTCCCCTAGGAAATGCTCTTGTACAGAGCCACCTTAACTTTCAACTGCCAGATGTCAAGTGGCAATTTCCATATTGCCCATTCCAATGGCTATCAGGGCACGTTATCTGCTTTTGAATTGATGGAGGCCTGTTGTTGCAGTGAGCTAAAACATATTTTTGCCATAGTCACGTGAATAATGACGTCATCACCCTAACGTTAATATGAGGGATAACTTTCACGAAGTTGTATATAACACATGGTACAGCATTCTCTTCGACCACAAATTAACTAAGTTATTTTGCATTGAAATTTTCTGGTGCAAAGCATTCTGGGAAGGTTCTTATTATAATTATAATATTGTTTTTAATTATTATTACTAAAGAAGGAAAGAATGAAAGAAAGAAAAACTGTCGTAAGAAACGCAAATATTGACAGTCATTTCCTGGTCATTTCCCCCCCGCGCTACTGTATCACATTTCAGTTGTCACGCAACATGCAACTCGCTTTTGGCCGGCATTGATCATTTTTGTCCGACGTGCCCATTGTACGAAATTTCAGCTAAGGATTGCTTTGTGAGGGAACAGAAACTCATTCAAACATTACAAGTAAGTAAATCACCGTATATCTTAACAATGGAATGATTTTTTTAAGTCTGGTTATAGAGTTATCTGTTCTAATCGCGGAATGAGTCAGTGCGAATGGCCTGACTCCATAATATTTTCAAAAAATCTTAACAAACAAATATCAAAGCTAATAAGCTTCATTGGCAAATGTATTTTAGCAGGTGGACTGTAAAAACAGGCTATTTACGCGCCAGCGGTTAAGTCTTATAAAGCAACACAAAAACATCGCGCAGATGCGTTTTCATTTGCATAAGGAAATTTCTGATAGCATCTATGCCCGCCGAATTCCTTTATCGTAAAGTGACTTAATGGCATATTTATTCAAGGTTTCTTTTTACTCGAATTCACGTACTTAAACATTTAAAATTTTAATATCTGCCCTAAAGTAACGATAGTTAGTTTGGAAAAGTCTGAAAAGCGAAATATTCGTGCGACGGGGTAACATCGGGTATCAAAACATCACAATGTCGACAGGGATCTTTCATCGTCTAATTGTTGTATTATGCGAACCTCGCGTAAAATAAAGTCAAAACATCGCTTTGTAACTAGATTTAAGATAAGGAAATGCTTTAGCGTACTTTCAGTATAAAAGCAGTATGGTACAGACCAGAAACGTCGACCGTTGTGTCTGAAAAGCATATGTGACTTGAAATAGGAGTACACTAAAGAAATGGCGAAATCTGTCAAAGTGCACTCCACATATTTTCACCTCGCGCTCTCGCTTTTCACGGGCCAAGCTAAATATTTTAATATGATAAACAACAAGCATTTCCGATTCCAAAGAGTCCTTTTATGGCCTAGATATTCGTATACCCCCGATGATATGGTCTTCTAAAAATTGGTAAAATTCAGTGTATCAACGGAATAGAAAATACTGTACTCTTTACGCGCCTGGATATCAAGGAAAGAACTTTTAGATCGACGTAAAGTTTACTTTGAAAGCAAGTTCAAGAGATGTCTAACAAACTGTGAAAAGATTAATTCCAGGCAAGTTTTCGTTGTCTAGTACGAGCGTTTTGAAAATGTACTAATTTGCATAATTTACATCGGGTCCGAAGGCCCGTTTAGGCCAATTTCGAACTTTCCGTTTTTTTGCCAAAATAAAAACTCGCTGGAACTTTTTAATATTATTTTTGAAAATAGTTTACCAAAAGGGTTCTTTTGGGCAAATAAAAAGAAATTCGAATTTTCGGCTCTGTCGCCGGATTCTCGAAAGTTACTGACAACGGCTCTTAAAATCCTACAAGAATCATTAGAAACGTAACGGTTGCTACGAGAAGCCAAGAATGTCGTCGCGCATACTGAATTGACTTTTCTTCTGACGATTTCATGAATAACTTAACAGAAGCAGAGACGAAGGTAAGTTCTACTCTTCTCTTTTCTGATTCATATCTTCTATGAAGAAACACTGACAATATTGCAGTCGGAACAACATTGCCAAAACCTTCCGACCAGCGTAATGAAGATAAGTCGGACTTCACGGTGGCTTGCAAAACTTCAATAAAACCTTTACTGATGTACGTTCGATCCTTTTCAATACATGAAGCCACTTATCTGACCGACACGCAAGAAAATAGTTTAGTTACATTTGCTTGGTTATTATGATCCTCTCTTTTTGAATCCCTATCATCAGTGATGTCTTACAAACACACGAAGGATATCGGTGTTGTTATATCGCAGAAATTATGCACCACAGAGCTCAAAACACGCCAATCCTCCAAAAATTGCTTACTGGCTATTCACAATGCACCGATCTCTCAGGCTCGATGACAACCCAGTTACCATTGCTCGTTCGGTTTTGGGTGGCGTAAATTTACACATCGAAAATTCCTTTACAGGGTTTGATAACAATCATGCAGTATGTTTAAAGTGGTAGCTTTAGAAAAAGACGGCCCCTGAGTGGTTAACATTGTATTCCTCTATTTTTTTTATGTTTTTATTTTTTTTCTGTGGGCGATGAGACAGTGGACGGTGAAGAGAAGGGCAAACAAATGTTATACGTGTTATTTTTTATTACATGTTAATAATGTTTATGTTTTTGTTCACGGGTTTTACTATATCAACCCGCAAACAAGCGTTTCCAGGAGTGAATGAGCGACATAATATTAGCAATATTAAGTTCTTATCATGCAATGATGCAATAATTTGTTTATTTCTTACCCTAGCCTGCTTCGCAGACGTAGTATAACGCTGGTATATATCTGAGGAAATTCGGAAAAACTGTGCAGTAGCTTTTTCGCTTTGTCCTGGACGCAGTCCAGGACAAAGCCTTCTGTGGCCGACCAAAAGTGAGGGGGCCCGGTGTAAAACGGCACACCACCATGCTCCCCGGGGACCAAGCTTTGTGACCACTGGTGAAAGTTGGGTCTGGGACTCCATTCAGGGGGGGGATAGTGAGGATTAACATTAGCTGTGCTTTGCAAAAGATCTGAAATAGAAGTGTTTACTGGCTCTTTAGGGAAAACTGATCGCTTCACTCTGTGCACAGAGCTTAATCTAGCTAGGCGGACACCCTTGAGTGGAGGGTTGGCTAGCCCAGGGAGGGTCGGAGCTGCTCTAAGGTCCCTGGGGAACTGCGGGGGAGGGGTGGGGAGGGAGTCCCACAGGCGGCCATGTTGCTCTGTTATGATAGACTATCATAACAGAGCAACATGGCCTTTTAGTGTTGTGTCAGCTATGTTGTTGTAAAACCACTCAGATATATTTACAAGCTTAAATTTCGTTTGCGACGCAGGCTATACTTACGCGAGTAATGTGACAAAAAGTCATTTTAAGGGCCGTTCGCGCAAAATCCTTCATCATTAAAATCTTCTTCTTCTTCTAATTTTCTCTTCTGTTAAATAATGATTTCCTTGTTGGGAAAAAGCTGAAGACAAAGTACTTGGTTCAGTACGTATAAATGAGGGAGATCATGGACGTTTGATTTCCACTTATTTGTTGTAAGAATATGGCGTTAAGTCAAATTTTCTCCAACTCAAAAACCGAACTAACAGAGAAAACTATCAGAACTAACAGAGAAAGCAGTATGCAGTCGTGATTTCGTCCAATCAAAAATTGCTCTTGCCACCCAGCCATACGAACGTCTGTAAAGTTGACCTTTTTCAAAAAGGAATATCTCCTCCAATTTCAACACATTCTCCTCTCGTATTTGCTATTTTTACTTATAAATGTACCAGTCTCTTTCAATTTCTCGTGTTTTCATTTGACAAGCTAACTATAAAATTTTCGATGATTTATGATAATGATTAGATCAAGAACTGCCCACATAAACAAGGATCCGCCTATGTGAATTCAGGAACTTGTCCATTGCATATGAAACACTCAGCGTCCACTGTCTCGTTTAGCTGCCATACTGGGTAAACGCTACTATTCCGTACGATTTTTCAAGTCAAAACAAAAGGTAAAGGGCTCTTAGCTCTTATTTTTTTGGGATGCAATTTACTTGGTAGCTTTAATTTACAAGTTAAGGTTTATATCGCTCGATTTTATCTGTCGAACATACAGCATATTATTCATAACGCTGGTAGGATAGACATGACTTGAGTTTGTGTCTGCTACGAACATGTTACATTTTAATTTTTATTTAAGACTTAATAATAATAATAATAATAATAATGTTTATTACTTCTATAGCGCTTTTTACATTTAGATATGATCAAAAGCGCTTTACAAATCCTTTCATGAGAACATAGCTCTTATTTTTTTAATTACTAAATATTCCACAAAATACCTTTCCTGCGAAGGCTTCATGCATGCAAAAAATTAGAATTGGTCACGGAGCAAAATTTCGAGATAAAAAGAAATGTTTCGTGCACGTTTTATTTCCGGTTTACGCGATTTTACGCGGCGTTTTAACTTCCGGTATTTTGCGCGCGCGACTTATAATAGAAATTTGGATTCACTCAGCTGACGCGTGCATTCAAGCTATATCGTGTGTAGGCTACGCGCGCGCGGCTAAAAACCCTTTCGAGCCTCCTTAAACGACAGTCATTTTCTTTATTACCCTCTCAAAACTAAAGGTCATCCGCAAACATTCTCCCAGAGCAGGAAACGACTTCAGCAGAAAGCCCATTTATTGAGGGCATAAAGTTGGAATTATTTTTATATTGTTCGGCTTACCTAGCATAGCACATTGAATAGGGTTGACACATTATTATGTTATGGATGCTGTTGCTAGAGAATGAGACATCAGCGTCAAATCCGGCCATAAACTGTTAGTACGTTACACTAGAGCTCTTCTTTGTATCGATGGTGGTCTTTGTCTTTGGTAAGTAAAATCGACAAAATGGTAAACAATTTTATTATTGGATGTGTCTCTTGTTAGTCAGGTTATTTCTGAATGTGTTCTTAAGGTGGCCCGCGGCTTTTTATTAGCGCGGGGATTCCATCAGTTTTATATTAAATTTAGGGCAAGTAAGCGTTAACCGATTTCAGTAAGTTTTGGTATCAGTCTAAACAAACAAGTTTGAATTCTACAAAACTTTTTAGTTTTAGGGCAAACAATACCAACGATAAAGAGATACAAGCGCTATTTGAAGACCAGCCCTTTCGGGAAAACGCGAATATATCCATCAAACAACGATAGATTTGAGAAAGATGTTTTTATTCTGTTAGTGACACAGGCGACTCGGAAAAAATCCGAGTTCTCCCAACAGGAGTCCACCTTATGGTTACTAGTCCAGATGCTCTAGTACCACTGAGCTACAGGAGACTCGTGGGAGCTAAGGCCATTAAACTACGTTCATTTGACAAACGTCCTCCTTATACTGCTAGGACTGAAATGTCGATAGGTGGCATATTCGCAATAATACAAATGTGATGGTGAATTTTAAGCCTGGTGAATATATGAGAAAGTTTTTTTTTTATTCTGTTAGTGACAAATTAAAGGCGACTCGGGAAAAAATTCGAGTTCTCCCAACAGGAGTCGTGCCTATGACCTTCTGGTTACTAGTCCAGATGCTCTACCACTGAGCTACAAGAGACTCAATAAATTCTAAGACTTCAACGTTTACTGTGAGCAAGTTCCTACAAAATCGGCTGGGTAGATACTTCTGTACAGTTGCTTGTTAAATGTTGTCTTCAAAACATTATGTTTGTGTAATTGCCTCAGCTGTTGCAAGAACACTAATGTAATGCTAAGATCGCACATATGTTTTGACAGCTTGATACCGCCTAAGACTCTGCTGAAAAATCGGAAAAGATCGGAAACTACCAGTTTGCTTACTTGGGAAAAAACTACTGATTTGTTTTCCCTTATTACTAAGTAAGATAAAATCCAGCGTATATACAGACGGCCTCGCCTGGTTTCAGGCGTGTAGCCTCAACGAAATCCAGGAATTTAAAAATGAACCGTCCACGCTTATAAATACCCACAGGCCGCCTTGCTTTAGTAGTAGCTTTAATAGTAGCGACCAACAAATGATTTCACTAAAGCCTGAAGACTGTTTCCCACATTACTGGCGTACTTTGGCTTTCTTAACCAGTAACGGCTCTGTGAGAAGTCTTTCTTGAAATGTTCAGGGCATCAAATTAAAACAATTTTGTAGTGAGACATTAGATGTTAAGATAGACTTGCTAAAAGTCGACTTCTTAAACACAAGAGGTTAATAACATAAATGAGAAAATCACCAAATACAAGCGTTGAAGTCGAGAGACCTTTCTCGCCCCACTGGACTCTGCCAAAAAACGTACCGTCTCTTAAAGTTTTAGTAGTTATTATACAGTTTAGCTTGCCTAGGACAGAGGAGAAGCTTGGCATTTTAGCTTGCTGCATGCTGCTCTCATGAGAGAATGTATTCTGATGTATTGAGGTGTCAGGCATCAAAATGTAAACAACTAGTTCTCGTTGATACAAGATCATTTGGTTAGACTGCTTGGCTTGCCTGAAACTGCAGAGCATTTAGCTGCTGTTCTTTGAGAAGACTTTTGCCGAGTATTCATAGCATTAAGGTGGCTCACGGCTGTTTATTAGCGCCGAGGCTCCATTTTATTAAAACCGAATGTTCGGCAAGTAAGCGTTAACCGATTTCAGTGATTTTTGGTATTCTAAACAAAGAAACTGTTAATTTCGAACATTCTTTGTTTTCAATACCAAAATTCACTGAAATCGGTTAAAGCTTACTTCCCGAAAATTCGATTTATAAAATGGAGATTCCGCGCTAATGAATAGTCGCAAGCCACCTTAAATTGGAATAATGTTCTGTGAAAAAGAATTAAAATTGACTGTTTCGCTTTCCTAGATCAGCAGTGCAAGCTTGTTTCAGTTTTTTTTTAATTATAACTGTACCTCTGTAAGAATTCTACTACTGGTACATTTCCTATACCTCACTTCCTCGTCATTCCTACAACAAACCTTGGCCACTCAATATGTAATTCTTCAGCGATATATATTCAGTGATATATATATCTTATTAGATGTTTCGGTGTGAAGTATCGCCGTATATTCTTGCGAGTTGTGCTGTTATATTTTGACGAGCCCGCAGGGTGTGTCAAAATACAAAAAACGAATAAAATTATACGGCGATACTTCACACCGAAACATCTAATAAGAGATTTATTGTCCAACTTAACCTTTTTCAACCTTTTTCAGTAACTTGAAAGAGAACTACAGGTGTAACAGGTTGAGCGCGCGCACGGTACTACACACTAAATTCGATTTTGAGACGACATTACGGCTTTATAATGACGGCTAGTTGGGAGAAAATATATTCCGTATGCACGAGGAAGTTTATTTTACTTTGAAAATATGGACATAAATTACAGAAATATTTGAAATGAAAATTGAACAATATATAACCTAACAACTATAGCATAAATCATAAAAATTGGCAATGACCTATAACAATTTCCCAAATACATTCTTAGCTGCTCAGATGAGATCCCTTCTGTTAGCATAAAAAAAACTATAGCCAACTAATTCAAATACTGTCTACTAAAACTACTCTAAAAAAAACATACTAAGAACTAATTAAAAATATCCATGTTCCTTGCATTAACACTAAAATCATCTAAAAAGTCAGCATTGGGCGGAGTCGCAAAGGGACGGAGCCCAATACGGAATACATTTAATTTTCTCCCAACTAGTCGTCATTATAAAGCCGTAATGTCGTCTCAAAATTAAATTTAGTTTTTATCGCGATTCAAACCTTTTTTTATTGGAGAAAAAGGAAAGAAATTAGGCACAAGCGCCCGCTGATTAAAAGAGAAATCCTTACTTGGGACGAAGTGTTGCCATGGTAATAGCCGTAGCTAATTTTTTTTTCGCCGCGGGTTAGTTGAATTTTGGACCGGCTTGATGGCTATAAATTATACATAGAAACAAAGAAAATACAAAAAATTACGTTCCATAAAGTACCTGACGACGACGAAATAGACGAGTTACCAGATTTTAGCGTGTTACCACCTAATTTCATTAAAAATTTGTTGCTGCCGCACGAAGTACAAGAAGACGATGACAAACAAGATGGAAACGATTGCCAATCAACCAAGCAAACTGAGCCAACAAGCAAAACAAGTACAGAAAAACGAAAAAGAAGCATTGTTGTCCTAGAGGACCGAAGAGATAGACGAATTTGAAACAAACCAAGTGCCTAGGAGCACGGTAAAACTTACCGAGTCTGCCGTTCGGCGCTTGAGCAGCTGGTTCCTGGAACGCAGACCCCACGAAAGACAACACAGAAGAGCTCTGGAAGCACTTTTTTTCTGGAGATAAGAGATACCCGAAAAGAAACACTCGGCGACGAAAATGAGCCAGCCACCTTGACGGCCTATCGCAATGGCTTAAGAAGTTATTTTCTGGATCGGCGCGAAGGTGAAAATTTTGATATTGGAGAGGATGCAAATTTACACAAGAAACTGTGTGCGAAGAAAAAGCAACAGTCGAAAGCGGCTGAAAAGGGAAGTCGACCAAATAGAGCAGACCCTTTAGACGAAAACCAGATAGAGAAGCTGTGGTCAAGTGGAGCTGTTGCATCTAGTCTGGTGGAACATATACGAGTGCTCGGGATGCGAGGAAGATAAGAACAGTGCACTGTAGACGATTTCCACGACCAGGGTAGTTACTTTGAGTACACAGAACGGACCACGAGGACAAGAACTGGAGAGAATGATGCCCCAAAGGCCAGACGAAAATATAACAACAAGATATTTCGCGGTGACGGCGGTGAGCGCGATCCTTACTTGGCGTTGAAGACCTACATCTGCCATAGGCCAGCCAGTGTGCAGGAATTTTACTTCCAACCAATGCAACTGAACTGACAATCCGAAAGACAACGTGTGGTACAAGCGACTGGCTTTAAAAAGAGATGGCTTTGGTAATATCATGAAAAGAATGGCCCAGCTGGAAGGAATTGAGAACGAAGGCCGTTTTACAAACACGTCAGGGCGCAAAACAGCAGTGCAGAGTTCGCGGGGTCACTTCGATCCGGTGGAAATTTCAGAACTCACTGGCCATGCAAATCCACCCTCCATCCAGTCGTATAATCACAATTCTCTTCAGACACAACGGGAAATCTGCCATAGGCTCGCAGGATGTTTCTCCATAACTGTCCACAACAACATGACTACCAGTGTCAACCTGTCTAAAGATGGAAGCCAGCAAACGTTCATGTTGTGGAACATTTTCAACTTGTCGACGCTTAATTAATGCCAAATAAACATTTATTTAATTTTCAAAAAATGAACAGTGACTGATTGACGATTGCAGTTTCAATTCTTTTGTAAATGCCGTGATTTATTGGGAATTAAGCTTAAGTTTTCTTTTTTGTAATTCATCGTGGCCGATATTTTTGTCATGAAAGCACAGGTAACCAAAGCGTAAGATGAGAGTTTGTATGGAGCTGAAATTCGATCGAAAATAATCGGCGGCTTTCCGCCGAAAATACATGAAAATCGAAATAAAAGTTTAAAAAACCTTACCTGTGTGTTTGCTGTGTTTTTATCGCTTTTCCGAGCTTCCGGAGGCCGTTTTGGGCGATTTTCTGCTTAACGGTCGATGCGACGGCAAAACGGCCTCCGGAAGCTAGGAAAAGCGATAAAAACACAGCAAACACACAACAGGTAAGTTTTTTAAACTTTATTTTGATTTTCATGTATTTTCGGCGGAAAACCGCCGATTATTTTCGATCGAATTTCAGCTCCATACAAACTCTCATCTTACGCTTTGGTTACCTGTGATGAAAGAAAACGTCTATGGAAGTCAATTTCCTTTTCGCGGATTTACAACCAGTAATTTTTTTGCTTACCTTCACGATCAAGTTGTCTTAACTTTATATGATGCATGTTAACTGCAGAATAAAACAAATAGAAGTGTACATGTTGAACAACAAAATTTCAACGTTTTTGAACAGTGTAACTGAAAAGAAGAGCGATAAACAATGCTGTGCAACGTCGCCTGTTTATTCTCCGCGACGAACCCATTCAAGTGTCGCGTTGTCATGACAGTATTTAAACCAATCACAAGCCAGCATTTTGAGACGACATTATCGCAAAATAAAGTCGTCTCAAACACAATCAAAAGGGACCACTGGATCGAGATTATGTACATTAACCAACTGTACAACATCCTGGGATATTTCTACTCGTTTCGCGCGCTTTCTGTGCAATAACTGATACAGTTGGATAATAAATGTCATTATTATTCAACTGCATTCAGTAGAGTACAAATAACACCCAAAACGAGTACAAATATCCCACGGTATTTGTACTCCAGAAGACCGGTTTGACAGGTTTTCTACAGATGCCACGTCAGGCTTTAGGCTTACAAGGTGAACGATGAAAAAATGGTCGAAACGCTCGGTTTTCCGGAAGAAAACAATGAATGCTTACCAAATTTTGAGATTTTTAACGAAAACGAGATCCTAGAGACAAGCAATGACCTAGACGACAGTGAAATTTCTTTATTGATTGAAGAAAATCGAAACGTATTAAAATACAACAGAAAAGACAAAAACTGACCTCAAGTCCGTTAAAGAAACAAGGGCCATTGAAGAAATTCCCGCCGAGGAACTTAACAATCTTTTATGTCATTTGTTTGTCAAAGTCAGGAAACGGAACCCATCTTTTCTCAGGAGCTGTCTTCAACAAATGCACAATTGTTGTCGGTCAGTAATCTCCACCGCTATCTCCTCCAAAACGACCCGTGGTTAGTGATTCGGACGAAGATGACTGAGCTTAAAGTGCTGTTTAACTTTGTTTGACTTGACTTTCGAGTTCTGTTTGTTCTGTCGAGTTCTTTCTTTTCGTAGTTTTACTCGGTGACCAAGAACATTGTTGTTCATCTAACTGTAAACCCGAAAATAATTCAGTTTTGCATTGTTCCATCTTTGTTTTCCTCGCAAGTTTGAAAAAAAATCCCGACGCTTCGCTCGATTGACAGCCTCGATTGACAGGTTTGACAAGTTTTCGTTTTTGACCAATCAACAACAACCTCACGTCAAGCGCGCGAAACCCGACTCCGCTGGCGCGCTCACTCGCTGCTCAGAAGTCACGTTAGTTTGTCACGCAACTCAGACAGTTTATAAACCACTTTTCCAGCTAAGTTGAATAATAAATCCCTTATTAGACGGTTTAGTGTGTAGTATCGTGGGATATTTTTACTCGCCTCTTGTATTTTGACTCGCCCTACGGGCTCGCCAAAATACGGCGCGACTCGTAAAAATATCCCACGATACTACACACTAAACCGTCTAATAAGATATATTTATTAAAAACTGGACTAGGTATATTGGATTTCTACCATTGTGATTGGCTGAACGGAGCCAGGCTATCAGCTCATATACCTGCTGTGAAAAAACAGTAGGTTTTATCAGGAAGCCTTTCCACTTCAAAATATCAAGACAAGACAAAATAAAACACAGTGAAATGGGGCAGAGGCATTTAATAACAACTGTCACACATTCATGACGATTCGGTGCGAAAATCATGAAGCAGTCTAAACAAGTACTAAAACTACAGGTGCAAACTACCAAGAAGGCCGAAGGAAGGGCGAAAATTTTTTTCGGCTTTAACACGCAAAATTGACACTGGTTTACCTGCACTCGTTGTAGCTCTGTGTTCCAACAGGTCCAAATGCTCAGATAGAAATCGGATGCCATGTAAACGGACTTGAATCGCTTTTCTTGTTGTTTGAATGTTGTTTTTACCGTTCCGTCCGCAACCTCTAAACCGAAGAACAACTGCATTTTGTGCTTTGCATTAAACAAACTATGATGGTGAATTCTAATGTTCCTCGCTACAGTAATCTTGCTTCTGAGCTGCATAGAAATTACTTCTTCAAGTTCAAATAGGTTCTGTCTTCATTTCGATCAAACACGCACATGATGGCTCCGTTGTGCGAACAGATTACAAACTTGTTCTGTTTCAACTCCAGCAGCTAATATGGTGAAATTGTACAGCTTCAATCCGCTCTGAACGATGATTACAACAGTGTTTCGGGAAAAATCAAACATGTACCATATTTCAGATGCAATAATTAGAAGATTTTTTTTCCAAACTTGTGCCACTTCGTTCACTTTCGAGCAGTTTTCATTGATTCATTCAGCTTTGCAATGAAACGCTGCAACATTTCGCAAGGTTTTGGCGCCTTTTTCGTTCAGTCATGTGATCGATTCTTGCTCCCTTTTTATCCTTTTTCTCACTTTTCTCTTTCTTTCTTGATTTTTTTAACAAAAATAGTAAAACATGCTCACTGATACGATGGCCACTCATTGTCCCGGGTAGAGGATTAAGATATGGGAGCCGCGATTCGCTCCGACACGCAGCTTTGCCCGTTACTGTCCCCGCAAACCTGCTTGACTTTACGCTGGGACACGTCATCTTGCGATGGCTTTAATGAACGTTTCTCTCCATAACTTAATTAAACAAAAAAACCCTTCCCCAACCCCCTGGTTTATCTAATTGAAAGCAAGTTCCCAGTTTTTAAGTTCATTGTTCGCCTAGAAGGTCTGAGGTAGTAAGGCGGCTTGGGGAGAAGAACCTTCTGCTGACTTGGTTGAAGCTGCAAGAGTCGATGCGGTATGCCCAGAGTCCATGACTTTGCTGCATTGAGAGTAGTATTCTGCTGTGGCAAGTGATTTCCACCCCACGTGCCTTGCAACGTCTTCTTGTGACACACCCAAAAGAGCGAGGGTTATGGCGCAGCCACTTCGGAAGCTATGGGCGGACTCGCCCTGGTAGAGGTTGAGGGATTTCAAGTGTAGAGTCAAACGGTTGCTGACAGCCGAACCCATGAAAGGCGATTCAGTGACTAGTCCTTTCCTATCTGTGACTGTAAACAGATAGCCATCTCTTAAGTTGATAGCCATTAGGTCACACATGTTGACATACAGGTTGATATTGCCGACAGGGCACACAATAGGGTTCTCGCATCTCTTCACTTTGAAAATGTTTGTATCCTTGCCTCTGAGGGTTTTCCCGAATGTGTGGCGGAACAAGAGGAACTGTCCGTCGGCAGAAGTAAGGACTTCTTTAGTGAACACGCGACCTAGATCTGAGGCTCTGTCGCCAGCGTAAAAATCGAGGGCTCTAGCACACATTTTTTTAAGTCCTATGAAGTAACCCAGGGATAATAGGACGGAGCACGCAATGAAACAGGCCATTTCTGCTAGCTGGAAGTCCGAGAACTGATTCTTGCGGTGTGCGTGAAGGCGTAACTGACCTGCGTGCCTATCATCTATGTATTGAGTGCACGGGAATCCTAAGGAACGGATGTAACTGGTTGCTACAAGGCCAATGGAGTTATAGATGAAAGCACTGGCCTTCCATCCGAACGGTAAAGTAGTGTACACGAAGAACCAGCCTTGCCATTCTAAGCCAAAAAATTCGCGACAGGCAGGTTGAAGTCGTACGTGGTCGTAGCCACTTTTATCGTCAAAGGTAGTTTGGAAGTGCCCGACTCCAAAGTAGCGAGGAAGGTCGGTTATTTAGTCGTGGCACATGCGCGGTTTCTGGGGCTCAATGGTGATAGGCATGACTAAGTGTGGGGGTGTAACTTGGTCCACCTCCCCCCAGACCTCTAGAGAGCCATTGCGAACTCTTTCAAGTATGGTTTCCGTGATAAAATCGTGAAAACTGAGACATGACTTCGAGTTTGGGAATAGGGCTCGGGGAGGAATATCTGAATCGTATTTAGTTCCCTGAAAGAGTCCTGTGAAGTGGGTGAAGAAATCATATACATTTACTCCTTCGTCGATCCATCTTTGGACGCGAGAGTTTGCGCTCGGCCCAGTTGAAATGCTGTCCCAAGCTAAGCGATGCTGGTTGATATTTCCCGCCACGAAAGATGTTGGGTCCCGAAATCTGAGTTGAGCGGGAGACGCCCAACAAGCACCCGCAGATACCATGTCTAAGGACGGTAATGGCCCGGCCCAGGTGGTGGGACTTCCCTCCCAATCGCAGATATTTTCCTTGGCTGGATGTGAACGAGCATTGGACAAACGATCTTTGAAAGACTAGAACAGACAAGAGGAGCAAAATATGTAAGGAAAAAACGAGAATGAGGACCTGACAAACTATGGTAAACCGCCTACGAAGGTCCGAGATTTTGCGTTTTAAGAATAAAACATAGTGATATCTCGAAGAATATCACAAAACGAAGGAATTTTGGCGGGAGGGAACCTCCCACCACCTGGCCGGGCCAGGAACCCATCAGAGACAGGTTATAGGGTGTTGTTTAGAATACCCTTCTGGCACGGACAGGTGGGGGTGGTATAAAACAATGAAAGACAACTACTGAATTGATGATGAATCTTTAATCGAGAGTAACAAAGCGGCCAAATATAGGGCATTGCCGATAAGCAGACAACAGCTAACTAGGCCATACTAGCTAGCGTAGTGTATAACCAAAGATTGTTATCGGTTGGCATTTCTTCTTCCCCGGATAGGGTTCCCGCAATTTCGGGCCATGTGACCACGCCTGCCGCAGTTGAAACATACAGGAGGAGTATGGCGACGTCTAACGCCCAGCTGTTGGTATGGCATTGGTCTTGGCGGAGCTCGAGGAGATTGCTTTAAGGCTTTCTGTATCTCGTTGGCTACTTCGGCCTCATCTTTGCTACCGACGAGCTTAAGTAGGATGTTCTGAAGTGCTGTATTGTGTACAAGAGCCCGTGATTACTTCAATACAACGTTGAAGCGCGGGGCTCTGTCGTCGTCTTTCTCTCTAGCAGTATCTACTAATTGCTCTAATGCCGCCATTGCAGTAAAAGGGTCAAACAAAGCTGGAGGTTTAGCCAGGTGTCGCAGAAGAGCCAGGGCCGCGTCAACATTAGAGGCATCGTGCAGACGTTTGAACTCATCCAGCTGCTTTTGCAAGGCTGCTACACCTTCATCCTATTAGTACAAAAGAGAGATTTATAGGGGAGCGTACAACTTTCCCGACTGAGGCTACTGGGTGGTAACTCGCGTCTAACCCACAATGTATAAGCGAATAAAGACTTAAAGAAAATTACCTACAGATAAGGAATTTTGTGCGCTAAAACAGCGAATCCTACGCAAAAGATTCTAAAATCTCGCAAGTACAGAATTCAAAAGAGGAAAACATACGGCTTAGCTCATGGCTTTATAAAACAGCTTCATCTTTATAACCACTTAGGAGTGTGTGTAGACACCGGAAGAGATGGCTACAAAGATCCTTACTTAGGATACTATAAAGGCAAAAACCCAAAAATTTTGAAGAAATGAGACGTGTGAACTGATAAAGCTGCAGGGATTTAAAACAAATTTAAGACTACATCTGAGGATAGCATGTTCTGGTATGGAAACCAAAAACGCCGATAAACGACAAAGGCTAAAGAGTTTCCGACCGTTATTCGACCAGCACGATTTCCTCTAAGACGATTTCGCAACGTCGCCTAATGAACTCAAAAGAATTATACCAGGATTGCACAACGCCAACATGAATTAGTGGGACTGCTATGCGACCAAATATATAATTTAAATTAAAATTCTTAGTATACTTTAGCCATCGCGCAGCCAACATATATTTACTAAGGTTGCCACACGACCGAACGCGAAATAAAGCTAGAACTACCAGTATATTTAAGCCATAACAAGGACGACATACCTTTATTTGGTCGCCACACGCCCAAACGTAAAATAAAACAATCAATTAAAGAATATTATGGTTATAGAACCGCCGAAATATTCTATTATAAAAATTCTACTATGTGCGCATCCCGGGCAGCACATTTACCAAGGTGACCACACGATCAAACGTAAAGAAAACTATAAACATTAAAGTTTTATTCAGCGCCACACGACCAAAAGCCAAATATACCAAAAGGTTATAAATTTCTAGCCGACGCACGGCCCATGAGTTTTACTAGAGTTACCACACGACCAAACATGAATTATCAGTATAGATTTCTAGCCCACACACGGCTCAAATAAAGTTTTGTACAAACGCCAAATATGTAATAAACTTTTAGCCGACACACGGCCGACGGGTTTTACTGGGGTCGCCACACGTCCAAAAGCTAATTGAAGTTACATAAATCTCTAGCCGACACACGGCAAATAAGTTTTACTAGGGTCGCCACACGACCAAACGCCAATAAAAGTTATAAAATTCCTGGCCGGCACCAAGCCAATGCGTTCTACTAGCTGTTACTAGGGACGCCACACGACCAAACGCCAGTTGAAATTCTAAATCTAGCCGACACACGGCAAATAAAATTACTGGGGTCGCCACACGACCAAACGCCAATAAAAGTTATAAAATTTCTGGCCGGCACAAGGCCAATGAGTTTTACTAGGGTCGCCACACGACCAAACGCCAATTGAAATTCTAAATCTCTAGCCGACACACGGCAAATAAATCTACTGGGGTCGCCACACGACCAAACGCCAATTAAAGTTAAAAATCTCTAGCCGACACACGGCAAATAAATTTACTGGGGTCGCCACACGACCAAACGCCAATTGAAGTAAAAAATCTCTAGCCGACACACCGCAAACATATTTACTGGGGTCGCCACACAACCAAACACCAAATAAAGCACAAATCTATATCTGACACACGGCAAATATATAAATTTACTGTAGTCGCCAGACGACAAAACACCAAAAACGGATTAAAATGTTCTGGCCCACACTGGTCGCGCGGAAAAAACGTCAATTAAAATAAATACTAAAACTACACTAAATACCAAGCTGGGAAATGGCCGATAACTGCTACGAGAGTAAAGCCCAAATGCTAAAATAATTAGAACTACGAGAATATTACACTGCAAAACGACCAATTTGCAATGAACTAGGTTACTAATGAACAAAAAGATCAACCGTAAATAGATAGAAGCTATATAAGTACGCTAAAACCGATTAACACGGCCAACACACTTTCTAGGGCCGCGAAACGCAAAAAGTACTGAAAAACTAATCAACAAGTATCGAAATCCTAAATTTACTGACAATGGTAAAAGTACACACACGAAAGCTAGACGGGTTATAAACCAAAATTAAAAAGCGAACGAAAAATATCCGAAGAAGGTGAAACAATTGACTAAACAAACAAATGTATACCTCATTAGGCTGAGCTTCAGCTTGTGCAGGCGGATTAGGTGGAGCTTGGGCATCATTTTGTTGGCCTTGGCCGTCCTGTTGTTGAGGATCCTGTTGTTGAAGGTCTGCTAGGAGAGCAGGGTTCGGGTTCGCGGGCTGTTGAGCCATATAAGAGCTTCGGCGACGAGAAAAAATGAAGGACGCCGTACGATAGCTTTTGCCCACCGGCTTAATTGCGAGAATGGCGAGGAAACGACCCTGTCAAAGGTTTAAGACCCTTCCGAAAGTCCCTGGGGATGACATTACATGTCCTCGTGCATAAACGTCCTCAAACAAGGTTGTTCATTTGACGCGGGAGTGAGAAATCGTGGTCATCTCATCAGTGAGAATAGTAGTTAAGTTTTTAATAAAACAATTATTCTACTCGGGCTTGCTGGATATCAGATGATTATAACCAACTCGGCGCTACGCGCCTCGTTGGTTATCTATCATTTCATATCCAGCACGCCCTCGTAGAATAATTGTTAATTATTTTTTTCTCCACTACACACCAATTTGGCTTGGCACGAAATACAAAACGAGCGACAGTCGTCAAAAACTACATAATGTATAAATTGGCATTGATTATTTTTATACAGACACGTGCAGAGACAAGTATTAAGACTGAGCAATACTCAAGAACTCACATCGTATATAATACATCCAACAACGTTTCTTCTAAGTGAGATCATGAGCTGATACCGTTACATGACGTCGGAGATACGTCATGAATTGCAAACGGTAGCCATCTTGGATTGGCGATGAAGGACTTCTTGATTTCTTCAAAACATTATATCCTATGCATGGACAATAACATGTCTCTCCAAACTGTTTCCGGATAAATTTCAGATAAAAACGTGAAAAAGTACAGCAGTCTTTGCTTGCGTATTTAAAAAGTTATAAATGTCCAACGTCAAGAAAATATGCATTTGGTGATATGTTTACTTACGAAACTGTTGTTTTGTTCCAGGAATCAGCTGTACTCTGGTAGCCTTAACTGGTAGCAGAATGGCATGTATGTTTGTTTTGTTGGCTGATGTTGTTGTTATATATTATTGTTTGATTTATTTATTGATTGATTATTTTTCTATTGCTATCATTTATCTTTTCTTTATCTTTCTTTGCTTCCATGTCTGTGTCTGTTTCATGTTCATTCATTCAATTCACCAAACGTCACGAAGTTCCCGAGAGTTTAATTTTTACAGGAAAATAATCATCCACTTCATCATGAGTCTGCAAAGTAACGGTTGACAACTGCCTGCAAGCCTAGAATACTTAACGCCCTCTGGATATTTTGTTACCTTTGCGGGGGGCAAAAAGAAGTGGCTGCATTAGAACGCCATTGTTAGCATGTCATGCAATGCTTAAAAGCCGTCATTATTATCCCTTCAAAGACAGATAATATAAATTTGAAGTTCTTTAATGGCATGTTTCGTTCTAGAACTGCAAAACTGAAAACTAAATGGCGGTAATACTGAAGAATTCAAATAAGTCAGGATGGCCGAGTGGTCTAAGGAGCTGCGTTCAGGGCGCAGTCTACTGATGTAGGCGTGGGTTCGAATCCCACTCCTGACATAATTTATTTTTTCCTTTCGTAACTTGCACATGTGTCTAATGCGGACCGTTACTTTCAGGGAAAAATCTTGGTTACGAAGTATATCGGGAAATCGTGGGGGAAGAAGTCTTCAAACAGAAGATGGAGGAATTTGAAAAGGTAAACTCACGTACAATGATGCAACACTGAGCACAAGAGAGTTATATTTTTTTAAATTTTAGTTCCGAAAGTAACTGCGTTCCTTGTTAGTGTTGGTTATCCAAGAAGCGTGCGTAAAATAATTGTTATATAGCCCGTTGTGTTTTGTCGCCAAATCTGCCCCAGATGTGATGTCCTATTAAAGCATAGACAGACATCCTAAGCATGTTTTTTTTTCTTTCACGGAGTTTCCGGAATTATTCAACACTCAGATTTGGTACCTTGAGGATCTTTGTTTAAATTCTGAGACGCAGATACAAAGCCTGTTTTAACATCCCTTGATCAAGGAGGATGAAAATCCATGAGACGAAATGAGCTTATTTTTTTAACTTACGGATCATCTGAGGCAGGCTTAAGGACAAAACCAAAAAAAAAAACTACTCCATTTTAGTTAATTAGGAAATAGGAGACGTCTGCACGCAGTCCAAGGGTAATACGATTATATTTAATCAAAAACCACGTATCCCACCGCTCATGATTGGCCGAAGCATGATTGTGCTGGCTCATTGAAAGAGTCTGAGATGACAATTGTTTAGGACTCATCGTTGATTATACATTTCTTTATCCCGTAGCCTCTTCCACCAGCAACATATTTCGATGCGACAAAAATTTGTTTACAAACGACAAAGTTTAAGCTTTTGTTTGGCCTAAAAGCTCTGCTCAAGGGTCAAAGGTCAACTCATCCGGTTGGCGTTGGAGCTGAAGGCATCGCCACAATTGTAACTAATCCCCAGTTTCCCGCCTGCGAGTTTTTCACCCCTGGACGTTCGTTCCCAGTCTGCCTGCGTCACTCCACTATCGATTCAATTGACGACGTGTTGGTTGATTTCTGTGCTGGATCGCTGAGGTTTTCTGGAACCGATAACGAGGAGAGTCCATTAGATCTTATCATGATGACTGGGCCGACAACACCTTTGTTTAATACGAAAGCTATCGACGATGCTGTGGCAGCAAAGATCACAAAGGATTTCAAGACCTACCTTTTTCTTGAACCCGATTAGTGAGTGCAAACAGCAACTATCACATTTTGTAAATAATTATTAACCTAAATTCATCCTGACAAGGGTCCATTTTTGGTGTCTATAGCGAGAGCACATTCAGAGCTTGGTAGGCTTTCTTTAAGGCAAAGCTCTCTAGAGACGTAAATAAAAATGGTCAAGAAATTGCTCCATAAAGCTGGGCAGGGTGTCCCATGCATCATTTCTTATACCGTAGATGTAGCAAAGAAGTCATCATCCTTTGCTTTCAACCGAACGCTTAAGTCGTTTAGTATTTAATCCTGTTTGTAAGCCACATATACAACTCAGCCTTTAACAAGAAAGTTACTGTTAAGTTTTAGATTACCTTGACTATAAACGCCGTCTTGGTGTATTTTATATCTCCTTAACCATCACTCACTTGAACTTTGTTCAGGAGGAGGCCTTAATTGGCTTTACACTCCTTTTTTTGCTTTCACAAATTTTCAGCAGAATCCCAGTGTAGGGATGGATATTTTATTACACTTTATTTGTTTAACTAAGATTCTCAAGTAACTTTAGTTTTGTAAATAGTCTTTTCTATAAGTAACCATTGTAATTTTTGTAATGCAGGGCTCCTTTGTTGCTGGATGGGCTACTGACCAAATAAACACAGTAGCTTTACAGTTAATTTATTTACATTCTGTTACTAAGAATGTTTGTCATACCTAAGACTAATTATACTTCAACTTTTCCCCTAGTATTCTTGCGTTTTTGGCACATTACGAGATATTTTGCTATGTCTTTATTGTTTTCATAACAAGCCTTCAAGCCAACGTTGGTGGTCTGCGACTAAAGCCCGACTCATTCTACGATCAGCGGTATTACACTAAAGTGATCTTCGACTTTAAAGCGTTTGATGGCGTCAAAAGATACGTCAGATTCCGAATGGTACCAGCTGACGGGTCACCGGAAACAGGTTTGCTGTCAGAGGAAATGCAGCGGCAACTTTGGTAAGGAGACTGTTCAGCATCTTTTTTCGTGTAATTGTTTTTTTTTTTAAGTTACCATAAAAGCGTTTCAAACTTGCGTATTAATTGTGGGAGGTGATCTTTGGTTTCAGGAGATTTTTAAACATGTTCATTTAGGACGTTTGGGTCAACATTATGCCACGACTGGAAAACGTTCAAATGGTGCCATCCATTTTGTGGTGGAACTTCTGTTTACAAATTTAATTTCTAAGAGTGAAATAACTCACCATTCTCCTTGCAGCGTCGATAAGTCGTTAGGGAAATAGGTCAGGCCGGAATATACGGTATCTTCAACCAGAGAAACACTTGGAAACAACCAAAAGAGAAAAAGAAATCGACGGAGATTAGTTAACATAACATTTGATCTATAACGTAGGATAACCCCGGAAAGATCACCAAATGAGAAGCTACCACCCGACTACCTCAAGCGTGAGTACAAAGAGAGAATAACCCGGGGACCTCTGAGGTACAAACTTCAGGTACAACTCCATGAAGCTAAAGACGATGATGCACCGACCACACTTCATATCGGAAGGGAATGGGACGAGAACACTCATCCGTGGCTTGACGTGGCTAACATAACAATGACGTCATTGTTGTCACCACCAGCCACTGAGCGACTAGGTTTAAGCTATAATAATCTCCCGCCTTCGCTGGATCTGCTTCCCGCGCGGTCAGTTGATGATCCGAATGTAGTGGCGCACATACGAAGAGAGTTGTACAGCTTCACTCAAAAGCTTCGTGCCTTGCGCAGAACGGTCTTAGTGCCTGAACACGTGGCTACTTACGTCATCAATGTAGAGACTGGCAGCCAGTCAGCAACTAACAGTGTGCCTTCGATAAGCTTATCACTGACAGGTTAGAAAAACGGTAATGTTGACACAATCCGATCAAGTTAGAGTGATTCTTAGGAGTTAATATTGAAAATTTTCGAGTTTTCTGTTCCTCAGCGTTTATTTAATTGTGCACTTCCTTTTAAACGATTTTTTAATGGTTTAAATATACAATCTGAATCCATTTTTGCCAGGCACGACACTTAATTTACATTAAAGGAAGCTATTACGCGGGTTGGTCAGTTTTTCATTACAGCAGAATTGCGATAATTCAAACCGTCTTGAGCTGCTGGTTTGCGAAACCTGCTTGAACTGCCCGGCCTTAAAGTATTGTAATAAAAGGAAAATACAGCACTGTTATGTGCTCGAGTTTGGAAGACGTAAGAGCTACTGCGGACTTCCGCTATCTCCAAACCTGGCTATCTCGAATCCCCTTCTATTTCGAGCTGGAGCTCGTTTCCCTTGGATTATTTCCTACCTCGTTTAACCCTATTTCGCCTGGGCTTTTTTTGAGTTTCTGAGCCCCCCCCCCCCCTACAGATCTCGAAAAGTATCAACGCTCGTGTGATGAAACTTGGTACGTTTTTAGTACGTAATTAGCTTAACGGATTGGTGTTATGACGTGTCAATTATGACGTGTCATGACGTCATAATGGCGTCACAAACTAGCCATTTTGAATTTGAGGCCGCCTTCTTGGATCCCGAGCCTGCAGTCATATAGTTGACAATGACGACATCGAAAAATATATGAATTTGTTCTAAGAAACAAACTTAATCAAAACAAGCACAAAAAAGCAAAGGATTATCTTTTTCTCACAAACGAAGGGTAAAAAGCTGAAAAAAAGACTGAAAACCGACAGAACATAGTCAAAATACACTCCTGAGTAGACAATTATGACGTGTCATGACGTCATAATGGCGTCACAAACCAGCCATTTTGAATTTGAGGCCGCCTTCTTGGATCCTGAGCCTGCAGTCATATAGTTGACAATGACGACATCGAAAAATATATGAATTTGTTCTAAGAAACAAACTTAATCAAAACAAGCACAAAAAAGCAAAGGATTATCTTTTTCTTACAAACGAAGGGTAAAAAGCTGAAAAAAGACTGAAAACCGACAGAACATAGTCAAAATACACTCCTGAGTAGACAATTATGACGTGTCATGACGTCATAATGGCGTCACAAACCAGCCATTTTGAATTTGAGGCCGCCTTCTTGGATCCCGAGCCTGCGGTCATATAGTTGACAATGACGACATCGAAAAATATATGAATTTGTTCTAAGAAACAAACTTAATCAAAACAAGCACAAAAAAGCAAAGGATTATCTTTTTCTTACAAACGAAGGGTAAAAAGCTGAAAAAAAGACTGAAAACCGACAGAATATAGTCAAAATACACTCTGAGTAGACAGTTGCTATGGAATCGTCAATCATTATAGACACGTCATCGACACAGGAGAATTTTCTCTGATAAATTTTAGGAAAAGTCACGAGATTTGGTGATTATTCGTCCAGCCGTTTAAAAGTTATATTCGTTAAAGTCAGCGCGGGCACAATGTGCCCCCCCCCCAGGCTAAATAGGTTTAAAACTGGTTCTCTCGAACTCCCGTTATCTCAAACAGGTTTTGGTTTCCCTTGCGTGCTCGAGATGGAATCTGTAGTTTGGGTCGTCAAGGGTCTACCTTTCTATTCTGTTGCAGGAACCAAAGGGAAAACAGATTTGATTTCTCTTGACTCTGACCGTACGACATCCAAAGAAGCAAACACGGATGAGTACTCTATAGAGGCGATGGATGTTGGCGAGGTGTTAATGATCAATCTTCGAAACGATGGAGGTGGCTGGTGCCATAAGAAATCTGATTGGTTCGTTAACAAGATCCACGTGACAAGTTCCTCTGAGAAGGAGTCTTTTGACTTTCCCTATTACGGATGGGTGTCCTCGGGTGTGACCGTGATCCAGCGAGGAGGTAATTGTAGAAATACAGTCAAATCTCTTTAATGCGAAATCTTACGGAACAACTTAATAAAAACGACCCCCTTACAACAGAGCTAAAAAGTGTAATTAATAATCAATTTAATCTCTTTGGGATCAAATGATCTGACATCCTCACAAATTCTGTGTGATGAAATTTTCCAGGAGAGTCTACTGGTAATATTCTTAGCCAGATTGCATGCACCTCTTTAGACTAGAGCGTGGTGGACTGTCCAAGGTAAAATCTAGGATAAAAGACAAAAGGAAACAACGAGGACCTTACTGCCCTCGATCACAGACCACACCTACTACATTGCCTTCTTCAGTACGTGTAGTGTCTCTTATCTATTAAGAAGTTGTAACAATAGGGAGCTCTACCATCCAGTGAGTAGAGCAAACAGAAGCTTAGCAGATGCATTGGTTCCTTTTCTTGTTTTGTAGCTTTTACCCCTTTTGAAGACCAACCAGAGGCGATACGATCCCAAAGAATCCTTGAATTGCAGCAAAATCAAGAGCGATACAAATGGGGAACTCTTCCGGAATTGGAAGATCTTCCAGGCTTCTTTGACACTTCTTTACAAGATAAAATGCCGCATCAACTAAAGGATCTGGAAGACGTCAAAGATTGGTCTGACAAACGCAGAATTCAAGCGGCAAAAATCTTGGGCCTTTCATCTCTGTCGAATTCGAAAGGGAGCTGGAACAGTTTTGATGACTACAGAAAAATCATAGCTCGCTTGCCCGGTGGTGAGCCGATAATTTCCGAACAGGACCGCTGGATGGACGATGCTTTGTTTGGGTGGCAATTCCTAAATGGCTGCAACCCGAATGACATCAGACGCTGTGAGGTGCTCCCAAAAAACTTTCCAGTAACCGAAGATATGGTGAAGGGGTTCTTTGATCGTGGTAAATCACTGACAGACGAAATGAAGGTATTTTACTTTTTTCTCACCTAGTTTTGAACTGAAAGTGTGTATTTATTTATTGATTTAGCTGTTGATAGTGATCAAAAGTAGCAGTCCCCACGTTACATGCAAAAGTTCAGGCATTTCATTGGTCGCATTATCTTTGTATTCATAGGAAGGCCACGTGTACATTGTGGCTTACAAGGAACTTGAAGGCATTGCTCTCACGGACGTAGACGGGGTATCCGGTCACACGGCGCAACCCCTGGGGCTCTTTTACGTCAAAAGCTCCGGGGACCTGGTGCCGATTGCCATTCAGCTATTACAGCAACCGAGCAACAACAACCCAATATGGACTCCTAACGATTCACAATATGATTGGCTGCTGGCAAAGATGTGGCTACGTCACGCCGAATATCAAGTACAACAGGTGACAAAATTGTTGTCTGAATGGTGTGCTGTCCGTTCTTAACAAACCTTTTGTGGCAACCGTGCTAAAGTGCTACAAGTACCTGTAATATAGCAACTGTTGGAAGGAGTTCTAACCTAGCTTAGTTCTGGTTTAAAACCGAGTTAATGTGTAAGGGCGGTCAACTCCCCGGTTGCCGCCATATTGAAAACCGACAAAGACCCCGTGGACGAGGTTGGACAACTCCAACATTTAAGAGCGCCTGTCTGTAAAAATCAGACAAAATCAAAATTCCGCGGCAAGGGTGGAAAATTCGATTTCTTTCATATTTTAATGTTAGATAGGTTAGGGTATAACTAAAATCACTGGACACTTTTTTTTGGCAAAATATCCTTTTATTTCAAAGAAAAATACAAATAATGAACTTCCGTTAAAATCGCCATTTGAAGCAGTACTTATGACATCAATTTGAGGCGTTCGCGTGCAAAAACAAATCCCTCTGTCGTCTTTTAAACACTTAATTTTACTTTTGCAATCTCTCAAGAGCTTCAAAACTGATTTTGGTAGAAACTGCGTTGTTCTTTGTGTTTGAAATAATTTAATTTTAAAAGTATACATTTCTCATCCGGAAAAGTACTTCGTGAATTAAATTATTTTTCACCATGTGCTAAACCTTCAAATCGACTCAGCTTCTGGCTGTTGAATTAAGAAAAGATGTTCTCAGGATTGCTGCAAAAATTTCTTTGGGCAAATGATTGAGAGCGACGCGAGAGCTTTTCAAAGTTCGTTAAAATGCAGGTTGTTTGACCCTTCTTGGCAACATTCCATTCGCGAGTCACGCACATATTTTAATGTGTTTC
Organism: Siderastrea radians; assembly: GCA_964017195.1. Classification (NCBI taxonomy): domain Eukaryota; kingdom Metazoa; phylum Cnidaria; class Anthozoa; order Scleractinia; family Rhizangiidae; genus Siderastrea; species Siderastrea radians. The sequence continues at coordinate 1,428,510 of OZ024894.1, read as the reverse complement.
GACCCATATGAGATCGAAAACGTCAAACAGAAAAACAGTTCGAAATGCTCTTACCTCATTTGCTGTAGAGGACAGGTCCAGAGGCCATTTCCGAGTGATTCTCTTGCCATTCGACGTATTTTGGTCCTGTTGATGCCATCCAATGAACACCGCCAACTGGGTCAGTGTATTGTAAACGGTCGCACAGCTCAACAACAACCTTTCTTCAAAAACGTTCGACATCTTTCTACACTGTGACATCTTACTCAACGGTTCAGTTGATTTAATACGAGTGTTGCTCAGTTCTCAGTGCACAAAAGCATTATCAGATTTGACCGCTAAATTGGGACCAAACGTGGATGGCGCCGCGTGCGTATTTGGTTTGTCACGCAATGCGTATCAAAGGCATTTTAGGGGGTATTGGAAGGGCAAAACCTTTGAGGTGAAGTAAAATAACATACAGTGTTTATTGCAGGGATTATTCGTGGTTTTAATGGCGTTGTGTGTCTTTCTTACTTATTACCAGTGTTGTTACAACCATTAAAAATTGTATTTGCTACCCTAGCCTAGTAGTCTGAAACGCAATTCCAACCGTTCAGTACAAGCCTACAGACATGGTTACAGGTGAGTGGTGCAACAGAAGTGGCGCTATTATTAACTAGACCCAACTTTAATACGGGGAAACCTATAACTACAAGGGGATCCCTTTTGTTAATTGACGAGCGGGTATTCTACCTATGATCATTGGTGTCAGTCTGCTGGGTCTCAGCTGGCACAGGACCGGTACAAGGCACAGTTATATCAGGAGTGAAAGTCAGCTCGCTGTTAAAGGGTTGGATGGAGTTTTGGACAGGAAGGGTGAAATGGGTGCAATCGAAGTTTTTAACTGTGCTCTCTTGTCAGCTGTTTGACTTAGTCTACATTCGTGTGTCCTGTCTAATGAGTGGGGCTTCTAACAGCACGCCAGTGCTGTTTGAAGACTGTGAAATATGGCACGTAACCATGGTAACAAAAAATGAGGTTCTGTTCCTGAATTTCTGTTTACGAATCTTACTGAGACAGTTTCCCAGTGAGCGAGATCTCTCACAGCAGCCAGCGTACTTATCATAATGGATATGAGGATATCATAACAGAAATACGTCAAGCATCTTGCCCTTAAACGTCTGTTACCTCTTTCACGTTCTACATACACCTTAATGAGGACGAAGAGAAGAATGAGGCTTCCATCGATAACCTGGCTAATATTCGGATAGACCACAAGCGAATATAAAACTCACCTGATCCAACTTTTACAAGCGAACCAGTCCCGCGTAAGATAATTTCAGAACCCTTTTTCCCCAGTCCTCTTTCACTTTTTGGCCACTCACCTTTTCCTTACCGTGATCCGGCCCCTTGTGCTGCAGCTTCTGCTCGACACTATTCCAAGTTTTGCACGATGGCTGGGACATATCGTTATTGTATTCAAGCGTTCGTTGTAAAAACTGACTTGTAACTTGTGGTATCAGGCCCGCACCAAGGTTGAAATAAATGCTGCGAGCAAATTGGCCTAGTCAAAGCCTCCCCCCCCCCCTCTTCAAAATACACACTCCTGCACATAGATACCAACTCTGTTCACAATGCCACAGTTTGTGTCGATTTCGTCAAACACGACACCTTTTTGGGGACATCCGGTCCTTCGTTGACAATTTGCCAAAAAGCTGCTTCCTGTTTACTTTTTCGCCGAGAAAAATGTTGGCAACATCCACCAGATTTATAGCATCAGTTTTAAAAAAATACCCTCAAAGTTACAAGGTTTGTTAAAATTGAAACATTTCGACAGCCAAGCTACGAATTTCGGACCTGTTTTACCTAACTCTCGTAAACGTTTACGTAACTTTAATCACTCGATTGGTGAGATAAAAATAGTTTTGTTCCTTAGACTTGTTTTAAAACAACATGATGAGCCCAAAGCTTGCAGCTAATACACAGCAGTCGCTTAGCTATTAAAGGCATTAAGGTCCTTCACAGTAAAGCTATACTGCCAGGGTCAAGGTGATATGGGTGAAGAAAGACATTGGTAAGGAACCTGGGCGACTGAAATGTGCGGTGGGCTGGTAGATTTTTGAAGCCCACTTGCCCGGTGGCTAGTGACTCAACAGATGTCAAACCCTGTTAAAGGTTGTAGAATAATAAAAGGAACTTTTAGCATCAGCATTTAACACTATTCGTTGCACATTAATTCGTTTTAATCATATATTTTTTGGCTCATTTATTGTAATGTTTTTTCAACTTCCAAAACGTCTGGGGACTCGAGCCCCCCCCCCCCCCCCTCCTCCCCCTTTTACGGGCCTGGGTATTCTTGGTGCATGAAAGTAAGGGAACTATTGTTTTCAAGCTTTTGATTCGTCTGGTGTTGTAACCACAAACTCCGACAACAAGAAAATGGAACCAACAACAACCGTCTTCTGTGTAACGAAGCAATTCATGTTTGTAAATATGTATGATTTGTGAAAAAAAAAGTCCGAGGTCCCCCTCTAAGCCAAAACAATAAGCACAAACTAGTTAGTCACATCGCAATTTCCCTGATAAAAACGATTTTAATGCTCTGGACTCGACGTTTTGAAGAGGTTTTTAACTTAAGCTAGTACACGTACCCTTTTTAGCTAATTTTCGTGTTCGAACATTGTTATTTGCATGCCTACAACTCACGCCGAGGGGTGACTACTTTTTCTGCATTCTGGCACGGGAGGTTGAGGTGCCCAAATGTAGCACTAATTTTGTTTCGTATTTTTGGTCCATTACTAGTTCCTCCCATTTCTCGAACCCTGAGCCGTTTAAAAAGAATCAGAGCAGATTTTGCCCTTCCCCTACCCTCTAGTAAAATGTCCAATCCGGATGATTTGCATTGCGTGACGCGGCTCTAGATAAAACTCTGGCCACGTTAGCGGCGACATGTGGTGATAAAAACCTTTCTGTGTATTGCCAACTAAGCAACACTGACCAGCAACTGAACCGTTGAGTAAGATGTCACAGTGTAGAAAGATGTCGAACGTTTTGGAAGAAAGGTTGTTGTTGAGCTGTTCGACCGTTTACAATACACTGACCCAGTTGGCGGTGTTCATTGGATGGCATCAACAGGACCAAAATACGTCGAACGGCAAGAGAATCACTCGGAAAGGGCCTCTGGACCTGTCCTCCACAGCAAATGAGGTAAGAGCATTTCGAACTGTTTTTCTGTTTGACGTTTTCGATCTCATATGGGTCGAAACACATTAAAATATGTGCGTGACTCGCGAATGGAATGTTGCCAAGAAGGGTCAAACAACCTGCATTTTAACGAACTTTGAAAAGCTCTCGCGTCGCTCTCAATCACTTGCCCAAAGAAATTTTTGCAGCAATCCTGAGAACATCTTTTCTTAATTCAACAGCCAGAAGCTGAATCGATTTGAAGGTTTAGCACATGGTGAAAAATAATTTAATTCACGAAGTACTTTTCCTGATGAGAAATGTATACTTTCAAAATTAAATTATTTCAAACACAAAGAACAACGCAGTTTCTACCAAAATCAGTTTTGGAGCTCTTGAGAGATTGCAAAAGTAAAATTGAGTGTTTAAAAGACGACAGAGGGATTTTTTTTTGCACGCGAACGCCTCAAATTGATGTCATAATTTACTGCTTCAAATGGCGATTTTAACGGAAGTTCATTATTTGCATTTTTCTTTGAAATAAAAGGATATTTTGCCAAAAAAAGTATCCAGTGATTTTAGTTATATCTTAACCTATCTAACATTAAAATATGAAAGAAATCGAATTTTCCACCCTTGCCGCGTTATGTTTGATTTTTACAGACATGCGCTCTTAAGTGTCTGCCGTATACCGTAACAAGGCGTATAGCAAGACAAAACCGTGATTAAGCCACTCAGACTGACATACTTACACGCAGGGTTAGGCCTCGTTTATATCGTTATTCTTACTCAGACTTTAAATAATCGGCTTTAAAACAGCACCCTAAACATATTTACTACATTTCTCTGTAGCATATTTACTAGTATAAAGTTGGTTCAGTTGTTTGGCCAGAATAAAAGTAATAAATGTAAAGAAGATCCTCGCAGTTATTAACGCAACTTATGCACCTTTTTCTCCACTAAATATGAGCCTCTGTTTCGAGATTAACCAACTTGCAAAGGACAGATGAAAACAAATATCTTTATTGAAAAGTTAATTCTGCATACAAATTTGACACCTATCCTGGAGTGGCGACGCATCGGACTGAACAATTGAGTTCCAGAGTCATAAACCTATTTGGGAGAAGGTCTGTGCGTTGTGGAGCAAAAAAAAGGCAACCGAGTAGATTAGCTTACAACCTGTGCCTGGGGTTCTCACCTGAAATATCTTCATTCAATTGCAATTATCACCATGTTACAGTGCTCAACAGCTTTCACCTTTTTTGTCCCATCGACAGGCAAACACCATTCTGCTCAAAGCACAGATGGAGGCGTTTGCAGTGGCCATGAAACGACAATTGCCTTCAATCCACCCCATCTTTCAGCTCTTGTCTCCCCATCTCAATTCTGTCATGGCGGACAACATAGTCACAAACGAAATGTTGGAAACCCAAGAAGGAAGTCATCTAAAACTAGTGCAGAAGTCGTACAAGGCGTTCAAGTTTGGTATGCTGTCCTTACCGGAAATGCTGAAAGAGAGAGGCGTTGACAATGGGGATAAGTTACCCAACTTTTATTACAGGTGAAAATCGCTTAGATTTGTTCAAGCTGTTAACTACCTAGAGTGCTCAAAATTGAAAGATAATTTCGAAATGTATATTTTTCATTATATTAAAAGGGGCAATGCCATGTAGTCTTAGCATTGAATTTGAAAAGACGAAAGGCATTTTCATCAATCGAAGCCAAATATAATGCTTTGAATTTGTTAGCGTAAGCAGTCTATGAAATAACAACTGCGTTTTGCCATGGATTACCAAGATAGAAATGGATTCCCTTGGAGGCCTAAACGCCATTCATGTAACAAGCAAAGCATTTTTTGGCTTTAATGTTTTAACTTGTTATCTATTATCACCGTTATTTTAAATTATAATTTATTATTCTTTTTTCCACAGGGCCTCGCACAATATTACTTAAGTATAGTGAGCTCCCTGTAGAAAGATTGTTATTATTATTATTATTATTATTATTATTATTATTATCATTATTGTAGCAAGAATACCTTCTTTGGTGTCGGATTTGGGCGGACAACTGCAATACTTAAATTGATCGAATTCTCCTCTTGTGTTTCTCTCATTCTTCTTTCTTTAGAGATGATGCACTTCGTCTTTGGAAAGCCATCGCATCTTTCATCCAAAAAGTCATCTCCTTGCACTACAAGTCAGATGATGACGTTGTCAAGGACACCGAGCTTCAGGCCTGGGTTGAAGACCTGCACAAAAATGGCTTTCCTGTGAGAGAGGGCAACATTGATCACGAGTTCCCAAAGAGCCTTGCAATACGTGAGCAGCTTGTTCACATGCTTACGTGCGTGGTGTTCACGTGTTCATGCCAGCATGCTGCAGTTAACTTTGGTCTGATGGACGTGGCAGCATTTGTTCCGAACTCTCCTTCAGTGATGCGCCTCCCACCACCGACCAAGAAAAATGAAGTGACTTTAAAACTCATTATGCAGACGCTACCTAACAAATCTCAGACTGCTCGGCAGATCACTACGATGTACCTGCTGACACGCTTTCCCGAGAATGAGGTACGAACAGAACAAAGTTTTGACACTACCAGCGTTTAAAAGTCTCTTGTGCGGTTGCTGTAACTTAAAAAATGTACGGTAACTTTCTTCGCGTAATTGAAGTAATCTTGATTCATACTTACCAAAACGACACTTATTGGGGCCTGTGATGATACACTACATTCGCCAGTGACAACCGGTAGCTGACATATTCCCTTCAAAACACGTACAAACAAACAAACAATGAAAACCATGGGTTCCACTCGTGCGTTTGTTCAAAACCGAACTACACGTATGATACAATTCAAACTTAACTGATGCTCTTAGAGGTGGGTGTTTTAGCAACAAAGGAATTAGAGAAGTTACAAAAAATAGGAACTAATTACAATCCTTACAATAACAACTATATTAACTATAAAGATGTTTGTACATTGACAGTGATTACTTTAATGAACATTAAACAATGCTTCGACGCCTCCTATACAAATCAACATTTTGTCCTTTTATTTTATTTTCAGCGTTTCCTCGGTGACTACTCGCAGACCCTTCTTATGAGAGATGGCGTGAAAGATGCCATATCTAATTTCAAGACAGCTCTCCGGCATATCGCAGATTCAATCAAGGCTCGCAATGCATCTCTTCCTTTGCCTTACACTATCCTATTGCCTGAGCGTATCCCGGCTGGCGTTGCGATCTAAATGTAGTCGTCATTGCGTCGATGATCAGAGCAGGGCGGTAGGGTAGGATAGCTTGGAATAATCCGCAATATCGTTCTTTAAGAGTGAATTTCAAAGGTTTTGTGTTTTAACTATTGATATGTTAAAATTACTGCGAAAATACGCTTACTTGGTAAACAAAAGTAAAGTTATATTTAAGTGATGAGGGCTTAGACATGCCGAAACGTCGAGTAAGCTTCATCCACACTTAATTGTCCCCATAATCACAGACATTCTTTTTGATTTAAGGATCAATTTCAAACTATAATAGTTAGCTTAAACGCCAGATCTTACTCTGGTAGAATGTATCTCCATCTAGCTGACCGAGTCGTGTTTCTTCCTCCGACAAGTACAATTTAGTTCCACATAGCTTCTTTTCACACAGATGCATCAGAGGGTTCCTTCCTTAGGAAGGGGAACGTTGAAAGTAACTGCCATAGAATAGCATCCAATGCAGCGAAGGGGAGCATGTTTATATTGCGGAGGTTTATATTGAGATAAATGAGATAAATTAGGATATTTGTTGGGTATATATTGTTTTCGAGCGCGGATTTTATGTTTATTAGCGAGTTCAAAGTGCAATGCATTGTTGCTATTCGTTGCTGTGGAAATAAAGCTCGTTTCCTCATTTAATTTTGGACTATGTTATCTTATTTTTGAAGCTTCAAATCGGCTTGACGGTTATACCGTTTCACGACGATAAACGCAACGGTACAACGCTGCCGCTTTGTGCCCGGGTTTCGCAGTATAAGATGACTTGCTTCCACCAACTTGTTTCCCAACGCCGCAAAGCACGATTTTCAATCGTTGCGAGACAAGTTTACGAAACATTGCCTTGTACATGTGCAACATCGCCTTGACCAACATTTTAGCTAACGAGAAGACTCACATTTTCACTTTGCTGAAATCAAAGAAAGTCTATGTTCTTGTAGCCTCCCACGCAAATGTTCTCATAATGATTTTCGTTCTCTGAATCGTTGCCAATTTGCAGATCATCGCCGTCTACTGAGTTTGGTCCAACTTTCGGAGCTTGCCGGCTTTCATCATTACCTTAAATTCCCGTGCGCCCGTGTACGAGCGTCACCTTACTAGCTCCCGGCCCTAGCTAAATGCTTCATTCTTATTGTTTTTTCTCTCTCGCAGATTAGCATTGTTGTTGATTAGGCCCCTGCAAAACGGATTCAATATTTTCATTGAGCACCTTTCAGAGCCTTGATGAATTCGGCAAGTTAAACGTGTCTGGGCATCGTGTTGAATGAGGGCAAATGATTATAAGAGGAGTCTTACAAAGATGTCGAGCGATGACGAAAGGTGTTGCACACTGACGTTTGATTGCCATCGGACCTCGATTCCTAAGACAAGTTTGTATTCAAAAATTGAATACAATTGATCGTTCTGATCGAGATGTAATGAGTTAAGGAAAATGAAATTAATTCTCGAGGTTTTCCTAAAATGACTGGAGGAGGGGGAAGGGGGCGTTGTAGTAATACGTGACGTCGTCGAAATAATGACGTTGATCTGTTGGTGAAGTTTAAATGACGTAATCGTGCCTAAGAACAACATTATCAACGATTCACTCCGCTGCTGTACGTCGGTTACATTTGGCGCTTCAGGCAAGTATTAATCATAATTTACAGATGTAAAGCAATGTTTTCATTGCTGTACTCCACAAAACTAAATCGCCGTCACTAGTACGTCTAAACACCGCAGATAATTAATCTTGATAAAGGTTAGTTTTGAATCTCTTTCAATAATTCACGCGATCAGAAGTTCGAATTCTATCCCGCTAGATGCTATGCATAGACAAGATTTACCTCCCATGTTTATAGCGTAGAAATACTTAGGTAACCTCTTCAAAGTGCTTTTAAAAATTTGTTTGCATGTTTAAGGACGGTAACAGTCTTGTAAATATTTATTGGAGGTCATGTCATCACCGCGAGCTTGGATGTCCACTGTATGTTAATTGGTTCAACTTTATTTAATGCATGCTGTTAATTTTCGTTAGTAAATTAACTGTCAATCCGTTACCATCTATTTGAATACCTTTTGCGTTTTTGCTTATCCAGCTATTTGGCCCCACTATCAAGGTCGCTATTTTTGTCAGGGGTTGTAAACAAAAGCGCGAAAGGTTTTCGGTATGGCCGTGGTCTTTAGAGCAGAACAAACTAAAAATATTAAACTAATTTGCATGATGTTGTTCAGGTCTCTGCGTAATATGTGGGTCGGAAGTTTTTGCCCCTGAGTTTCATTGGTTATGGTTCTTTCTGGGAACAGAACAATGTTAGCATGTATTCTTATTTTCAACTTAGATAATACACCGAAATTACTTCGCACAAGTTGTGTGTAATCGTGTTTATACCGCGTACACCTCAGTGAGCGCAGCAGTCTCTGCGGTGTTATGCCTGAAAAAGTTTTCTTCAGTATGGTTTGTTTCGCCATTACCATGACAACATAGGAAAAAATAAAGTATAGGATTGCGTATAAGGGGCGATGAAGTACTATAAATTGAATTGACAGTTTTTCATAATTTTGTTGTCCCATTTCAGTTTTCACCAACACAGAGGATGACGCCTCGAGCAACTCTTAAACATAATGACCGAGTCACGCTTTCGTTGATGTTTTTTCCATGCAAAATTTGTCTACTCATTCGGTGATAAGTTAAAATGGTTCCATTGAGTTTGTAACGACATGGCCTCCTGAATGCAGAAGCTTTTCGATCCACTAGAGTGGAGTAGGAGGAAACGCAAAATAGGGTTCCACAGAACGTATTCTGAAATAGTCATCAATGTTTGAGAACAAAAATAGAAACCTTAAACAAGTAAAAAGTAAAGGTTTGGCAAGGAAATGAAGCGAGGCAAGTTTAAATAATCATTTAAAAACAGTACAGGGGCTATTCTCTCTAGCTAAAACTTTCTAACTAAAAACTGAAAACGTTTGAGGGTCAGTTCTGAAAACATGCACTAAAATTTCTCAGTTGATATGATAGCTTTTACGGGATTCTTGTTGACTGTTGTCTTTTTGTTTTCTTAGTGAATTTATCTCACCGGGAAACCATGACACCTTTCTAAGGTTTACATTCTAGGCTGACGTCATGGGGAACTGCAAGAGCACATCTGATGGCCAAATCATGGAACCAAGCCGGACCAGCGGGACTGGGCAGTCCAACAAACCTGAAGATGGGTATGTCAAGCGCATGCATGCCTATAGGCTAGACAAAACGTTCTGGGGTAGTAACCGGCCTTTAATTCACACCTTTGGCTTTGAAGTGCAGCTTCAGACTTTTAATCCAGTCATGTCACGTAGTCAGTCGTTGAAAAATTAGGTTCTCTGAGGCTGCATTTTGTGCGTTTTGAAGGCATTTGGATATATAACCAGACCGTTAAAAGCTTAAGTAAAAACATATGTAATAAATACTTCTCAAACTTTTTAAATTGAGATTGGATTTAGGGCCGACGTAAACGTTCTGCGACGTGACACTCGACAAATGTAGAGATCACTCGCCGCTGAGTGCTTTCTACATCATCGTTTTCTTGGAAGACACACTCTATGGAGCATGGCTGGTGAAACTGGTTATCACCGAAAACTTGTTTGAATTGAGTTAAATCATAGGAATTCAGCGAACTTCCCTAGAAATGGGCTTGACTAATCAATGATGGCGGTGGTTTGTTTTGTTTTGTGTTGTTTCGGAACCATTTCCTTATATAATCTGCAAAATACAGTCGCGTGTTTTTACGGTAAAGAATAGAAATTGTCGTTTTTTCTAGCCTGAGAAAACAGCCGACGTTTCGCGAGGTCGCCACTTGAGCCCTCGCAAAACGACGTCTGAGTAATGAGCGCAGAAATTCCACACTGATGACGTGCACTACCCAGGTCTTGGTAGTGCTTCTGATTGGTTGGAATTTTCTTTCAACCAATCAGAAGCGCTACCAAGCTCTGGGCAGTGACGCGTCATCAGTATGGAATTTCTGCGCTCGTTACTCAGACGTCGTTTTGCGAGGGCTTAAGTGGCGACCTCGCGAAACGTCGGCTTCTCAGGCTACATTTTTTCGTTATAGGACTGTGTTTTACTGATCCGCTACAACCTTTTTCACTGCTGTGTACAAAATCGACGCACCTGCATGCTACGAGTTTACAAAGGAAATACAGAGTTCTTGAGACATAATTACAATCCTCCAATTTCTATCCACGCTTTGTAATTATCGCAGACTAATTATGACGGGCGAATCGTGTTTGAGAGACCCGCGTGTGCACACGAACAGCTGGAATTAAAAAATCGGGTGTATTAGGAAATATTTCGCTGTCGCTTTTAGAGAGAGACCAGAAATGGTCGGTGATCATTTGCCGTGACCTAGACAAACATTTTTACGTGACCTAATTTATACACATTATATGCATGATTATAAATAACTCCTCGTGAAGGTTTTATAGGTTCACTGCTGATATTAATTATTATAATTTATATGGGTGTAAGTACGTGAACACATCTTCCGGGTGTTAATTTTTTGTAGTCACAAAGGTTTATCGTCAGTTGATGTTACGGCTGGTATTGTTTGCATCTCGTAGCGATTCGTTTGCTTATAAATAGTGCTTAAGTCCTCACAGTAAGTACCTCTCGATTGTTTGGTATAGACACACAGTTTTAACGTCCATTTGTCGCTTCATATATTGTGCTTATTGATGGTTCAATGCAAATCACCGAGTGTGATCTTCGTAAAGGAGTTCCCTTGTTTCCTACACTTGTATCTAAGTACAAACCAGTACTCATTCTTAACATATTTTAAGACTGAATTTCAACAGCATTTTCTTTTAGTTGTAAATGCCAAGCGTCCTAGTTGTTTACTAGTCTAACGGAACAAGAGAAAACGTTATAATCGCGCTGTATTACGTGCAAGTTCTGTACTAACATGTCGCTCTGCCACAAATTAGACAACTTGCAATTCCTTTCGGATAATTTGATTTTTTTTTATTTAAATCATCGATGAAATTGCACGCGTGCTTGATCAAGTTATGCTCTGTTTACAATAATATGACTTCTCAATATCGAACTGATTAGTTTTACCCTAATTCCAGACATTTACCCATGATCAGTATCTAATTTGTTCTCATGCCTTCAATAGAATATCAAGAAGACTAGCGATAAGAATATCCAGCTAGGAAATAACTCTCAAATCTAACGTTTAACGGAAAGTTTGGGAGCGGAGGTAAATGTGACTACAGATTGTTAACCGAGCTTAACCTTGAGATGATAAGGACATAAAAGGTCAAGCCGAAGGTATCTGTGAGGTAATATTGTCACGCTCATTTTGTAGGGCCAGATCGCACTTTTACAGACTTGTCAGTCACATTTGTGCTTTATAAGCTATGAAATCTATGAAATTTCTCCGTACTTACGCAGCTACAATGGCTCAATGCCGTTTACTAGAATGAGGAGGCAAACTTTAAAAGACGAAGTTCTGGGCATCAGCAGAAGTGGTTAACTTGCATATATTTTCCACTTACCAAAACATTGCACCATTTAATTTTTACCTCAAAAATAGGCCAAAAACAGTAGATCCTCGCGGTAGTTTAGTCGCTTGAAGGCTCGAGGCTTCAGTACGTTTTTGAGTTGTGATTGTTACCAAAATTCCTCTTAAAAATTTAGTACTTATTCAACGCTGCTACCCCTTTCGGTTGAAGGTGCACTTCGGCGACTCTTTGATAACATACAGCAAATTTCCCTGCCCTGCAAGTGCAAAAAAGGCACCCCTTTCGGGCAGATCCTCCTTGTACAGCCCACTATAGGGAGCACTTCCCCCCCGGAAGTAAATTGTGTACCGTCAGTAAATTGGTAAATTGGTACTATACTGCTGTTGCAAAATTGTATTGGAAAACTATGAAGGATTTGCATTTTAACTGCAATAGCCAATCCTTTCCTACACAGTGTGCATCTCATATTGATTCGTCTGCTTATAAAGAGTGCTCCAGCCATCGCAGTTAGTAGCTCGAATACTTTGTGCAGATACAACGACTTTAACGCCATTTAGTCGTTAATTGTTGTGCTTGTTCACTGTTCAATGCGAATCACAAAGTGATATCTTCGTTAAGGCGTTTCCTCGTTCCTTACAGTTTTTCTTGCTGCAAACTGGTACTCATTCACAATATATTTAAGACTGAATTTCTTCACCATTTTCTCAGTATACTTGCACACAAATACAAACCGTCCACTCACCATTGTTTGCCCAACCTGTACCTCCTTTTATCTAGATCGTCGACTTGCAAGAGCAGAAAAGTAAATATGAAATCACAGTTGTCATTCCAGGGCCCTTTACTTTACAATGGCGACCTGTCAATGTGTACGGTGGAAGTAAGGCGACCACTGACCAAAGGGTCAGAAGAATTTTGTTGGATTAACAGGGTGATCAGATCTTACAATAGATTTTTTCAGTTAAAAATGACATCTTTTGTTTGGGTCACGAAGGTGGTCTTAGTGACGAATTGGTCGTACAAGGAGAGGTTCCATTTGTACTCGAGTCTGCTCATATACCACCGCAAATATAACATACACATATACTGCTGTTACTTGTAAATCACAATACACACTGTAGCTTTTATTACAAGTTAGTAATCGAAACTCTAACAAAGATCACTGAATGCCATACTGTTGATCTGTATCGAGACTTACAGTATAAAGGAATACAAATTACGTGACTTAATAAATTTTCTGAAATCAAAGTTTGATTTTTAGTTCGTTGTCGCCGCTTCGAGGCTCATCGTCCTTTTAGAAGAAGAAAGGAAAACCCTGGGGCCAGCGGGATATTTGTGTTTTCATGAATCCGCAAATGAACTGAACGGTTGCGTGCATTAGACGAGTGCCTGGAAGTATCGACCAGTAGCTAGTTTCAGGAGGGCATGCCTACAGTATTTGCCTCATCAATATTTATGGTTCACTGCTCGTCAGTATTTATGGATTTATAAATTCTGTTGACAATGCGATCGCCTGAGTGATAGTAGCCCTCGAAAGGATTGTAAATTCTTGTTGGTGATATTGGAAGGCTTGCATATACGATCTTTCCCAGCGTTACGCGCATCTTGCATCTAATTCGATTTTCTGATGATTGGCGTTGCTGAAGCGCTTGCAGTAAGTATCGCTGATAACTGTTTTAGGTAGACGTAATTTCTTCCCTCAGATGGCCGCGTTTGTTTTGTGATTGTTGATGTTTACTCTAAGCCAATCGCCGAATAATATCTTTTAAAAGGCGTTCCATTGTTGTGGCCTACGCTTGCCTTTACTGCAGACCAGTACTCACTGTTTATTTCTTTCTGGCCAAATTTGCCTCCCGGAATAGCGTTTTTAAAACCCGCAGTAACGAAAACTGAGCAGAATGAGCTATAATAGCTACAGAGTATAGCTTGGGAATGTTAGCTGTGTAATATACACGTATATGATAATGCATATTCAGTAAACCGTACCTGACTGGTGTTGGGAGTCAGATGTTAGAGTGAATTCGTATAACCCGTTTCTTATCACGGCTAATGAGAATCACTAAATGCTAACGAGAAGAACAATTACAAAACTGGGCACGCACAACTGAAACTGTTGCTTCAAATTCCTAATTGGGGGGGGGGGGGGGTTAAAATGAGCTATTCTTTTCTTCCACTGTTTGGATATCAGCGTGAGAAAGTACCGGCCCGAGTGTTTCTCTGCCACAGGCGTCAGAAAGTCAGCTTTTTAATTTAACGCAGGGCTGCATGTGGGTTACGCGAGAGAAGCGTTGAACTGAAATTTAGTTCACTGTTGCTTGTTTAAAATGTCGAAAGTCGTGTGATACAGGTACATGTAAAGCGAGCTGCCTTGTGGAGTTTGTAGTGTCCTTTTTGAAATGACAACTTAAAACCTAGTGTACCAAGTATTACTTTTCTGGAGTTGTACTTTGTGTCTTTTTTAAAATGCTTATTTTCTTTGACGTACGCTGAACACAGGTAACATTTTAATCGTGAATCGCTCGTGCGTACCCAAACCGGTCATTAGAACATGGTCACACCCGCTCAGCCAATCAGTGTCCAGCATTTCGATGCTCTATATTCCATAAACTGTCTTAAATCATGTAAAGTGGCGGGGGCTTTGAAGCACAGGGAAATTGCGGGGTAAAATTACAGAGAATTTCTGCATTCATTAGTGGTTCTATATAGAGCATACTAATGAGGCATTGTTTTCCTTTGTTTGGAAGCCTCATTAGTATGCTCTATATAGAGCATACTAATGACTAAGTAGAAACTACTAATGAATGCACAAATTCTCTGTGAATATTTATAACTAAATCGATAAAATCAACAGCTTCAACGGCTAGAAACACTCATTATTTTTTGCGTTTTAACAAAAAAATGCAATCTTACGGTATAATAGCATAGCAAAAAGCAAATCGAAAGAAAAACCATTATTCTACATGAAATACGAACTGTTCAGACCTTAATTGAAACAGGAGGACAGACTTGTTTCTCCGTGTTTGCCAGACTACGAGTGTTGTACTTGAACTTGACTTAATTTGGCCTCTTGGAGTTTCCTGCGGGTTCCCCACTTGCTGGTGTCGGTGGTTGTAGCGCCTCGAAGACTGCTTTCACCAGTGTAAATCTAGAAAATCTTTAGCGGTGATCACTGCCTCGAGTTCCAAATTTCCGTGTATTGGCTCATGGCTGTTTGCACACCAACTGCGATAAACCGCGAGGTGAAGCACTCTAAAACATTGCACCTCAAAGGCATGCGTACAATAGCGAAAATATCGTAAACAAAATAGCAACGTGATTTCAAGGTGAGAACTAACAAATTAAAATGCAAAAATACAATCTGCACGCAAAAACGAAATTGTTCGTGGTTGTGACCATGTTCTAAGACGGTTAGACAATGAACGCTCGTGTCCTATGGGATATAGCGTCCCTCGCAAGATAGAATGCCACTCGGCCTGCGGCCTCGTCGCATTCTATCTTTGCTCGGGACACTATATCCCATAGAACACTCGCG
The DNA here is from genome assembly GCA_964017195.1 of Siderastrea radians. NCBI lineage: Eukaryota > Metazoa > Cnidaria > Anthozoa > Scleractinia > Rhizangiidae > Siderastrea > Siderastrea radians. The sequence continues at coordinate 1,413,110 of OZ024894.1, read as the reverse complement.
TTCATTGTCTAACCCTTACTTAGAATACTATGCGCCTCATTAGCATATAAGAAACGGGTTATACGAATTCACTCTAATAAAACACCTTGCAATATTTTTCGACTCCACTACAATAATTCAGTCGAAATTTTGCGTTCAAATGATCGATGAAATTGTGTCGTGTGTTTATTTAGTTATCATTGTATGGTCTACTCATGATCATCCGCAAAACGACCGCAGCTTTATTGGCAGCCGAGTACGGATCATGACTAAATACCCGGCACTCCGAAATTTTCGAAGGATTTCGACGGAAAGGCTTTTTCTAACGGTTTGAAAGTATTCCATATTTGACTATGTACGTTCATCTTGACCTTGCTTGTAAATAAACGAAAAAATAGTTCTTGTCACAAGGTCTGAAATATTTGTAAGCGAAGCTTTCGACTGTATCGCACAGTCTTCATCAGCGATTAAAGTGAGCTCACGTTGTCACGTGAATGCAATTTTTTTTAATCACGTGACAACAGGTGGTCAAAAATGGCGGGAAGATCATAGCCCTCGTCTCTGTTTAGCGTTGGGCGTTGTCGTCTGATATGGATGGCCTCCTTGATTTTTCTTTTGACATCTACTTTTGACATCTGATGTCTTTTGACATCACTTTATCAAGAATCTTGACTCCTTCCCAGTCGATCTCGTGATTGGCCTGAGACTGATGTCCCCGGATTGCAGATGTTGTTTGTTTCTGATGTTCACTTAGTCTCTTCTCCAGAGTTCTCGCTGTTTCGCCAATGTAATGCTCTCCGCAATCGTTGCATGTGATGTCGTATACCACGCCCGTCTTCTTTTCCGTTGGTGTCCTGTCTTTTGGATGGACTAAGATGGACCTCAGCGTGTTGTAAGGCTTGTGGTATGTGTGGATGTCTTGGGCCCTAAAGACCATATCAGACGTCAACGCCCAATGCTGAACAGAGACGGGGGCTATGATCTTCCCGCCATTTTTGACCACCTGTTGTCACGTGATTAAAAAAATTGCATTCACGTGACAACGTGAGCTCACTTAAATCGCTGCTGAAGACTGTGCGATACAGTCGAAAGCTTCGCTTGCAAATTTTTCAGACCTTGTGACAAGAATTATTTTTTCGTTTCTTCTATATTTGTTTAGAATTGCCAAGCGATTTAGAAAAGTATTTTGGTTTTGTAGTTGACGAGTTTTCCGCGCTTGTGCATACTGCAAAATGCGATGTTTACCACTGAGAATTATTTGTGTAGAATTTGTGGCTATGCCCGCCAGTCAGAACGCGCAGAGTTTGGACGGAATTTCTCACTCAAACGTCCTGGGAGCATTCGAAATTTGTTTGCAATTATCAAGCGATTCAAAAGACCAATTTAGTTTTACAATTGACGAATTTGTGAGCTTCTGCATACTACTGAAATTGCAATGTTCGCGACACTTTTTGTGACTAAAGTTTCAGTGATTTTGAAGTAACAACTCTGACAGCATCAGTAGTCACATTAGTGACTAGTGATGCTAATGACGATTAGTTGCTAGTGATTCTAGTGATGCTAGTGATGATTAGTCGCATTATCTAGTCACAAAAAGTCGCCAACATAGCGAATAGTATATGCACAAGCTCACAGAACTCGTCAGCTACAAAACTAAATTGATCTTTTGAATCGCTTGGTAATTCTAAACAAACTTCGAATGCTCCCAGGACGTTTAAGTGAGAAATTCCGTCCAAATTCTGTGCGTTCTGACTGGCGGGTGTAGCCACAAATAATTTTAAGTGTCGCAAACATCGCATTTTGTAGTATGCACCAGCGCGGAAAACTCGTCAACTACAAAACCAAAATACTTTTCTGAATCGCTTGGCAATTCTAAACAAATATAGAATACTTTCAAAGCGTTAGAAAAAGCCTTCCCGTCGAAATCCTTCGAAAATTTTGGACTGCCGGGTATTTAGTCATGATCCGTATCTAGACACTGCCTATTTATTTATTTATTTATTTATTGGTTTTTCATTTATCTTTTACTTTCGTTTATTTTCATTTTTCGGTTTTTTAAATGGCCCCGCACCCTGCACCCCGCACCCTGCACCCCGCACCCCGCACCCCGCAGTCCGCACCCTGCACCCCGCACCCTGCAGTCCGCACCCTGCAGCCCGCACCCCGCAGCCCGCAGCCCGCACCCTGCAGCCCGCACCCTGCAGCCCGCACCCCGCACCCTGCAGCCCGCACCCCACACCCTGCACCCCGCACCCCGCACCCCGCAGTCCGCACCCTGCACCCTGCACCCCGCACCCTGCACCCTGCAGTCCGCACCCCGCACCCCGCAGTCCGCACCCCGCACCCCGCACCCTGCACCCCGCACCCTGCACCCCGCACCCCGCACCCTGCACCCTGCACCCTGCACCCCGCACCCCGCACCCCGCAGTCCGCACCCTGCACCCCGCAGTCCGCACCCTGCACCCCGCACCCTGCACCCCGCACCCTGCACCCCGCACCCCGCAGTCCGCACCCTGCATCCCGCACCCTGCACCCTGCACCCCGCACCCTGCACACCGCACCCCGCACCCCGCACCCCGCACCCTGCACCCCGCAGTCCGCACCCTGCACCCCGCACCCCGCACCCCGCACCCTGCACCCTGCACCCCGCACCCCGCACCGCACCCCGCACCGCACCCCGCAGTCCGCACCCTGCACCCCGACCCCGCGTTTTTGGAACAACCCGGTATACCTGACTATTTAGATATTCATTGTGTATGGCACGTTTTATGCAGAATGATTGAATTTGTTGCAGACGCATTGTGGGCCGGTGTAAGCGTATTTTCATACCGCATATTGTCATACCTCTCGGTATATGAAACTTCCATATTTGGTTCGCTCTCTTTGTGTTCAAGTCTCCTATGGGAACCAAAAGACCACGCCAAATTGTACAAATCGCTCATCTGCATAAAAAGCCATTAGTTCAGTACTGGGCGATGCAGTTTAAGTTACGTTTTCAATACTTAAACTTGAAAGAGTTTGGATTTACTGCCTGTTAATATCTAGTCAGTGGCCCTTGATAGACGTAAGTAAACTGCTACTTCATATGTACATGTATTTCTTAGATTGTTTCACCCTTGAGTTATATGCAGTGTTTTTGCTAAATTTTAGACCCGTCTAGACGTGTCTAGCCTTGTCCAAGCGAAACTGTCGATATTCAGAAATAGTAGTAGTTTGAGCAGTGTTTTTAGTACTTTTAATTTTGATTACAGTGAGGCAGCTTTTTGTTTATACATAGCAATAAATGTTATCCTTTAACAGAGGAGGACATATATTTTAACTCTTTATTAAAAATACTTTCGCCTGGCATGTAGAATAGTTTGACACCTGGCGGCCATATTGATGTAACTGAAAAAAATAAGTATTGTCTTTGGGAGATGAGATCGATTGTTTGCAAGCAATTACGAACGTCAATGGCCGGGGCTTCTGTGAAAACCCAGTTTGTCACCAAGGAACCTTAGAAAAGGAGTTCCTATATTTGTTCAATCGTTGAAACCAATTCAACCAAAACCTGTATTACAAATTAATAGTGAATATTTATGTACTGATGTCTCCCCATCGTTTATTTTGCAGAAACCATACTGAAATCAAGATGCCTTGTAAGTTTAGTTTCAATTTAGTCTAGTCGCGGATAAAAATATGTCCGTGAAAATGTGTATGTAAATACGAGCACTGAAACAGACGTATTAACCACCCAGTAAAATTTCCTAGAGTTTTCTGCGTTTCAAATTTTCATCCAAAGAATCCGAACAGAACAATCAGTCTTAGCTTACACAAATATCCATTTAAAACAACCCGAGACAACTAAAAATGCCTGCCCAAGTTCATTACCAGACTGATTATGTGGCTCTTACTTTGGGTAGAAGACATTGAAATTTGCAAAAAAAAAACAAAAACAAAACAAAAACTCAAAACAATGAACAGGGGAAAACAATACCTTACCAGAAAATGAAAAATACAATACACTAATTGTTTTGTAAATTCTGTGTCTTCTACCCGAAGTAAAACCCATCCTTTTTTATATTCAACCATTGTAACTAATCTCTCGGTGAAAGAACGCTCGTTCTACACTAAAGAGCATCAATCACCGGGGCCTATATGCAGCCTGAAGTTTAAGCGAAATTGTATAGCTGCATACTAGTCTTGATCCTCTATCATCGCTCTACAGTTTATAGCCGGCTCAGGCACAATTCTGTATTTATCCCATTAAAATTCCGCTGATCCATAACATGCTAGAAGGGCAAAAGTGAGCTAGACTAAGCAAGAAAGAAATGGTTAGCTTCTGTTTCATCGATTTCACCTTTCTGCAGTCGATGAAACGGAGAGGTTACTACGAAAATTTGATCTAAGGTTCGGCAGGTATAAATTGGGTTTAGAAAACTTTGCTCATATACGCTAAAGAATGGCCTGAATTCTTATAAGTTGCATTTTACCGAATACGAGGTCATTGAGTGATTTTGAGGGTCATCTGTTGGTGATTTAGAGAGGTATGTAATCAAGCAGTGAAAAAATAACTTAATTGATCCGTTCGTTTCAGGGCGAAATCTGGGATACGAAGTCTACAAAGGTATCATGGGAGAGGAACTCTTCAAACAAAAGATCGAAGAATTTGAAAAGGTGGGTAGATTATAGATGGACTGACTCATAGATAATCAATCGTTCAAAAAAATAGATAGCTTGTCTCCAGAGCTGAAGAGGAACAATATAAATTTTGGGGTTCGGATTGCCTGCTTTTGGTTTTTAGGTAAAAAAAGTGGATTAAAACTCAAATGTACAACGGTGGAAATGAGAAGAGATCGGATTCAAACGCATTTAAATAGCAAATGATGGGGGAGCAAGGAGTAGTTCCAAAAAAAAAATGTGACATTCATCAGCCATTGGATGCCAACAGGATATGGCATGTTATCTAGTAACTGCTTCAACGATACCCACGGGCCCCGCTGATTTATTCAATTCTCGGACAGCATTCTGGTCATAAAAGGTACTTATTCGTCAACTGTAAATGAAATGTTGTCTGTGTATTTTTTTCCAGCCTCTTCCACCACCTGGAATTTTCGACGGGGCCAAAATTTGGCACAACACCAACAAACTCAAGCTTCTCTTTGGTGCAAAAGCGATGATCAAGGGTCAGCGGGGTACACACCCTATCGGAGTCGGAGCCGAGGGCGTCGCCACAATTGTCTCTAATCCCCAGTTTCCCGCCTGTGAATTCTTCACCCCTGGACGTTCGTTCCCAGTCTGCCTGCGCCACTCCACTATCCAGTCAGTTGATGATGTGTTGATTGATTTCTGTGGAGGGTCGCTGAGGTTTGTGGGAAGTGATGATGAGGAAAGCCCGTGCGATATTATAATGGGGACTGGGCCGACAACTCCTTTGTGGAGCGCTGGAGCGATCTTTGATGCTGTGAGAGCTAAAGTTACGGGAGATTTGAAAACGTATCTACTACTTGGTCCTGACCAGTAAGTTATGAGCCTGATGTAAAGATACAGTAAAAACCCGCATAAAATAAACCGCCATTCTATAAGAACCTGTTGAACCTAAAACTTGAAACAGGTTGTTATTTGGAAAACCAGAAAAAATGGCAACAATAACAGCAACACCCAAATATTAATAAAGGATGCTATCGACCAGTTTGAATCAAAGTGACAACCCCAGCATATGTTTTTTACACTGATAAGGAAGGGACCACACCCATATAGACTTGTTGTTGGACAAGTAGCAAGCAGCTTTTCCTCTTACGAAAATAAGAACCTATTTAAGAACCAAAATAGTTTTCATCCTCAGTAGACACCGAATATATAAAAACCTTTTTGGGCTGACTTGGAAAAGACTAGGTTCTTAAATGCGTGTTTTTACCGTGCTAATATCAACAGTTAAAGCTAGCTACACTATAGCAACATAGAACCACTTTTTTTCCTCACCATTAAGGTAAGGTTTTGTGTTAATGTAGTTTAGTTGACTCCTAGAGGAATTTATGATTTCAATAATAATTTTTTTCCGTAAACAGCCTTAAAGCCAATATCGGTGGTCTGCGACAAAAGCCGGACTCGTTTTACGATCAGCGGTATTACACTGAAGTGATATTCGACTTCAAGGCTTTGGATAACGTGAAGCGTTACGTCAGATTTCGACTGATTCCAGCTGATGGGTCACCTGAGACAGGTTTGCTGTCTGAGGAAGTACAGTGGCAACCTTGGTAAGTTTCCAGGAAGAGGGGGGACTATACGGGAAGGTTCCACCCGAAAAGGGTGCCTTTTCTGCGCTTGCAGTTTATGTAAAGACGGGAAGATTTGCTGTTGTAGTATTCAAAAGGGTCGCTGAGATACACACAGCTACATAGCAAAAATATACTAAAACTTGGAGACTTCGAGCGACTAAAACCCCGTATTGAACTACTATTTTTGGCTTGTTTTTGAGGTAAAACGGTGTAATTTTTGTTGTAGGTATGTGGAAGTGGTACCATTTCGATTAAAATTAGTATATAAATCTTTAGGTTTTGAACCTGTTAGAGGAAACTCCCCGTACAAAACTTACGGGGAGACCGTCAAAAAATCCACCGGATTTCCGGGTTTAATACTACAAAATATACATAAATTTCGTATTAACTCACTCTGGATCTCCTATTTAAGGCGTGTGAGGTGATAAGGATATCTAATTTTAGAACAGAGGCAATCAAAAGCACCTCAAAATCCCATGTTCATTTTTGCCTAAAATAGGGTGAACGAAAGATCGCCAGATGAGACCTTACCACCGGACTACCTCAAGCGTGAGTATAAAGAGAGAATGAGCCGAGGACCTCTTGAGTACAAACTCCAGTTACAACTACATGAAGCTAAAGACGATGATCCACCAACCACACTTCAAATCGGGAGGGAATGGGACGAGAGTACACACCCGTGGATGGACTTAGCCGACGTCAAAATGACATCACTGCTGTCTCCGACAGCAACGGAACGTCTGAAATTCACTTTCAGACACCTTCCACCCTCGATTGGCGTATTACCTGCCCAGTCTGTTGACGATCCTAACGTAGTTATTCATATTCGCAACGACGTGTACGCTTGGTCTCAGAAGTTGCGCTCCATGAGGTCAAACAAGCTCGTCCCAGATCACATGGCGTCTTATCTCATCCGAGTGGAAACTGGAAGCCAGTCTGGAGCGGGAACCGATGCGACGATTTCCATTTCATTGATAGGTGACTTGTCAGAACTGTCATTCAGTAACATTTTTATTCCAAATTGCTCTCTTGATATATACTAGTTATGCAATGCTTTCTCGTGGTATACCGTGAAAAATCCCACGAGTGACTTGATTTTTCTCAGTATACACACGAGCCTTTAGGCAAGTGTGTATACAGAGGAAAATCAAGTCACGAGTGGGATATTCACGGTATACCACGAGAAAGCATTACATAACTAATTTATCCCATGCCACTCTGACTCACCTCAGTTTTCTTCACCGTTTTCGGGTTTCTTTGTTCTTTGATAAACTCTTCACTTTCTTTGTCCGTCTTACATTGCTCGATTTCGTTTTCCTCTTCGACTTGTGGTTCCAAGAATTCTAAATTAAGGCTCAAACTCGGGTTTTCTTCTTCCATTTTTAGTTGTTTACAGCAAAATCTGCTTCGCCTGTCAAGATGGCAAACCTGCTCCGCTTTCGGCGGGAAAATTTGGAAGGCCGCGAAGAACGCTGGGATTTTTTCGTGAATATGACCCGTTGCATACCGCAGAATATGCAACGGCTTTCTAGATCTCTGATTGGCTGGATAAATATAGGAGAAACACAGAATAACCTGAAACCTTATGTACGTTTTGTTCTAATGTTTTAAAAAAGGAGAAGTGGTGTTTGACAAAAGGTATTGTTGACCGTATTGAATTGATTTGTTTTGGCAGGGCAAGGGGCAATGAACTATTGGAAGATACACTGCAGAAGTCATCATTAACATGTTACTTGCAAGCTAGTTCAAGTTTAAGTGTGAGAACACGAAAAAGCCTAGCATGAAATTTATGCGGGGATTTAGCACTTCGTGAATTGCCGATTGATTTCTACGGGTGATGCATTTTACGACATTTTTTGCAGATCACTTTAAAAATATGAAAAATATGCCATACGATATTTGAAAGTCAGTTCAAACGTGGAGGTACCATTGATGAACATTAACCTGTTCTGCCTGGGCTTTTTTTGAGTTTCTGAGCCTGGGAGGGGGGGGGGCATAGATCTCGAAAAGTATTAAAGCTCTTGCGATGAAACTTGGCACGTTTGTAGCACGTCATTAGCTTTAATAACTGATTGGGCTTATGACGTGTCGTGACGTCACAATAACGTCACAAAGCCGCCATTTTGAATTTGAGGCCGCCATCTTGAATTCCAAACCTGCAGTCATACAGCTGACAATGACGTCACCAAAAAATATATGATTTTGTTCTAAGAAACAAAATTAACAAAAGTAAAAAATTATCTTCTTCTTACAAATGAAGGGGGGAAACCTGAAAAAAGACAGAAAATAGACAAAATACACTCTGAGAAGTCGATTGCTATGGAAATGTCAATCATCATGGACACGTCTTTGACACAGGAAAATTTTCTCTGATAAATTTTAGGAAAAGTCACGAAATTTGGTGATTATTCGTCTAGCCGTTTAAAGGTTATAATTCGTTAAAGTCAGCGTGGGCACAATGTGCCCCCCCCCCCCTCCCCCCAGACAGAATAGGGTCAAGGCTACAAAATAAATTGAATACTGTAAATTAATGTTTCTTGTAACATAGGAACCAAAGGAAAGACAGACATGATCACGTTAGACAACTGGGGAAATGACTTTGAAAGAGGAGATGTAGACGAATACAGTGTAGAGGGGATGGATGTTGGGGAGGTACTCATGATCCATCTTCACAACGATGGTGGCGGCTGGTGGTACAAGAATCCTGATTGGTTCGTTAACAAAATTTCAGTGATAAGCTCCAAGCAAGAGGACCCCTTCGAGTTTCCGTGTCATCGCTGGGTGCTCTCAGATCTGGTTGTATTTGAAGGAAAAGGTAATTGATGGAACCTTTGCAATATCAGAATGTAAACTAATACTTTAGGTTGTACGTATACCCTCCTGAGGCAAAATGATCATAAAGTCTACCCTGCAGTGCAGAATTTTTCTTCACATCGAAGGGGCCCCAAAATAACGTAGTCAGTTACTAGCATGAAAGATACAATAATAATAAACAAACAAACTCCCAAAGGAACTCCAACTTTTGGTTCAAAATGGGAAACTTAGGTCGCCATTATCTTTGAAACAAACGTTTCATTTAGCGACACACGTTTACGCTGAATAGCGATGCGATGCGATACTTTACTTTCCCACGTCACAACTTTAGAACAGCTTTGTGAAACTCGTTAAAAAGTTAACATAGAGTTATCAAACTGTTCTCAGTGGTAATAGTTTTCACTCAGTTCATTTCTTGCCTTAAACAAACCTCAGGCAAACAAAACCGTTTACCGTTGAACTTGAATTTTTCATGTCCTTAGCAAAGACTGGGAGGTATAACCTAATTTTCTCAGTCCATGCAGCTGTATAAATTACGTATCTTGCGGTACGAGACTCGAGCTTGGCTGACAGGAAGAATTTGTAGATTCTTGGCAAGGAATATTACACATTTCCTGTTAATCTTTCTCTGCAGCCATCCTTCCCTTCCAAGATCAGCCAGATGCCGTTAAAAGTCAGCGGGCTCTTGAGCTGCAGCAGCGACAGGAGAGTTATAAGTGGGGAAACCAAGCAGGGTTCGAAGACCTTTCTGGGCAGCTAAAGGCTGCCGCACACGCTGATATCCCCAGAGATTCTCAGTTCTCCGATGAAGCCCGAAATTCCATCGAAGACGACAAAAAGAAGGCGGAAAGAGACCTTGGCCTCGCTTATCTGTCGACTCTCTTCGAGAACTGGGATAACTTCGATGACTTCCAAAAGATCCTTCAAAGGCCTTATGGTGGCATTCCGAAAATTGTCGAAGATGATCGATGGATGATAGACAGCGTATTCGGATCGATGTTCTTGAATGGTTGCAATCCAAATGTTGTTCAGCGTTGTGAGAAATTGCCAAGTAATTTTCCTGTTACTGAAGAGATGGTGAAAAGTGTTTTGGATCGTGGGCTTACACTGGAACAAGAGATTAAGGTACGGTGTGACCCATACGAGGAGGCATTTACGGGTTCCTGCATGGACTGTCAGGAAAACAATCTACGCAGTCCATTACCTTTGAGTTTTAGGATGACATTGATGGGCAAATCTCCAAATCTCCTTCCCGTCTGGTTTACTGATTTAAATGCCTGCCACTTAGTCTACGCGGGGGAGCAGGTGGAGTAGTGGCTAGCACATTCGACTTTCCACCGGGCCAGCGATTTCAAGGCTATCCTCTGCGCCGAGTAGTGTTGTTTCCTTAGACCAGGACCTTGAGGTGGCCCGCAACTATTTATTAGCGCGGAGGCTCCATTTTATAAATCAAATGTTTGGCAAGTTAGCGTTAACCGATGTCTATAAGCTTTGGTATACAACACCTATTCCTTTTAGAAAAACGGGAATGTTTTCATCAAACGACAATAGACTTCAACTGTTTACTGTGAGCAAGTTTCTACAAAATCGGCTGCATAGAAATTGCTTCTGGCTGCAAAATATTATGCTTGTTGGTATTTTTCTCAGCTGTTACAAGAACACTAATGTAATGCTAAGATCGCACATACTTTTTGACAGCTTGATACCATCTAACATTCTGTTAAAAAAATCGGAAAGGATCCGGCGGAAACTCGCAGTACAATCTACAAGTAAATGATGAACAGCATGTTTATATTGCGTAACTTTTGAATCCGAAGGTATTCATCGAGTTGCGAAAAAACTACCGATTTATTTTCACTTATTTCTAAGTATGAAAAAATCCAACATACATACAAATGACCTCACCTAGTCTCAGGGGTGTAGCCTAGGCGAAAGCCGGCAAATTTGGCTCGTCAAGTTGCCTTCTTCACGGCTTCTTTCTTGTAAATGTGACGTCGTTAGTTACAATCCTTATTGAGTTTATTCTGTACAACTCTTTATCAATAGGAAGGTCACGTGTACATTGTGGATTACAAGGAGCTTGAAGGCACTGCTCCCACGGAAGGAGAAGAGAAGGCCCACTACACGGCACAACCACTGGGACTCTTTTACGTCAAGAGCTCCGGGGACCTGGTGCCTATTGCCATTCAGCTGTTTCAGCAACCGAGTGACACCAACCCAATATGGACTCCTAACGATTCTCAATATGATTGGCTGCTGGCAAAGATGTGGCTTCGTAACTCTGACCATCAAGTACAACAGGTATTGCTAAAATTGCTTTATCCTGAAGTCGCCGAAGGCCTCTGGCTTCGAAATATCTCAGTTTATGTTGCTATTTTTAGCGCCAGCATGTAGTGACTACTTAGTTTAGCAAATTGTGTAGTATGTTTCCTTAACGACTTTTCAATTATTTTTCCCTTTTTGAAACAAATTATAAATTTATGGAATACAACGATACACAAATGGAACTCTTGAGATTACAAAAACTTTTAACATGAGTGCTTTGGATAGAATAGGTTGATCATCCACTTAACAAAAAGACAACGCAGACAACAGCCGAGGTACAGCCGAGTAGTCTAAATGTTTTAGTATGTAACTAAATGCATGACTGTCATCGAGAAATGATAATTTTTATGGCGTAAAAATAAAAAATAAAAATTACTTTAATTTTCAAGGACAAAGCGTACACGTCCATCCAAAATAGACAGTGACGATTGAGCCAGTCAGATTCGCGAATTCGCAGTAGACCACGGTGAATGTCCCCTTATAGTTGTATAAACATGTCAGCCATTTTAAGAAACACTTTGAAAAGCCGAAAGACACATTTACAGTGAAAACCTAAAAATAATGGTACAGTTTTGTTCGGAAAAGACACCATACCAGCCATACCAGTGCATTGAAACTATTTATGTCTTTGACCACGGATGGCCAGGATGGAAATGCATTACAACTTGAACTTTAGCGTTGGACTAACTTTTTACGTTCTGCTGTTAAATGTCTTGCAAAAATCTTTTAAAACTTATTGTTTGTTCTTCTTACGAAAATTCACCGGTTATATTCTTCTTGGTGTTCCTTGAGCATTTTGTGTGTGAGAGAGAGTACTTAATCATTTAATTACAATGTTAGCACAGCTTTGTCAAAACGCCAGCAAAATCCCCGTGACTCCCTTTAATAGCTAACCGTTTATTTATCCTATCCGAAGGTGAGCACCCATGTTCTCAAAACCCACTTGGTCATGGAAGCATTTGCCGTGGCCGCGTGGCGTCAGCTGCCTTCGCTTCATCTCGTCTTTCAAATTCTATTTCCTCATCTTCGCTCTGTGATGGCCATCAACAACTTCATCAGGCATGATTTGGTTAGCAACAAATCGGCCATGCAGCTTTTGAAGAAGTCGTACAAGACATTCAAGTTTAACATGCTCTCTCTGCCTGAAGTCCTGAAAGAAAAGGGAGTGGATGATGCCACGAAACTACCCAAGTATTATTACAGGTGAACGATTATGAATTAGAACACATTCTGTTTTATTTCCTCTGAAATGTGAAGGGGGGAGGGCAGCGGGAACCCGAGAGAAAAAGCGGCGGGAATTGTACAAGAGGCGGACAAAAGAGGGAGCGGGAAACGAAAAAGGGCGAAGAACTAGTGACAACAAAAATGAGACGAAAACAGGGATAAAGGAGTACGGGATATTGACAATTGTATGTGCATTGAACTGAATACAATCTTAAATGCGAAAAAAAAATGAACCTTATTATATTCGTAGGCTTAAAAATGAAGGCAGGCCTCTCCCCATCCCCCCCCCCAAAAAAAATGAAAAGACAGAAAAAGAAAATGAAGGCGGGCCTTTCCTCTAAGCAGGACACATCTGAATGTGCATTGAACTGAATACAATCTTAAATGCGGAAACGAACCTTATTATATCAGAAGGCTTAAAAATGAAGGCAGGCCTCCATCTGGGAGACATCTGCAAGGAGTTACCAAATATCAAGCGAGGCAGAGAAGTGCGCTCCTTAAAACTGAAAGTAAATTTGTTTTGTTTAGGGATGACGCTCTTCGTCTGTGGAAAGCCATCACGACATTCATCCAAGAAGTCCTCTCCTTGTACTACAAGTCTGATGACGACGTTGTTAAGGACACCGAGCTTCAAGCCTGGGTTCAGGACGTACATGAGAATGGCTTTCCTGTAAAAGAGGGCGACGTCGATCACGAGTTCCCAAAGAGCCTTGCAACATGTGAGCAACTTGTTCACATGCTTACGTGCGTGGTGTTCACGTGTTCATGCCAGCATGCTGCCGTTAACTTTGGTCTGATGGACGTGGCAGGTTTCGTTCCCTTTACCCCTTCACTGATGCGCCGCCCACCGCCGACCAAGAAAAATGAAGCGACTCTGAAGTCTATTATGAAGACGCTTCCTGACAAATCTCAAGCTTCTCGTCAAATCGCTACGGTATATGTGTTCACGCGCTTTGCTGCAGACGAGGTGAGAATAAAATGCAAATTTATCCGGGGGGATACTTGGAATTTTTGGTGGGGTGTGCCGCCGGGTTCTCCAAACGCTGACCCAATTTCGGACCAAAAGTCGTAATTTTCCAGTAGCCGCTTTCAGACCTCCTCTCTAAAATCCATTCCTACATTCAGACCTGGTCTTTAAAATCCATGCCCATGTCAGACTTTAAGACCGAAATGGCTAAAATCCATATCAATTTTCAGAACAAAACGGCCAAAAACCATACTTCTTAGGGCGGCAGATGCCTAGTTATATATTGCTTATACAAGGGAGTATCCCAAGGAAATTTATCCACCCATACAAAAAAAAAAACAACAACAACAACAACAACTCTAACAGCCGACTTAAGAAATAATATCTGCTAGCATCTAAGATTTTCCAGTGAATTGAACCCAGGTTTAGCACGTACGCTCGGAAACAACAGGCGTACCTGGATGTTTCATTTGGGTGCGTTTTTTTTTTCAGAAGCTTGGGAAGCCTTGTCCAGTTAGGCTTTACCTCGCTTCTGTAACGAGTGCTGTCAAGGAATAACGCTTGTGTCTTAAACATGCGACTATTTCTACGCGTTTTTCCTCATGACACAGAAAATTGAAAGGAAATGTAGGACACTGCTTACTGAACAAGCTCACGTCTAACACACAGCGCACGGATATTTTCTGTTCTCACTCTCTTTCCTTGTAACTCATTCCTTAGAGTCTTACCACACACATCTAAATACAATCATCCTTGTTTTTCTTTTTGGTGTACATACGATAACAATCCGTTTTTGGGACGCCATTTTTCATGTGCGAAATCTACCGCTTGGCGTAATTTGTTGTTGTTGTTGTTGTTTTTCATGTATGTTAGATAATCGTGTACAAAAAATGTTTCTTTCTTCTTTTGTATCTTTCTCAGCGTTTCATTGGAAACATCACACACAGTCTGCTGACTGGTGATGACGCAGAAGACGCAATTTGTCGCTTCCAGGCTTCTCTCCAGGAAATCTCCGATTCAATCAAGGCCCGCAATAAATCGTTGGAGGTGCCTTATATCAACCTTTTGCCTGAGCGAATTCCTGATAGTATTGCCATCTAAACCTCTTTAAAAAAATATCTCAGCGTTATTCTTTAGACTTACAGCTGAAAGGGAAATTAGGCTGTAGCCTTAATTTAGTGAAAGGGTAAGATTATTGCAGAAAACGCAAAGGTTTTGCACTTCGGTAAACATTTGTATCATTTGTATCACATCATGCCAACTGGTAAGTTCTTTTGCCTAAGCTATTAAGACTCAAAAAAGTCAGCGTTTGATCAATAGTAATAAGCTTTCATTTGAATGGTGAGTGTTAAGGATAGGAATTTCAACCACATCATTAAAAGGTACAATCACACAACGCGGTTCAAGGTGCGTCATTATTAAAAGCTGTTTTCAGTAAGTGTGTTCCCCTCTTCACCCAAATATTGGTTATAAAGGAGAAGGAAAACGATATAATCATTCATAAATTGAGGGTTTTCCTGAAAGATTTTTGTGTTTATAAAACACCATAAACTAATAATTCCTGAACTACATAATAAAGTGGTAAAACAATGCAGTTCCATTGTTCTTGTTTGTTTGTTTGTTTGTTTTTTTCTGGCTTCGAGACCTGACGGCTGTGTCACTTTGTTTCATATTCTGGTCACCTAAAGATTTAGTCTGACTCTGCCATCTCGGATTTACCATGATGACAGAAATTGCCCGGCCCCCCAAAAGATAGAAAAGTCAACTGAAGAAAGTTAAACCAAGAAACGTAAAAGGAATGTCCAGTCAATCAGGAAAATCCAAGATTTGGCGTACATACCTGTTAAAACATGAAGGCCATAGAAACATCAAATTTTGGCGGAAAATCTCCTCTCGCAAACAATTCATCACCTTAACCACTTTTTGTGGTTCTTGCCTATAAGTGCAAGTGTACGTGTGCAGATTCATTGCCCAAGGTCTTGACTGCTGATCGTCGTGTTCAAGAACTCAGCCGGTGAATAACATAAATCATATAAATTTAAGGTAAGGCATTTAATTTACCAATTAATTTAATTTATCCGTTGTTGTTCGTTTGTTCTCCCACTGTCCCCTGCAACAATATAAATCTCTTACGGCCAGTAGTTCGGATATTCAGAAAGGTGTAATATAAACACAGGTTCGTAAATGACAAAGGAGAAAAATATAATGAAATAATTTTATTATTTCACGATATATGAGTGACATCGAAGGATTTTATAAGCGACATCGCATGGGGTCCCTAACAATAATAACTTAGCCCATGCGCATGCACAAAAGTTAGAACAGAAGAAAAAAAAGAAAAACGAGATCATTTCGCATTGCATCTGTCCCTCCATGGCACCCAAGCATTGTTTTTCAGAGCTGCAACTAACGCCATGATATCTACTGGTACGATTCCAGGCGGAACAGCGGTTTTTTCATGTTCACGTATGCGTTCCCTCAGGCGTCGCACAATATCAGGATGGCTGCGGCTCAAGTCGTGTCGTTCAGTCGGATCAGCGGTCACGTTGAAGAGGGCCAATTCTACAATATTCGTCTTTTGATCCTGAAAAACATAAGAGTTATTTAGTTGGCCAGTTGGCGGAGTTTTCGGAGGTTTCAAAATCGGCCGGCGGCCCTATGTTATCCATGGAAAAATAGGGGGGGAGGGGAAGGAGAACGTGTGGTAGTGCTTAAGCATGGGAACCAGTTGTCAAGGAATCTCCAAAGTTCTTGTAGCCTGATCAATTCTGAGGGATAAAGCTTGATCTTTCAGGCTCTACTTATGAGCGTTTATACAAAGACGTGGGACATCAAACATTTCTGGAACAGGCGGTTTTTAACGTAAAACTACAAAAGGATGAAACAATTTGCCTGCCAAGATAGCCGAAGCCCCCACTCTTGAATCTTTCAAGACGGGAGTGATTCGGCCCATTCTTTCACCTTTCCTACTATCTTGGAGCCTGGAGCAGGATTGGTGTTAGTATCCCACAACGTTAAGTATTATAAACCGTTGACCGTTGACGAGCACATGAGCCTTGCAAAGAAGCAGTGCTAACAATATGGAAAAGATTCGTTAATCGTCCAATAGCAAACTTCACCATGCTAAGACAACCACGAACATCGATAAAGGACATGCTTCATCGAAGACAAGAATTTTCCCAGGGTAAGAAAGGTAAAAATCAAAGGAAGAAAGATAAATGAAGCATATGAGTACTTACCCAGATCTCGTCCATGTCTGGGGCAATTCCTCCTTCCTCTGGAACTTGGTACCAAGTGGCGTTTGGCACCTGCATCAACAGCTTCATGTCACCATCACGAATTGCCGCCCCGGTGTACCACGTATCATACGTCAACAGAAGACCAGGCCTTTTTTCAGGGAGGTCAATATTGAGGAGGATTTCAGTCCTAGGTGAAGGGGCGCCAGTTGAAATGGTGTCCCATACGTCGAAACCGTCCAGTGGAATGGGCTTTGAGTCGATAGTGCCACCTAAGAGATGAATTAGACGATGGCTTGGAATGCAACACCTCTAGCAATGGTGAGAGCCAACAACAAACTCAGCCCACTTATGTACGAAGCGGAGTCGGAGATTCACTCTTGGGCCATGTTGGTGAAAGACGGTTACTCTCATGGCTGCCAAGACCCTACTCCCCACCCCTACCCTGCCCAATTGCACTATTACCTGCTAAGTTGATGAGAGTTGGGTACCAATCTGTGACGTGTATTAACTCGCGGGATGTCACTCCTTTTTGCTTCAGAATCCGACCATGAACAAAAGCGGCCGCTCTCACCCCTCCCTCCCACAGGGTTCTCTTGTACCCTCTCAGGGGGTAGTTGAAGCCGCCAAAGTAAGGATCTCCACCGTTATCTGAGCTAAATATCACAAGAGTGTCATTCCATAGCCTGGATATTAAAAATATAGGAAAAGAAACTGTCAAACTTCATCAACCCAATATAACGACATCGATTGATGATGATGATGATGATGATGATGATGATGATGACAAATGTAAAACATTTGTCTGATCGCCAGCCTTCAAAGACCGTCTAACCAAAAAACTAAAATCTTAAAGAAAAAGTTTCATTAATAAAGTTTAGCAATTTTTGCGTCTTTACGTCTTTAAGTCTTTTCAGAAAAGCGTTCTATGTTTTTCTTCAAGATATCCTCAGATACCTTGGAAAGCTGTTGTGGATAGCTCTGCTTGTCGAAAGAACGAAGGTGCCGTTGAGGAGCGTAGGTGACAATAAAGAGCCGGATACAGTTACTTGAAGGTGTTAAAAAATAATCTTGAAGATATCAGTTTACAGGGAACCTGCGACACTGGACAAATTTCGAGAACTTGACGAATCGTGTGTAGACAAGTACTATTGACCGGTAACTGCGCCGAAGAACTGCCTTTGGAGTAAGTGGCAGTGCCAGTTGACACAGTGAGCTCAATTTATCCTCTGCGCACCAAGTTCCTATTATTTGTCCATGCCAGAGCAAGGTTGTAATACAGTAAGTCTGGACGTGGCCTTACTTCCCAACTGCCACCTCTTTATCAATGTACTTTATTCTCGATTATTTTTCTGCTTATTAGAAATTGTGTAAACAAAAGATCGCCCAAGTTAGATACCTTACCCTTTCTCTTTAAATGCCGCTGTTATATTTCCAATGGCTTCATCGACCACATCCATCATTGCAGCATAACCTCGCCTATCTCTGTCCTTTATGAAGTTGTACTTATTCAGGTATTCCTCTGGAGCCTGGATTGGGTCGTGAACATTCTCAAACGCCATGTAAAGGAACAACGGCTTGGAGGAATTGTGCTCCGCAACAATTCTCTCGGTTTCCTGAAATGCATCAAAAACTGGATAAGTTCCTGTCTAGTGGATAACACGCATCCATTGTACAGTGCTCCAGACAAGGCTGTGCACGACATACTCAAAATTCTGACCAATTCATGAACAAAGCGTTGAGCAATGAATGCCAAACGTGTTCAGCCACGTTTGTAAAATGCGTTGTAATACGCTGCCAGAGCCATGCATTCCCAAACTCTCGATCCTCGAATGCTCTACTTGTCGACCCACTTTCACCCAAAACGTTTACTCATGTGTTCAAACATCCACCTGTGTATGTCCAACGCAACGATAGCTGCATGTCCAAAGCGATAAGTTTAACCTATGCAAGGCCAACCTGTCGACCCACACACAACCAGCGTTACCGGACCAGTGATTACCCAATACAATAGAGAATTCTCAAAGCAGCTCATCAACCCCTGAATGCCCAACTTGTTCATCTATGCATGCCAAGGATCCAACGTGCCAACCTGTGTACAGTGCATCCCCCCTCCCCCCCCCCACCCCTTGTACCCAAAAGGGCGACTCTACACCTGAACCCAATGCATTAACTAATGGATGTCAAACGTTACGATTTACAAAAACCTGGATCGACTAACACAAGGCGAGGTATCAGTCTCCTCTCATCTGATATCAGAGCATACACGTGCACTACATGGATCCTATTTGTTAGGGTCTACATGACTGAGCCAGATTTTGGCCAAACATGGGTCAACCAAGGACTAACATTCTGCCAACTTGTCGTTTGATGCACGGGACAAAGCAGCGTTTGATGCGCATGAGGACAAATACCACTTAGTAGGCCTGCCAACAGTCAGCATTTAAAAGCAAAGAAGTTACAGCACAATATATAGATGGCACTGGCGGTAATATAATTAAATTCTAATTACCTTCACATAGAGATGAGTGGAATATTGTCCGTGATTCTCCCTAACCACCTCGTCTTCTCTGAAGAAGTCCAATAAGCCATTGTGTGTGCGATCAAAGTGATCGTGCCCATAATTAAAGAAACCAAAGAATGAGTCGAAGCCTCGGTGAGTTGGGGTGCTAGCTGATGTGTAGTGCCCTAAATGCCATTTTCCAACAATATGGGTACTGTAACCTGAGGAGGCATGGATGAGATGAGCTTACTACTGTCAACTCTACTCACTGTCTCGAGCAAAACAAGCATACACTTATGCTTCCGATGGTGTAGTGGTTAGCCGTCAGGTTTTCGATCAGACCCTTGGTCAAATGGTTGATGGTGCAAGACTGGACTCTGCATCACGTTTTGTTGTTTCCTCAGACAAATTTTCTCTCACATTGTCTCCCTCTAATCAGGTTTATAAATGTGTACCGGTGATAACATGCTGGTGGCAAGCCTGCGATGCACTTGCATCCCATCCAGTGGGGGGCAATAATACTCCTAGTCACTTTATGCTGGGTACCCTGTGATGGACTAAGCATCACATCCAGGGGAGAGTAGTAATACTCCTAGTCACTTTATGCTGGGGACCCTGTGATGTACTAGCATCCGATCCAGGGTTGTAATACTTCTGGTTGCTTCATGCCACAGAAATCGGATTTCAGTACCCTGGATATGTTGGCCGTGTGCGACTTTACTTTAACCTTAATCCTACTTGAAACCAGATACTTAATTAAGGCATCACCAAAAAGGTTTTTTATTCCTTTATGTGCATTTTCATTATTTTTCACCATCCACAAGTGAGGCCACCTAATGTAGTGACTTGTTGAAGATGTTATGTCATCGTTAGCAGAAAACCTCCTGTTCATTTATTTATTGACGTCACTTGTTAGCTAGGAAGGCCAAACCGTATAAAAAAATCTCTGTTTCTGTCAGTTTTGGCAGTCTAAAATTAAATCAAATTGTACGTTTTCAAAAACGTTTACTTTCGGTGACTTTTTACGATGCACTATTGAACAAAGCATTTTCGACCCTTTACGTGTGGACAATACTTAACCGTTCAGATAACTGTGTTTAAAATCTCCATTTTCAAATACAGACAATAAAAATGCAAGGACAGGGGCCTAGAATTCTCCCTGTTATCTACATGATGGGAGGCTCGGTGTTTACATCCTGGCTGGTCTGTCTACACTGTGAAATTGCTAAGAGAAAAATAGTTACACCATCACATGACTGCATGGAAATCTGCAAATAGTTACACCATCACATGACTGGAATGATAAATACCCAGAGAAGCCAAATCTGAAGCGCGTGTAGGGAGATTGGGGAGAGCGCAGTAATTCAGGGAGATTGGGGAGAGGTCAGTGTTACACAGCTGTTCTATTCCCCATCAATTTCGCGTATAGAGGGTGGAGGTTTTCGTCACTTGGCTGATCTTCTACCCAGTATTCAATGGATGAGGTAACTTTAACGTTGAATTTCACTATGTTTAAGTTTATTTCTACTTTAATACTTTGTGGAACGATCTAACTATCTTGTGGAACAAATTGACTATTTTGTGGAACGAATTGACTATACTTTGGAACGAAGTGACTTGGAACGAAATGACCATGGAACGAAATGACCGGATACCTTGGAGGGGAGGAGAGGAGGTGGACATATTAAAATATGGGGTCGCCCCTTAGAATTTTTTCAAAGGAACCCTTCAGGGTGCCAGAATCTCCTTTGGTGGGGTGGTGGGCATGGCTTGAATTCAATTTTAACCCTATTACAAGATGTTGAAGTCATTGTATGTTTCAGCCTCCTACCCTAACAGGTACCAGGATTTAACAATGGCCAGGAATTTAAACCCCTTATCATAAAAGGTAAGAAAAGTACCCCCATCACATTTATGTGGAAATTCCTCCTTCCCTGGGACAGAAAGGTTTGTGAGCCTTAAGTGGCCTAAGACTGTTGAAACTTCTGATTTAAAATTAATGCAGTTCAGAAGAATTCCTAGATTACTGCTGGTTTCATGTAGCCAAGGTGACTAGAGGTATTGATTCCATCCTCCCCGACTCTGTTAAATGTTAATTGTTTAATACTAGAGGTATTGATACCCCCTCCCCCCCCTCCATTTTACATGGGTTGTTAGTCAATCACAAGACCATTTTATTATTGTGTTTGCTAAAATAACAATAACAATAGTGCAGGTCTCTCGCTATACAATTTGAAGCAAGTAGACCATTTTAGATACAACTTGCTATAAGGAAATGGGGCAAACACATGTGATTGATAGAGTACTGCTTTATGGGAAAACCTGACTGAGATTGTAAGTAAAATCATTTCCATACAATTTGAAATCTGAAAAACTGATTTTGGATTGGAAACCATGCTGTTCTTTTAATGCTACTGCTTACCTACTTCTCTCAGCTTTTCTGGTAAAATAGAAAAGTCAAGAGGCAAGCCAAAGGGAGTTAAACAGAGAATTGCTCGATGTTGCAGACCTAGTATGAAAAAAATGTCAAGGTGATTATAATTAAGTCAAACTGAACTGTAGCATGCATGGAAGGCTAGTGTGATTTGCATTTCAGTCTGACTGAAATCCACTCAAAATCTATTCCATCCTTCCGACCAAAACAGTCCAAAAACCATTACTTTTGGAGTACATGAAGTTTACATAACCTTAGGAATATCTCCTTCAAATCAAATCCCTCCCCCTGCCCCCAGTCCCCAGCATGATGTGACCTAACATAATTTGGCAGGTAATAAAGGAGAGCTAATTGATCCAGGACTTCTGAGGAAAGCAAGTGGGAACCAGATGCCCTTGTGTGACCAGCATGACACTGCTAGCTATACAGTACGTGTGTTGTAATGCAATATTGGGTTAATAATTAATTTTTTAATTGGTTGCTGCCCTTCACATGGACAGACCATCAATCAGGGGAAGGTATAACCTGCAACCAGGCACTGTATTCATTTCGCTCGGTGATACATCCAGGCGGTGAAAAATAGATTAGCAAGCTACCATTAAGAGAATATTAATATGAAAGGGATGCTAATATTCGGCCTGATCACATTTTAGAGAAGGTAATGTTAACCTATGTTTATTTCCATCAAAATGTCTAAGTTTTTTTTAAATTTTTTTTTTGCAAGACACGTACACGTTACATTACTTACATAATGGTATGAAACAAACCATTACTTACATTACGTTACATTAAATTACATTACAAAGCCTACACAAGAGTGCTAGTTATAGTAAGTATAACACTTGCATTACTCTACTTACAATACTCTATTCTAATTGCACTTAATAGATACGATAATAATACTTTTTTTGTTTGCCTTACACAGTGACACATACAAACCATGCAGATGCCCAATTAATTCCCTTACAAGAGTAAATAGCAACTTTCTAACGCAAAAAAATATTTAAAACTTAATTTACCCGGCGGACTTCCATTTTTTTCCTTGTAGTAGACTAATATAAGATTACAACAGAAGCTCCCATCTTGTATAAAAATCGCGAAGCTTTCGGTTCTTAATAGCAATTAACTTTTCAACTTCTTGTTTAGCTTCGACCGTGTGCAGAAACAATCTAAATTTTGGAAGGTACTTATATTTTCTACTCTCCCAGACAGTTATCTTACCAAAAGTTATCAAATAATTTAATAAATCTTTCCTCTGAAGAAAGCCAATTATGATGTCTTTTAAAGACAAAGATAAATTTTCACCACTTATACCAGACCACCAGACTGTAAAACTATTCCAGAACACCCGCACAAAGGAGCAGTTAAAGAAGAGGTGGTACAAATCTTCCGTATAGGTTCCACAAAATGAGCACTTATCTGAATCGCTTAAATCTATTTTGAATAATTTATCATTTGTAAACAAAATGAAATTCAACAATCTATATTGAAAAGACCAAACATACGTTTCGCTTGCAGTTAGATACGGAATAGAAAAACATCTTGTGGATTTGAGAGTTTAAAATCAGCTATCATCCTTTTAAAGCTATACGGAGTTTTCGCTTTAGTTGATATCATCATTGAATAGAATTGTTTGCACTTTGCCGTATATACATTAAAATCTTTAGCATTATACTCAAAATTCATAGGATCAAATTTTCCCACTGTTAGGAGATTGGAAGAATTTTTTGATATTTTCATATTTATGATAGCAGACCTCAATGCTGTCCACGTAAGGAAATTAATATTAAGACCTTTTTGTTTAAAGGACTGAAAAGAACGTACATTATCAGTATTAAACTGTCTAAGTTATTATAATGGTCACACAAGGGCGTTGGCAATTTGGTGCTATCCTCTTCCTTGAACCACCTGGGTTGTTCTCTGTTGATATGCAGTTCTACCCAGTGCCTCTCTACTCACCCTCCCCACCAAAAACCCAACAGTAACCCAGTGTAGCTCAGTGTGACTACTTAGGGCTAACATCAAACCTGAGTTTTAAATTTTTTTCAGTTAATGGTTGCCTCCAGAAACAATATGAGATATGCAGGATATGGCTTTAATTTCATGCAGCTCTGCTTCTTCAATGGTTTTAATGTCGATGTTTGCGCTCTGTACTCCCCAGATTTACTGGAGCATTTAGATGTAACAAAATAAAAAAAACAGCAATGACCTCACCAGTATGTATCGGGTAGCGGCCAGTCATAAGGGAGCCCCGCGTAGGGGTGCAGTATGGTTGCACGTAGTAATTGTCCAAAATTACACCTTCACTCGCCAGTTTGTCCACATTTGGTGTGCGAATTTTCGATCCATGAAACCCGACATCGCTCCATCCGAGATCGTCAACTAGCAGCAGCAATATATGGGGCTGTTTGAAAGCTTCTGCCACAAAGATAAAGGAAGAGATTGTAAAAAACAAAGTGGCAGTTGCAACAAAGTTTGTATGCCTCGCAGACATCTCAGAAAGAAGGAATGCGTGACTTTGAAACGACTACACAACCTGCCTATATATTGGCGGGAACATTCAGGGGCCTCATAGTGCTGTCAAAACGGTTCTTCTCCAAATTATGGCTTTAATAAATGGTGAAAGTTAAGGGCTGTTCTTGTGAAGTTTTTGTTTTTCAATTTTGTTTCGGAAACATTTAGGAAGGAAATTACATATTGGGGAACACAGCGTTGTGTGACAGAGTAACGAAGCAATGCGTGCAAACTCGCGCGTAATCTCGTACCCAGATCTTCCCTCGGTCAGTACGTAAAAAGAGATCTTGGTACGAGATTAACTCGCGCGGAACAAAGTTCTGAGCCTGCGATGCCACCTCAAAAAAATCCGGAAAAGATCCAAGATGTCGGAATTTTATCGAGAAGCTTTGAAAAACAAATACGGTGGATTGCCTTCTGCTCCAAAACGACCAGGGAAAAATCACGGGTAAGAATAGATGAACGTTCATTGGGACTTGTTGTCTATTTCAGTTTGCATGTATAAACCCTTTGATTCGATATTTATCTCCCGAATAGAGCTGCCGGTGGAATTCGCCGGAAAAGAGACTACACTCCTCTGTCTTGGGAAAATTACTTTGAAAGTTCAAAAGATGTCCGTGTCAGCGACAAAAATGTATCCTTTCGTCGTATGGGTGTTTTCGTAAGGTTATTTCAGGCTGCCTCAACAGCAACATGATAAAATAACAACAACAAAATAATAATCTCAAAAACTTGGAAATTTCAGGAAAACACTGGCCAGAAAAGCACATGACGTTTGTCACAAATAAGCAAATGCGAATTGCAGTGTGGTGTAACTTCTCTCTGTGTTCTTTTTCTGGAAAAGTGTGGGGAATTTGATCCACATGATTTTCACATCCTCACCTATAGAAATTTGACTCTCAAATCACAACCTTACCAGTGCGTACTATAGACACGGGTAATGAATCACTCAAACTGGGATGGCGAATTTGTCCAAAGAAAACAAAATCTCCCCAAAAAACATCAATGGCGAATTTGTCAAAAGAAAACAAAATCTCCCCAAAAAACATCAATTGCCCAACATCTGCTGACCCCTGCCCCACTCTCCCCTCATCCCTTCCCTCCACCCCCCCCCCCCCAACTCTCCCCTGTTGCTTGACACTGACAGATGCACAAGAATGAAGTGGACTGCAGTGTTGCCACTGATCAGGAAATGGTCAAGGAAAAAAATCATTTTTTTGAAGGTCAGAGTCAAGTAAAAGTCAGGGAATTGTCTTCCGGGTCCAGCAGGGAAAGTTGGTATTTTGTGGAAAAGTCAGGGAAATTGAATATTCCACAGCACTGAAAGAAAAATCTGCAGTCACTGGCCCTGTCATCTCAGTGGCATTTTGTGCTTAATGAACAATGTGAGCTGTCATTGTCAATAACAGAATGGATCACAGGGAAACACGGGATCACATGGAAAAACTATTAAACTTTTTTCTTCTTTTTCTTCCCTGAATGGCCCACCTCCAACTTGCTGAAGATTCTTGTGAGTCATCATGAAATGCAGGTGCTATTGATAAAATCTCAAAATCTGTGCAGGTGCTTAACCCTTCAAGCCCCAGTAACAACATGCATATTCTCCTCACTGTTATCCATATATTTCTTATGGTACCAGTTGGGAGAATTTGCACAAACATCAAAAGGAAAAACTTTATGTTTGGTGATCATTCCCTTTATTCTTGTGACCTGTCTGTTTGATCAAGTAGGGATATTGTAAGAAGAAATTAGATACTTGTCACTACTGGTGCTTAAAGGGTTAAATAAATACAGGGTATGGCCAGTGGCTATTAGGAAGGTGGCATCACAGCCGGTCCATGAACCTCGAAGTAGAAGGCATGTCAAGTTGAGTTCTTAACCTGTTGTTATCTGTGATTAGACGTTCCGAGTTTACCAGGCTGGAAGTGTTGGACCACTGTTGTTGTTGCTTCATGGTGGTGGTCATTCTGCATTATCTTGGTCTGTCTTTACAGTAAGTATTAATGCCTTTCTTCCAATAATCAACTGCCTTTTTTAATTTTGAATTTCAGCTTGAATAGAAAAGCACTATTAATAATTATGTTAAGATGCCCTTTTTAGCAGTTACCCTCAGGGTTTTTCTGCATCCAAACTGTAATTTTAAAATTCAGAAAAAAAAAACTATCAGATGGTATATTGATCTATTGGTGGTCTTTCTCTCTTACTGTACAATTGTTGTTTAGAATTCCCCAATGGTTATCTTGTCTCTTCTTGGTAGGAGTCAGGGAAACCCAAAATTACCTATGGGCCAAAATAAATTCCCACGTATACATGTTAATTATACCTATTAAAGTAATGCCATGGTTTATTTACATTCAAAAAACTCCTGTAAGTTACACACACACCAAAAACTCACTTGACATTTCACAATTAGTGTGTGCTTTGCATGCCAAAAAAGTACGTACATGTACACCTTGATCATAGGTAAACTGATCCTCTTATTCCAAGCTCCTAATATGAGTAGGGCAAGGGCACTTAAATGCTCCCTGGCACCACTGTATCAGTATATTCCCTACCACAAAGTTCCATACTGATGAAAGACAATTCTTAATTTCAGAAATCAGTCATTGGAATATGCCATTGTCAAGTTCTGGCAATAGATCTTAGAGGCCATGGTGAGTAATGTGCAAGGTTTTTAACTAGTTTGGTCTCATAGCATGACCAGTGGCATACTTGTGGGGTCTTACAAGATTTTTGGCATTCTACAGTCTGTTTTTTGAAACATGAATGCAAGCCTGAGTGAGGGTAGAAAACATTTATTGCATTATTTTTCATTTTTTTTATTCAGCCAGCAAAGGTACCAATATTTGCAATGTACGAAAATGATCTGTGATGAAAGTGGGTGTGAAATATAAATCTTTGAGTTAGCCAATACATTCCTGGGCAGTTCATGGATTTGTTTCAAGGCAGTCCCGAGTTATAAATCCTTTGGCTGTGCTTGTAAATAGCCAACTCAGGGTTTGCCTCCCGCCAGTTGGGATTCTTAAAACATGTTACATGTATGTTTCATTTGCAATATTTGTTTTAATTGTTCGACTGGCATGCCTGTGAACTAGCTGGTCTGTCTTGTGGCAGTACCCAGGAAAGCTAAGTGCATTAGCCACTATAATCATCAATTTACATTTACATGTACACATTTACATTCAGCTAGCCAAAACCCTCAAGTTCACTAACAAAGAGCTTTATGTTAATCTGATAACAATTTCATTTTGTATCACCCTACTTTTATCACAGTCCTGAATGCACATTTACTGCAATTTACAGAATTGAGACTCTCACAGTCAACAATCAAAATAATAGTTATTGCTCTTCTCTCAGAAAATTTTCTGTTTATTTGAGAGTTGAAGATGTCAGGGGTGTACCAATAAGTGTTTGCAAATCAGAAGCTGGCTGCTTATCATATTTTTTCCTCCAGGTGACACATCCACTGAAGATGATTCAGATTTGTCAGCAGATACTCTGGCAAAGTGAGTTTTAACCAAAACTTTTACATACCCTTAGATTAGTTAAAAGCAGCATCTCAGGTGATTCTTTAAGACAGTTTGCCAGTCGAGAACAGACACTTTTCATTCTTCAAAAAATCAAGGCAGCAGCTTTCTACAAATGAAGCTAGGCCAAAAAAATTAACTTGGCATCTCTACAAAAAATTAATTTGCTTAAAGTTAAATACATTTTTATAACTCTACATAAAATTTACATTTATTTTGATTCACAAGAATGGACAGGGTGCTTAGGAAAGCAATAGCTACCCAAAAAGTGAGCATCCATAGGACCCCTTCTGGCTTGAAATCTGGGCAGAGCTACAGGTGCACTTTAGCCCTATCTACATGTAGATGGAATTAATACAATTCTAACAGTTTAAAAGGGGTGAATTGAATATTTATACTTGTATTTTGCTTACTTATTTTTTAGAGATGTTGGAGATGTGGTTAACGAAATATACAAAGATATTGATTCAACGCCACCCATACTCTTGGTTGGACACAGGTAATTTAATGGCAAACAGTTACTGTTGTGTTATTCAGATGACAGTGTCCTTGGGCAGTGACCCTTAGGTCAGTTTGCCTTGTCTCCTACACTATCATACTATTTAACCCTTTAAGCTTCAATATTAATATGCATATTCTCCTTAGTGTTCTCCATAAATTTCTTATGGTCCTAGTTGAGAGAATTTGCACAAACATCAAGACATTTGCTTGTTTGGTGATAATTTCCTTTAATTCTTGTGACCTGTATGTTTGATCAAGTAGGGATATTGTAAGGAGAAATCAGACACTTGTCACTATTGGGGCTTAAAGGGTTAAACTACATTATTGAAGTTGCACTATTGGTAAGCTACATTGGTTGTTGTAGGTACATTATTGTGTAGGGCTTGGGGACATTGTAGATCTACAGGCGTAATACCATTGTTTCAAACGAGTAGGGGAGAATTGCTGTCCTGGGTTGTTGTGATCTGGCCTCATCATATTCATGGGTGGGTAATAACGGTTTTGTAATGACATATCTGCCTCATCCTCAACTACAATTGTTATGGGGAGTGCTGCATCAGGGGGGGGGGGGGCAGATTAAATTGCTTCAATTTGATGTCTTCTAAGTTGATAATAGGTAATTTGGCTGTGGTGATTCAATAGCAACATTTGGAGTGTTAACCTTTTGTCAGTGCAAATCAAAAGTTGACATTTCAAGCATAGCCTTTTGTCATTCTGAAACAAAAGCTAACATTTTAAGCATTTGCCTTTCGTCTTAAGTACAAATGTAGCTATCATTTCAAGCATTAGTGTTCGACTATCTTTATGGTTCCCAAGTTGCAATTGTTTAGTGCTGCTGAAATACACTTCCTTTACGATTAGTTTTATTGGTGATTGTAGTAATGCTCTTTTTTTTCTCCTTTTTCATCTAGTATGGGTGGTGCAATCGCCGTCCATGTAGGAGTGCAGAGATTATTACCTACTCTCATTGGTTTGGCAGTTATTGATGTGGTGGAAGGTCAGTATAACTGAAAATTTAGTTCCTGTAGTTGACGTAAATTGTCAATTTACAAAATTTTTTATTTATTTATTTTTTATTTCAACCATAAAAATATTGGCTGCGTTGTCTCTGGGTTTACCGACTGGTCACTGCATACATGTGATTTGTATGTTTCCCTTGGCATACTCAAATACCACACCTTTGTTCTCCTCCTATCGGTTTATGCTTTTCTATTACGCTTCTTTGTAGTAAAACTGTTCCTTCAAATGTAAGCGTTACTATTACTATACACAACCCCTGGATATGAACAATCAAGGGAGCGCTCTGATTGGTTCCGTACTAACAGGCTATCAGCTATTATACTAGTACACACTAAATTTTGGCGTGCTCTCATTGGTCAAAGTCGATCACGTGACGCAATTGTGTCTCTATTCAGCGGGCGCCTCCGTTTATGGCAATTTTCGCTCAAAATTAAGTGTTGTACAATAAAAACAATAGAGACCTTCTGTCTCAGGCCCTATGTGTGATAGTTTCCCTCGGAAATTTGATGCTCAAACTTCATATAAGCTTTGTTGTGAACATCAAATTTCCTCGTGCAACCTATCACACGATAGTGTCTTCGACAGAAGAACTCTATTGTTTAAATATCCGATGAGTAGAAAGAGGGCAAAAAAAAAATCTTTTAACAGAAAAGTTCCTTTTGGCAAGTTCAAACAAGGCCAAGTTTCTAAGTACAAGAAACAAATTTTTCACTCAGTTACAATCTCGTCGTTAAAGTTCATAGCGAATTCGGCATGCAGTC
Organism: Siderastrea radians; assembly: GCA_964017195.1. Taxonomy (NCBI): domain Eukaryota; kingdom Metazoa; phylum Cnidaria; class Anthozoa; order Scleractinia; family Rhizangiidae; genus Siderastrea; species Siderastrea radians. Next base: position 1,383,048 of record OZ024894.1, on the reverse strand, counting down.
GTTAGCCATAAGCACATGCACGACGAGTGTATTTCGTGAAATAATAGCTTGATGTATAGATGGTTTTGTTTTTATTGAATTTTTATTTGATTTTGATTTCGTTTGTCTTATTTATGTGCATAAAATTTATACTTACCCATAGTTAAATTACCATAACCTGAAACAAAGAGAAGACGAGGAAAGATATAGAAATTAAACCAAAAAGTTTAGGTCTTGTCAATACACGGTTTAAAAGGAAAACGTTTACTAACGCCGAACTGTTTTTAACTGTTCACAAAGTAAATGTTGAATTGCTCTTTATTCCAGCAAGATATTTACAATTTGAATCATTACTTAGTAATTTATATGCTGTGACGGTAATGTATATGATTTCTTTTCGAAGTGTTTGCCTGTTCCGTGACATAATTTCTGTACTGTGGCAGCGGCTTATTGTTGGGATTACTGATGTTGTTCCTGTTTTCTTGCTCCATATTTTTTTGTTCTACTCCCTCGTATTCTTGACCTGCTTCTAGCCTGACCACAGCGCTTGCCGCTCCAAATCCTCGCCTCTCAGTTTCTTCAGCCGCGGGAGCGTTTACAGTTTTGCACGTTAACTCGATAAACGCGACGCGAAATTGTCGCATTCTGACCGAGTACACTATTGGATTGAGTAAAGAGTTTAATAACGCCATCGACACGGCTGAAAAGAAAACTATATAAACTGTTTCCAAGGTTATTTTACTCCGATATTCTAACAGAACAATCCTAGAAACGAGTATAGGCATATAGCACAACACCAGTATCACCACGATTATTGCAGTCAATTTAAGGGTCTTTTTATCTTTAGCAAGTTGTTTCCTTGCCTGTTGTGTGACTTGCTGAGCTGCAAGTTGTTTTTCGCGTCTGCGAGTTTCACGGTAGACTATAACGTGGCAGAAAAAGACGAACGCAATAGATAAAGCAACGAACGTGTTGTTTATGGGAAGAAACGTAGTGTTGTCAACGACAAGTGGAATGTGTAGAGTTATTGAGAAGAGCCATGCTGCGCCAGAAACGATCAGTAAACGCGTTTCGGTAAGAGAGGTAATGTAAGTGAACGGGTGCTTCATGGCTAGATAGCGCTCTCCACTTATCATAGCCAGATGGATTAGCGAAGCATCACCCAGGCAGCTCGTCGCTAATTTAGTGAAAACTTGCAAAGCACAGAATCCATGACCACCAGTTCTTTGATCTAGTAATAACGATATTAACAAAGCTGTGAAGACTGGTTGAACCACAATGCCTACGGCGAGATCGCTAGTGGATAGAAGGGCTAGTACAATGTTGGATTTATGCGCCCTCAATCGACTTTTACTCTTCACTGTTATTATCACCAGTGCGTTTAATAAAGCCGTCATAGGACAAGTTAGGATGTGTATGGTTATAAGGAAGATAAGAACACCTTGCACCCCTGGCGAAAGCTCTTGTAGTCTTCCTCCGAGTGTGATGTATACCTCACATCCAGGCGGAATCATCTTGTGGTGCGGGAGGCTCGAGTTCATTGTTTCTGCTCGGATCTCTGCGGCGTGTGAAGTGTTAAATCCAGCGAGCTTAATTCTTCTCTACTTGCTGAAGAATGACTCGTCAAAAAATGTTTGGCTTCAGTTGTTAAAAACATATGGTTTCTACCTGACATCTTTTGTTCTTTATCTCCCTTATTTTTAGCTACGTTCTTGATTTGCATTTAAATTTTATTTCAATATCACACAGATTATTCATCTTTATTGTTATTTAGGCCTTGAGATGGAAAGAGGTTTTCGCCATGAAAGCAATCACAGAGTGTTTTCGTTTAATATATCCGGCGCTTCCAGCCAGTTATAATGAAGTCGATAATGGACTGTGTAATGAACTTGGCACTAAACTTTTTCACTTCATTTTGGCCAATCAGCAAAGGATTTCAGCTGGCTTTCTTTCTGCCGAAATATGGCAACCAACCTAGTCAATCGCTCAATTTCATCGGGTTTTTTTGTGATTTATGTTAAGAATTAGATGCCACATTTGGACAAATGACTATGAACGTCGTTCGCAGCTCTTTAAAGTTGTCCACGTGTATTAAATTTTCCCACCGTAATAAACCCACGATAACTGAAGTATGCCTGCAAACCAACGAGATAATTCATTACATGCAAACTGATCAATCGTGTATTTTGGTTCTAGACAAACGTGGGTAAAGCGATGTTAGTTTGTAAAAATAAAATAAAAACAACTGACACATTATGTCTGATTCAGCGTGTGAACAATTATATCTTAAAAGATGATCGACGTGCATAATTGCATAATTATGACTGATGTTTGCTCCGTATGAATAAGTCGGCGAAATAGCACGTTGTTTCCAAGAACTACTGGCGATAATTTCTCACCCTTGCCGACCCCAAACGAGTTGCATGAGTTTATCTTGTGATTTATATGATTAAACTTGGTCGATTTTGATAGGATGCTGTAGCAGATCGTTTCAAATCTGAAATTTTTAAGCAAAATAACTAGTACTAGTAAGAGCTGTTCACGGCATTAGCCATTTAAACAAGCCAGGTAGTCGCCTTCTTGGGTACATTTAAGTAGTTACAATAGTGTCAAATAGACTAAAAACAAACAAACAAGCAAACAAACCGGCAAAAGATTTAGGGGTTGTTAAGGTGTTTCACTGTATAATCTATTTCAAGGGTTAAATCGCTTTATGCTAAAAGTAGTCCGAGACTTTGATTGCTTTATTTCCCAGCAGTCAATAGTGCCCTCGTTACAATTTTCGTTACATAATACAAGGTAGGGAGGAGGACTAAGGAAGACTCAACAGGCCTTTTCAAGGTAGTCCCCCTTAACTCTTAAACTGCTATTAAACACTGGTTTTCCTTCGTTCTTTCGCTTTTTCCTTAATATATCTTTTCGGGAGGGGGGGGGGGGGGTTGAAGGTATATAAGCGGACGTCTTTACGTTCAACAGATTTACATGTATTTTGCATTAAAAGTTTCAAGTTGCAGAGTTAAGAAACCAGTAAAAAATGAAAAAGTCTCTGAACAAGGTGACATTAAAAAATCAGTCGGGAAGTGACAATGTCATAAATTTTAACGAACTGAGAAAGTCGTGTAAAGAATTGTCCAGATGTCACAACCTATCCTTTGCACAAAACAGCAGTCGGCAAAGTTAAAGTATCTCTAATCGAGGGATTGTTTTGTTTATTTAGGCGTGAGCGAATCAGTTATTTAACGCGAATTTGTTTCGTTTCGTTGATTGGCCAAAAATGAATTGATGTGTCCAGTTCTAATTTCATTATAAACTGAATATAAGTGACGGATATAGTCAGTGAGAGTTTTTAGGGTTGCTTTCATCGAGAAATCTTTTCTCCACTTTGCGGCTCTTATAACAATACAAATGCAGTTGGCTGAGATTTCCGGCACTGGAACTGCGATAGAACTAAAAAACAAATTCAAAAGTTAACACATTGTTCTTCTTCTTTGTGTGTGCGCTGATGTGTTTGTTTTGACAAAAACGAAAGATACCAGGCGATGGCAGCCATTTCCTTTCTTAAACAGGCAAACATTGATACACGTTGCTTATAAGGGGAGGAACGTTCACTGGCGTTCACACTGCAAAGACCATATTAAAGTATCGAAGAGAAGCAATGAATGCTAGTCGGATTATTCACAAGATGATCCCGCCTGGATGCGAGCTTTTTATTTACCTGGGAGTTAGACTACAGCAGCCCTCCTTTGTAGTACAAGCTGCTATAATCTTTCTCATATCCATCCACATCCTTACCTTGCCTTTCACGGCCGCCCTGAACGCTCTGGTAATGATTGCAGTGAAGTCGAACCGCCGTCTAAGAGCCCACAAGTCCAATGTGGCACTCGCCCTTCTTTCCACAAGCGATCTCGTGGTCGGTTTAGTTGTACAGCCCGCCTTTACTGTCGTGATGATATCGTCATTACTTGATCAGACAACTGCTGGCCTCTGTGCTTTGCAAATTGTCACAAAATTGGCTGTTAACTGCTTGGTCGATGCTTCGCTTACCCACCTAGTCTTGCTAAGCGGGGAGCGCTATCTAGCCGTGAAGCATCCTTTCTCGTATGTTACCATCGTCACCGAATCTCGTCTACTGGTTTCCTCTGCTTTGGCGTGGCTCCTCTCAGTAACGCTGCAAATTCCACTTGCCCTCGGTAAAATGAATATTTTTGTGCCGATCAACAACATTTTCAAAGCTTTATGTATTGCTTTTATGGTTTTCTGCCATGTCAAAGTCTACCGTGAAACTCGCCGACATGAAGAGCAGCTTTCAGCTCAGCAAGTTACTCAAGAGGCCAGGGAACAATTTCAACGAGACAAAAAGGCGTTTAAACTGACAGCTATTATGGTAATGGTACTAGTTATGTGTTATATTCCTTTGCTTATTTCGAGAATATTTGCTTTGAGCAGTCGCGGTAAACTTTCTCCAGAAACAGTGTATATAATTTTCTTTTCAGCCGTGTCGGTGTCTTTGTTGAACTCCCTTATTAATCCTGTTATTTACTCGGTCAGAATGCGACAGTTTCGCGTCGCTTTCGTTGAGTTAATTTGTAGAACTGTGCACATCGCTCAGGCTGCCGAAGAAATTGAGGTGAGAGTGTTTAGAGCGGCAAACGCTGTAATTAGACTTGAAGGAAGACAAGAACAAGAAGGCCTAGAACAGGGAAATGTGAAGCAAGAAAGTGTGAACCACAATGACAATGGCGATGATAATGTCCTTCGATAGGACGAAGACTAAAGGGACTATGTCACGCTACAGTATTTGAGTATCTTAAAAAAAAAAAAAAGCTAAAAAGTGTATTCGCATCTACTGAATTCCAAAAATAATGGTCTTGTTTTGTTATTAAAGACTATCTTACGGCACTAAAAGTGTTTCCTGTCGTCTGTTGCTACGGATGGCAAGGATGGAAATGGATTAAAACTTGAAAAAATTGGGCCAGTTTTTTCAAGTCGCTGTCGCTGGTAAAATCCATTTGATATCTCCTTCATAGTATTACAGGAGCACTTTGTGTATGAGTAAAAGCCCTAGGTAATGATTTTAGCACAGAATTGACCTAAAATAGCAAAATCTTCGTGACGTAGCCCGTTTAAACAACCGAACAACAAATCGATACGAAACACTAGCACCATAGCACACAAATTGCCTAGTATTAACAAAATCAATTTTGGCCAGTTATCCTTCTGTTGGACTATTCGTTAGGTGTACTTTTTTTGAACGGTTTTTTTTTTAATGTCCAAATAAATGAATAAAGTTTGATGTCAGGCTTTCTTGTTTCAAAACACGATAAATAATATCCATAAACTGATTATGAATCCAAAAAAATCGTTACTCCGAATGGATTCATCGGATCAAATCTAAATCCGGATTTTAAAGATTCGTTACCTAAGCGTTTGTTTGTTTGTTTGCGGGGGGGGAGGGGAGGGGGTATGGGTTGTGGGGGAGCAAATGAGAAAAAGTCTAAAGACAAGGGCCTTCCGTGCAAATTTGCCTCTTGTAAGAAGTATTCTTGTCACCAAAACGCAAATTCAAGACGTCATTGCCGCTTATTTGTAAAGTATCTCTTAAAGAAAGAAACAAATCACTATCTAGTCAAGAAAATGTCATTTGATAAGTTTTATGACTGGGTAAGATTTTCACCGAAAGCAGCGAGTTTAGTAAGTAGACTAGCTGAGACGATCAGGATAATGTGCTTGCTGGTATTTACAATTCATTTTGAGACAATAGTGAAAAATCTCGTGGACTTCCATCCCGCGCTGTAATAGAAAATGATCCTTTTCGCTTGTTTTTTGTTAGTTTTGTTTTGTTTGTTTGTTTGTTTGTTTGTTTGTTTGGGGGGGGGGTTAAGAATCCATATTATCTGAAATCGCAAACCAATTTCGGATTCCTCAAAAAAAGAACAACAACAACAACGAAAAAACGCACCCTCAACTTGAGCCGTAGGCGAAAATTTGTAAGGACTTCAGAAAAACAAATGTTACGTGACGTCATACTCGTAGCGTATAGAGCGGTTTTCAAATGAGTGTCGTAAAACCAAAACCAAAGCAATTACTCTGACCAATCACAACAGGAACAAAACACAAAATGAACCAATCAGAAGTCAAATCAAATACAAGCATTGGCGCTAAGCGCGGGAAAACGCGTGCGAGCGAGTCACGATTGGTTTTGGTTTTACGCCTGGCCCCAGTTGTTCAAAAGTTGGATAGCGCTATCCACCGGATAAATCACTATCCAGTGGATAACGCAACTGGTTTCCCTATCACTTATCCACTGGATAGTGACTTATCCGGTGGATAGCGCTATCCAACTTTTGAACAACTGGGGCCTGATTGGTTGAGAGAGTGGCGCGAGTTTTTTTAACCAATCAGAGAGCCTAGTAATGCAAAACCAACGCAAACACAACATTACGTTCGACACTCAATTGAAAATGTGCAACCTCTTGTAAAATAGCTACGCAACCAATGAGAGCACGCGTTATATCAACAAAATTTATTCTAATTATTTTAAGATGAGTTATGATTAGTAAAGGTAAAGGGAAATTGAAAACTATGATTTGCAAGTTAAATTGTTTGCAAATATCGGCTTTTACTTCGGGTAGAAGACACAGAATTTGCAAAACAACTAGTGTATTGACTGTATTCTTTATTGTACGGTAGGGGATTGTTTTTCCCTGTTCATTGTTTTGAGTTTTTGTGTTCATTGTTTTGCAAATTCTGTGTCTTCTACAGGAAGTAAAAACCCAAATATCCATGTCTGTCTGTTTCCAGGTACTGCTATGGAAGCGCTATCATCTATGCAAGCATTCCTGAAGAGTAGACCATCTTCATTTCGTTCACTGGAGGAGGGTATAGAATGGAGGTACTGTGCAATTCTTTAATATTGGTGAAATGGCTGTGCGTAACTTATTACAATAACTTTTCTTGTCAACTTGAGCATTTCGCGGTTTTGGTAGAAGGGAGACATTAAGCGACACTTGGTAGTGTAATGAGGAAATTGGGACGACTGCTTGCAGTCTAGCCTTTTTTTTTCGTCAAGTCGGAGAGGCTGGGTCAGTGGGTAACGGTCGTCTGTTCTGCATCATAGGAAGAAAAACAGCCGACGTTTCGCGAGATCGCCATTTGAGTCCTCGCAAAACGACGTCTGAGTAACGAGTGCCGAAATTCCATACTGATGACGTGCACTACCCAGAACTTGGTAGTGGTTGTGCCGCGAGGGAATTTTCTTTCAACCAATCAGAAGCACTACCAAGATCTGGTTAGTGGACGTCGTCAGTATGGAATTTCTGCGCTCGTTACTTAGACGTCGTTTTGCGAGGGCTCAAGTGGCGAACTCGCGAAACGTCGGCTGTTTTCTCAGGCTACATAGGAAGAGAATGTGTGACATGTCTAATGTGACGTTGTTTCAGTTGTCTTGGGGAAAAGGTTGGGCGAAGATTATCAGCTCTGTATTGAAACTGTAGTCTTGATTTTACTTGTTTAATAAAAACTGTTATTAAAAAAAAATCAGCTCTGCCTTTTGGAAAAGATTGTGTGATGTCTAAGATTTTCAAGGGAGGAAGAATGTGTTACAAGCCAAAACAATATTAGTCTAACATATTTAGTGATGCCGCATCTTCTTTAACTTGAGCGTTAGTTTCCCAATTGTTGAATTAGTGGTCGTTCTTGTTTCCAATTTAATTTCAGTATACGAAGTGGCCAAATACACAATGTGGAGTCAGCGCGAATATCCATGGTCGGACAGTTAACCAGGTAGCGAATGGAACTTCATGATCTTATCTTAGTTACATGTACATTTTGGGAATTTTACGTGTGAACAGTGGTGTAAAAAAAGTAAAAGTTTCAACGGTCTGTAAATTAGTTCACGTGATCCTACGTTAGCAATTTTAAAGTTCGGCATTGGGGGTAGCTGCCATAAGTCGGCACGCCACCATGGGAACCCGAGGCCTCGGGTCTCTTGAATGTTTCTCAGTGGAAAAAATCCTTACCTACCTCCCCATGCTCATAACAAGAAATAGCCTCCAAAGTAGACCTCGCGCACCCCTTGTGGGTAAGGAATGCGAGACAAATCCAACTGAAGTCTGCATAACTTAATTTATTCGACTTTTTGTACTTTCAGATGTAATGACAGTAATGGCAATGAAACAGAGACAAACTCTTCCACCTCTTCTCCCCTATCACACTTCAGCAGTGTCATCAGTGAAGAATCGGAAGAGGAGAAGGCAGAAACAACAGACACTACTGCAGAAACAAAGGATTGTCCTTCTGTAGCGCAACAACAGGTAAACACAAACGCACGTCTGATTTTCCGTCATTTGTTTGCTATGTTTGAGGCACTGCACACGTCGAAGTGTTGTAAGAGTGAAAAGATTAACCAGGAAAAGAAGAATCAAGGAAATCATTTTATCAGATAACACAGAGGCCAGTGGATATTGAGTCTCTTTCTCTGAGACTGGAGGCTTTGTGAATAGGTTTTTATCGTTGGTTTTACATTTGGACGTTTTAGAAACGAAAAGAAGACTTTGAACGATATCAAAAGCTAATCAAACATCAACCAAGAAGACTACTGAAGAGCCAAAGAAACTCTACAGTGCCATAATGCTTTCTTAAGCTGTAGCAATCTCTGAGGGTTTTTGCTGATTTTGTCTTCAAAGGAAGCTAAAGAAAGATTCACGTGGAGGATCGATTTATCCAAAACAGATCGATTTTGGGAAGGTAATCCACAAGTATTAGATGCATTTATCTGTGTTTAAGCACAGGCTTTCATGAGCCAGTTGCTCATAGAGTCTGTTAGATAAGACTCAGTGATGTTTTCGTTTTTCTTAGGATGGTTTAAAGACCTGTCAAAGTTGTTCCTCTCCTGTTCCGTTCCGAAGCTTCTAATCTTGGCAGGTAAAGTGAAGTACACCCATAAAAAATGTACTTTGAAAAATGCACAATTCCACCTCTAAAATGTAAAAAGTCGGTAAAATTAAGATCGTCCAGGTGAGTGTAGTCCTGAGAAGAACTGTTTGAGGTGACCTTGACTAACGTTTCGACAACCTGAGCGGAAGGAACAGTGACATCTTGACTCCGATGACGTCTTCCGCTCAGGTTGTCGAAGCGTCAGTCAATGTCATCACAAACAGTCCTTCCCAGGACTACACTCACCCGGACGATCGTAATTTACCGACTTGATATGACTCCTGGGTTCAAACAATTTACAGTCTAAAATGTAACTCGTGCCAAAATATCATTTGAAATATGTACAATGTCTTTCAGGTATAGACCGTCTTGACAGAGATCTAACGATAGGCCAGATGCAAGGTAAGCAGTTTTGTTTCCTGTTACCGCCCAACCGAAAATATCCCCCCCCCCAAAGAAAATGAACGAGGACAAGTCCAGCCGCCTAAAAATGCAAAGAAAAATCTCAACCAGCCTCGCCAGCACTTTCTTTGTAAATCAGTGGCCTCCGTTTTGAAAAGCCTACGTTTTTGCACCGCTGAGCAAACGGGGCGTCTTTCAGCGCTGTCGTGTGGTATACCTCCTGTATGCTGGCAATATCAGAAATTAACTGACCCTTTTGCAAAACATCATGGGTTCGACTCACGTCAAGGATTTTGAATTCTTTTCTTCTTGGGCTCTTTGACTTGTCTTAAACTGAATACAGTTTGCTTACCATGTTATTTTTGAAATCTTTTTTTCTTGTTCAATTGAAGGTAAATTTCAGATGCAAGTGTTACCTCGATGTGGTCACTGCGTTCATGAAGATGCACCTGACAAGGTAAGACTTATTTCTATGCAGGACAGTACTGAAGGTAGAGACGCCGTGGTGTGTGGTTAGTACTGGACTTTTCGATGGGAGATCACCATGAGAGGGTCGGTGGCTCGAGGCTTGGTCTTTGTATTGTATATCGTGTTGTTTCCTTAGACAAGAAACTTTTGTCAACATTGACTCTCTTTACCCAGATGTATGAGTGGGTACCGACAAATGCTGAGGGAATACGCTGCTATGAGCTAGCATACCATTCAAGAGAGAGCAGTAATACTCTTGATTGCTTAAGACGGATTCCGCTCAACGTTCGAGCAATAAGTGCAAAAAATATTTACTAAAAAGGTGCTCATAGCTCGGTAACATTTTCAATGCTATTTGGAACATCTCATTTCAATTCACTTCTCCAGGTGACCCCGCGATTAAATTCTCAAGCATTCTCGAGAAAATTAATGTCAAGTGTCGTAAAAATGTGCTAAAAAACGGGCGCCATTTTGTTTTGAACTGACATGAAGTGTCTTTTTAATTGAAATATGGATAACTTCAAATCCAATTTTTTTCTCGTGGGGTCAGCCTGGGAGCAGAATTATCGTTAAGTTCTTCTTTTCAGTTCTTAAAATGTGACCGTGCTATAAGAATTTTTTGGCAACTTAATTTTTGCACTTATTGCTCGAACGTTGAGCGGAAATCGTCTTAATTGCTTAATGAAACTGAGCCACGCAGGTGACCCACGCATGCCGCGTGGGTCACCTGTGGTCCCTGAATGGGTACCGACAAACAAATGCTGAGGGAAAACGCTGCTGTGAGCTAGCCCCGGGGGAGGCTTCACAATAAAGTTTTTGGACGGAGAGGCCCCGCCCGGAGGTTGAAACTAACCCTTACCCTTTAAAGGGGTACAGTCACGAGGATTTCGCAGATTTCTGGTCAAAACTGTGCTAAAATTATCGGTAGCTAACTTTATCCATGCCCAATTGTGTTTGAACATTTAAAGGAACATATTAACTTAATTTCATTAAGAGAAAACAAACCATTACCATTAAATATCGATTTAACGTCAACACGCTGAAAGAATTTGAAAAGTTTAGCCTAATTTTTTCAAATTGCAATCCATTTCCATCCTTGCCATCCGTAGTAACAGACGACAGAAAATAGTTTCAGTGAAGTAATATAGTCTTTGGTAACAACACTAGACCATTATTTCTGGGCGTTCATTGATGTGAGGACATATTTTTGATTTTTAAAGTAGACTAAAATAGCGTGACCATGCCCCTTTAATATACTAATTTTTACCAAAATGGTACCCCTTTCATATACCTAGAGCAAACTGCACGCCTTTCTTATACCTCAAGGATAAGCCAAAACAATAGAATTTCCTACATTCGCCACGTTTTTCCCGGGTTTTCAGTCGTTCTGATTCAGTTGCTTAGTCATTTCTGTCACAATGTGGCACCCTTTGATATACCTCGCTTTAACCACCATTTCTTCCACTTTGCAGCAGAGTTTATGACCCTTTCGTATACTAAAATGGCGATTTCCCTATCCTTTTACCACTATAGGGAGTACCCCCCGGGGCGCTAGCATGCCGCGTGGGTCACCTGTGGTCCCTGTGTCACTTAACCTTCTCCCATCAGCCTTACACAGGGGACTATCAGTCCTAATCCCTAACTAGAGAGTAATTGCAGAGGAAGGGAAAGTATATGTACGTTACTAACGCAAACCGTTCAGTCAAACTGAATAAACTTGTTCTGTACAATCAGAGAAATAAGAAAAAAGTGGCTCTCTTCTCGGCTGCAGGTTGCAGAAGTCTTGGTGACCTATCTTGTGAGACAAAGATTCTCAGAGACAAAGGAAACATTCCAGAGGTAAGCAAAGAAAAGACAACGTTAAGTCACTTTCCTTCGCCAGCACCCCTTCATTCTGTCTTGTTTAGCTCTTTGTTGTAAAAAGAAAATTTAATATGCTGGTACAAGGTGGACTCCAAAAGTAGAACGATCATGATAAAATTAGTAAATTTGTTGAATTTTGGGCGACTGACACAAAGTACAGCGACGGAAAAAGATCATAAGGTGCGGGAACAGTAACGGTGAAGAATATTATGTCAGTGACATGTTATGAAGCTTGAAGTCTTGATTTTTTACTTTTCCCTTTTTTCGTGTGTTTTTTTTTTTGTTTTGTTTTGTTTTGTTTTGTTTTGTTTTGTTTTTTAATTTAAAGGGTCACTGTCACGGGGGTTTTTAGGCTTTGGGGTGATAAAATGTGCTGACATTTAAATCATACACAGGATACCCCCAGAACATCAAGAGAGGGAAATCGAATAATTTTCTCAAAGGAAAAACAAACCATAGTCTGTTTCTGGCGATGCTTCTAATAAACTAAGAAGAAACTTGAAAACATCAGCCTGATGCTTTCATGTTGCAATCCTTTTCCGTCCTAGCGATCCGCAGCCAAACACACTTAATTATAGTCTCAGAAAACTGGTAGAGTAGTTTTAAAGGAAACTCAACCAGTATTTTTGGGTTTGCTGTAATTAGAATGTGTCTTTTAGCCTTTCAAAGTTATCCTCAAAAATGGTGACAGTGTCGAACTACACAGTATTCAGATCTACTAACAAACTTTTATGGGAAATGGCTAGCCCTTTTTACTAACTTGACCACGTTGTGTTTTCCTTTGGCAGGCCGATGCCAGCGTGTTAACGATTTCTGTCGATCACCAAGCTTACAAGAACTAGATATGTTGTGTAAAATATCAAATGTAAATAAAGCATGTGAACTACTGCTGAAAAAAAAAAGGTCTCCCATACATGCGTTTGTGAACTGATGTGTCGATTAAGTAATGCCTAATGAACAATGAAAATTCAAGACAAAGAGTACGATAAACGTCCACAGAGAATAAACAGGGAAACTTTATACCTTACTAAAAGAGAACTGGTAATGAAAATTATACTGATACAAGGTGGACTCCAGAAATAGAATGATCGTGATAAAATTAGTAAATTTGTTGAATTTTGGGCAACTGACATAAAGTACAACGATGGAAAAAGATCATGGTAACAGTGCTGTGAAGCATGTTATAAGCAATATTCCATTTTCAACCCGCTTTACATCAAGCATCGCCTTGATTTAGGCTACCATGAAGCTCAAAGAGAAAGACGACGACGCTCCACGATCAACGAGCTATTCCTTAATCCACGAAACCGGTTTTCGCCTGTTTTTCACCAGCGATTAGCTTCACCCAGACGCTCGCTATGATTGTGGAGGACGCGCGCGTGGTCCACGAGCGTGAAATCAAAATGGCGGCGGAGCTCGTTTCGACAATCATTTGCATCGCATCGCGCGCAGCACACGCAAATTTTCTGCGCGCGTATTTTGCAATCATCTAAACGTTTTTTGCCCCCACCCCTGAAAAAAAAAAACGAACGAACTTGTAATTGGTTCGAGTCTCACGTAAAGGGAAAGTTTACTGAAAACGACAGCAATGCAAGCATAAACATAAGCAAGAACATCAAAGGAACAATCACACATATTACAATGTAAGCATAAAAGGAAGCAAAAGAAAAATGAAAAATTATTATCCTTGTGCTTGCGTCGAGCTCATCACTCACTGATTGCCTTTATAATCGTGCCCATCTTTGAGCTTACTCTTCATTCGCTAGCGAGATGCAGGCATAGCTGACAGACTAGCTAACATACTTTGGCGCAATCAGCCAAGATTTCACGATCACAGCTGACGAGCAGTAATGAAGAGCACTCAGCTGTCAAGAGCACATTTTGCGTTGCATTTGGCTTTATTCCGGAACAATAACACAAAGTCAAAACAGATCTCTTAGATTCACTAAAACAGGCAATAAATTTCGAATTAAGGGTTGGGGCAAGAATTATCGATATCAGATAGTACGCTTCCTGCGTGGGAGGCGTAGTTGGGGAGGAAATACAAAGAAAGTAAGGAAAGGGCCTCCTATTACACAGACTATGCAAATTATGGTCCCTAAAACCAGGACACGAAAAGAGTCCGAAAACACCACAGAGCAATTGTCAGAAGTGGACAATCTACGTGGGAAAATAGCAGAAATTTAATTTTACAGGTTTAAAGCAAACGTTGTGACCTTCATCTGGCTCAAATGAAGTAGAAATACAACAATATTTAATAAATAAATTTTTGACACATGATCAGATGCAAACTGGCATGGCACCGAGCCAGTTCAACGAACACAAGATTTGTAAATTGTCAATTTACCAGTCAAGGCTGAAACAAATCAACACCGATTTTCTACCACGCACACCTCGCCCCGTCGTCCATTAATGCTCTGGCGATCTCCACCGTTGTCCTCGCGGTTCGAGCTATATTCCATTAGCTCTGTCGCCCCGTAGTTAGACAGTTCCTTTTCTTCCATTTCAACGAAGGGTTCTCCCTCTTCAAGGCTCACACGTCGCCATCTTCTTCCTTCCCACAATTGTACTATCTTGGCTTTTTTGTTGGTCAACGCATGGCGAGATTCACGATGTAGATCCTGAAAGAAGCTCTTTATTTTCTTGGCAGAACTAGGGCTCTTTTGAGGCGAAGGTGAAGAACTTTCCGGCGTTGAAAGTGCGGCTTGTTCCAAAGACGGGCTTGTTTTTGGCGAGAAAAATTCGTCCGGCGTTGAGCGCTTGGGAGTCTTGTCCGAATGTCGCGGGGACTTTTTCATTGTCTGCTGTTTGACTCAAGATGCTCTCCCCTGCTTCAAGATTATTCTCTTTCTAGAAATACTGGTTGATGTCAAGCATGAAACTGAACGAATAAATTCAGTAGTCGAAAAGAGCTCGGTTAACACATGTGACAGCAAAAACAGCCAACTACATTACATATGTGAGTCACAAGGCTCTTGTAACCTCGTTCTAAATTCAGAATTTTATCACACATTGGTACATTCCAACACGCGGACGTCTTTCCTTTCTTTTTAAATGTCATTTCCTGCATAGGGATGTGTTTTTATTGATTTTAATTTGATCCGATTAGAAATGCTTTCGTGCGCATCAAGATGTGCTAGCACTTCTAATGCACTTGTGGATTTTATAAGCACGTCTTCTAATGCACTTTTGAGGGTTTCATTTGCAAAGAATCGAAAACTCTCAGTATTTCGCACGGTTTGAATAATTTTTGAATAATTCATTCTCGAAAAAAATTAAGTCTTGACTCGGTCGCATGATTAAGCGTCATGAGCTGACTCACAGAATTAGGCACCCTCTCGACTATCCTATGAAATGAGTGTTTCTCGTTTTGAGCTCTGTCGAGTGTATTTTTACTCGCAATACTTTCCGTCTATTCATGGAAAGTGGGCTGGAAAATAAGATATTCAACTTAACAACAAAATAATTTTCCAATCATTGTGTGAAAAACACCTGTTTCACACAAAAAGTGGTTTCAAAATATTTAATTTGTTGCTATATTAACCATCGATAAATTGCGAAGAAGAAAAACAACGGTTTACCTTTAGTCTGGGTTTTCTTGAAAACTAATTAATGAACCAGCCTGTCGGTAATTTTTCATATCCACTCACATTTTTTTTAAATTATATAATTTATAAAAATTCCTGCTTCAGTACCTTACTGGACGATCTTTAATGTTCGTTTGTGGCCTGGCCAGTCATCTTCATTTAAGGAACAAACATTCAGATCAGGCAAACATTTGACGTCAACGGCTGGGACACCTGTTTGAGGCACAAGCTTCAAAAGACCGTATGGTTAGTAAACAACTTATTCAGCTCAGCATTCATATCAAGCGACGCTTGAGTTAAGTTCCAGCTTGCTACCATCTTTGTTTCCCGCGTCGTTTCCAGTGATATACGAATTCTATTGTTTTACGTTTTATTGGATGTGAACAGCAGCTCAGTAATGCCCGCCCAATCTAACGAAGACTGAACGAAGCTTGCAGCGTGGAACGTCGTAATTTAACCATCTGAATCTTCCACATCAGTTCGAACAAGCGTTTTGAATGTTTCAAGATCAAACTAACCCTGTGAAGACAACTGAGCCTCAAAAGTCACTACTGCAGTCGCCAGCTTGTTCATCCAAACCTGTCTGTCATAGTTAAATACTTCTGAGTTTACAATGAAAGAAGCTCAAGACCTCTCTTCTTCGTACATCGCTAATTGCGTCTTTAATGCTTTCTTGTCTTATACAGCCGTCATGTTAAACTGTGTGACAATACATGCGATAAGAAAAACGTCGTTGTTGCCAAAGCCTTTAAAAACATTGCTCTTGAGTCTGGCTGTTTCTGATCTCGGTGTTGGTTTAATAGTCCAACCTCTATACATTGCATGTCTTGTTATGGAGTTGCAACAAAACAGTGGCAACAATCAAACTTTTAATGCCACGTCCAACGCTTACCGCATCACAGCATTTGTATTTACTTTTGCTTCGTTCTTTGGTGTGGTGGCTTTAAGTGCAGACAGATTCTTAGCCATTTATCTTCATCTCAGATACCAGGAACTTGTGATTCACAAGCGTGTTGTTGCTGTGATAATTTCAACTTGGGTGTTAAGTGCAATTATCAGTTCAATGTTTGATTATTGGAAGCTAGGGGATATTTTTAAGGTGATTCCAGGCATTGTCTCTACTGCCTGTATAATGACCATGACATTTTTTACTTTAAAGATATATCTCGCCGTACGACGCCATGCACATCAAATCCAAGCCCTTCAAATACAACAAGCAGCACAAAATGGAGAAATGGCGAATGATGAGAGGCTGAGAAAATCTGCTGTCACTACAGTTTACGTTTATCTTGTGTTTTTGTTTTGTTATTTGCCGCTAATTTGTTGGGGTATTGCCGCTAAAGCCCCGGAATCAGGCATACCAAATACCAAAGCTGGACTTTATGTTTTTACACTGGTGTTTCTCAATTCATCTCTCAACCCTTTGATTTACTGCTGGAAATTGAGACACATTCGACACAATATCATAAACATATTTCGAAATGCATTTTCATGTTACAACTGAAGATACCTTTAGTTAGCTTCGATGTTCAGAAATGTTGAACGTCCCAGAAAAAAAGCCATGTAAAAAAAGTAATGTAACTTCAAACCAACCAAGAACATCCGGTGGCTTTAACCACGCGTCTGGGTCTTCCACATAAGTTCGGAAGACGAAATTTGAATTTTTATAGGTCATAGTTTTGCTTCAAAGATGAAGACCGAAAAGCGCTTTCTCAAAACCTAGCCCGTTAATGGCTCTTTTTGACAGTTATATTCAACGATGGAAGCCAAGGAACTTTATTCAACGTACATCTCAAGTTGCGTCTTTACAACAACTCAATGACGTCGTCCGCAATTGCTTTAAAACTGGCGAGCTATACTGTATACGTAGTAGGCTTTTGAGAAGAAATAACGGGAGTGGTTTACCGCTATAACTTTCAATCGTGATAATGTTGCACATAGAGGAGCAAAAAATAAAACTTAATAAATTGCGCCTGGTGAATGTTTTTCTAATTAAAACTTGTTTCCTCAGGGCCTACCTTAGTAGTCTCCTAAGCAGCCGTTTGTTGGGGGTTCGCAAGCAAAAAAAAAAAAGGCTGCGTAGGAGTCTATACCTTCTTAAACAAACTCCGAATGCTTGTTTGAAGCCTGACCAGCTACAGCAGCTATAGTCATGAGAGACATTCAGATCAGTCAACGTCCTGATGACAAGGCCGGGACATCTACTTAAAGGCACAAGGCCTTACAGACCGAAAGAGCATTAATACAGCGTACAAGCGACAGCTGTGTTAAGTTCAAGCATCTAACCGTACCAATACGTTTTCCACTTAGTTTTAATATATTTTGTTGTTGTTTTGGATGTAAGCAGCGCTGCTCCATGTTGCCTACCTAGTACGAAGATTGAACGAATTTCATACCCAAAACATCCGGTGGTTTAACGATTGGGTTCTCAGCCCCACATAATTTCGAATTGTGAATTTGGCATTTTTGAGTAGATGTTTTAATAACAAACTTTTTATTAAAAACTTAACTGGACGAGGCTGGCTTTAATGCACTTTTATTAAGTTATAAATGATATACAGTTTCGAGCCCAATGAAGGCTATATTAGGAAATATTGTGTAACAAGTGAAAAGGAAACATATTACACCCGTTTTGTTACCTGAAAAATATCCCATAATATGGGGAAATTGCATCGGTAATATGTGCTTATTAGACACCTGTTTTACTTTCCATTTGTTTTTGTCATAAAACGCAACGATTTGACCAGACTGACCGTCTCTAACTTAGCGGGACTTTTATAATTAAGTGTTTGACAGGAAAGAATAAACACCATCCCGAGAAAAGATATTTAACAATTATTTTACGAGCGTGGGCTGGATAAGCGTTGGATGTGAGGTGATCAATAATAAACGAGGCACGTAGTACCGAGTTGGTTATAATTAACTCGTACCCAAAAAAGCGCGAGTAGAATAATGGCTTTGTTAACTCAACTTAATAATCATTGCTGTGTTATTTTTGGACAAAACCACTTCACGGTGAAAACTTTCGAACGCCATAGCACTTGACATGGTATCTAATTTCCCTATAAGGCAAAACCAGGGTTTTTTTTAATTGCTAATTATAGTCAAAGCCGTTAGGCGTTCCCGTCGTTAACGGACTAATGAATTCATTGATGGAAAATTGATTCCGTTCGTTCATTGAATAATCCATTCGTGAAATGAATAATCCAATATTCAAATTGAGCCTCGATTCAATAATCGAATGTTGATTTGATTAATGAACAAAAGCCTTGCCATATATTTCTCCTGAAATGCCAAATTTCAAGATTATTTTTAGTAATATATAGATTTAGCCAAGCCTAAAAGCGGAGCCGCGAAGGAATAAACTGGTGTTCGTTTCTCAAAAATGGTCCTGAAACTTTTCGGTCTGAAATATATTTCGGGGCTTTTTTGGCTCGTTCGCTTTCGAAAAGTGTTTCTCAAAAAGCCTGAAAGTGTTCCGAATTGTCCTCCAACATTTTGGGGATCTGTTCTGTAAAACCAAGCTCGAAAGGTCATTCTAGAGGCTGAGCACAGCTTGATTATTTTTTGGGGGGCATCAAACTGAACACATTTTACTCACGAACCGTGTTGCTTGGTGTTTGAAATGTTTCCATATCCTGTCATTAACTGTCAAGGCTTGTCAAATCTACTTGGATTATTGGCTGTTCGCTTGAATGAACTTGAAACGGCGCTCGTTTACAAAAACAAAATAAAAATTATTCGACTGTTCAAATGGGTTATCTTCATCGCGTTCGGATGTTAACAAATAACATGAACTGCCACTAATTAAAAATATTACTCTGGTCAAAAATTTATACTGACATTTCACCGGCATTTTACTGGGATTACCCGAAAGAAAGGATCTGGGGAGCTTCGAAGCACTTTTTACATATTTTACATATTTACTCATTTTACATATTTACATATTTACTCTTTTTACATATTTTTAATATCTGCTCATCATCATTATTTTATATAGCTTTAAGTATTTGAAATTCTCTTTATAAATATTTTTAATATCTGATTATCATAAATATTTTATATAGTTCTAAGTATTATAAATTTTCTTTCTACATATTTTTAATATCTATTAATTGTGTCCCCAAATTAGTATGGGATTTCCCAGGCTATGTGGCCTTGACACATTAATAAAGTTTATCTATCTATCTATCTGTCCGTCCGTCCGTCCGTCCGTCCGTCCGTCCGTCCATCCATCCATCCATCCATCCATCCATCCATCCATCCTGGGGCGAAAATTTGGAATTCGCTTCCAAATGATCTGAAATGTGAACGGTCGCTCGAATCCTTTAAAAACAAGCTCAAATCTCTCAACCTCTGTATCGATTTTTAAATACATATATATTTCCTATTTTTAAAAAAATGTAATACATGATACTTAAGGTTAGTTAGTTTAGCATTTTAAAACACTATTTGTAAATATTGCACGGCTTTTGTGTAAACCAAAGATACTATTGTAATTTTGACAAAACCACCGTGGATAAATAAAGTTTTCTATCTATCTTCTATCTATCCATCCATCCATCCATCCATCCATCCATCCATCCATCCATCCATCCATCCATCCATCCATCCATCCATCCATCCATCCATCCATCCATCTATCTATCTATCTACTTGTAATAAACTTATCGAAGAAATGTCGCGTAGGTTTTAGCAGCCGCGAAAAAATTCAAGCACTTTGAGGAACACACATTACTTACCGGATAAAATAGCTTTAAACTCAAAACTGCTTCGCTTATAGTTACTTAAGTAACCCTTATATATCGTTCTCTAACTTGAGACCATCGAGATTGAAAACAAACAAACAAACACTGTCCAAACATTTTTAACTCTGTGGCATAAGTTTTGCGGCTGCAAATTGTCTGAAATTAGAGCGCTTTTAAAAATGCACAGAACTGTTTTTGGAAGCTTTTCGGATGTAATAGGTTTAAACCGACAACTGCTTCGCTTATAGTTTTTCAAATAACTGTTATATTTCGTTCTCTAACTAGAGACCATGAAGATTCAAAACAAAGAAACACCAAACACACTTTAATTAAATTATGCCGGCATATTAAGTTTTGCGGATGCGAAGTAAGCCTATATAAAGTTAGGCGCTTTGAGGAACGCACAAAACTGTTTTCGCAAGCTTTTGAAATAAAATAGCTTTAAACCGACAACTGCTTCGCTTAAAAGATTATTACTATTGAAAACATCTAGGACAAGAAAATCGACAGTTGCACAAAGAGATGGACCGGACAGTCAAAATTGAAAGCAAAGCTTGTGCAGTTGTCTTGCGACTGTGCTAATAGACCTACTGTTATGAATAAACAAACACAAAATAATGGAGAGAAATCATTTTTGAAAAAAGTTTATTCGAAAACCAGTAAGTTTATACTTAAATGCAATTCGCGTTACACTTCCAAAATCGTAGGTCAGTCCGATCCACACTAGTTAGTGAAATCGGCTGAGCATGGCAAAATATTGAAGAATCTGTCACAAAACTGAGCGCGTTTTCTAATAATTTTTTAAAGTCAAAAGTAAATGACACATTTCTAATGGCATAAATCAAATTTCCATTTCAAAACGTAATTTCTTTCACCGTAATACTCGAAATCATGTACCTTAGACCCTTTAAAAACTTCACTTACTCGGTTGTGTTTCGAACAGGGCAAACTGTCCGCCGTGAAGAAAACAAAGCCACGAAGTCCTTTGAAGGCAGCTTTCGTAACTTGAACTTTTCGCCTTCTACCACTATTCTTTTGAATTTTTTCTTTCCATTTATAGATATTAGATGTTTTTTTTGTCAAGTATAAAACTACAGTACTCTCGAACAATCGTTAAATGGTTAAGGTGATTCCATCGAAATAGAAGGAATATTTAAAATTTTCTAAAACTTGGTCCAGTTGGTAATTGTGTTTAGAACATTTCAAAAATGCAATAAAAAATGGGGGTCACCGTGCTTGTTTTTTCACAAAATGGATAGCCATTAATAGCAATATACGACCCGCAAGGTTTTCCTGAGAAACCCTGGTAATCAGAATGAGAACCCTAACTGCTTTAAAAAGTCATTGCTTGTATTGAAATATTGGAGCAGTTCACCAAAACAAACATTTATCTTGTATTATATACTATTTTAGTTGAAAAGGAATCAAGATTATGAAATAAATTTACAAATTTGCGGCGAGCGTACACACCCTGCAGCACCTAAAGACGTGTTCTTTTCGGCATTTAAATAACAATATATCAAAGCAGAATTTTTAACTTTCCTCTAAATCGCGATATATTGTACTAGACCGTGTGCCATTTGAATTCATGTATTAAAAAATGGGGGTCATCGAGCTCGTTTAGGAGAAAACGACCATTTATTTCTCGGAACAGCTCAGCTTTCATAGAAAACCTATCAAGTTCCGAAGGAGCGCACGCTCGTGCACGCGCTAATCACGCAAAAAAATGATGCACAGAAAGGATGCGCAATGCAATTGAATGGAATCACCTTAAGAAGCTTAAGCTTTTAAAGAAACCTCTTTTTCAAAAGCGACGATGGTCATGCGATTTCCCGCCAAGAAAAACGCGGGTTGCCCAAAAGCACCGCGCGATTTCCCGCCAAGAAAAGATGGCATTCTCTACCCCCGTCGGGTTGTCTTGGCACTCCCCTCCCCCTCCCAGAGTCTGTGCGGACGGACGGACGTACGGATGTACGGACGTACGGACGTACGGACGGACGGTCACGTGACTATTACGTCACAACCAAAATTTGTCGGCTTGATAGGTTACCAAATTTCCTTAGCAATGGAGCTCCGCTCGCGGGCTTTGCCCGCAGGCTCCGCTATAAAGTGCAAGATGAGATTGTAAAATAACGCAAAAGGTTGCATGTCACAGCAGACAACAAAGATCAATCGATCGATCAAACTGGTAAGCTTTTGCAAATATTCACAAGTATTCTTTAACCGAAACGGCAAATATCAAAAGGGAGAATTACTCGTATGTACCAACACCGGTAGAAAAAGTAACAACATTCTATGCTAATGGCGTGTTTATGGAAAAATTAGAATACTAAAATAACTTAACCTGTTTTTTATTCAAGTCCGCCATGTTTGCCGGCCGCACTCCCTTCCATATATGGTATAGCTTTTGTTCATTAACCCAATCAACATTCGATTATTGAATCGAGGCTCAATTTGAATATTGGATTATTCATTTCACGAATGGATTATTCAATCAACGAACGGAATCAATATACCATTTATGAATTCATTAGTCCGTTAACGACGAGAACGCCTCAGCGCCTTTGACTGTAAGTGTGTGAACCAATCAGAAAGCGAGAAATTCAACTGAAACGAGAGTGCTTTGGGGCCAACCATTTAACTTCTGAGGGGGGGGGGGTTGGGTGATTTGATATAGCCATGAATTGTTTTGGCAATCCCTTTATTCCCCATGAATTTTATTCTTGGGGTACGTGCTTGCAAGATATTTTTTTCTCCCTCGAACGTTCTGCATGAAATTGTTTTGGTGTGTGGATGGGGTTAGTAGGGTTTCATTATAAATCAAATTATAAAAGGTTAAGGATCTGGATCTGATTTTTATAATACAGTACATTAGTTTTAACACCGAATGTAAAACATTGAGGTGACCTCTTCCCACTGATGAAAAGAGTCAGACCTGTTCCTGGACTTAAGTCATTTTGCAAGGCGAATGTGCCTACAGTACAGTACATAGTGCGCGCATAGAGCTACAGAACAGTACAGTGCATAGCGCGAATGCGCCCTCAGTACATATTTTACGGGAAGATAATGAACCACATCCTTTCCTTGTTAAATCAAACCACTGATAACCACCAGTACAGCAATAACTTGCTTTAGAGAGCTATCTAGAAAGGGTCTAATCCAACTCACAGCTGAACTGACACATTACAAAGCCCCCAAATAATCTGCACAGAGCTCTTAAGTTGCTTTGTTGCCAAAGAGTGAGATCTTTGACGGCGTCATCTTTGTAGGGGGGTCTGGGGGCATGCTCCCCCAGAAATTTTTGAAAAATTGAAGTAGCTAAGACGTGTTTTCCTTTATTCTGAGCGGAAATGTGACCCTTCGAAAGTAACTATTTAGATCCCAGATTTTTCTTTTAATTGGACTACGATAAGCTCTTTCTTAACATTCTGACTTATCCAGGAGTCAAATTAACACGCCATAACGCTGAAAAACAGTGTTGATGATGCTCTTTGTTGTAGTTTCAGGTAGCTTTCTTTGCAGTGGCCAAGAAATCCGTAGGTGGTTCAAAAGATGACTCTTTGTTGGCCATTTTGATAGTAAGCAAAAAGGCCAACGTACCGTCCACCTGGAGAGATGCTGCCGAAATGCTGTTTTGTTTTCCTTATAAGAGACACAGCTCTCTCTTCACCGGCATTTGAATGTGGTAGAATAAGAACTGTTTTGGCCACGTCATTTATCCTACCAAATTTATGGGTACCATTCCCTAGCTTCAATGATGACAGATATCCCCAGATCACATCCATCCGAAAACTGGATGATGATTTCTCATCATTTTCCTCACTTGCAAACTTTATTCGGGCTTCATCCCAGACTTTCTTGGGAAAAAACGAGGGGCAAATTCAATTAGACAACATGCACGAACATGGAAAACTACTGAGGCCTCTTGCAGTGCCCAAGGATGGAGATACATCCTGCAAAGTACAACAATTGATTACAGTACTTCACAATGAACACCACATTAACGAAATGACTGAAAAATGGCTTTGTCAAACACCAAACCCGCCTCCAATTCCAGTAATTTATACCCTTACGAAAGTCCACAAACCGACTTGGGAGACCTCGGGAGTTTCGGGTCCAACAGAGAAGTTATCAGCATTTGTTTCCATACTACTCCAGCCTTTAGCACAACAACAGAAGTCGTATCTCAAAAACTGATACAGTCAACTGACTCCATTAATTTCATTGACAGGACTAAAGTTCCAGAGAGCGCAATCCTTGAATCTATGGACGTAACGAGCTTGTATACTAATATTCCACAAGAGAGGGAATACATACAGTATGCAAGGCATACGACACTTCCTATATTAAAAGACACACCTCCTATCCCTACAAGTTTACTTGACAAGCGTTCAGGCTAATGTTACAGGAGAACTCATTCCAGTTTTGTGTCAAATAGATAGTTAATAAAGTTAACTTCATGTTCCAACAGCTATTCTGGCATTCTTGATTTAGAGTGCACTGAAAACATTGTCCTTCAAATCACAACACCAGCCGTGATCTTGAAGATCAGAAAACACGTATCAAGATTGGTAACCACAGGTGCTATAAATGTAACGAAAAGGCAATCTGAGGGGGACAGATTACTGTGCTATGAATCCCTCTTACCCAAGCCCAGATGCTAAAATCTTTTAACAGTCTGCTGATAAAGTTCAATGTGTCAACCCAGGAAACATCTTGCCAGAATTTTTTTTCCAGCTGACTGTACGTGCGTGAATTTTTTTTGGACAATAGTCTTGTGCAGGAAATTTTTTCTTACCCATATGCACTTGCAGGATACTTTTTTTGAAAATCACCCCAACCCCCCCCCCCCCCTCAGAAGTTAAATGATTGGCCCGTTAGCGTGCGTCTATCGAGTTGTGGATGCACGCGGAAAGTCTGAAGAGCACGAGAGAAACGTAAGGTTGCTAGAGGCGATAGCCTAAGAGCAACGCTAGCTTTTAGAGTGCTCTCTAAGCTTCCTGCGTGCATCCATGCATGACGCAGTGGACGCATAGCTAAAAGCATGAACCGATTCTTTTATAGGATATCGATCAGAAATGTTTAAGCGCAAACTAAGTGATTAAAATCAAAATTCCCCTTATGTACGATACATAAAACGGACGCTTCTATTGGCTAATAGAGAAACACGCCACAATTTAGTTTGAAAATGAAAGTAAGAGACTGATAGAATACGAGTAGTCTCTCTTTCCGCTCAGGGGAAGTCGATCAAAACGAACACACGAGGGACGTAAGCCATTTAGAGAATGTATCTGTAAACCAGCCAAGAACAACATTATCCTTTAGTGAATAAGCTAAATTTTTTTCACAAGCACTGAAAGAAGCAAACGGAAGAACAAAAAAAATTCAATGCCGTGGATGTTTTTTAATTAAATTTTCTTCCTTCAGTCAAACTGGACAATCTGTAGTGCTTATTTGTAGCCTGGCCAGTCAACTTAGGTTCATTTAATTGAAGAAACATGCAAATCCGAGACAAAGTTTTGATGATAAGGGCCGGGACATATGCTTGAGGCACAAGGTTTCAGAAGACCGAATTTAGATCAGGCGGTAAACAATTCAGCTTTCAAACGACGCCGCTTGTGTTAAGTTCAGCACACAAAGAAAAAATTAAACTTCAGTTTCGTGGTTTTTTTAATAAATAACAAAATTTTAACGGCCCCTTACTGGACAAGGCTGGCTTTAACACACTTCAGTAATAAAAACACAATTTCGCACCAATTGAAGGCGTTGTATTTTTATTCTTCTAAAAACATTACAACATTACAACCGTTTTGTCAGCCGACACAAATGCCATAACATGGGTAAATTACCCCGCCAATATGTGCTTACTAGATACCTGTTTTACTTTCCATTATTTGTATTTCTCATAAACACATGACTGACTGTTTCTAATTTGGCGGGTCTTTTATAGTTAAGTGTTTGACAGGACAGAAACAAATAAACGCCACCCGCTCAAAGGATATTTAACAATTGTTTCACGAGCGTAGGGTGGATAAGCGTTGGATGTGAACTAGTGATAAATAATAAACGAGGCACGTAGTGCCAAGGTTGATTGTGATCAACTCGTATCCAAAAAGTGCGAGTGGAATAACTGTTTTGTTAAATTCTCAACTTAGTAATCGTTGCTGTCTACTTTTGGACGAAACTACTTTACGTTGAAAACTTTCGAACACCGTGGCACTTGCATGAATGGTATCCAATTTCCTTATACTGTTAAAAAGTGTTATTGCATAACATACACTCTGTTCGAAAAGGTATTCATTAGCGAAACAAGGAGGAGACGTATCCAAACCAGTGTCCTGACACTTCAATCTCCCTGATCATTCTAGCCAACATATGTCGGTCTGCGGCCTTTCCCTACGTCAAGGTGACACGGAAAGCCGTGCACATCTAGAACAAAAGTCATTTTTCAAATCGCACACTTAATCTGCGCGGTATCAACGAACGCTTTTCATTCAACTAATTTATTCTTAAAATTTTGCATTTATCAACTGAGTTGATAAGGTAAATTGGCCACCACAAAATGATTGAAAGATGACGTTTCGAGTGTTAGCCCTTGTCAGAGCCTCAAAAGTCACTACTGCAGTCGCGAGCTTTTTCAGTTCGGCCATACCTGTCTGTCATAGTTAAACGTTTCTGAATTTACAATGAAAGAAGCTAAAGACCTCTCTTCTTCGTACATCGCTAATTGTGTCATCAATGCTTTCTTATGTTATACAGCCATCATGTTGAACAGTATCACAATAAATGCGATAAGAAAAACTTCCTAAAACACAGCTCCTGAGTAGTATCCTAAGCCCGGATACGCCATTTTACCTCGTTTTGATGCGTGGGTTGTGATTGGTGGAGAAAGGGAAAAAGTCGTCCATGTTTGATGGAGGTGGTCTGTGATTGGTGGAGAGGGGTGACTGACGTCATAGCGGAAGTGAAAATCCGGAAGTGACGTCATTGAGAAATGTCCAAATATAGGTGAGCTGTCAACAAAAATCACCATGGCAACCAGGGACGCGGGGAAACCGGAAGTGAAATCACCACGACAACCGGAAGTGAAAGAAAAAAGAATTTTAATGTGAAAAAAAGAGGCAACCTTGATTACAAACGGGAACGTGCTGGGACCCGAGTGGTCAGCGGCGTCCCATGCAACGAGTCCAAAGTTCAAAGTTCAAAGTTCAAAGTTCCATGACTGTTCAGCTTTTAATCTCTCCACCAGTCTTGATGCTCTTGGGCGAGAGCTCCTGGTATCAATGTGAAGAGGGTAGCAAAGTTTTCAATGTCAAATTCATATCTATGATGAGTCATTTGGTGAGAGGGTGTATTGCTGAAGTTGACATTGGTACGAAAGAACCATTGGGGTGTGAAGTACAGCAGAATGCGTGACAGTTCCTCTGTGGCCCTGGTTTGGTGTTCTTGTTGGCAACGGATGGTGACAGTGATTTCCACGAAGCTGGCGATGGGGAGGCTGACAAGTATCATGGCTAAGAGTCGTCGTATGGTGAGGGGAGCAAAAGGTCTTGTGATCTGATTTTTAAAGATTTTGAAAAGAATGAATTTCAAATTGGTAAATGAAATACCCTCTATTGAATGGTTCGTTTTGCCAAAGGTAATTGCGAGGTGCACGTAACCATTTTTGAGTATTGACTTCAACTTCAATTTGAAGAGTGGTGTTGGCTAACAAAAAGTTGATGAATGTTGTAAAATCTTCAAGTATACTGAAACGAGGTGTTGAATTGGAAGTGACAACTACCACGTCGAATTTGAGATGGAGAGCATCAATTTGAGTATCATTATCCCACCAGTCTTCACTATTATCCAAGACATCAAGGATTTGGTGGACGGTGTTTAAGAATTGGTCGAAGGTGATATGAAAAGGAAACTGAAAAAAAGAAAAAAATTAATGACCATGACGACGACGACGAAAGAAAATGTGGGGGGTGGTGTGTCGATAAAATTCAGTGGTTGTGACAGGTTGATGACAATGAAGACACCATTGTGTGATTTTTGACCCGATTCGAATGTAACAAAGTTTAGTAATTATGTGGAAGAAAGGGTGAACTTCTGGAGAAGAAAACCAATGTTCAATGACGATTTGAAAACGATAGGAATTTCCCAATAAAAAGTAAAAGAGATTTGACGTGGCATGTAGCAAACGTCCTCGAGGGTTGGAGGAACGAACTGTCAGAGAAATCGTGATGTCGCTGTAATGGAGTTCGGGAGGGTTTTCCAGAGCTGTTAGTAAAAGGTTGATGTAAAATTGTCCTAGTACTTTTGATGTAAGAACTGATGACAACATGGTAATTGAATGACACCAGAATCGGCCGTGTCTCCTTGGAGTAGGCAAAAGCATTGAAAGTAGGTGTGTTGAATTTCAGGTGGCAAACCTTGCAATCTTCGACTTTGACGTTGTGCCATTTTTTTACCACTATTTGCCGAGATGCTTCAATGGCAACTTGTCGTGATACTTTTTTCCGGTTTTATCCAAGTACTTTGTTAACGCTAGCTCTGAGAACTGAGGGTGATGACTCCGTGTTCCCCAATCGATCAAGTGTCTTTGTAGCTTGTAGTACAAAGGAGACACCACACCAAATTCTAAATGGAAACGCTTGTGTTCAAGAGGATGCTTACCGTCGACGTTGTTGGCCAATGAAGTTAAACTGTTGTTGAGTTCTTTTTGAATGTTTTGAATGACTTTTTGTAACTTCTCTTCACTGACTCTGGGTTCTTGATCTGCCATTGACAACAATTTCAATGCGAGAGTATGAATTTAACATGGCTTGCTGGAATGAAGTGGGAAGGGTTGATGGTGTTCTTTTTATAGAAAAGAAGAAGTCATGTGACAAAGCCTCGAGGACCAATCCCCCACTGTGAGTGTTTTTTCTCCCATGATGCTTTTGGAGGGGTGGGGTACCCCCTCCCCCTCTCTATTTTCCCATCATGCTTGGCGAATCTCTTGAAGCAGAGCGTCCTATCCTATCGTATTTAGAAGATGCGGGTCTTAATGGAGAGTCCGGTCTTGTGCGTTTCTCCTTTGCCGACAAGGACAATGTTTTGTTCATGCTGGATTTTTTCCCAGGATTTTGTTACAAAAAGAGAACTGGACGCGTTCGCGTCGTACGTGGATGAGAATCGAGCGGGTGCAAGCGTGGAATTTGTTTCACCTTGTTAAATTTGTATGGAGCGACCTATTTAACACGGACCATGCTTTGCCGTGTGGGTTGACGCATGATGAACTGATTGAACTGTTGGACATTTGCGAATATGCCGATACGCCGAAGCGTCATATTTCGTCGCAACGCCGTGAACGGTTCAGGGACATGTGTGTCCAGCTGGACTTTAACCAACGGTCAGTAAAAGCCCACGAGATGTACCTCAGGAAAGAGATGGAAAGGAAGGAAGCAGAAAGAAGGGAGATGGAGAGAAGGGAAGAGGAAGAATGGAGGAGGCTGGACGAGTTGAAAAGGGAGGCCATGGAAGCACATTAACGTTGTATGGCTATGGTATTGTGAGTCAAGAAAAACAAGAAGACAAATTTGTAAGTGATGATTTATTTTACAACAAACTCAGTGTCCGTGTCTTTATCTTGCCACGCCGCATTGGCGCTTTGCAATCGTTCTTTTTCTTGTTGTTTTTTTGTGTCGCTGTAAGCAGCTTGTCTTAAAGTTTGTCTCAAACGTAACGTGGATTTCATTTCTCGGCGAAGTGTTTAAAAACGGGAACGTCTCTTTGATACATCCTCTTCGGACGTCAACGGTTTATTTTGAATCCAATGAACTTCCCCATGCATAATGGGATAATAAACTTGAATCTCTTCACAAAAATGAACACGTTTCATGATATTTACAAATGAAAGTTTTCCAGTTCCACTCTTAATTGTTCACCGTTTTCTGGTAGACAGAAAGTGCGATTGAATAAGGCTTGGATTTCCTCTCGGGTTTTGTTGTCCAGATCTCGGGAACCAACCACAGCACTGCTTTGATGAAGGCTGGGTAGAATAGGACCCCAGGGTAAAAACTTACTGCCAGCTACCAGACAGGCAGAATCGTCGTTGACGTAGTAGTGGTTTTCAGAGCGGTACCAAGTTTGACTGGGAATATCAAACAGGTAGACTTCTTTGCCTTGATCCAAAGCCAATTGCACGGTCCACCCTGTTCCCCCTTTCACTCGTTTGGCATCCTTTTCCAAAGTGCCAAAAGCAAAGATGGTATGAGCCTTTTTAGCAATGTGGTAATTGCGCTGTAGTAATTGAAGCGTGTAAAAATGGGTGGGCACACGTTTACACAGTTTTGAGCAGCCTGATAAATATGGCGGTTGGCCAGAACTAAGACTTCCACCGTGGAAGGACTGACGTATTGGACTCGTGGATGATTGGGTGGGACAAGGACTTCCACTTGCATGCCAAAATGTTTGGCCATTTCTTCTGCCAATTCGTCGGTGCCTTTGACTCCACCGGTGTAAATCACATGCCCATGGCCAATATTGAGTTGCATCTCGTCTTCTAGGTCTTGGGCTCCAATCATGTCGATGTCTGGGCACATTCGTAGGGAAAAATGTAACCGGTATCGGGTCCTACGATGTCAAGGGTGTCTGCTTGACTTAACCCTAAAGCCAAACCGAGATCAATGAGATGGTGAGATCGACACTGTTGGAAAGTGAATCCGGCAGCGAGACCTCGTTTGACACGTTCGACCAGATAATCGTCGTCCGAGGCAAAGTCTTGACGCTTGATATCTTTGTAGTAGTCCATCAAGTTGGAATGAAAAAGTAAAGAAATGGACCTTCTTAAATAGAGAAAAGGGAAAGGGAAGGGAACCAATGGGAAAAGAATTGACCTTATTTGGTTATGAAAGGGTGGAAAATCTGACCAACCAGAACAAAGAAAGAACCTGACCTATCAGAGGGACTTTGACCTTATATGGTTATCAGATGATCCCAAAATGAACCAATGAGAAAAAGGGTTTTAGGGTATAAAAAGCCATGCGCTGTTGGTGAAAAAGTCACATTCAAACCAGGATGTCCACCTCATGGGAATATGGCAATGTCTCTCCAGCTCGTTATCCAAATCCTGGTCGGAAGAGAAAATCTAGTTCTACCAAAAGCTCTCACCCTACCGGGAAGAAGAAGAAGGAGGAGAAGGAGAAGGAAGTAATTCAAAATATGACACACGTGGGATTAGAGGCGTTTAAGAAAAATGAAGCGACCTATTTGGGTGACATGCCCGATGACCATGATCCTGTTGTACTAGAGGTGAAGCAAGAGAGAGTGTCTTTCCCACAACTCAATGAGAAAGAAACCCAGACAGCGGTGGAAGAGCTAATGAATGAGTTGAGTGTCATGGACCAAACTACCCAAACATCTCCTCCTCCTCCCCCTCAATTCACATGGACGAGGGTGTATGACAGTGCTGAAGAATTTGCTGAAGCCAAACGCCAAACGCCACCTCCCTCAGTCGAGGATGACAATGAAGGGTTGAAAAGAATGGTGAGAATGGCTACCATCTTTCAAAGTCCAGCCTTTCAAAAAAACCCTCGACCCCGTCCCCCACCAAGTTCAGTGGACTACATGGTTTGCCCTTGCCATGAGGTTCGTTTGGAGGAGCATCAGTCTCAAAAAGGGTGGAATTATGTCAAATGTCCCAGACAACCTTGTTTGCTGTTTTGTGCTAAAGAGAAAGCCCACGACTATATGAAGGAGGTGTATCGTCAACCTCATCCAGAGGTGTGCGACATGTGGAGCTGTTTGATGTGCTTTTGCCGTGAACCTGCTACGCTTCAACAGAGCCACTCCCAAGACAACCCCGATCGGTTATTTGTGACCTGTTCCAAGAAAAAGTGCAACTTCTTTCGGTCGGCCGACCAACCTTTGGGCCAAAAGTACTGGAAATGGTTTCATGACAACCCACCCAAAAAGGCAGCACATCAGGCAGAACATCCTTTGCCTACCCTTGATGCAGATGGCTATCCCAAGCGTGGGTATGACATCCCAGGTCCCCCACCCAGAGTGAGACGCCAAGAGGAGGTGGAGCGAGAACGTCCCCTGACGGACTATGAGAACCAATTGCTGCGAGAAATCCAGGAACTGAAAAACCGTCAAGAGGTTCTAGTAGCTCCAGAACCACCCCCACCCAAGTACAGTGACAGTGTACAGAACTGGCAGAAAAGCCTAGAGACTGTAGCTTATGATCGTACTGGTTTATTTTAAGTTTTTTGTAAGCAAAGAAACTCTGTCTTTTTTTTAGAAAATGAAAAAGCAGGTCCATGAAAAGAGCCTTATCGGTCGGGGCGCCGACATTTTCACATACGAGAGCTCTTTTTAAATATTTGACTTGTAAGAAATTTTCTACAAAAGGCTGATGTTGTAAGAAATAAAAGTTTAGTTTGAAAAAAAAAACCATGGAGTCTGTTTTGATGCGTTATGGGTGAGATTGTTTATGGTATGCCCTTGAATGGAAATGTCATAAAGCCCTTTGCCAATTTTATATGACCACCAAAAAGGAGAAAAAGTTCCCATTCCTACTGACATTCGTCCCGAGGACACACATCCCTTGAAGGTGTTTGAAGAAACCCACGTGGACATCCATGTGTATCGATGGGTGGTGTTTGTCCTGGGTTGAAATCACACCCGAGTGCCTGGCGATGGTATCGAATCATTCAAAAGGCCCATTCTGATAGCGTACCCACCATACAAACCTTGTGGGATCGTTGTCAGAAGGTATGGCACCAAGAAAGACAAAAAGAAGAAAGCTAGATGTATCACGACAGTGGCTTTCTCGTTACCACGATCCTAGAGCCCCAGGCAGCTTAGGGGGTGTTGGTAGTTGTGCCCGTGCTCATAAGATACCTCTGAAAAAAGCTGAATGCGTGTTGCAACATCAGGATTTGGCGTAGACGTTGCATAAACCGCGACGTCGTCGTTTTACCACCCTTCCCGTGATTGTAGGGGGATTGGACGATCAATGGGTGGCAGATTTAGTGGAACTTCAACCCTTGGCCAAGTCCAATCGAGGTATCCGTTACTCGCTGACGGTGTTGGACGTGTTGTTCAAGTACGCGTGGGTGCAACCCTTGAAAGCCAAAACCGGGGTGGCCTTGGTGAAAGCCTTTGACAAGATTTTAAAACAAGGGCGTCAACCCAACTGTTTGCAAACGGATCGAGGGACCGAATTTTACAATCGCACGTTTCAACGTTGGGTCAAGGATCATGGGATGGATCATTTTTCCACCGAGGGGGATGCCAAAGCCGCGGTGGTGGAACGGTTTAACCGCACGTTGAAATAACGATTGTACCGCTATTTTACCGCAGCCAACACGTTACGGTTTGACGACGCGTTACCCCAATTGGCGCAAGGCTACAATGCCACACGTCATCAGAGTATTGGTATGACACCCAAGGACGTGACGTGGGAGAACGAAGAAGCCGTGTGGAAACGTCTGTACGAAAAACGTCTGAAAGCCAAACCTCCGCAAGCCAAGTTTAAGGTGGGGGATCGAGTACGTCTCAACAGGATTCATCGTACCTTTGAAAACGGGTATTTGCCCGGTTGGACCGAAGAAGTGTTTGTGGTGCATCGCGTGGTACCCGGGGCGGTACCCACTTATAAAATTCGCGAGTGGGATGACACACCGGTCAAAGGTACGTTTTACAACGCTGATTTACAAAAAGTGCACGTGTCCGACGAGGCGTTGTTTCGTATCGAGAAGGTACTTAAGCGTCAAAAAGGGCAAGTGTTGGTCAAGTGGAAAGGGTGGCCTGACAAGTACAATAGTTGGATTGCTAGCCAAGACGTGACCCCCCTCCAAAAGAAGAAACCATGACATTTGTACCCTCTTCCTCGTTTTACGTGACGTTGATGAGTCACGCCAGTACCCGCGAGTTTCCTCACAACCGTGCCCATCATTTTAAAAACCGTTTGCCGAAACCCATTCGATTTGTGGGACGAGGCTGGCAAGTGGGGATGGTCAGTTTGTCGTTACCCACCATTCCAGTGGTAGGGGAACAATTTGTCAACGAAAAGGATCCCCTGCTTTACGTACGATGGCACGAGAGAGTGTATGAGCAAGATGACCAAGGCAATGATCGTTGGTGGCATCAACGTCGAGAACTACGAATATTGGGTCAAGACATGAAAGAGAGTTTGTCGTCATCCAGTGGATCTCATTTTTTTGAAAAACTGGTGCATCGCTATGATCAAGAACGAGCTAATCGAACCCAACCGAAAAACAAATGGGCTGAAGACAATGGAGTCAAGTTATACCCTTTGTTTGAATGGACCTCCCGAGGCGATTTGTTATTGAACACAACCAATGTGGATTACCAAAGACAAGTGGCCCGCGTGTTGTGGGGTGAAACCTTGGCCTTGAAAATGGGATGGATCGAAGAAGTCTCCACGGGTAGGTTTCGATTGGGACCTAACTTGATCCCAGAATTTCATTCGGATACCATTCCCACCCCGACGGATGTCCCAGATGCCAACAACCAACCCACGTTTTGGAAAGTGGATGGTGGGTATTTGGTCCTGAGCATGGCCTGTAACTGGCGTTTTGTCAATTTGAACGAAAAGTTTCGTCCCTCCACGGAATTTGCCCCGACTCGTCCCTTGCACGGGTATTGCAATGCGGGAACCAGCAGCATGGTGGGGAATCGCGTGACGGATCTCTTGCGAGAAATCAAGTATCACCCCAAACAAACCACACACTTTGAACCCATTCACATTCAATATGTACCAGTGCGAAATGAATTGGTGGAAATCGGGGAAACCCAGATGGCGGAAGTCAATGGGGATCTGGCTCAATTTTGAGAAGGGCATGCCATCCTGACCCTCCACTTTAAAAGGGAGGTCGTGTAAAGAGCTATAAAGGACAGGATGTCATTCTACGTGACGTTACCTAGTCATGCCAACCGAAAAGAATTTCCTAACAATCAAGCCAATGGGCTCAAGATTCGTTTACCGCATCCGTTACGTTTACCGGGTAGTCAATGGCAAGTGGGATTGAGTGCCATTTCTTTACCGGATGCTCGCGTCAATTTGTACGAGTTGGTAACGAAAGGACAACACGTCTTGGGAATCAAATGGTACCAGGATGTGCCCAGCCGAGGTGGAGGTACACATGTCAAATATGGAGCTGCCGTGACCAAACTTGACGATATTAAAGACTGGAATTGGGTGGTGGACGGTGTGAGTTTTCTGAAAGCGGCTATTACTCACGTAGAACAGAAACGAAAGGAATCGGCCGTCCAAGGGGGTGACTTTTGGAACGATCAGGGCAAACACACTTACGTGAAGTTTCGTTGGGAAGGGGACGATCTGGTGGTTGACAATACCCATGTGTGTCATTGCGGAGCCCTTCACACCCCTGCCTTGGCCGTTCATACCAAGTTAGCTCTCAAGATGGGATGACTACATAAAATCAGCAGTGGATGGATCTTGGGTCCTAACCTACAGCAAGAATTTATGGGAGATCAAATACCCAACATGAGAACCCAAAGTGATTGGAATGATTTGGACGATCAGGATGGGAACCCTGTGTTTTGGACCACCAGTCGGGTTGAAGACTATATGGAATTGAGTATGAGTTGTAGTTGGCGTTTCACCAACTTGTATGTAACGTTTCGTTCGGTGGTGGGAGAACCCACTCGATCTCTCCACGTGTACTCGGACGTGGCAGGTAGTATCATGGTAGGCAATCGCGTGACGGATTTGTTGCGAGAAATCAAGTACAAGAGGGAAGGACGAGGCACCATTTACTTTGAACCCTTACACATCCAATACAAGTCTCTTCGCAACGAGGTGGTGGAAATCATTCAAACGCAAGTGGCCGAAACCAATGGAGACCTAGTCAAGTTTGGAGAAGGCAACACCATTCTCACATTGCACTTCAAAAAGACATAAAAAAGAAGAAGAACGAGTGAACAAAATCAATCATGGTTCGGAAACGACGACGACGACGAGCAAAACGTTCAACCCGACGACGGCAGCGTCAACAATTAGGGGAAGGGATAAACACGGTGATCGCCGGAATTCCTAAAGTCGGTTGGAAATCACCAAAGGGTTGGAAAAGTTAGCCACAAAGAATGCCACAAAAGCTCATTTAAAACGCATGGCAGACATCAAAAAGGGAAAACGAAAACGCTATACCGGAGAATCCTTCAATTGCAACATCATGTGAGTATAAAAAGGGAAGAGTCACGTGAAAAGAAAAAACCAATCATTGGTGACGAGTGAAGAGGAAGAAAAAAGAAACATGTGAGGCGGTAGTTTGACGCATTTTCGCACTGACGAGTACTACGATCAAGATGGTAAAGGTGTATTGATAGATATAGTTCGTGGAGGTTTCCAAGGCCTTAAAGGGACCCGAAATCCCTTAAAGCTACCTAGTAACACCTTGAGGAGATTGAAAGCAGGCTTGACACGTGGCGTGAAACGAAAAGCCGAACAAGACATCAAAAAGGAAATCACCAAACGAGCTAAGAAAGCGTTGGGCAATAAAAACGTGAAAAAAGCTGTGCGCGTGGCTAGTGCTTTGTTTCCCAAGCAAATGAAAAGAACCCGTGACAATTTTGGTGACTAAAAAATGGATCCAGTTCATTCGCGTCCTCGACGTATTCGCAGTAATCGTGGTTTACCTCAACGTGGGGGAATGTTTCCTTTTTGGAAATTAATGAGAAGACGACCGCAATGACGACGACGACAACGTGGAGGGTGGTTGAATCAAAGTGTGGTAAGAATTCCCGGCATGGATTTGGCGCAACGCTTAGCGCAACGATGACGACGACCACTAGACCAAGAAGAAGAAGAAGACGTTAAAGGGGGCAAAAAAAATGGCAGAAGCCGCACCTGCTCACGCGCGTTCTGAAGGGACCATCAACCCGGCCTTGCCAATCTTCAAGGTGCCTCCGACCGACATCAGCATCAATGCTTATCGCATGGTCACCATTCAACCCACGACCACGGGCATTAATCCCATGGAATTCATTATTCCGGCTTTGGACGATTATGTGGATTTGGGACGCAGTTATTTTACCATGGAATTGAGTTTGAAAAAGAGTAACAATGCTAACTTGGTAGCTGCTGAACATTTGTGGCCCGTGAGCAATTTGGCGCATTCCATCATCAAACAAATTGACCTGCAGTTGAATGGGACGTTGATCAGTCCTCAAACAGACATATATCATTACAAGGCCTATCTAGAAAACTTGCTGAATTATGACCGAGAGGATGGCAAGACGGTCTTGAAACCTGCAGGCTGGTTCAATCAAGTAGATTTCCCACCCCAATGGACTGCTAATAGCACAGACAGTACCACACCTCATAATGACTACCGGGATCTCAGTGCCAATCACAAAGGTGCCTTGGCTGCGTCCGTAGCAGACACCGCTAAGTATGCTGGAAGAGTCACACACAGTTTGGTGTTTACCCCTCACTTGGAAGTGTTTGACACAGGCAAAGTGTTGGTACCAGGGGTAGAAATCAAGATGAAATTTTATTTCAATAGCCCTAACCTGTTTCTGAATGGAGTTGCTCTGGCTGGAAGATTGATTGAAGGAGATGTGAAGCTGCGTTTTCATTTGTGTCGACTCCGTTTAAATGAAACCGTGTACAGGAATTTGTCTGTCCAAAGACACAATGGGAAACAATTGGCTACCTACCCCACCTTGCGCAGTGAAATCCGCACTTTCAGCATGCAAGGCAACCTGACCCGCTTTGACATGCCCAACCTGTTTCAAAACAGAGTGCCCGATCGTTTGATTGTGGGTCTGGTGGACAGTCAAGCCTTTAATGGAGATGTGACCCGAGATCCCTTCTGCTTCCAGAAATTTGGAATGAGTTCCGTTCGACAGATTGTGAGAGGAGAAGAATACCCTTATGAAACCCTCCAGTTGGTTCACAACACAGCCGCCCGAGATAATCTGGCCAGTGGCGCTTGGTGTAAAAAGAAAGGCAATATGGTGGAACGGGAAGATTGGGGCCAGGGTAAAAATTGTACCTTGGTCATGTTTGACAATGTGGCCAATGGATGTGCTGACAGTCAAAGACTCAACCCCAAGCAAACAGGAGACTTACAACTCAGTTTGGAATTTGGAGCAGCTCCCGGTACTAATATAACCGTGCTCGTGTATGGAGAATTTGAGAACTTGCTGGAGATTGACTCGAACGGAGCTGTGTTGTACCACATTTACCAGCATTAAAAAAGAAGAAGAAAAATGGAACAAGTCGCTTTGAATAATGTGCAGTTGGATTATTTAGCGCGAGACGATGCTCAATTGAAACCTTTTTTTATGGAACCGTGGCCTGTGATCGTTTGCCCAAGACACCCCCCAAGAAAACAGCCCAAGGCTACGTTGTGAACACGGACCCACACGATCAACCCGGTCAACATTGGTTGGCCTTGTGGACCTATCAGAACGTGTGTGAAGTGTTGGACAGTGATGCATTGCCATTGGAAAGATACAAGCAAGCCACCCCGTTCAGAGAGTGGACCGTGAAACATTGGAAGTATGTGGTGACCAATGGCAAGTCCCTTCAAGCCGTCAATAGCAAGTCTTGTGGAGATTACGCGTTGTTGTACTTGAAAGCCAAAGCTCGGGGACGCACCTTGCAAGACTTTTTAAATGACTTTTCAGATTACGATTATGTAAGCAATGACCACAAAGCAGGTCAAAGAGTCAAACAGTTGATTGTGAGTAATGAGCCAGTGTGGCACAAAGTATGTCAAAGCCCGTATCATCAACGTCGTTGTTGTTAAAATAAAAAGGTTGAAACGTACGAAGGTGTGTCATTTTGTTTTTCACGTCATGCAAGTGGGAAAACCTTTTCGCTTTCACACCCCTTCCAGTATTTTGGTCGTGGGTCCATCAGGGTGTGGCAAGACCGTGTTTACGGAAAAAACTCTTGTTAGAGAACAAGGACTTGTTTGAAACCCCTCCGACCCAAGTGCATTATTGTTATGGAGTGTGGCAAGACCGATTTCAACCCATGCAAAACCGTGGGGTCGTGTTTCACGAAGGGATTCCCGATCATCAAGCCTTGGTCCAATGGTTTCCTCCAGGGGGTAAAGGTGTGATGGTCTTGGATGATTTGATGGATGAGGGGAGCAACGATAAATGCGTGTTGGATTTATTCACCAAACATTCCCACCATCAAAACGTGACAGTGATTTACTTGTGTCAAGACATGTTTCCCGTGGGCAAATATGCCAAGAGCATTTCCCGAAATGCTCATTACATTGTGGCTTTCAAGAACCAGAGGGATCAATTGGGAGTCCGCAATGTACTGCTTCAATCGTTTCCTACCACGTGGAAAGACAGTTTGGAGACCTTTCATCAGGCCACGACACGTCCTTATTGGTATTTGGTCTTGGATTTGCACCCCACATCGTCCGATCAACAACGGTTGTTGAGCCATGTGTTAAAAGACGAGGGATGGACGCGAACGTATCAAAAGCTTCGCAGCGATTCGACCTAGAATGTCAACCCCGCTTTGTTTTTGGGAGATACCCAGGAAACGACGAGAACCGAGTCGAAGGTTACAGGGATTGCCTCCCTCCTTGTTTTGGACTTGTTGGGAAAAAATCGTGGGCGATTATTTTCACAGCATGCGTTTGGACGACATGGATTACCAGGCC
This sequence comes from Siderastrea radians, assembly GCA_964017195.1. Classification (NCBI taxonomy): domain Eukaryota; kingdom Metazoa; phylum Cnidaria; class Anthozoa; order Scleractinia; family Rhizangiidae; genus Siderastrea; species Siderastrea radians. The sequence goes on along the minus strand of OZ024894.1, from coordinate 1,343,412 downwards.
ATGCGAGAGGTATATAATTTGATTCGAACCCGACGAGGCCCATCCATTGACCGTTTCATCGATCGTTACAACGAAACGTATTTTCGTGAACTGGTGTGGACCTTAGAAGGTCGAGCATGGCAGATGATGATGCATCCCGACGTCCTCCGCAAGCTTACGCAACCGTTTCACCTGCAGGGGTAGGCACGACCACCACCAATCAAGTATCGCCGGGAACCATGCAAGACATTTTGGATACGGGAGACCCATCGTTGATTGACCAAGCGTTAGAGTCGGTTGGGAGTCGATGACCTCACCGCTTATTTGGAATCTCTCCCATCCCCTCCGCTTATGTGGCTGTGTCCCCCCCCGGAGTGGGTATTCAGGCTTCCTGAACGCCTTCCACAGGAGCGCATACGCCCCACAGGGGCAGCCCCTTTTTGTCTTCGGGAGCACGCATACCACACAGGGGTAGTCCCAGATTGGTTGCGGCCGGGGCTGGTGGTGGTGGTGGCGACAGCAGTGGTAGTGGAAGTGGTCGTAGTACCCCCCGTGGCCGCCCGGGACGGGGACGAGGACGACGACGAGGACGACGACGACGCCCTCAACCCTCTCCCTCCTTGCCTTGGACCCTACCCAGACCGTCTCGACAAGCCACACCCCGAGGATCACCCCCTAGAACGTTGAACCAAGCGGATTTACAACGTCGATTACGCATGTTGTTACAGGTGGGCACGGTGGTCAAAGGATGGAACGATTTTAAAAAATACCGGTTCAAAGTGGACATGAGTCGCTTTGCGTTTACCACGTACGCCAAAGCCTTGATCGAATTGAGAACCTATGTGCGTGGCCTTCCTTTCGAGGGACTGGAAGGGTTTTTGATCAAGATGCAAACGTTGGATGACACCATCATTGATTTCACACCCCTGTTACCCAAACGCTGCGTGCAAGACTACTACCGTCAGTTTTTTTAACAACCCGTGGGTGCGCAATGCTACGTGGATGGATGTCATCGTCAATTGATGTCTAAAGGTTATTGGGTGGAAAAGGATAAAAAGCGGAACCCTCACAGCCCCACGCTCATGTATTCAGAACCATGCCCCCCCCGAAGAAGAAGAAGAAGAAGAAGAAGAAGAAGAACCAAAAGAAAACGTCCTGTTAAAGTCAGTGTAGGAGGAAGTATCTGGTCTTTGCTAAAAGGCGCAGCTAAACTTGGAGTCAAACTGGGCAAGAGTAAGCGCTATAAAAGAATGGGAGCCCTGGGTGTAGGAGGTGCTGTTTCTAATTTCAGACGAAGACCGTGGGCAGTATGAAACGTCTTCGACGTCAATTACCGTTTTTACGGTCGGTGTTAAAAGAAGCCAATCGAATGAAACGTCACGATCTTTTACAACATGCCAATGCAGATCAAGTCAATGCTGTGAGTGAACTGGTATTGAACCTGTTGAAAAACAACATTCCTGTCACACCCCTTATCATGGCTCAGCTTCGACCCTATAAAAAGGTGCTACGCGATCTGGGTCGTCGTCAACATTCGGTGAAAAAACGTCGTCAGTGGTCGGTCTCGCAAAAAGGTCGAGAGTTGTTTCAAGGACTCCACAACGTGTTATGTCAATGTGCTCGATAAACCTCCCAGCCTGGGTGAGTCTTTTGCAAGACGCCAATCGAGAAACAGAGAAGTGGAAAGACGAATGTTATTATTGGAAGCATAAATATCAGTTGCTGTATCGGGAGTATATGCATATCTTGAACAGTTTGAAATGTGAGAGGTGTCGTCGTCTGGAAGACGGAGAACTTTGTGTCGAGTGTAGCAACAAACCACCATGGAAGAGGTGTACATGATTCCTCAAAAGGAGTTGGATCAACTCATTCAATATTACAAAGGGGAGTTAACGGAAAATGCCCTGCTCAACAAAGCGGCCAGATTAGCCGCTAAAAAAGATGTCTTGTTAGCGGATTCCCAACTGCCCCCAGCCCTCATCAATGCCAGAACGAAACCACTGACTCAAAAATTAACCAAGTTGACCAAACGCATCCGTCAATTTCCTGGGGGTGCAGGTGTAGATGCCCCTGGTGGACCTCCGGGAGAGGAAGGAGAGGAGGAAGAAGGGGATTTGGTGACGGGTCCCGTCGAACAATGGTTGAAGCGCGTGATAAAAGGCAGTCCGTCGACCCCCAAACCACACATCACTCCTTCAGGACTCGTCAAGAAAGGCAAAGCGTCCACCAGTAAAGGGACTCCTTCCACCAGTCGAGGAGTCAGTGATATCCGTACTCGTTTAGAAGCGATTCGAGAACGGCGCAAGACCCTGGAAAAAAGTTAGCCGAGAGTTCTTGGGGTAAAGGCAAAGGCAAAGGTCCCGCTCGAGAAGTAGAACGATTAAAACCCTTGCCCGGGTGGGAAGATTGGGCCCGAGGCAAAAAGTTGAGACGTCGATTGGATTACGACAGTGAGTGAAATGAAAACCCGTGCCAAGAAAAAACCGGCCCCCAGGAAAAGGAGGAGGAGCAAGAGAACCCAACGAGGATGGGGTGTGGACATTCAAAAATGGTTGGCTAAAACCAGCATTGAATTTCATTGGCCAGGCTATCAGTACATGGGACCCGGGACTAGACTGGCTAAACGTCTTAAACGTGGAGATCCCGGCATCAATCGATTGGACAAGATTGCCAAACAACACGACATTGATTACAGTCATGCTCAGAATCTCCAAGACAAGTGGAAAGCCGATACCAAGATGATTAAAGCCATTGATCGTTTACCCGGCAAGAGAACCATGACGGAACGTATTGTCAAAAGAATCATGCAAGCCAAGAAACGTTTGAAATTGTAAAAAACTTTTTATTCGTTACAAAATATTAACATTGTTGTTGTTGAAAAATAATAAACGTCTATTTACAAGAAAACGCAACGTCTTTCAATGTTCAATTCTTGACCCCCACCATTGCTTTCTACATTTGGTTTCCTTTCGCCATTTCACATTGTCACTTATCCAACGATTAAGTTCTGTACGTAAAGACTGACTACGCACTAATGGTACACTAAACGAACTATACCATTCTGGTGGAGAGGGTGGTTTTTCATGAACCTTTTCACATTGACTACAATACACAAATTTTGTTTTGATCTCGACCAAAAAATGTGAAACATGTCTTGCACAACAACAAAGTCGTTGCTCCCAAATGTCAACAAAAGACTTGTGAACCTAAGTATCAATGAAATTAATCATTAATTAACCTAAACTTGAAAAACTTCAAAAAAGAAAGCTTTAACTTTAAATTTAAATGGGGGTGGTACCATCTATGACTAAACCAAAACCGATACAGTTGCCCATGTACCTAATGAAAAAAGAGAAACATTTCATGGAAGACTATCAAACCGTGATGACAAAACTGATTCAAAACAACATGGTAACTCGTTAAATTTTATACAAATTTTACAATTAAAACGACGCCACCAATCCGTTTCTGTCATTTCTTTATGCACCTAAAAAAAGTCACCGAAAAACATAAACAGATCCTTCAATGTGACATGCATATCTCAAACGTTTAGCACGCCGTAATTTCATCAAAAACATCACATAACAACTATTACAATGACGGCGGTGCCAAGCACGTGTTTGTTGCATCTGTTTCATGACCTAAAAAAGTCAGGGATGTTCAGTCAACCATTGCCAAAACAAAAAACATTCCACTCTAGGGCAGTGAGTGTGCGCATGCATATGATGACCGCAATCCAGTCTAGGTTGAGACCCCCTCATGAGTAATAATTGATTGGCTTTTGGACAGTCATAAAATTCTAAATCCACATGGGGAATTTTCAACTTGGTCAATAAATCCTTTTCTACATGTCCCCCCTTATAAGCCACCAAATATTCATGATGAGTACAATGTTTTTCGTACAACATCTTAATCAAAGGCTCCATCAATTCCATGTCAACGGCATTTTCCTGAGGACGTGCGTCGAAAGGAAGAGCGTGGTTGTGTCGAAACACATAGTTCACAGTTCGCTTGTCTTTAAACGACAATGTATTGTAAGACATGGGTAATTCAAAATGCAAACTGTCCGTATTGCCATTCATGTCACACCATCCTGCTTTGCGTGCCATAAATGTTCCATTTGAAAGCATAAAACCATCCAAATCCAAAATCAGACAAATAGGACGTAAGCCTGGTTGAACATGTAAAGGAGCAGGACAACAGAAAAAATGCGCTGGTTTGTGACAACAGGGTGTTAACGGCAATCCCCACTCTTCCTCTCCGCAAACGAAACAACGATCAAGCCAAAAAAGAGGATCATTGTCACTGGTCGTATCAAATCATCATTTTTACCTGCTGCAGTCGCTCACGGTGAATTTCTCTTGCAGCCATATCCTCAATGTAATCTTTTAGCTCTGGGGGTAAACGATGCCAGTGTGATGGCTCCTCCATGTTTTCTTTTTCTTTCACTTGGCAACGGTGGTGGAGTAACAGGTCTCTTGAATTCGTGCCTCCACCCGGGAGCGCAAAAGTCCAACCCTTCAATGTACCAATCGCACGTGATTTGTGGATTAATAAACAACTCCCACAATGGTTTGTCCGCTTTCTCCTGTTTCAAACTGTCGGCAAACTCCTCCAAACTCTTATCTTCCACCAAAGCTGTGCACGTGGTAACTTCTTTCAAAATGCTTTCAATCTTTTCTTCTCTCTTCAAATCTTGACTAAGTGAAGGATTCATAGCTGATGCGAGAGATCCCAAAGAGTCACCGTCTTATACCCTCTCTTCTCTTTTCCCTAAAAGGCTGATGGGTACAAAACACATAGGAGGGAGGGGGTACCCCCACCCCCTCCTCCACCCCTCCAAAAGCATCATGGGAGAAAAAAACACGGTGGGGGAGGGGATTGGTACTCGAGGCTTCGTCACATGACTCTTCTTTCTTTTTTAAAAAATGGATGGCGGGTTGCATTTCTCATCAGTTCTTTCTGGCACCATGTCGTGAAACCAAGACCAAGAAGAAGCAGGTCTTAGCGGTATTTCACGAGAAGACGTTTTAGCTTTGTTGGGACTTGACATGTCTGACGATGAGCAAGAAGATGCATTATGCAATGAGGTCATGGATCGTTTTGAACGTCAACGAACTTTTCAAAATCTACTCCTTCAGCAAAGTGGTGGAGGGATCGATCCACAAACTTCAGTAGGAACCTTTGAATTTGATCTTCAACCTTTCATCGATCGACGCAGCAACAGAATGGGAGTTCGTGAGCGTCACTTCACCACCCGATTACGTCAAACAGGTAACTTTGTGGACAGCCCCCACGTGGTGCGAGCTCTTCAAGACGGGCTACGACGCGCCGTGGATCGTGTGTTAACCACCACTCCCAGCCTGCACGATCGAGACCGCCTCTACTTCACCCTTAGTTCCAATCGTCTCACCAACAATTTCCAAGGGTGGGGGTTACGCGCTGGGGAATGGCGAGAAGGAGGAGCCCGTTTGGATGCCCATTTCAATCGTTTGGCTCAAGCCCTCAACAGCAACGAGCAATTTGAAATGGATGATTCATTCCAATTGTCCATCACCCAAGTCCATCATGCTCCTCGGGGAACCGGCAAACCACGTCGTACCAAACCGGGTCATCAAACTCTCAAAAAGTTAACGACTAAGAAACATTCTGTCGTCCGCATTCAAAATGACGATGACTTGTGTTGTGCAAGAGCCCTGTATAGCTAGTCACCGCCAAAGCTATTGTAGACCACCATCCCAAATGCAGATCGTTTAAGGAGGGAAGAAAAATCCAAAAACAACAAGCGCAGCTGCTCCACGACGAAACGCACGTCCCTCTAGGTCCCTGTGGGTATGAAGAATTGACCCAATTCAGTGCCGCCCCCTCGCTCTACGACTACCAGATCCTTTTGGTGGACGCAGACCGTGCCTTCCACGTGAGCAGCTTTGGTCCACCCTCTCCCAAACAACTTATTTTGTTGCACGAGGAAGGTCATTTCGATGTCATTACCAGTCTTCCAGGGTTTTTTGGGTCCAGCTATGTGTGTGCTCACTGCTTCAAACCCTACAACAACAAGGGGTCTCATCGCTGCAAAGTGCAACTCAAGTGTCGCACCTGTCTCCAAAAAGAGTGTGTTCCGATTTCCTTCATTCCTACCAACGCAGTCTCAAAGCCACCCGACGTTGCCATGCCTGTGGTCGAAACTTTTTCGGTGACACCTGCTTTGAAGCCCATCGTACCCAAAACTATGTGGGAAAACCCGCGGACACCCCACAATCCAACATTTGTTTCACTCGACGTAAATGTGTTGGATGTCTCAAACTTGAAGTGGGTCTCAAAAACATTCGACGTCATCGTTGTGGATACGTGGACTGCCCTTCCTGCCACCAGTACGTCAATGCCCAAACCCACCGTTGTTACATTCAGAGAGCGCCCACCCCTCAAGAAATCCAAGAGCGTAAAAAAGAACGCAAACGCCAACGCCAACGCCAAGGAGGTCCTCCTGCCAAACGAGGTGCTGCCGCGGGTCTTCAAACCTTACAAGCCAATGAGGAAGAAGTGGGTAAAGAAAAAGAAGAGCTCCGACCCCTGCACGTGTTTTTTTACATTGAGGCTATGCAACCGCAAGAACAACACGTGGCCAACCTCGTGATAGCTGAAACCGAAGACGGCTCTCGACCCTTTCGCTTCAAAGGAGAACATTGTTTGCGAGACTTTCTAGAATGGTTGGATACCCTCACCCTAGAGGACACTCGCCAAGTTAACGTCATCGCCCACAACTTTCAAGGGTATGACGGGTACTTTGTGGTCCACCAATACCACTCCGACAATCAAATCATAGAGCAACTCGGTAATGGGTGTAAACTCATTGAAGTCAAACGACTGCATTCGCTTCATTGATTCCCTCAGCTTTTTCCAAATGCCTCTCTCAGCGTTTCCCAAGACCTTTGGACTCACGGAACTCAAAAAGGGGTATTTTCCCCACAAGTTCAACATCCCCGAAAACCAACAGTATGTGGGACCCATCCCTGCCATCGATTACTACATGCCTGACGTCATGTCGCCCAAAGGACGTCAAGAGTTTCAAAAATGGCACCAGGAACAACGGGACAATCACGTGGTCTTTGATTTTCAAAAAGAATTGGTGGCCTACGGCGAATCGGATGTTCGCCTCTTGAAAGAAGGATGTCTAACCTTCAAACAATTATTCCAAGCCAAAACAGGATTCAATCCGTTTGAACATGTCACCATTGCCTCAGCCTGCAATGGAGATTTGCGGGTGAACCGCATGATCCCTAACAGTATTGCTATCGATCCCGTGGGTGGATGGCGAAATCGCATCAACCAATCGCAAGTAACCCTCGAATGGTTGACCTGGTGCGACCACCAACTCCGCCAGCAAGCCCTGGATCAACTCAGCCATGAAGACCTGGAAGCTCACGACATGATGGCACGCGCGTACTCAGATCATCCTCATCCTTCCCACCGCCATTACCTTCAACATGTAGGTAATAGTGGTGAGTACCGCATACCAGGCACCACCTTCACGGTGGATGAGTTCCATCGCGAGTCCAACACCGTGTACGAATTTCATGGGTGTTTTTGGCATGGTTGTCCCAAATGTTATCCCGTGCGTGATGAAACCCATCTACGCCTCTGCGATCGCACCATGCAAGATGTTTACAACAAAACCCAACAAAAAATGGTCGATCTTCACACCAAAGGGTACAACATCCAGGAAATATGGGAATGTGAGTGGACCCACCTCAAGCAAACCCGTCCCGACATCCAAACGTACGTGGATTTCCTTCAATTCGTACAACCCCTCAACCCCCGTGACGCTTTCTGTGGCGGACGCAACAATGCCGTCAAGCTCTACCATCACGTGACACCCCCACCAAACGATTCACTACATTGATTACACCTCCTTATACCCCTGGGTCAACAAAACGCAAGTCTACCCCAAAGCTCATCCCCAGTTCATCTTACAGCCAGGTCACACCGACATTGATGACTACTTTGGTTTCGTGCAATGTCAAGTCCTACCCCCACACAAATTGCACCATCTCGTGCTACCTTACCGTCAAGCTGGTAAACTCATCTTTCCTCTCTGTGCCACCTGCGTACAAGAAGAAATGGCCAAACCTCCCTCGGAGAGATCCTACCAGTGCGCACACTCCGAACACGAGCGCGCCCTGACCTGCACGTGGTGCACCCTCAAATTGCAAAAAGTCGTTGAGCTGGGCTACAAAATCCAATACATCTACGAGGTCTGGCATTCTCCAGAAACCTGTCAAGTTCTCTTCCAAGACTACGTCAACACTTGGTTGAAAATCAAGCAAGAAGCCAGCGGTTGGCCCGAATGGGTAGGCGACGACGAAACCAAACGTCAACAGTACATCCGCGAGTACCATGAGCACGAGGGCATCCGACTGGAGTACGACAAAATCGAGTACAATGCTGGTCTGGGGGCTCTGGCCAAAATGATGCTCAATTCCATGTGGGGCAAGTTCGGGCAACGTCTCAACAAGACCCAAGTCAAAGAATTCAATGACCCGCAAGCCCTTCACCATTTCCTGGATACCAACACCTTAGATGTCCGTCACGTGTCCATTGTCAACGATCACCTGGTGGAAGTGCACTTTCAACATTTTCGTAGCCTGTTTCACTATCTGTTGGGCACGTCTCCACCTCTATGAAGCCCTGGAACTCTTGGGCGAACGCGTGTTGTATTTTGATACGGACTCCATCATTTACCTCGAGGAACCCAACCAACCCAACCCCGTCTTGGGAGATTATCTGGGAGAGTTCACCAATGAATTGGAGGCTGACGATTTCATCGTGGAATTCGTATCGGGAGGCCCCAAGAATTATGGGTACAAAACCAACAAAGGCAAAGTCGAGTGCAAGGTACGTGGATTCCGTCTCAACAGCGAGGGCAAAACCCAATTAAACTACGACATCATGCGTCAGAATGTGCTCGACGAAATCCAAAAGCCCCAAAAGACACCGCGCCAAACCCAAGTCATCAAAACGTACCAGATCGTGCTTGGCGCCAAAACCTGCGATCTCTTCACCTTTCCAGACTACAAGTGTTATCAACTGGTGTACGACAAGAGAGTCATCGATCCCAGTACCTTTCAAACCTACCCTTACGGATACCAACCCACAACTGGTGGAGAGATTAAAAACTGAACAGTCATGGAACTTTGAACTTTGGACTCGTTGCATGGGACGCCGCTGACCACTCGGGTCCGCGATCCCACCTTGTAATCTAAGGCATGCACGTCACAATTAAAAAATTATTTTTTGTTCATTTCATTGGTTGCCATGGTGATTTTTTGATTGACAGCTCACCCATATTTGGCCATTTCTGTATGACGTCACTTCCGGTTTTTCACTTCCGCTATGACGTCACTCACCCCTCTCCACCAATCACAGACCACCTCCATCCAACATGGACGACTTTTTCCCTTTCTCCACCAATCACAACCCACGCATCAAAACGAGGTAAAATGGCGTATCCGGGCTTAGGATACTCCTCTCCTGAGTCTGGCTGTTTCTGACCTCGATGATGGTTTAATAGTTCAACCCTTATACATTACATGTCTTGTTATGGAGTTACAAGAAAACAGTGACAACAATCAAACTTTTAATGCCACGTCCATCGCTTACCGCAGGATTTATATTTACTTATGCTTCGTTCTTTGGTATGGTGTCTTTAAGTGCAGACAGATTCTTGGCCATTCGTCTTCACTCAGATACCAGGAACTTGTGACTCACAAGCGTGTTATTGCTGTGGTAATTTTAATTTGGGTGTTGAGTGCAATCATTAGTTCCATGTTTGATTATTGGAACAAGTTATTCCAATTTGGGCAAGTTATTCCATAACATAGCCCCGCTGTAAGAGAAGCTTCGTTTCAAATAATTGGTGTTTGGTTTGGGTAGCGTCAGCTTTCCCTCAGAGTCTCTCAAGTTATAAACAGAGTGACGCTGAGAGAAAAGACTTTGAAGATAATCTGGGGCAAGTCCATTCATAGTTTTAAACATCATCAAGGCTTTCTGTTTCTTTCGTCGAAGAAATAGCCTCTCCCAGTCGAGGGTGGACAGAAGGTGGTTTGAGCTTGTATCAAAGGGTGATTTAGTAATAACTCTGGCTGCACGATTCTGTAATTTTTTGGAGTTTATCACTCAAGTATCCACTCAAACAGTCCCAGACAGGGCTGCAGTAATCAAAATGTGGTATAATTAAAGCGTTATAAATTTGCATTGCAGTTTCTTTCGATATAAAGGGTCGCACTCGTTTAAGGGCACCTATAGCCGAGGAGACTTTCTTGCAAATCTCTTCAACGTGTTTACACCAAGAGAGATGAGCATCAATGATAAGACCCAAAGATTTAGTATGATCAACTCTCTCGATAATTTTGTCATCAATTCTGGTCTCTACGTCGTCACATTGAACAGATAGTCTTTGCCTTGATCCAATAATCATTAACTCTGTTTTGGCAACATTTAAACTGAGCTTGTTAGCTTTCAGCCAACAACTAAGGTTATTTAATTCAGGGGCTAAAGCCAGCTTAAGTTCTGTTAACGTCTTAGCAGATAACGTAAGATTGGTATCGTCGGCAAACATTCTTGGTACAGCGTTCTGCAGGGAGTTTGGGAGATCGTTAATGTAAATTAAAAATAGCAAAGGACCCAATATGCTACCCTGACGCACGCCGCAACTGAGGGTACGAGCAGTTGATAGTTTGCCGTTGACACTACATCTTTGGGTTCGGCCACTTAAGTACGATGAGAACCACTTTACTGAGCTGCCTGATCGACTCCCAAGCATGACATCTTAAGCAAGATAATCTCATGATCAGTGGTGTCGAATGCCTTAGTAAGGTCAATAAAGACAACGCCATTTAGAAGGCCATTGTCGATGTTTACTGACCAAGCATCTGTTGCCTCAAGCAAAGCCGTGAGCGTACTATGTAGGGAACAGAACCCGGATTGGCAACCTAATAACAATCTATTGTCATCTAGATAATGGTAAAGTTCATTGTAAACAATTTTTCCAAGACTTTTGAAACTACTGGGATTACAGATATTGGCCTATAATTGTTAGGATCCGATTTTAAACCCTTTTTGAAAAGTGGAGTTACTTTGGCCGCTTTCCAGTCGTCTGGATATATCCCTGTAAGAATAGACTTTAAGAAAATGGAGGTAAGAGAAGGTGCGACGATACTAGCAGCCATTTTTAACAAATTACTCGGAATCCTATCAAGACCAGTGGCTTTCTTTTCATCAATTTTCGACAAAAAGCTAAAAACAGTATTTACACTCGGAATTTGCAGAGAAAACAAACTATCAGTGGGCTCCAGGTAAGACTCGGCATTTACATCGACAACAGGGATATCTTGGGCTAATACTTGCGCAACGTTTGAGAAATGTTCGTTAATAGCTTCCTCTATGTCCATCGGGCTACTTCCTATTCTAATGAAGCTTTGATCTCCAAAATATTAGCCGACTTACCACTGTTACGTGACGTTTCAAGATATACGTAGCCATACGACGCCATGCACATCATATCCAAGCCCTTCAAGTCCACCGAGTAGCACAGGATGGAGAAATGGTAAATGTTAGGAGGCTGAAAAAATCTGCTTTTACAGCAGTTTACGTTTATCTGGTGTTTTTGTTTTGTTATATGCCACAAATCTGTTGGAGGATTGCCCATGGAACCCCAGAATCAGATACCATACCAAATACCGACGCTGGACTTTACTTTTTGACCCTGGTGTGTCTCAATTCATCTGTCATCCTTTGATTTACTGCTGGAAAATGAGAGAAATTCCACAAGATCATAAACATTTTTCGAAATACATTTTCATGCTAGAACTGAAGATGGCTTTAGTTAACTTTGAAGGTTCTGAAAAGTGGAACGCCCCAGACAAAAAAAGCCACGTAGAATATGTAATGGCACTGCAAACCAGTCATCTGGGTGGCCGCATAAGTTCGGAAGACGAAATTCGATTTTGAAAAATTAAAGTTTTTCTACAAAGATAAAGCCTGAAAAGCGGCGTTTTCTCAAAACCTAGCCCATTATGGCTCTCTTTGACAGTTATATTCAACGATGAAAGCCAAAGACCTCTACCCAACGTACTTCGCGCACTAGTTGTGCCTTCATTACAACTACGCGATCACGTCGTGCATAATCACTTTAAAACCGGCGAGTTATACCGGAGTAGACTTGTGAGAAAAAATAATGGGAGCGGTTTATCGCCATAGCTTTCAATCGTGATGTTGTTGAACACCTTCTTTTGTCATAAAAAGTCAAAGAAGCACATAGAAGAGCCAAAAGCTGAGTCAATGTTTTTACAACTAAAACTTGTTTCTTCAGGGGCTACCTAAGTCTCCTACGCAGCCGCTTTTTTGGGGGGTTCGCACGCCAAAAAAAAGGCTGCGTAGGAGTCTATACCTTCTTAGACAAGTTCTAATGCTTGATTGAAGCCTGACCAGCTATAGTCATGAGAGACATTCAGATCAGTCAAAGTCTTAATGACAAGGGCTGAACATATGCTTGAAGGCACAAGGCTTTAAAAGGAGTCGACCAGCACCTCATTGAACATCTCACATGATTGGCCATAAGAACAATAAGATAAGGGCACAAACAATGCCCCTATCCCTGAAGACAATGAGCAATATTGTTTTAGAATGCCTCTGAAATTAGAGGTTCACAAGAGGTACTGGACTACTCTTTAAAAGACCGAAAGAGCATTAATACAGCGTACAAGCGACAGTTGTGTTAAGTTCAAGCACCTAGCTACCAATTTGTCTTCCACTTAGTTTTAATATATTTTGTTGTTGCTCCGGATGTAAGCAGCGCTGCTCCGTGTTGATTGAAGGAATTTCATACCCAAAACATCCGCTGGTTTAACCATCTAGTTCTCAGCTCCACATAATACGAATTGTGAGTTTGGCATTTTTGAATAGGTGTTTTAATAAAAAAAAACTTTTTATTTAAAACTTGACTGGGCGAGGCTGGCTTTAATGCACTTTTAATAAGTTATAAATAATATACAGTTTCGAGCCCAGTGAAGGCTATATTACGAAATATTGTGTCACAAGTGAAAAGGAAACTTATTACGCCCGTTTTGTCAGCTGAAAAATATCCCATAGTATAGGGAAATTGCCACGGTAATATGTGCTTATTAGACACCTGTTTTACTTTCCATTTGTATTTCTCACAAACGCATCAATTTGACCAGACTGTCCGTCTCTAACTTAGCGGGACTTAATTATATAATTAAGTGTTTGACAGAAACGAATAAACACACCCGGACAAAGGATATTTAACATATTGTTTCACAAGCGTGGGTTGGACAAAAGTTGGATATGAAGCGATAAAAAAACAACTCGTAGCACCGAGTTGGTTATAATTAACTCGTATCCAAAAAGCGCGAGTAGAATAACTGTTTGATAAAATTCTCAACTTAGTAATCGTTGCTGCTTTATTTTTGGACGAAACTGGCTTCACAGTGAAAACTTCCGAACGCCTCAGCACTTGACATGGTTAATCTAATTTCCTTATAAGGGAAAACCAGGGTTATTTAATTGCTAACAATCTGTGTCAACCAATCAGAAAGGGAGAAATTCAACTGGACAGAAAATGCTTAGCGTGCGTCTATCGAGTTATGGATGCACGCGGAAAGTTTGAAGAGCACGAGAGAAACGTAAGGTTGCTAGAGGCGATTGCCTAGGAGTACACTAGCTTTTCGAGTGTCCTCTCATCTTCCTGCGTACATCCATGACGCAGTGGACGTATAGCTAAAAGCGTGAACCAATCCTCCTGTAGCACATCGATTAGAAATGATGAAACGCAACTTCTCTTTGTGTACAATACATAAAACAGACGTTTTATTAGCTAATAAAGAAACACGCCACAATTTAGTCTAAAAATGAACTTGAACATAATGAAGTAAGGGACTATATAGACAACGAGTAGTCTGCCGTTTCGCTCAGGGGAAGTCAACCGAAAATAACACGCGAGGGAGCCCCATAATCACTCGCCGCGTGACAATGTGACACGCGCGATGAGCTGCTAGTGTAGTGAGCGGCGACAACTTTCCACACGACAGCCGATTTTCGTGCTTGCTCGCGTGTTCTTTTATCGACTATTACTCAGCAGAAAGAAAGAATACGCGTAAGGACTAATCCCTCACAGCATCAAATGGCAGATTTACGAATCTTTAAATCGTGCGTAAAAATTCGTAAATATAAGGCTTTTGTTTACGCGTCGATTCCACGACGCGTAAAGGCTCGTAAAGTCAAAGGACTCGTACAGAGTGCGTAAAGGCCTATAAAAATACGTAAAGCATGAGAATAAAGATGAATACAATTTACAGACTGTTATTTTCGAAAACACGAAAGAAGTAAAATATTTTCGAGTCAATGCTCATTAACGATTTTCCCATTGTATTTCGACTGCATCTTGAACGCCCCTCACGCATCTTTGCGCACTGTATTGTACGTTCTTTCGTGCAATTTATTTTTACATTTTAGCATATTATTTTAAGAAAGAGAGAAAAAATACACCCTCGTGGTTCATCGACGATTTCCCCGTTGTATTTGACCATCTTTATGGAAAAGACTTGATGAATTTTACGCACGCTTTAACGTCCTGTTTACGCATCTTTATGCAGTGGTGTTTACGTTCTTTACCCTTCTTTAACGAGGCTTATCTTTAAATTAACAATTTGTTATCTGCGAAAATACAGTCTGAGAAATGACACTGTCGTTTCCATGCTTATTTACCGATTTTTCTGTTGTACTTTGACTGCTTTTGCTGTGAACCGCTTACGCATCTTTAACGCCATTTACGTATCTTTACGCACCTCTCTTTATGATTCTTTATCCTACTTTAAGCAAAATTTGTCTTTAAATGAAGGAGTTTTAACCAGTAGAAATGCAGTCTGAAAAAGGAAACATTTTTGGTTCCATGTGCATCGTCAATTTTTCTGTTGAACATTGACTGGCTTTGCTGTGAACACTTAAGAAACTTTATGCATCTTTAACGTTCTTTACGCGCTTTTACGCAGCGCTCTTTATGTTTCTTTCTCAATCTTTTGCGCGCAAATGACTCCAATCTTAAGCTTTCAAAAACATATTCCTTTATTCCTGAGGAGCTTTCTTTATGCGGTGCCTCGTGTTTCGTCATAACCGTGTATGAACTATCTGTATGTTTTCAACGAAGGATTCGAGGAATTTTTAAGCAATAGAAAACTTTTTCCGAGTTTGCATAGCCTGAAATAAACACGAGATGGGTTGGGAGAATTCAAGGGTTTGCTTAACTTTCGAGAATTCTCCCAACCCCTCTCGTGTTTATGTCAGGCTATGAAAACACACGGAAAAGTCTACTAAGATGCTACGCACAAGTGTGACGTCACAACTGCGTCCACATACTCTCATGCAAACACACCTCTCAGTCAATCAGAGCGCTCGTAGTAACTTTTGTAAAATTGTCTGATCAAGGACTAAACTGTATTGATACAAGTAAACCGCGGAGGGGGGAGTGGGCACGTGGTAGCAGGATGGCCTAGGACTTAGTTTGAATATATGTCTGAGTGGTTTTAGAACAACATATCTGACACAACGCCTAGACAGAGCCACATGAGCGCCTGTGTGACTCTCTCCCCACCCCTCCCCTGCAGTTCCGCAGGGACCTCAGAGCAGCTCCGACCCTCCCTGGGTTAGCCAACCCCTCGCTCGAGTTTGTCCGCCTAGCTAGATAAACTCTCTGTGCACAGAGTCAAGCGATCAGTTTGCCCTAAACAGAAAGTTCACACTTCTCTTTCAGATCTCTCGCACAGCACAGCTAAGGTTAAGCCCCACTATCCCCCCCTGAGTGAGTCCCAGACCCAACTTTCACCAGTGGTCACAAAGCTTGGTCCCCGGGGAGCACGGTGGTGTGCCGTTTGACAGTCCCCCCCCTCACTTTTGGTCGGCCGCCGAAGGCTTAGTCCTGGACTACGTCCAGGACAAAGCGAAAAAGTTACGACACAGTTTTTTCAAATTTGCTCAGATCACAGGCAGAAAAAGACCCGTTCTGCTGAAAACCAACTGAAAATGCCCCCAAAATTAAGCAGAGCCTGCAGCCATGCTGCTGAGCTCGACAAAGTGTTATCAATGAATTTTCTTCAGAACTATCTGAGTGGTTTTAGAACAACATATCTGACACAACGCCTAGACAGAGCCACATGAGCGCCTGTGTGACTCTCTCCCCACCCCTCCCCTGCAGTTCCGCAGGGACCTCAGAGCAGCTCCGACCCTCCCTGGGTTAGCCAACCCTTCACTCGAGTTTGTCCGCCTAGCTAGATAAACTCTCTGTGCACAGAGTCAAGCGATCAGTTTGCCCTAAACAGAAAGTTCACACTTCTCTTTCAGATCTCTCGCACAGCACAGCTAAGGTTAAGCCCCACTATCCCCCTCTGAGTGAGTCCCAGACCCAACTTTCACCAGTGGTCACAAAGCTTGGTCCCCGGGGAGCACGGTGGTGTGCCGTTTGACAGTCCCCCCCCTCACTTTTGGTCGGCCGCCGAAGGCTTAGTCCTGGACTACGTCCAGGACAAAGCGAAAAAGTTACGACACAGTTTTTTCAAATTTGCTCAGATCACAGGCAGAAAAAGACCCGTTCTGCTGAAAACCAACTGAAAATGCCCCCAAAATTAAGCAGAGCCTGCAGCCATGCTGCTGAGCTCGACAAAGTTTTATCAATGAATTTTCTTCAGAACTATCTGAGTGGTTTTAGAACAACATATCTGACACAACGCCTAGACAGAGCCACATGAGCGCCTGTGTGACTCTCTCCCCACCCCTCCCCTGCAGTTCCGCAGGGACCTCAGAGCAGCTCCGACCCTCCCTGGGTTAGCCAACCCCTCGCTCGAGTTTGTCCGCCTAGCTAGATAAACTCTCTGTGCACAGAGTCAAGCGATCAGTTTGCCCTAAACAGAAAGTTCACACTTCTCTTTCAGATCTCTCGCACAGCACAGCTAAGGTTAAGCCCCACTATCCCCCCCTGAGTGAGTCCCAGACCCAACTTTCACCAGTGGTCACAAAGCTTGGTCCCCGGGGAGCACGGTGGTGTGCCGTTTGACAGTCCCCCCCCTCACTTTTGGTCGGCCGCCGAAGGCTTAGTCCTGGACTACGTCCAGGACAAAGCGAAAAAGTTACGACACAGTTTTTTCAAATTTGCTCAGATCACAGGCAGAAAAAGACCCGTTCTGCTGAAAACCAACTGAAAATGCCCCCAAAATTAAGCAGAGCCTGCAGCCATGCTGCTGAGCTCGACAAAGTTTTATCAATGAATTTTCTTCAGAACTATCTGAGTGGTTTTAGAACAACATATCTGACACAACGCCTAGACAGAGCCACATGAGCGCCTGTGTGACTCTCTCCCCACCCCTCCCCTGCAGTTCCGCAGGGACCTCAGAGCAGCTCCGACCCTCCCTGGGTTAGCCAACCCCTCGCTCGAGTTTGTCCGCCTAGCTAGATAAACTCTCTGTGCACAGAGTCAAGCGATCAGTTTGCCCTAAACAGAAAGTTCACACTTCTCTTTCAGATCTCTCGCACAGCACAGCTAAGGTTAAGCCCCACTATCCCCCCCTGAGTGAGTCCCAGACCCAACTTTCACCAGTGGTCACAAAGCTTGGTCCCCGGGGAGCACGGTGGTGTGCCGTTTGACAGTCCCCCCCCTCACTTTTGGTCGGCCGCCGAAGGCTTAGTCCTGGACTACGTCCAGGACAAAGCGAAAAAGTTACGACACAGTTTTTTCAAATTTGCTCAGATCACAGGCAGAAAAAGACCCGTTCTGCTGAAAACCAACTGAAAATGCCCCCAAAA
The DNA here is from genome assembly GCA_964017195.1 of Siderastrea radians. Lineage (NCBI taxonomy): Eukaryota > Metazoa > Cnidaria > Anthozoa > Scleractinia > Rhizangiidae > Siderastrea > Siderastrea radians. The sequence goes on along the minus strand of OZ024894.1, from coordinate 1,325,568 downwards.
TTAAGCAGAGCCTGCAGCCATGCTGCTGAGCTCGACAAAGTTTTATCAATGAATTTTCTTCAGAACTATCTGAGTGGTTTTAGAACAACATATCTGACACAACGCCTAGACAGAGCCACATGAGCGCCTGTGTGACTCTCTCCCCACCCCTCCCCTGCAGTTCCGCAGGGACCTCAGAGCAGCTCCGACCCTCCCTGGGTTAGCCAACCCCTCGCTCGAGTTTGTCCGCCTAGCTAGATAAACTCTCTGTGCACAGAGTCAAGCGATCAGTTTGCCCTAAACAGAAAGTTCACACTTCTCTTTCAGATCTCTCGCACAGCACAGCTAAGGTTAAGCCCCACTATCCCCCCCTGAGTGAGTCCCAGACCCAACTTTCACCAGTGGTCACAAAGCTTGGTCCCCGGGGAGCACGGTGGTGTGCCGTTTGACAGTCCCCCCCCTCACTTTTGGTCGGCCGCCGAAGGCTTAGTCCTGGACTACGTCCAGGACAAAGCGAAAAAGTTACGACACAGTTTTTTCAAATTTGCTCAGATCACAGGCAGAAAAAGACCCGTTCTGCTGAAAACCAACTGAAAATGCCCCCAAAATTAAGCAGAGCCTGCAGCCATGCTGCTGAGCTCGACAAAGTGTTATCAATGAATTTTCTTCAGAACTATCTGAGTGGTTTTAGAACAACATATCTGACACAACGCCTAGACAGAGCCACATGAGCGCCTGTGTGACTCTCTCCCCACCCCTCCCCTGCAGTTCCGCAGGGACCTCAGAGCAGCTCCGACCCTCCCTGGGTTAGCCAACCCTTCACTCGAGTTTGTCCGCCTAGCTAGATAAACTCTCTGTGCACAGAGTCAAGCGATCAGTTTGCCCTAAACAGAAAGTTCACACTTCTCTTTCAGATCTCTCGCACAGCACAGCTAAGGTTAAGCCCCACTATCCCCCCCTGAGTGAGTCCCAGACCCAACTTTCACCAGTGGTCACAAAGCTTGGTCCCCGGGGAGCACGGTGGTGTGCCGTTTGACAGTCCCCCCCCTCACTTTTGGTCGGCCGCCGAAGGCTTAGTCCTGGACTACGTCCAGGACAAAGCGAAAAAGTTACGACACAGTTTTTTCAAATTTGCTCAGATCACAGGCAGAAAAAGACCCGTTCTGCTGAAAACCAACTGAAAATGCCCCCAAAATTAAGCAGAGCCTGCAGCCATGCTGCTGAGCTCGACAAAGTTTTATCAATGAATTTTCTTCAGAACTATCTGAGTGGTTTTAGAACAACATATCTGACACAACGCCTAGACAGAGCCACATGAGCGCCTGTGTGACTCTCTCCCCACCCCTCCCCTGCAGTTCCGCAGGGACCTCAGAGCAGCTCCGACCCTCCCTGGGTTAGCCAACCCCTCGCTCGAGTTTGTCCGCCTAGCTAGATAAACTCTCTGTGCACAGAGTCAAGCGATCAGTTTGCCCTAAACAGAAAGTTCACACTTCTCTTTCAGATCTCTCGCACAGCACAGCTAAGGTTAAGCCCCACTATCCCCCCCTGAGTGAGTCCCAGACCCAACTTTCACCAGTGGTCACAAAGCTTGGTCCCCGGGGAGCACGGTGGTGTGCCGTTTGACAGTCCCCCCCTCACTTTTGGTCGGCCGCCGAAGGCTTAGTCCTGGACTACGTCCAGGACAAAGCGAAAAAGTTACGACACAGTTTTTTCAAATTTGCTCAGATCACAGGCAGAAAAAGACCCGTTCTGCTGAAAACCAACTGAAAATGCCCCCAAAATTAAGCAGAGCCTGCAGCCATGCTGCTGAGCTCGACAAAGTGTTATCAATGAATTTTCTTCAGAACTATCTGAGTGGTTTTAGAACAACATATCTGACACAACGCCTAGACAGAGCCACATGAGCGCCTGTGTGACTCTCTCCCCACCCCTCCCCTGCAGTTCCGCAGGGACCTCAGAGCAGCTCCGACCCTCCCTGGGTTAGCCAACCCTTCACTCGAGTTTGTCCGCCTAGCTAGATAAACTCTCTGTGCACAGAGTCAAGCGATCAGTTTGCCCTAAACAGAAAGTTCACACTTCTCTTTCAGATCTCTCGCACAGCACAGCTAAGGTTAAGCCCCACTATCCCCCCCTGAGTGAGTCCCAGACCCAACTTTCACCAGTGGTCACAAAGCTTGGTCCCCGGGGAGCACGGTGGTGTGCCGTTTGACAGTCCCCCCCCTCACTTTTGGTCGGCCGCCGAAGGCTTAGTCCTGGACTACGTCCAGGACAAAGCGAAAAAGTTACGACACAGTTTTTTCAAATTTGCTCAGATCACAGGCAGAAAAAGACCCGTTCTGCTGAAAACCAACTGAAAATGCCCCCAAAATTAAGCAGAGCCTGCAGCCATGCTGCTGAGCTCAACAAAGTGTTATCAATGAATTTTCTTCAGAACTATCTGAGTGGTTTTAGAACAACATATCTGACACAACGCCTAGACAGAGCCACATGAGCGCCTGTGTGACTCTCTCCCCACCCCTCCCCTGCAGTTCCGCAGGGACCTCAGAGCAGCTCCGACCCTCCCTGGGTTAGCCAACCCCTCGCTCGAGTTTGTCCGCCTAGCTAGATAAACTCTCTGTGCACAGAGTCAAGCGATCAGTTTGCCCTAAACAGAAAGTTCACACTTCTCTTTCAGATCTCTCGCACAGCACAGCTAAGGTTAAGCCCCACTATCCCCCCCTGAGTGAGTCCCAGACCCAACTTTCACCAGTGGTCACAAAGCTTGGTCCCCGGGGAGCACGGTGGTGTGCCGTTTGACAGTCCCCCCCCTCACTTTTGGTCGGCCGCCGAAGGCTTAGTCCTGGACAAAGCGAAAAAGTTACGACACAGTTTTTTCAAATTTGCTCAGATCACAGGCAGAAAAAGACCCGTTCTGCTGAAAACCAACTGAAAATGCCCCCAAAATTAAGCAGAGCCTGCAGCCATGCTGCTGAGCTCGACAAAGTGTTATCAATGAATTTTCTTCAGAACTATCTGAGTGGTTTTAGAACAACATATCTGACACAACGCCTAGACAGAGCCACATGAGCGCCTGTGTGACTCTCTCCCCACCCCTCCCCTGCAGTTCCGCAGGGACCTCAGAGCAGCTCCGACCCTCCCTGGGTTAGCCAACCCCTCGCTCGAGTTTGTCCGCCTAGCTAGATAAACTCTCTGTGCACAGAGTCAAGCGATCAGTTTGCCCTAAACAGAAAGTTCACACTTCTCTTTCAGATCTCTCGCACAGCACAGCTAAGGTTAAGCCCCACTATCCCCCCCTGAGTGAGTCCCAGACCCAACTTTCACCAGTGGTCACAAAGCTTGGTCCCCGGGGAGCACGGTGGTGTGCCGTTTGACAGTCCCCCCCCTCACTTTTGGTCGGCCGCCGAAGGCTTAGTCCTGGACTACGTCCAGGACAAAGCGAAAAAGTTACGACACAGTTTTTTCAAATTTGCTCAGATCACAGGCAGAAAAAGACCCGTTCTGCTGAAAACCAACTGAAAATGCCCCCAAAATTAAGCAGAGCCTGCAGCCATGCTGCTGAGCTCGACAAAGTTTTATCAATGAATTTTCTTCAGAACTATCTGAGTGGTTTTAGAACAACATATCTGACACAACGCCTAGACAGAGCCACATGAGCGCCTGTGTGACTCTCTCCCCACCCCTCCCCTGCAGTTCCGCAGGGACCTCAGAGCAGCTCCGACCCTCCCTGGGTTAGCCAACCCCTCGCTCGAGTTTGTCCGCCTAGCTAGATAAACTCTCTGTGCACAGAGTCAAGCGATCAGTTTGCCCTAAACAGAAAGTTCACACTTCTCTTTCAGATCTCTCGCACAGCACAGCTAAGGTTAAGCCCCACTATCCCCCCCTGAGTGAGTCCCAGACCCAACTTTCACCAGTGGTCACAAAGCTTGGTCCCCGGGGAGCACGGTGGTGTGCCGTTTGACAGTCCCCCCCCTCACTTTTGGTCGGCCGCCGAAGGCTTAGTCCTGGACTACGTCCAGGACAAAGCGAAAAAGTTACGACACAGTTTTTTCAAATTTGCTCAGATCACAGGCAGAAAAAGACCCGTTCTGCTGAAAACCAACTGAAAATGCCCCCAAAATTAAGCAGAGCCTGCAGCCATGCTGCTGAGCTCGACAAAGTGTTATCAATGAATTTTCTTCAGAACTATCTGAGTGGTTTTAGAACAACATATCTGACACAACGCCTAGACAGAGCCACATGAGCGCCTGTGTGACTCTCTCCCCACCCCTCCCCTGCAGTTCCGCAGGGACCTCAGAGCAGCTCCGACCCTCCCTGGGTTAGCCAACCCTTCACTCGAGTTTGTCCGCCTAGCTAGATAAACTCTCTGTGCACAGAGTCAAGCGATCAGTTTGCCCTAAACAGAAAGTTCACACTTCTCTTTCAGATCTCTCGCACAGCACAGCTAAGGTTAAGCCCCACTATCCCCCCCTGAGTGAGTCCCAGACCCAACTTTCACCAGTGGTCACAAAGCTTGGTCCCCGGGGAGCACGGTGGTGTGCCGTTTGACAGTCCCCCCCCTCACTTTTGGTCGGCCGCCGAAGGCTTAGTCCTGGACTACGTCCAGGACAAAGCGAAAAAGTTACGACACAGTTTTTTCAAATTTGCTCAGATCACAGGCAGAAAAAGACCCGTTCTGCTGAAAACCAACTGAAAATGCCCCCAAAATTAAGCAGAGCCTGCAGCCATGCTGCTGAGCTCGACAAAGTTTTATCAATGAATTTTCTTCAGAACTATCTGAGTGGTTTTAGAACAACATATCTGACACAACGCCTAGACAGAGCCACATGAGCGCCTGTGTGACTCTCTCCCCACCCCTCCCCTGCAGTTCCGCAGGGACCTCAGAGCAGCTCCGACCCTCCCTGGGTTAGCCAACCCCTCGCTCGAGTTTGTCCGCCTAGCTAGATAAACTCTCTGTGCACAGAGTCAAGCGATCAGTTTGCCCTAAACAGAAAGTTCACACTTCTCTTTCAGATCTCTCGCACAGCACAGCTAAGGTTAAGCCCCACTATCCCCCCCTGAGTGAGTCCCAGACCCAACTTTCACCAGTGGTCACAAAGCTTGGTCCCCGGGGAGCACGGTGGTGTGCCGTTTGACAGTCCCCCCCTCACTTTTGGTCGGCCGCCGAAGGCTTAGTCCTGGACTACGTCCAGGACAAAGCGAAAAAGTTACGACACAGTTTTTTCAAATTTGCTCAGATCACAGGCAGAAAAAGACCCGTTCTGCTGAAAACCAACTGAAAATGCCCCCAAAATTAAGCAGAGCCTGCAGCCATGCTGCTGAGCTCGACAAAGTGTTATCAATGAATTTTCTTCAGAACTATCTGAGTGGTTTTAGAACAACATATCTGACACAACGCCTAGACAGAGCCACATGAGCGCCTGTGTGACTCTCTCCCCACCCCTCCCCTGCAGTTCCGCAGGGACCTCAGAGCAGCTCCGACCCTCCCTGGGTTAGCCAACCCTTCACTCGAGTTTGTCCGCCTAGCTAGATAAACTCTCTGTGCACAGAGTCAAGCGATCAGTTTGCCCTAAACAGAAAGTTCACACTTCTCTTTCAGATCTCTCGCACAGCACAGCTAAGGTTAAGCCCCACTATCCCCCCCTGAGTGAGTCCCAGACCCAACTTTCACCAGTGGTCACAAAGCTTGGTCCCCGGGGAGCACGGTGGTGTGCCGTTTGACAGTCCCCCCCCTCACTTTTGGTCGGCCGCCGAAGGCTTAGTCCTGGACTACGTCCAGGACAAAGCGAAAAAGTTACGACACAGTTTTTTCAAATTTGCTCAGATCACAGGCAGAAAAAGACCCGTTCTGCTGAAAACCAACTGAAAATGCCCCCAAAATTAAGCAGAGCCTGCAGCCATGCTGCTGAGCTCAACAAAGTGTTATCAATGAATTTTCTTCAGAACTATCTGAGTGGTTTTAGAACAACATATCTGACACAACGCCTAGACAGAGCCACATGAGCGCCTGTGTGACTCTCTCCCCACCCCTCCCCTGCAGTTCCGCAGGGACCTCAGAGCAGCTCCGACCCTCCCTGGGTTAGCCAACCCTTCACTCGAGTTTGTCCGCCTAGCTAGATAAACTCTCTGTGCACAGAGTCAAGCGATCAGTTTGCCCTAAACAGAAAGTTCACACTTCTCTTTCAGATCTCTCGCACAGCACAGCTAAGGTTAAGCCCCACTATCCCCCCCTGAGTGAGTCCCAGACCCAACTTTCACCAGTGGTCACAAAGCTTGGTCCCCGGGGAGCACGGTGGTGTGCCGTTTGACAGTCCCCCCCCCTCACTTTTGGTCGGCCGCCGAAGGCTTAGTCCTGGACTACGTCCAGGACAAAGCGAAAAAGTTACGACACAGTTTTTTCAAATTTGCTCAGATCACAGGCAGAAAAAGACCCGTTCTGCTGAAAACCAACTGAAAATGCCCCCAAAATTAAGCAGAGCCTGCAGCCATGCTGCTGAGCTCAACAAAGTGTTATCAATGAATTTTCTTCAGAACTATCTGAGTGGTTTTAGAACAACATATCTGACACAACGCCTAGACAGAGCCACATGAGCGCCTGTGTGACTCTCTCCCCACCCCTCCCCTGCAGTTCCGCAGGGACCTCAGAGCAGCTCCGACCCTCCCTGGGTTAGCCAACCCTTCACTCGAGTTTGTCCGCCTAGCTAGATAAACTCTCTGTGCACAGAGTCAAGCGATCAGTTTGCCCTAAACAGAAAGTTCACACTTCTCTTTCAGATCTCTCGCACAGCACAGCTAAGGTTAAGCCCCACTATCCCCCCCTGAGTGAGTCCCAGACCCAACTTTCACCAGTGGTCACAAAGCTTGGTCCCCGGGGAGCACGGTGGTGTGCCGTTTGACAGTCCCCCCCCCTCACTTTTGGTCGGCCGCCGAAGGCTTAGTCCTGGACTACGTCCAGGACAAAGCGAAAAAGTTACGACACAGTTTTTTCAAATTTGCTCAGATCACAGGCAGAAAAAGACCCGTTCTGCTGAAAACCAACTGAAAATGCCCCCAAAATTAAGCAGAGCCTGCAGCCATGCTGCTGAGCTCGACAAAGTTTTATCAATGAATTTTCTTCAGAACTATCTGAGTGGTTTTAGAACAACATATCTGACACAACGCCTAGACAGAGCCACATGAGCGCCTGTGTGACTCTCTCCCCACCCCTCCCCTGCAGTTCCGCAGGGACCTCAGAGCAGCTCCAACCCTCCCTGGGTTAGCCAACCCCTCGCTCGAGTTTGTCCGCCTAGCTAGATAAACTCTCTGTGCACAGAGTCAAGCGATCAGTTTGCCCTAAACAGAAAGTTCACACTTCTCTTTCAGATCTCTCGCACAGCACAGCTAAGGTTAAGCCCCACTATCCCCCCCTGAGTGAGTCCCAGACCCAACTTTCACCAGTGGTCACAAAGCTTGGTCCCCGGGGAGCACGGTGGTGTGCCGTTTGACAGTCCCCCCCCTCACTTTTGGTCGGCCGCCGAAGGCTTAGTCCTGGACTACGTCCAGGACAAAGCGAAAAAGTTACGACACAGTTTTTTCAAATTTGCTCAGATCACAGGCAGAAAAAGACCCGTTCTGCTGAAAACCAACTGAAAATGCCCCCAAAATTAAGCAGAGCCTGCAGCCATGCTGCTGAGCTCGACAAAGTTTTATCAATGAATTTTCTTCAGAACTATCTGAGTGGTTTTAGAACAACATATCTGACACAACGCCTAGACAGAGCCACATGAGCGCCTGTGTGACTCTCTCCCCACCCCTCCCCTGCAGTTCCGCAGGGACCTCAGAGCAGCTCCAACCCTCCCTGGGTTAGCCAACCCCTCGCTCGAGTTTGTCCGCCTAGCTAGATAAACTCTCTGTGCACAGAGTCAAGCGATCAGTTTGCCCTAAACAGAAAGTTCACACTTCTCTTTCAGATCTCTCGCACAGCACAGCTAAGGTTAAGCCCCACTATCCCCCCCTGAGTGAGTCCCAGACCCAACTTTCACCAGTGGTCACAAAGCTTGGTCCCCGGGGAGCACGGTGGTGTGCCGTTTGACAGTCCCCCCCCTCACTTTTGGTCGGCCGCCGAAGGCTTAGTCCTGGACTACGTCCAGGACAAAGCGAAAAAGTTACGACACAGTTTTTTCAAATTTGCTCAGATCACAGGCAGAAAAAGACCCGTTCTGCTGAAAACCAACTGAAAATGCCCCCAAAATTAAGCAGAGCCTGCAGCCATGCTGCTGAGCTCAACAAAGTGTTATCAATGAATTTTCTTCAGAACTATCTGAGTGGTTTTAGAACAACATATCTGACACAACGCCTAGACAGAGCCACATGAGCGCCTGTGTGACTCTCTCCCCACCCCTCCCCTGCAGTTCCGCAGGGACCTCAGAGCAGCTCCGACCCTCCCTGGGTTAGCCAACCCTTCACTCGAGTTTGTCCGCCTAGCTAGATAAACTCTCTGTGCACAGAGTCAAGCGATCAGTTTGCCCTAAACAGAAAGTTCACACTTCTCTTTCAGATCTCTCGCACAGCACAGCTAAGGTTAAGCCCCACTATCCCCCCCTGAGTGAGTCCCAGACCCAACTTTCACCAGTGGTCACAAAGCTTGGTCCCCGGGGAGCACGGTGGTGTGCCGTTTGACAGTCCCCCCCCCTCACTTTTGGTCGGCCGCCGAAGGCTTAGTCCTGGACTACGTCCAGGACAAAGCGAAAAAGTTACGACACAGTTTTTTCAAATTTGCTCAGATCACAGGCAGAAAAAGACCCGTTCTGCTGAAAACCAACTGAAAATGCCCCCAAAATTAAGCAGAGCCTGCAGCCATGCTGCTGAGCTCAACAAAGTGTTATCAATGAATTTTCTTCAGAACTATCTGAGTGGTTTTAGAACAACATATCTGACACAACGCCTAGACAGAGCCACATGAGCGCCTGTGTGACTCTCTCCCCACCCCTCCCCTGCAGTTCCGCAGGGACCTCAGAGCAGCTCCGACCCTCCCTGGGTTAGCCAACCCTTCACTCGAGTTTGTCCGCCTAGCTAGATAAACTCTCTGTGCACAGAGTCAAGCGATCAGTTTGCCCTAAACAGAAAGTTCACACTTCTCTTTCAGATCTCTCGCACAGCACAGCTAAGGTTAAGCCCCACTATCCCCCCCTGAGTGAGTCCCAGACCCAACTTTCACCAGTGGTCACAAAGCTTGGTCCCCGGGGAGCACGGTGGTGTGCCGTTTGACAGTCCCCCCCCCTCACTTTTGGTCGGCCGCCGAAGGCTTAGTCCTGGACTACGTCCAGGACAAAGCGAAAAAGTTACGACACAGTTTTTTCAAATTTGCTCAGATCACAGGCAGAAAAAGACCCGTTCTGCTGAAAACCAACTGAAAATGCCCCCAAAATTAAGCAGAGCCTGCAGCCATGCTGCTGAGCTCGACAAAGTTTTATCAATGAATTTTCTTCAGAACTATCTGAGTGGTTTTAGAACAACATATCTGACACAACGCCTAGACAGAGCCACATGAGCGCCTGTGTGACTCTCTCCCCACCCCTCCCCTGCAGTTCCGCAGGGACCTCAGAGCAGCTCCAACCCTCCCTGGGTTAGCCAACCCCTCGCTCGAGTTTGTCCGCCTAGCTAGATAAACTCTCTGTGCACAGAGTCAAGCGATCAGTTTGCCCTAAACAGAAAGTTCACACTTCTCTTTCAGATCTCTCGCACAGCACAGCTAAGGTTAAGCCCCACTATCCCCCCCTGAGTGAGTCCCAGACCCAACTTTCACCAGTGGTCACAAAGCTTGGTCCCCGGGGAGCACGGTGGTGTGCCGTTTGACAGTCCCCCCCCTCACTTTTGGTCGGCCGCCGAAGGCTTAGTCCTGGACTACGTCCAGGACAAAGCGAAAAAGTTACGACACAGTTTTTTCAAATTTGCTCAGATCACAGGCAGAAAAAGACCCGTTCTGCTGAAAACCAACTGAAAATGCCCCCAAAATTAAGCAGAGCCTGCAGCCATGCTGCTGAGCTCGACAAAGTTTTATCAATGAATTTTCTTCAGAACTATCTGAGTGGTTTTAGAACAACATATCTGACACAACGCCTAGACAGAGCCACATGAGCGCCTGTGTGACTCTCTCCCCACCCCTCCCCTGCAGTTCCGCAGGGACCTCAGAGCAGCTCCAACCCTCCCTGGGTTAGCCAACCCCTCGCTCGAGTTTGTCCGCCTAGCTAGATAAACTCTCTGTGCACAGAGTCAAGCGATCAGTTTGCCCTAAACAGAAAGTTCACACTTCTCTTTCAGATCTCTCGCACAGCACAGCTAAGGTTAAGCCCCACTATCCCCCCCTGAGTGAGTCCCAGACCCAACTTTCACCAGTGGTCACAAAGCTTGGTCCCCGGGGAGCACGGTGGTGTGCCGTTTGACAGTCCCCCCCCTCACTTTTGGTCGGCCGCCGAAGGCTTAGTCCTGGACTACGTCCAGGACAAAGCGAAAAAGTTACGACACAGTTTTTTCAAATTTGCTCAGATCACAGGCAGAAAAAGACCCGTTCTGCTGAAAACCAACTGAAAATGCCCCCAAAATTAAGCAGAGCCTGCAGCCATGCTGCTGAGCTCGACAAAGTTTTATCAATGAATTTTCTTCAGAACTATCTGAGTGGTTTTAGAACAACATATCTGACACAACGCCTAGACAGAGCCACATGAGCGCCTGTGTGACTCTCTCCCCACCCCTCCCCTGCAGTTCCGCAGGGACCTCAGAGCAGCTCCGACCCTCCCTGGGTTAGCCAACCCCTCGCTCGAGTTTGTCCGCCTAGCTAGATAAACTCTCTGTGCACAGAGTCAAGCGATCAGTTTGCCCTAAACAGAAAGTTCACACTTCTCTTTCAGATCTCTCGCACAGCACAGCTAAGGTTAAGCCCCACTATCCCCCCCTGAGTGAGTCCCAGACCCAACTTTCACCAGTGGTCACAAAGCTTGGTCCCCGGGGAGCACGGTGGTGTGCCGTTTGACAGTCCCCCCCCTCACTTTTGGTCGGCCGCCGAAGGCTTAGTCCTGGACTACGTCCAGGACAAAGCGAAAAAGTTACGACACAGTTTTTTCAAATTTGCTCAGATGTATGGTATACGATATATATTTATACAGTGGTTTGTATTCTGGCATATTAGCGTCTGATAACGGTGTGTATTTTTGTTTCAACTGAATATAAAATAACGAAAAGCCAAGTAAAGACCGTGCATTAGCGGCTTTATTTCAAAAAGGGGATAAAATCCAAAAGAAGATGTAACAAATTCACAAATGTCTTAAAATAACTAGACAGATGGATCTCTAAAGCAGTAATTGTATCTGTTATCTATACAGGCATGTTGTCGTGTACTATATTTGTATGATTCAAAACTGTAACTTGCAGTCAATCAATCAATTAATTATACAATTGATCAATCAATCAATTAGCTCAAACCATACCTCACAAATAAATGCCATTTTATACAATTGTACCAAAAAGAACTAAGTATACTGTAATTCACCAAACACAACTAAAAGATTTTGAAATCTATTTCTCACACTTCTCATAATATTAGACTTTCTATTATAAACTAGAATAGAAACATTAATACTGTAATTATTCTCTTTTGTTACCGGTCATGTGAGGCATGCATGCGCACATTAATTCAGTAAACAGAACTCGTTTTAACAACCTATAAACTCATGTATGTCAAGTTTAACTAGAAGCATTTCAATATTAATAGTATAAACTAAGAGAACACCTAAGGAATTATGTATGGTGGTTGCTTAGAGGAGATGGTCACTTGCAATATAGTGAAGGATTTATCAAAGATTTACTTAGATATTCAATAACAGTTTTGCTCCTTGCCTCTTCTTCATTGACTCTTTTGTAAAATAAAAAAGCCAGTGTCAAGAAGGTTAAGAACAAGCTGTGTACACAACTATTCACTATTTCACTAAACTGCGGTTTTCAATGAAGCACTGCAATGTTTCAAAGAAAATATTTCTTTGTTGAAATGGTTGGTAATGAGATGGAGCACTTCAGACAATACCAACCATATTAACCCTTTCACTCCCAGAGTCAGTTAAGGAGACAATTATGGTGGTTCTAACTTTTGAGGCTGTGGATGAAATCCTATGGTTTACCCATTTAAATGAAACCTCTTTAGCAGTACTTTCCACCAAATGGAAATTGGGATTTGTCTTGAATTTTGATTTCAGGCACTACTGGGAATTAAAGGGTTAAAAAAGCAGACAAGACAAATTTAGGATCTTTTAGCAAATTTCAAACTTAACTGTTTCAAATCTGTTCTATCAACTGAGAAAAAAAAGTATTTAAATGAATTTTTTGGCCACTGGTACATCACAAAAACAAAGTTGTCCCAAGAGTTCCTCTGAAATTAAGTGGATCGAGTTAACAAATGTAGATTACTGGACATGTATCAAAAGGCACAACTGTGTGCCATTGTATGCACTCAATCTCAAATCTTCAATCCTCATGACAAATTTGCAAGAAAAGGACATGAACATTTATTGGGAAGCAAAGTTAGAATCAGAACAATTCTAGGAAAAGGTGCGATTTAGAGGAACTATGATAACTTTGTCTTTGCATGTAGAAGCAACAACAAATTTAGAGAAAATTCTAGGCACTGGAAGAAACCGTGATGGTCCACCAGGAAGAAATGCATTTCGCCAGATTTCAACAGGCTTGCCATACTTGTCCTTGCTTTCATCCTCAATATACCAGTCGACAAGAGCAAATACATGTTGCTGACTCTGAAGTCCAATCTTCAGTGTATGCTGGATAAAGCAATCCACTCTACCTGGTCGCAGTCCCGCACATGGACTGATTAAGCCCTCGTTGTCAGCCCACTTTGCAATTATTCTTGCCGACCTCAGAGACCGACATTCAAGCCTGGAGCCAAATTTCTCTGGTCCAATAAAGATGTTTCCAAACCGTCGCACAGTTTTTGCAAGACAAGTAATGTCTGTGATTGCTTCTCCATACATTAACTTGTACACAGCAAGAAGAGAAGAGAGGTCATCTGAATCCAAAGTTCTAACCCTGTGAAAACGAGGTAGATGGACTTCTGAATCCAGTCTCTTCCATTCAATGTCCAGCAAGTTAGAACTAACAGCTGCATACATCAGTTTAGGGCCAAGCTTGACAATATCAATGATACTCTCAATACTGTCTACAAAACGATGTGAGAACATTGGAAGAAAGTGTTCTTCAAACTCATTTGGCACTGAAGCACTTGAAACAAAATGATCTGAAAGAAGCTTCCTCATCAGTTGAATTTCAATGCACCTGTTGTTGGTCTTAAAGCTACTAAGTATGCCATTAAATCGTTCAAAGCTGAAGCACCAAAAGTTGTAAATTGGGCCATAGTCTAACACACACTCTTTGAGATGTCCATGGAGATGCATGTTTGGTTTAACATGTGATTCCCCGTAGAGTTGTTCAAACTTTTGGCAAAATTGAAGAAGCATTAAATCAGCCTTTTGTAATTCTAGGGCAGTTATTACAGGTCTTGTGAGAAACTTACACGCCAACACGAATGCCTGCCAGCAACGCATATGTTCTTCAGATAAAAGTCCATCCAACACATACAAAGAATAAATAAGTGTCCAGTTTTTCCACTGTGATGCAGTATAACAGCCATAATTAGCTGATATTTTGTGTGGCAGTCTCCCAAGCCCTGTCCCAACGTCAAATTCTTTAATTCTTTTCTCAATTGTTTGAATGTCTTTCTTGTTAAGAAGCCCTTGTTCCATCCACAACTTAAACATTGATTTTGCTGTTCCTAAGAACAAATTATGCATCGGGTCAATAACAGTAAATCTGATGCAGTCAAAGTAGCTCAATTCAAGTAGAACGCTGTAGTAGAGTCCATGCTTCTTGGCCAATGCATCATGTTCTGTTCTAGTTTTAGCCCTTAATACCTTTGTTGCATATTGCCTGTGAGAACCAATTTCTCTCTTTGGCCATTCCTCTCTCTTAAAACCTGAAAAGTCAAATGATTCTTTCACATTTCCAGGAAAATACTTAAAGCACTTTGAGCAACCTCTATGAGAGTTATGGGACTTAAAGCCACAGAGTTTCCTAGCAGCAGGAACGTCACAAGAAATGCATGCTATTGCAGCTCTGAAACGTAAGGGTAATCTGCATAAACTCGACTTCAAATAAACTCCATTCCAAAGGACTTTCATCTCTTTCACAAGTGGAACTAAAAACTCGTTGAGGCTTGCTGGTTCCTTGTCCAACCCAGGGATGATACCAACAACAATGATATTCTCCCACTTGAATCGCACACTTCTTGGGAGGTTAAGATTTGCCAGGTACAGTACTCCCACAGAATAATCATTCCTGTGCTTGATGGGTTGGAAAAAATCAAAGTTCAGCATGAACATATAGTTTCTGGGAGCACTGAGAAATGGCTCGCCATCAACGGTTTGAAAGTCCTTCCATACTTGTCCATCAGTAATATCAGCTAGGTAACCTTCTTGAGTTTGATGATCACGCCAGGACTCACATAGTTGTGGGAAATTATCTCTCATGAGCATTTCTTGAAGCTTTTCCTTGACACTGTTGTAACAATACACCTTAACAGGATAAAACTCTTCAGCCCCATTGTTTAACACCACCTTTTTTGCTAAAGGTGCTCCACAAGTTTTGCTTCTTGGGTACTGCTTATGTTTGCAGTGCCTCACTGCTCGTTTGCCTCGGTGGTCAGTTTCTGTATTGTATGACTATCCTGACCAGTATGCCTGGACTCTAGTACACAGAGAATTAAGACTGAAAAACGTGACTGGAACGTACATAAGAAAGGTTTCCTTCGGTTATCTTTTGATTATTAGGAACAGCGATAATTCCTGAATTTGTTTTCTAAAAAGTTGTACATAGGCAGCAAGTGTTTCTGTTAGGTATGAATATAAACTTACACTAGGTGTCCCCAAACTTTGCAGGCCTTTGGCAACGCAACACTGTCTTTGTGTACATATTCTTCCCAACTTTGCTGCTTTGGGAAATCGTTGATTAATACCTCCGAGGTTCTTCGAAAGCGAGGCTTGGGGTGGAATAAGCCAGTCTGACACGAACATTTGAGTTACAAGAAGAGTTTCGAACCTTGCGATGTTTTGTATTTGCTCGATTGCAGCATTTTCTCAATTTTAGCACAGTTTTTGTTGCTGTTGCAAAAAGTTCTGTCTTTTCTTGACGCATTGGTTGTCAATACCAGACTGGCTTGTTTGGACAATTATGAACGGCAAATTTGTAAACAAAGAGTACGACAAAGTTAAGTAAGTACCCATATCAAGCCGACTAAAAATTCAATGCGTCCATTATATAGTAATATTGTCCTTTAAGACGCCAGTGAGGCACCTGCCAGTAATGTAATATATTTTATATGTGTAAGCGTCTTTAATGATTGCCATGTATGAAACGTTTCAACTTCGTTTGCTTATTGTACATAAGCGACAACTTAAGTTCAAGAGTCAAAGTATTACAATAAAATGAATTGCAAGGTAGCATTGTCTTGGTGTTTCATGAGGATTTTTCAATTGCCCAAGCTTTGTTGATTAACAATCCATCTTCACCTTATTTAATGTAGACTGGCCACCAAAAAGAGAAGATTTATTGAAAAGCGCGAGGGATCCCAGGGAGCCCGCTTACGATTGCGCTTTAACTTCTTTCGATTCTATTTACTAAAAAATATATATTATAAACGTCGTCTTTACGAAATTGCGCGTATAACGCGTAAACTTCTTTTTTCCCTTCCGCGTACGGTATTCGTAAAATATCGCAAACATTACCTTAACGACTTTTTACCGCAAGTCGTATAATATCGTAAACGACATATTTGCGATTTTTTACAATCAGTCGTAAAAAATCGTACACGTTGTCTTTACGATTTTTTATGTTACGTGTAAAGATTCCGTTTTATAGTCTCTCTCCGGAGTCTTTACGCACTACCGTACACAATGCGCAAACACCTTCTGTACGCAATGTTAAAGAACCTCGTAAAGATACGTAAACAGGATCCTTTCGCTTTCTATACGACATCATTACGAAAGCGTAAATTTAAGATTTCATGCTGTGCCTTTAATTTACTGTTGGAATATGAGACTCATTCGACACGATGTCATAAACAGATAAACATACTTCGAAATTCATTTTCTTGTTACAACTAAAGACGGCTTCAGTTTAATAGCTGAACATTGCACCGACAAAGCCTTAGGTAATCATGTCAATGTTTAGGACTATTGATTTATCCTAGAAGTAAGCCACGT
The DNA here is from genome assembly GCA_964017195.1 of Siderastrea radians. Classification (NCBI taxonomy): domain Eukaryota; kingdom Metazoa; phylum Cnidaria; class Anthozoa; order Scleractinia; family Rhizangiidae; genus Siderastrea; species Siderastrea radians. Next base: position 1,309,297 of record OZ024894.1, on the reverse strand, counting down.
TGAAAATATAAAGCGTCACCTTTTAATCAGCGCAAACGGCAAATATGTTATCAACACATGCACACATTTTAAGCAAACATTGCTTGTATCATTAGCAGGAATAAGATCGATATACAGTATGTGCAAAAAAACAAGCAAAGAAGCAAATAGAGCAAAACAAAACAAAAAAAACCAAGCACATGCAAGAAGTAAAAAACAAATAAATTAGTTTCTGAATGTTTTGTTGCGACAACCTGTTTTTCACAAAAATGGTCTCAATATATTTCTCATCCCAAACAAATATAAAAAGACGACTCAGTGAAAAGCAAAAAATTTGACAGACAAAATCGGCAGCAGTTTACCGTTATAACCTTCCCTCGGGTTTTTCTTCAATTGATATTCATTAGTGAATAAGCTATTAATATTCGTTCACGAGAACTGGATATTTTTCAATTGAATTTTCCTGCTCCAGTCCCTAACTGGATTATCATTAATTCTTATTTGTAGCCTGACCAGTCATCTTCCTTTAACTAAAAAGACATACAACTCCGAGAAAAGTTTTGATAACAAGGGCTGGAACATCTGCTTCAGGTACAAGATTTCAAAACACCGTGAACAATGGACGTGAACAGCAGCTCAGATGCTTGCCAAGTAAGTTATATGAACGAATTTTGTGACATGGAACGTCGTGCTTTAATCGTATGGTTCTTCCACGACGAGTGGAAAAAAGCGCTTTGATTTTTTTTGAAGATATACCATTAGTATGTTATATAATGCAATGTGTTACAGATAATGTAATGTATGCAATGTAATGTATGCGTTTGTGTATGCGACAATAAAATTATTTAAAAAAGAAAAGATGTACCATTGCTGAAAAGATAAAGCCGGAAAAGTACCTACTGACTAAGCTTTTTTCAATCAGTCGTCTCTTTAATAGTTCTCTACGTACTTAACAATGAAAGAAACTTAATACAGACGTCTATACGTACGTCGTACATCACTAATTACGTCTTCGATGCTTTCTCCTCATCTTATACAGCCATCATTTTGAACACACTGAGTTAATTTAACACTCTTACTTTAGTTTTCCTTGTAATCATCGCTACGTTGCTTCTTTTTAATATCGTATATTCCTATAATTATTATATTTCATTGTACTCTTATGTATTATGTAATATTCAGTTTTGTATTCGCATCACGTGTTTTGTAATTAGCTATTTTTTTTCAATTTACAATTAACATTACTTTGTCATCAACTTTTTATTAAGTTTCAGATTTGTAAACTTCCTTGAACTGACGATGGATACCGAAGTTTCCGAGACATGTATTCAAAGCTCAATTCAACGATGTGTCGTGTTTTTTAAATGTCTTATATAATTTATCGCTGTATCAGTTATCGCAAAAATTACGAGGTATAGAGGAAGCTTTTGAGGAAGAAAAACAGGAACGGTTTATTAAGACCAGTATCAATCTGGATTTTCTTGAATACTCATTTTTGTACCAGCCTGTCAGTGATTTTTCATATGCAGACACAATTTGTTTATTAAAAAATTCCTGCTTCGGTACCTTACTGGACGATCTTTAATGCTTGCTTGTGGCCTGGCCAGGGAACAGACTTTAATATTCAGATCAGGCAAACATTATTTTGATGTCAGCGACTAGGAAACCTGCTTGAGAGACAAGCTTCAAAAGACCGAAGGATCAGTAAACACCTTATTCAGCTCAGTATTCACGTCAAGCTACACTTGAATTAAGTTCCAACTATAGCTACCAGTTTTGTTTTCCTTGTCATTTTGCAACGATGTTTAAATTCCGTTGTTTTAATTATTATTAGATGTGAACTTAAGCTCAGTAATGCCCGCCCAATACGACTGAAGACTGAATGGAGATTGCAGAATGTAACATCGTAATTTAGCCATCTGGATCTTCCACATCAGCTCGAAACAAGCGTTTTGAATTTTTCAAGATCATCTATTTCTGTGAAGACAAAGCCTGAAGAGCCGTCACTACTGTTGTAAGCTTTTTTTATCCAAGTCTTTCTCTCATAGTTATATGCCTAAGTCAACAGTGCAAGAAGCTAAAGACCTCTCTTCTTGACTGCGGCATCATTGCTTTCTTATCTTATGTAGGATTGCCGATGGAACCCCAGAATCAGATACCATACCAAATACCGACGCTGGACTTTACTTTTTGACCCTGGTGTGTCTCAACTCATCTCTCAACCCTTTGATTTACTGCTGGAAAATGAGAGAAATTCGACACAAGATCATAAACATCTTTCGAAATACATTTTCATGTTACAACTGATGATGGCTTCAGTTAACTTTGAAGGTTCTGAAATGTAGAACGCCCCAGACAAAAAAAAACCGCGTAGAAAATGTAATGGAACCACAAACTAGTTATTTGGGTTTGCCGCATAAGTTTGGAAGTCGAAATCTGAATTTTGAAAAGCTAAAGTTTTTCTGCAAAGATAAAGCCTGAAATGCGGCGTTTTCGCAGAACCTAGCCAATTAGTGGCTTTCTTTCACAGTTATGTTCAACGATGAAAGCCAAAGACCTTTGTCCAACGTACATCCCGTGCTAGTTGTGTCGTCATTACATAACACGATGACGTCGTACGTAATTGCTTTAAAACTGGCGAGTTTTGCCGGAGTAGACTTCTGAGAAAAAAATAACGGGAGCGGTTTACCGCCATAACTTTCAATCGTGATGTTGTTGAAGACCTTCTTTTGTCATGAGAAGTGAAAGAAGCACATACAGAAGCAAAAAATGAAACTTAAATCGCGTCTAGTGAATGTTTTACTAATTAAAACTTCCTTCTTCAGTGCCTAACTTGGTCTCCTGCGCAGAGGTTTTTTGGCTCGTCACGCCAAAAACAAAAAGAAAAACAAAACAAAACAAAAAACGTAGGAGTATGCCATAATATGGGGAAATTACCTTGGTAATATGTGCTTATTAGATACCTATTTTAATTCCATTTGTATTTCTCATAAACGCATCAATTTGACCAGACCGACTGTCTGCAGCCTGGAGGGTGAGTTATAAGTGTTTGATGGAAACGGAGAAAACTCCACCGGGACAAAGGATATTTAACAATTGTTTCACGAGCTTGGGTTGGATAAGCGTTGGATGTGAGGTGATAAATAATAAACGAGGCGCGTAGTACCGAGTTGGTTATTGTTAACTCGTATGCAAAAAAGCGCGAGTAAGATAACTGTAGACCAATTGTTTTCGTAATCGTTGCTGCCTTATTTTTGGACGAAGCTACTTCACGGTGAAAACTTCCGAACGCCTCGGCACTTGACATAGTATCTAATTTCCTTATAAGGCAAAACCAGGGTTATTTAATTGCTAATACCCTGTGTGAACCAATCAGAAAGCGAGAAATTCAACTGAAACGAGAATGTTTAGCGTGCGTCTATCGAGTTATGGATGCACGCGAAAAGTGTGACGTGCACCAGAGAAACGTAAGGTTGCTAGACCGGAGGCGATTGGCTAAGAGCACCTCTAGCTTCTCGAATGGTCTCTAAGTATTCTGCGTGAATCCACGACGAGATGGAGTCACAGCTAAAGCATAAACCAATTCTTTTATAGGATAGCGATCAGAAATGGTTAAACGCAAACTAAATGATTAAAATCAAAATTCTCTTTATGTACGATACATAAAACGGACTTTTCTATTGGCTAATAGAGAAACACGCTCAGGGGAGGACGATGAAAAAGAACACACGAGAGAAGTAAGCCATGTAGAGAATGTATCTGTAAACTACCCAAGAACAACATTTTCCTTTAGTGAATAAGGTAAACTTTTTCACGAGAACTGAAGGAAGCAAACAGAAGAACAAAAAATAAATTCAATTCCGTGGATGTTTTTTAATTACGTTTTCTTCCTTCAGTTAAACTGGATGATATGTAATGCTTATTTGTTGCCTGGCCAGTCAACTTGGGTTCATTTAACCGAAGAAACATGCAAATTCGAGACAAAGTTTTGATGACAAGGGCTGGGACATCTGCTTGAGGCACAAGATTTCTAAACACCGAATTAAGATAAACCGGTAAACAATTCAGCTTTCAAACGACGCCGCTTGTGTTAAGTTCAGCACAAAGAAAAACTTAAACTTCAGTTTCGTGGGTTGTTTTTATAAATAACAAAATTTTAGCGGCCCCTTACTGGACGAGGCTGGCTTTAAGACACTTCAGTAATAAAAACACAATTTCGCACCAATTGAAGGCGTTATATTTTTATTCTTGTAACAATCGTGTGAAAAAAAAACATTACAACCGTTTATTCAGTTGACACAAATGCCATAATATAGGTAAATTACTCCGCTAATATGTGCTTATTACTGAGATACCTGTTTTACTTTCCATTTGTATTTCTCATAAACACATGACTGACTGTTTCTAACTTGGCGCGACTTTTATAATTAAGAAACGAACAAACACCACCCGCTCAAAGGATATTTAACAATTGTATCACTAGCGTGAATTGGATAAGCGTTGGATGTGAGGTGATAATAATAATAATGACTTTATTAACGTGTCAAGCAAAAATCTAGCAGAGGAGATTCCCCACTGCTAATAGAGGACACCTAACTTTCTCAAATACAATCTAAAAATACAGAGAGTCAAAACTAGAAACCAGGGGCGTAGCCAGGATTTTTTCAGAGGTACGCACAATTTTCCAAATCCACCCCAACACCTCAGTTCTCTGACATCGTTTGTACATTCCTTGGTTGCATTTGCTTTTCTTAACAGTATAGTGAAGTTATACACGATTGGAAGGAATGGTAACTAGGTACTAAAGCTTTATGTAGATTTTTTGGTTAAACCGTGAGCATACTTGGAGGGTAAGAAGGCACTGCTCCCCCGGGAAAATTTGAAATTTAGGTCTTCTCAAATGGCTGGAAATGCGTCTAAAATTAGTATCCTTCTAACGCAGTAGTGTACATTTTTAGTTATTTTCTGGACTATAGTTTAAGAAAATCAGACAGTTGTTGCTCCTGATAGTCCACGCTATTGTGTCATTTATAATTTTGCTTGGAATAAGCGATTCTGTTTGCCACCTGAGAAACTTAAAATTGGTTGGTTTTAAAGCTTTTGTTATATGGATGTCATTACACCGGGCTTCTTACAGCTGTAGGTCCTTTCTCAAAATATACAGTAGGATGAAAAACTGTTTTGCAAAAGGCCCCGAGACATTTTTTCCTCGACCCATTATGCCTCGTTGTCACGGTTTTGCTGCTTGAGTTTTAACACTCACTCACTCATCCTCTTCATGCCGAGTGGCACAATTAAGGCCTCTTCTTGAATTTCAAACACGAGTTTAATTAAAGTAAAAACTCCGGAACTCAGGGTATTATTCAAAAGGTAAAATACAAAGACTCAAACCGGCAACAAAGCGCTGTTTTGAAAAAAAAAATGAGATTTTTGCCCTTTGTTCCCTTGCCATAGCAAGCACCCTCCTTGTTCATATGTTTCTTTGTCTTTGTGAAAGCACAATAAAAACAGCTTGAAATAGCACCTTTCATAATTCTACCTTTCAAACATATGGCAATAAGCAGCGTTCATACAGAAGAGCCACCATCTCCAGTCCATCATGGCTTTTGAGTGAGAAAATTTCTCTTTCGATTCGTGCACAACAAAACCATCATGCAGAGAAATGGTGATCCTAAGAACGGATCAATAATAAAGAGCGCATATATATATAGTGTTTCTAGTATTTATTTTTATATATTTTTGTTAAAATTAGTTTTAAATTACTAGTAGCATTTTTCAAAGTAATTATATTTTCTTGCAAATAATCCCATAATTAAACTTCTGGTTGCAAAGTGATTATCAATAAACCATCTATCTACCATAGATATTGAAAATCGTACTATGTAATTTGGGAAGCCTAAATTCGAATTCAGTTCGGCTGTTGAAAAGTTTCGCGTCTGAACCGGGCCTTAGTCATCCTCAGCCCCCTAATTTTCCGCCTTTGCCTACATTAGTACCAACACTGAGTCCACCAATCACGTGGCTTCTCTGGAATTGGCGAAAAACGGTGTCTTGTCTTGAAAAATTAATATTTCAAAGAAATAAAGGAAGTTGATGCAAAGATTGTGCTTTTTTCTATGGCGCGTTATCAGGGTCAAAATTAAATGTACAAACTTTTTCTAGTTTGAATTTCGAAACAAGTCTTTTCGCTCACAATTACTTTTTAATTGCAGCTCTTGTTGCATGCTTAATTGTGAATGAAGTTTATCTTGGCATTACCTGCTAAAAAGTACTTCTTTTTGCGCGTTTGTTGAGACGAATAGAGTATCACCAACATTAAAAATTACTTGTGAAATGTTTGGCTGTGTGCTGTTTGCGAGCCACCCTACGATAGTCGCCTTGCACGCAAATTCATTTTGTAAATATCTAAACTCTTAGTGCACATTCTCTTGATAAGGCTCTGTTTGCAGTGCATCACTGGCGCCGTACGTCTTGCTCCGATGCGATCGAAATCACGCTGACTTTACCGATTTCCGGTTTATCAACATGCAATTACTTTTGAAAAAAGCCTTCCTCGACAAATTTTCTGCGAAAAATCAACCAGGCGTTCCAACGGACAGACCACGTGGTTTGAGAAAGTCACGTGATTCAAACGCTCCCATGATGCGCTTCAATCCTAAATTGTCACACAATTTTGTCACACCATTTAGACATTTTTCCGTGTTGTGCTGTTTTTCTCTTCGTTGTTTTGATTTCGCTAATGGCTCCAAACGTGTTGCGCGAGGTCGCTCAACGTCTGGTAGAGACGGCAGATTTTGTCAGAAACACAAACTGAATTGCCAAATAAATTATTAACTTAATATGTCTTGTTGACGCGCTGATCGAGTCCCTCCCCACAAGGGCGCGACAGACCGCCCCCGACGAGATCTCGCCGGCTCAAAAGGAAAATACAGTGGAACCTCGATTTAACGAAGTGCCAAGGGACTGGGGAAATTGATTCGTTATATCGAGGGTTCGTTATATCGAGGTTCTTTTCCATACATTACACTATTACTGGGCTGAAAAATATCGTTCGTTATACCGAGGACTTCGCAATATAGAGGTTCGTTAAATCGAGGTTCCACTGTAGAAAAATCGGAACAATCAGTCTTGAGACTGAAAGAACACATGGACAGGGGCACATGCCCAAAAGACTTACGCTACGACGCGAAAGCGAACATTTACCCCGACGAAGAGTTTAAATCTGACATAAAAGCGATCAGAAAAGAAGCCGAACAGACGTTCTTACACTATCGCCGTATCGAACGCAACCAGGACAAGTTGCCCAGAGCCAAATCGTGTAAACCTAAAAGAGACAAACACTCAAGTCGGGCAAGTTTAACAGCACGCCCCCAGTCTAGCACATGTACGAACGGCTTTCCAGAAAGTGTACAAACTATTGCCGCTAATCTAGAGAAACGACTACAAGAAGTCAATGTAATGATGAGAAAACTTGAAGAAATGAACAATAAAACTGTTGAAGAGGTTATGAATATATGAAATTCATATATTTGAACTGCGGAATGAAGAATTAAATATAAAGAAGATCCTCGCAGTTATTAACGCAGCTTATGCAATTGCGAAAAGAAAGCCTGAAAAAATCAATTTAATGACCAGCTCCCAGTTGGCTTGTTAGCTCAATTGGTTAGAGCGCTGCACCGGTATCACAGAGGTCAGGGTTCGAATCCCGGCAAGCCTGATTTTTTCAGGCTTTCTTTTCGCAACTGCATAAGATGCGTTAATAACTGCGAGGATCTTCTTTATATTTAAAACTGTTGAAGCTTATCCCTGTCTGCTCTCTGAGTGCGTAAACTAGCAAGCAAAGGGGGGATACAATAGAAAAGCGCAAAGTTAAGAACAAAAGACACAAAGAAATAAAGAAAAAAACCATAAAGATACAAAAGCTAAAAAACAGAATCTAAGAGAAAATACAAAATACCCTCTCAAATTTTGAATTGGCAACTGATCAAGTTAATCTCCTCTCCCGGGGGTTGAAGTTTGTATCCACGCCAATAACAAACGAAACCGCATTGAGAAAACAACTGTTAACAGACTTCAAAGATTTTGCTAGGAGAATGCGGCTCCAGTACATTTATCACGGCGAAGATAATAACATCCGCCCCTTCTATGTCCCTCAGAGAAATTCTAAGGCTTATCCTTCAAGAAAATTCATTTGAATTCAACGATAAGAACTATCTCCAAATACACGGAACCGCAATGGGCACAAAGATGGCAGTCGCTTTCGCAAACATCTTTGTCTTCGGTTGAGACGGAAATAATTAGTCAAAGCAATACTAAACCACTTGAGTGGAAAAGATACATTGACGACACGGAGGAATCTCTAAAGGTGTGACAAAATTGTGTGACAATTTAGGATTGAAGCGCATCATGGGAGAGTGAATCACGTGACTTCCTCAAACCACGTGGTCTGTCCGTTGGAACGCCTGGTTGATTTTTCGCAGAAAATTTGTCGAGGAAGACTTTTCGCAGAAAATTTGTCAAAAGTAATGGCATGTTGATAAACCGGAAATCGGCAAAGTCAGCGTGATTTCGATCGCACCGGAGCAAGACGTACGGCGCCAGTGATGCACTGCAAACAGAGCCTTATCAAGAGAATGTGCACTAAGAGTTTAGATATTTACAAAATGAATTTGCGTGCAAGGCGACTATCGTAGGGTGGCTCGCAAACATCACACAGACAAACATTTCATAAGTAATATTTAATGTTGTGATACTCTATTCGCCTCAACAAACGCGCAAAAAGAAGTACTTTTTAGCAGGTAATGCCAAGATAAACTTTATTCACAATTAAGCATGCAACAAGAGCTGCAACTAAAAAGTAATTGTAAGCGAAAAGACTTGTTTCGAAATTCAAACTGGAAAAAGAGCTGCAATTAGAAAGTAATTGTACGCAAAAAGACTTGTTTCGAAATTCAAACTGGAAAAAGTTTGTACATTTAATTTTGACCCTGATAACGCGCCATATTTTTCAACCATCGCTTATTCCCTGCTGTTTTATATTTCAGTCGTTTTGTTTCGTTTCGTTGTTTTTTTTAACCTCTGAAATTTTTTCAGGTACGCACGTGCGTACAGGCAGCTACGCCCCTGGAAACTACTAAGAGTTAGAATTAAAAACTACTAATGATTACTCACTCAACATACATACTGCAAAAACTCCATTTATAATTATCAAAAATTCTAAAATCTTGTAATTAAAATCGTAATTAAAAAAAATTACGAATTGCAAAGGTAGCAGCCACTACATCTACTTAAATCAAGACTGCGTATCCGGGTCTTAAACTGCTTAAGACTGGCAGCCGATCTGTCCTTGCTTGGTATCTTGTTCCAAAGTCTTGGACCTAGGTATCGAATTGAGTGTTTTCCGTGCGTAACTGTGTTAAAACTAGGTTGATAAAAATTGGTGCCAAGGCGAATGATGAATGATAAAGAGTCATGTAGTGCCAAGGTTGATTGTAATCAACTCGTATCCCAAAAAAAGTGCGAGTAGAATAACTGTTTCGGTTAAATTCTCAACTTAGTAATCGTTGCTGCCTTATTTTTGGACGAAACTACTTTACGATAAAAACTTTTGAACGCCTTGGTACCAATTTTCTTATAAGGCATTATTGCATAACATGCACTTTATGCGAAAATATATTCATTGGCGAAACATGGAGGAGACGCATCCAAACCAGTCTCCTGACACTTCAATCTCCCTGATCATTCTAGCCACCATATGTCGGTCTGCCGCCTTTCCCTATATCATGGTAACACGGAAAACCGTGCAAATCTAGAACAAAAGTAATTTTTCAAATCGCACACTTAACCCGCACGGTATCAACGAACGCTTTTCATTCAACTAATTTATTCTTGAAATTTTGGATTCATCAACTTAGTTGATAAGGTAAATTGGCCACCGTAAAGAGATTGATAGATGACGTTTCGAGCGTTAGCCCTTGGTCAGAGCGAATTCTCTCTGACGAAGGGCTACCACTCGAAACGTCAGATTTCAATCTCTTTACGGTGGCCAATTTACCATATCAACTCAGTTGATAAATCCAAAATTTTTTGTTTCGCGTCCCCACCGACGCAGCACCACAGTTTCTTTAGAAACTAACTCCCTTGTTAATTTCTTCTTGTTTTTCTGTTGCCATGTTCCGACCAATAGTTAAGCTCCACCGTTCTTCATATAAACCCTACACAAGCCACAATTCCTGTGGGACTTACCGTCCAAATTAATCAATCAGACTTTTGCGGCTGCCGGCGGCCGCAGAAATAAAAAATTGAAGGTCTTTATTGCAGGCGTTCCTCTTCCTTCTCCCTAGTCCCCCCGTTTTCCCTCCCACTTCCTAGCTACCCCCCTCCCGTTTATGCCTGTTGCTCAGGCTGGGGTGTCCGTAATGCGAGATGTGTGGAAAGCGAGTTGACTGTATTCATGTAAAGAAATAAAAATCGTTTTTCTTGCTTAGTTCTTATCATATATATGTTCTTCGTTTTGAACTCTGCATGTTCCATTCCTCCCATCAATTAATGTATTTATTCATCACTTCCATCATTTCTCTCCTCAAATGTATCAGTCATGCGCAGCAACAAAATCCTTCTTCTTGGTCAGTTGCTATCATATGAATATTTCTCGTTTTCAATTCTGCAGGTTCCATCCCTCCCATCAAATAACGTGGAGTAAGTTGAAAAACAAAGCCTTTCAACCGAGTAACTAAATAATTTTTAAAGAATCATGTAAAAGAACCACCTGTTTTGCGTATAAATGGTCTTTTACTATATAATTTATCGCTATATCAATCATCACACAAAATTACGAGGTATAGACGAAGCATTTGAGGGAGAAAAACGGAAACGGTTTATACCGTTATGAGACAAGTACCAATCGGGTTTTACTTGAATACCCATTTGTGAACCAGCTTGTCAGTAATTTTTTCCTATGCAAACACAATTTGGACAATTTGTTTATTAAAAATTCCTACCTCGGTACCTTACTGGACGATCTTTAATGCTTGTTTGTGGCTTGCCCAGTCTTGTGCGCATCTTCATTTAAGGAACAAACCTTGCGATGAGACAAACATTTGATCAGGGGCACCCAACGAGAATATAGTTCAAAACCACTTAACTTAGCATTATTGAACGTATTTTAGTATTTAAATGGTAGACATAGGCGTATTTTTATCCCCTAAAAACTTTTCATCTGTTCGGATTTCTTAGCTGAAAGTCTAGTGATCCGAAAATTATAGGGATCAAAACTTACCTTTTCGAAAATTTCAGCCAGAAAAAAGGCTCCAGAAAATCTAGGTGACCTTTTAAGGGTAGAAATCCGTTAAAAATGGGCAATAATACCATATTTTAGATTTTTGAAAATCCTAGAAGAGGCAGGCAAGCAAGAAATTTTACAACAAATGTTCCGAAAATTCTAGATCTCAAATCGTCTTCCGAACAGATATTTTTCCGAAAATTGTCGTTGGGTGCCCCTGATTTGATGTCAACGACTGGGACACCTGCTTGAAGGACAAGCTTCAAAAGACCATAGGATCAGTGAATAACTTATTCAGCTCAGCATTCACGTCAAGCGACGGTTGAGTTACTGAGTTCCAAGTTGCTACCAGTTTTGTTTCCCACGTCGTTTCCAGCGATATATGAGTTCTATTGTTTTGCGTTTTTATTGGACGGAACAGCAGCTCCACTGATGCCTGTCAAATACGAGGATTGATCGATCTGGATCTTCCACATCAGTTCGAAATCTGTGAAGACAAAGCCTCAGAAGTCACCACTGCAGTCGCAACTTTTTTCGGCCAAACCTGTCTGTCATAGTTGAGTACTTCAGTTGACAATGAAAGAAGCTAAAGACCTCTCTTCTTCGTACATCGCTAGTTGCGTCTTGAATGTTTTCTTATCTTACACAGCCATCACGTTAAACAGTATTACAATACACGCGATAAGAAAAACTTCCTCGTTACCAAAAAAAAACCAACTCCTTACCAAAGGCTTTAAAAACATTGCTCTTGAGTCTGGCTGTTTCTGATCTCGGTGTTGGTTTAATAGTCCAACCTTTATACATTGCATGTCTTGTTATAGAGTTACAACAAAACAATGAGAACAATCAATCTTTTAATGCCACGTCCATCGCTTACCGCATCACAGGTTTTATATTATCTTTTGCTTCATTCTTCGGTGTGGTGTCTTTAAGTGCAGACAGATTCTTGGCCATATATCTTCATCTCAGATACCAGGAACTTGTGACTCACAAGCGTGTTGCTGCTGTGGTAATTTCAGTTTGGTTGTTATGTGCAATCCTTTCGTTGGATGAGGTGTGGAGGCCACGAAAAATTGTTGACGTGATTGAAGCCATTATTGCGACTGCTTGTGTGCTAACCACAACATTGCTAAATTACAAGATATATGTAGCCGTACGACAACACGCGCATCAAATTGATACCCTTCAAGTACAGCAAGTAACACAGAATAGGGAAATGACAAGTTTTGGAAGACTCAGAAAATATGCGGTAACAACGATTTACGTTTATTTAATATTTTTGTTTTGTTATTCGCCAAGTATTTGTATTTTTTGGATTGACACTATAACGCCATCTGGGCCTAGCACTGTCATAAACTTGATTAAAGTTTACATTAAAACACTGGTGTTTCTCAATTCATCGCCCAACCCTTTGATTTACTGCTAGAAAATGAGAGACATTTGACACAATACCCTAACCTTAGTTCGAAATGCATTTTCATGCGTTACAACGGAAGAAATATTCAGCTGAACGGTTATTGACACATAGAAGTTTTAATAATAAACTTTTTATGAAAAACTTAACTGGACGAGGCTGGCGTTAATGCACGTTTAATAAGTTATAAATAATATACAGCTTCGAGCCCAGTGAAGGCTATATTACGACATATTGTGTCACAAGTGACAAGGAAACATATTACGCCCGTTTTGTCAGCTGAAAAATATCCCATAATATAGGGAAATTGCATCGGTAATATGTGCTTATTAGAAACCTGTTTTAATTTCCATTTGTATTTCTCATAAAGGCATCGATTTGACAAGACTGCCCGTCCCTAACTTGACAGAAACGGAACAAGACCACGCGCTCAAAGGATATATAAATTTAACAATTGTTTCATGAGCATGGGTTGGATAAGCGTTGAATTTAAGGTGATAAATAATAAACGAGGTCACGTAGCACCGAGTTGGTTATAGTTAACTCGTATGCAAAAAAGTGCGAATAGAATAACTGTTTTGTTTTAAAAATTCTTAACTTAGTAAACGTTGCTGCCTTATTTTTGGATGAAACTACTTGAGGGTGAAAACTTCCGAACACCGCGGCACTTGACATGGCATCTAATTTCCTTATAAGGCAAAAAGCAGGGTTATTTAATTGCTCATAACCTGTGTGAACCAATCAGAAAGCGAAAAATTGAACTGAAACGAGAATGCTTAGCGTGCGTCTATCTGGAGTTATGGATGCACGCGAAAAGTGTGAAGTACACCAGAGAAACGTAAGGTTGCTAGAGCGGAGGCGATTGGCTAAGAGCACCTCTAGCTTCTCGAATGGTCTCTAAGTATTCTGCGTGAATCCATGACGCGATGGAGTCACAGCTAAAGCATAAACCAATTCTTTCATAGGATATCGATCAGAAATGGTTAACTAAATGATTAAAATCAAAATTCTCTTTATGTACGATACATAAAACGGACGTTTCTATTGGCTAATAGAGAGAAACACGCCAGAATTTAGTTTGAAAATGAAAGTAAGGGACTGATAGAATACGAGTAGTCTCTCTTTCCGCTCTGGGGAAGTCGATCAAACGAACACAGGAGGGAAGTAAGCCATGTAGAGAATGTATCTGTAAACCAGCCAAGAACAACATTTTCCTTTAGTGAATAAGCTAATTTGTTTTCACAAGAACTGAAAGAAGCAAACAGAAGAACAAAAAAATTCAATTCCGTGGATGTTTTTAAATTAAATTTTTTTCCTTCAGTCAAACTGTACAATCTGTAATGCTTATTTGTAACCTGGCCGGTCATCTTGGGTTCATTTAATTGAAGAAACATGCAAATCCGAGGCAAAGTTTTGATGACAAGGGCTGGGACATATGCTTGAGGCACAAGGTTTCTAAAGACCGGATTTAGATCAGCTGGTAAACAATTCAGCTTTAAAACGACACCGCTTGTGTTAAGTTCAGCACACAAAGAAAAAATTAAACTTCAGTTTCGTGGGTTGTTTTCATAAATAACAAAATTTTAGCGGCCCCTTACTGGACAAGGCTGGCTTTAAGACACTTCAATAATAACAACACATTTTCGCACCAGTTGAAGGCGTTATATTTTTATTCTTGTAACAATCATGTCATTAGTTAAAAAGAAACATTACAACCGTTTTTTCAGCTGACACAAATGCCATAATATGGGTAAATTACCCAGCTAAAATGTGCTTATTACTGAGATACCTGTTTTACTTTCCATTTGTATTTCTCATAAACACATGACTGACTGTTTCTAACTTGGCGCGACTTTTATAATTAAGAAACGAATAAACACCACCCGCTCAAAGGATATTTAACAATTGTTTCACGAGCGTGGATTGGATAAGCGTTGGATATGAGGTGCTAAATAATAAACGACGCACGTAGTGCCAAGGTTGATTGTAATCAACTCGTATCCAAATTAGTGCGAGTAGAATAACTGTTTTGTTAAATTCTCAACTTAGTAGTTGTTGCTGCCTTATTTTTGGACGAAACTACTTTACGATAAAAACTTTTGAACGCCTTGGCATCAATTTCCTTATAAGGCATTATTGCATAACATGCACTTTATGCGAAAATATATTCATTAGCGAAACAGGGAGGAGACACATCCAAATCAGTCTCCTGACACTTCAATCTCCCTGATCATTCTAGCCAACATATGTCGGTCTGCGGCCTTTCCCTACACCAGGAGTAACACGGAAAACCGTGCAAATCTAAAAGAAAAGTAATTTTTCAAATCGCACACTTTACCCGCACGGTATCAACGAACGCTTTTCATTCAACTAATTTGTTCTTGAAGTTTTGGATTTACCAACTGAGTTGATAAGGTAAATTGGCCACCGTAAAGAGATTGATAGATGACGTTTCGAGCGTTAGCCCTTCGTCGGAGCGAATTCTCTTTGTTTCAAGTCCCCACCGACGCAGCATCACAGTTTCTTTAGAAACTAACCCCTTGTTAATTTAATCTTGTTTTCCTGTTGCCATGTTCCGACCAATAGCGTAACTCCACCGTTCTTCATATAAACCAAACACAACCAACAATTCCCGTAGGACTTTACCGGCCAAATTAATCAATCAGACTTTTGCGGCTGCCTGCGGCCGCTGAAATAAAAAATTGAAGGGCTTTATTGCAAGCGCACCTCTCCCTTCTCCCTAGTCCCCCCATTTTCCCTCCCACTTCCTATAGCTACCGCTACCCCTCCCGTTTATGCCTGTTGCGCAGGCTAGGGTGTCTGTAGTAACGCGGTGTGTGGAAGGCGAGATTGACTGTATTCATGTGAAGAAATAACAATCGTTCCTCTTCCTTAGTTCTTATCATTTATATGTTTTTCGTTTTGAACTCTGCATGTTCCATCCGTCCCATCAATTTTAAAAATGTGGCAGGAGTAAGTTGAAAAACAAAGCCATTCAACCAAGTAACTGAATAATTATTAAAGAATCATCTTAAAGAACCACCTGTTTTGCGTATAAATGGTCTTTTACTATATTATTTACCGCTATATCAATCATCGCTCAAAATTACGAGGTATAGACGAAGCATTTGAGGGAGAAAAACGGAAACGGTTTCTGCCGTTATGAGACAAGTACCAATCGGCTTTTACTTGAATACTCATTTGTGAGCCAGCTTGTCAGTAACTTTTTTCCCATGCAAACACACGTTGTTTATTAAAAATTCCTGCTTCGGTACCTTACTGGACGTTCTTTAATGGTTGTTTGTCTTGCATCTTCATTTAAGGAACAAACATTGAGATAAGACAAACATTTGATGTCAGCGACTAAGGCACCTGTTTAAGGCACAAGCTTCAAAAGACCAAAGGTTTAGTGAGCAACTTATTCACTGAGCTCAGCATTCACGTCAAGCGACGCTTGAGTTAAGTTCCAAGTAGCTACGGGTTTTGTTTCCCGCGTCATTTCCAGCGATATATAAATTCTATTGTTTTACGTCAGTTTATTAAATGTGAACAGCAGCTCTCTGGTGCCTGCCCAATACGAAAATTGAACGAAGTTTTGCAGGGTGGAACATCGTAATTTAACCATCCGGATGTTCCACATCAGTTCGAAACAAGCGTTTTGAATTTTTCAAGACAAAACTATTTCTGTGAAGATAAAGCCTCAAGAGTCACTACCATCACGAACCTTTTTCATCCAAACCTATCTCTCCAGTTATCTGCTTGAGTTGACAATGACAGAAGCTAAAGTCCTCTCTTCTTCGTACATCGCTAATTCCGTCTTGAATGCTTTCTTATCTTGTACAGCCGTCATGTTGAACAGTGTCACAATACATGCGATAAGAAAAACGTCCTCGTTGCCAAAGCCTTTAAAACCATTGCTCCTGAGTCTGGCTGTTTCTGATCTCGGTGTTGGTTTAATAGTCCAACCTTTATACATTGCATGTCTTATTATGGAGTTACAACAAAACAAAGCCGGAGAACAATCAAACTTTTAATGCCACGTCCATCGCTTACCGCATCACAGGATTTGTATTTACTTTTGCTTCGTTCTTCGGTGTCATGTCTTCAAGTGCAGACAGATTCTTGGCCATTCATCTTCACCTCAAATACCAGGAACTTGTGACTCACAAGCGTGTTGTTGCTATGCTAATTTCAACTTGGGTGTTGAGTGCAATTATCAGTTTAATGCATGATTATTGGAACCTAGGGGATACTTTTAAGGTGATTATGGGTGTTATTTCTACTGCTTGTATGATAACCACAACATTTTTTTAACTTCAAGATATACCTAGCCATACGACGCCATGCACATCAATTCCAGGCCCTTCAAGTCCACCACGTAGCACAGAATGAAGAAACAGTCAGGGCCATAGACAGCTTTGTCTATATGATTTCTAGCAATGTGATTGGTCTAGACAAAACCAAAACAAACTTATTTGGCCGAGAGGGACTGGGACTGTTCATTTTTCTTGCTGCCTCATGACTGGCGGCCATATTCTAATATTATTTTGGCGAAGGGGAACAGTGTAAAATTAGCAATAAATTACACGAAACATATCATTTATTTATTTTCACATCACAAATAACTTTCGACATCTGATCTAATTTTCGAAATCTACTGACATATGCATTTCTTTTTCACACTCCGCTAGCCGGGTACGCGAACTCGATGAACTTCGGTTGCAAACTCCGTCTCTTGGGCCGTCGATTTAAGTCCAGGGACGTATGCTCCTCCGCTGGCCTGCTCATTTCTTCGGAAATTTTGCTCCTGTTTGGTGTGAAAAGTTACGGTGGGTTCTCCACATACAATCCTAGGAAAGAGAGGACAGTAAAACTTCATTAACACAATACAGCTGACAATACATTTACGAGAAGCGTCCTTGATTCTAACGAACCAGCATTTCAACTGCTGCAGATTCGTGTTAACAATGGAGGTTAGAAAATCGTTTATGAACTACAAACAGACCGTCACAGGAAGGTCAAACAACAACCTCTGTCAGAATTGCTAAGCGCAATTAACTGCTGGAGAGCTATCTGTTGGATGATAACGACGGCATAAGACAATGGAGGGGCAATGTTTTAATTAATCTTTCAATTTCAACGACAACCATGTATACATGATGTATACGTAAGAAGCCGTAGCTAGGTGTGTGATGAAAGAAAACTGCAACAGTCTCAGAATAACTTTGATCCTTTAGACACTTACGACATCGGTGATAAAGTTACATGTCTTGCAGATAACCGCAAGCAAACATCATATCACCTATTTATTAATTAGAAACTCGCGTACCCTTTGAGAACTGAAACATCACTCCTTTTAGCGACTTTTAGGAATCTTGCAATCAAGCTGAGTCCAAAAACCTAATTTATTGCCCAAAGCTAGCACACCCAAAGATTTTAAAGGGCTCTAACAGCGTCAAAACGTCCAAACAGTATCACTACTTGAGAGTTCTCTCTCTCTCTCTCTCTCTCTCTCTCTCTCTCTCTCTCTCTCTCTCTCTCTCGATAATATTTACCAGCCAAATTTAGCTGTGTCGCAAATTAACTAGCTGTGTCCTTTGTATCTTGATCAAAGGGACGAAGCTGTTACGATTGAACTTGGGAAAACTCTATTTCCATGAGCTGAAAAGCAAAAACAACGAACTTAGGAATGAAAAGTCGATAAGCCTGAGCAGCAGAAGTCATAACTCTCCATTAACGCGATTTATAAAAGCCGTGCATATGAACTAAACCACGATGCATATGACTTCTGTTTCGATGGATCTGAAGCAAATTTCCTTCCAATACCGCTATATTTTCCTTTTGAACGCAAAAAGTCTGACGTACCTCAATTTTCCATTTCCATGGTAGCAGGTACCTTCTCGCGCGAGTCAAACTAAACGTGGTCACTCGACTTCAACAGACGATAACTTGCCACGATTTCAACCGACGCCGTTCATACTCCCGAATATCCAGACTTACTGGGCAGCCGTTTGCCACATGGTCGACAGACTGTCTTCAAAATAGAAATATGACGATCCATTAGCTGAAACAAAAAGCAAAACCGACCTTTTAGAATAGAAAATCGATAAGCAGCAGAAGCCAAAACGCCATGGCGGCGAAGCACAACACTTCAAGTTAAAATTACAACGGCCGTGCATATGAACTAAACCACGATGCATATGACTTCTCTTGCGATAACTTCGAAGGAAATCTATCAAAGTTTTACGTGGTATTTTTATTTTTTATCGAAAAAATATTTCTTACCTGAAATATCGATTTTCGTGGTAGCAGGTACGTCTTCAAACGCCCTAAACAAGACATAGACGCTCGCCTTCAACAACCGATTTCTTCGCTACATTTGAACCGACACCATTCACGTTGCTTTGCCTTTGAAGCTCTGTCGGTCCTCTTTCACGTAAATTGGGATCCAAGGGACAAAACAATTGAAAATGGCTTCAGTTAACTTTGAAGGTTCTGAAATGTGGAACGCCCCAGACAAAAAAAAGCCACGTAGAAAATGTAATGGAACTGCAAATTTAATTTGCCGCATAAGTTCGGAAGACGAAATTTGAATTTTGAAAAATTAAAGTTTTTCTGCAAAGATAAAGCCTGAAAAGAGGCGTTTTCGCAAAACCTAGCCAATTAATGGCTCTCTTTGACAGTTATATTCAACGATGAAAGCCAAAGACCTTTGCCCAACATACATCCCGCGCTAGTTGTGTCGTCATTACAACAACGCGATGACGTCGTACGAAATTCAGCTTTAAAACTGGCGAGTTACCCCGGGGTAGACTTGTGAAAAAAAATAAATTACGAGAGCGGTTTACCGTCATAACTTTCAGTCGTGATGTTGTTGAAGACCTTCTTTTGTCATGAGAAGTGAAAGAAGCACATACAGAAGCAAAAAATGAAACTTAAAGTGTGCCTGAATGTTTTTCTAATTGAAACTTCCTTCAGTGCCTACCTTAGTCTCCTATGCAGAGGTTTCTTAGCTCGTCACGCCAAAAACAAAAACAAAAAAACAAACAAACAAACAAACAAAAAATAAAAAACTAAACAAAAAAACAAAAAAACGTAGGAGTAGGAAACTATACCATTTAGTATAAATCTACTAGCGTTCTATCATAAATGCTGCAATCTGATTGGCTACCCTACTCGCTATCTATTCCGTGACAGATAGTGAGTAGCGAAAAGGTGAGTGGCAGGCACAGTCTTATACTTCAAAATAACCGTGCAATGATGTAAAACATTTCACTTTAGTGGAATATTAATCGAGATTTATACTAAAACAATTAGATTATTCGCTCTCGATAGAAATCTGGAGCTCATAATCTAATTGTTTTAGTAGGTTTAGTGTTAAGATTGCTCCTGAGTCTGGCTGTTTCTGATTTCGTTGTTGGTTTAATAGTCCAACCTTTATAAATTGCATGTCTTGTCATGGGATCGAAGCAAGACACTTGTACTGGAAACAATCCAACTTTTAATACCATATCCATCGCATACCGTACCACGGCAAATTTATTTGCTTTTGCTTCGTTCTTCGGTGTGGTGGCTTTAAGTGCAGGCAGATTTTTGGTCATTTATCTTCAACTCAGATGCCAGGAGCTTGTGACTCACAAGCGTGTTTTTGCTATGGTAATTTCAGTTTGGGTGTTCTGTGCAATCCTTTCGTTGGATGAGGTGTGGAAGCCAGCAAAAATTGTTGACGTGATTGAAGCCATTATTGCGACTGCTTGTGTACTAACTACAACATTTCTAAATTACAAGATATATGTAGCCGCACAACAACACGCGCATCAAATTGATGCCATTTAAGTACAGCAAGTAGCACAGAATAGGGAAATGACAAACTTTGGAAGGCTCAAAAAATAAGCCGTCGCAACGCGTTACGATTTACGTTTATTTAAAATTTTTATTTGTTATTCGCCCAGTATTTGTATTCTTTGGATTGGCACTTTTACGTCGTCTGAGCCAAGTACTGTCATAAGCTTGATTAAAGTTTACACTAAAACGCTAGTGTTTCTTATTTCATTGCTCAACCCTTTGATCTACTGCTGAAAAAAGAGGCAAATTCGACACCGCATCATAAACTTACTTCGAAATGCATTTTCATGTTACAACTGAAGAAAGATTCAGCTGAACAATGCACTGACACGTAGGTGTTGTAATAACAAACGTTTCGCGGGCTGGCTTTAACGCACGTTTAATAAGTTATAAATAATATACACCTTCGAATCTTCGAGCTGAATAAAGGCTATATTAAAACGTGTTGTGTCACACGTGAAAAGGAAACATATTACGCCCGTTTTTTTTGGGGGGGAATCTGCCTCGGTAAAATGTGCTTATAAGACACCTGTTTTACTTTCCATTTGTTTTTTCTCGTAAACGCATCGATTTGACCAGACTGAACGTCTCTAACTTAGCGGGACTTTTATAATTAACTGTTTGACAGAAACGGAACAACACCACCCAGACAAAGGATATTTAACAATTGTTTTACGAGCGTGGGTTGGATAAGCGTTGGATGTGAGGTGATAAATAATAAACGAGGCACTTGTGTAGCACCGAGTTGGGTATCATTAACTTGTATCCAACTAGCAGTAACCAATGGTCAGGAAGTGCGGGTAAACCTCTGTTTAGTAATTGAATAGTGGGTGTGTAGCATGAAATGGTGAATGCGAGTAACCTTTTAGGTCCAGTATCAACAGAGGAAATCGCGACGGAATCATGAAGGGGGAAAATGAATTGAACTATACAGTAAACAAGCCTTATATTCAATTGAACAATTATTTTATTTAAAAGAAGAACAATTGCTTAAATTTAATACAGTGAAAAAAGTAACAAGTGGCAACGCTCAACATGACTACAAGAAGTTTGTTGTAGTATAAACGGCAACAGGAACATGTTAAACTTTATTAGGATGGAAATCTTACATTTCTTAAAATGGTATTTGCCATAAAAGCTATTACGGCTGTGTTTAAGGAGCCTAGTAAATTTCAACTTTGCTTAGAGAATGCAATTCTGAAGAGCGAGGAATATAACTTAAGTCTTATTGTCTTATCAAAAATTTCAAACCTTTTCTCTTAGATCTCTTATCCATTGTTCGGCATAATTTGGCTTTACGAATTGTGGACGGTTCTTCGTCTCTCCTGTACACTTGACGAGCCCCCTTTAATTGTTTTCATTTTTTAATGCCTTGCTAGGTGATTTGCCAATGTTAGGTCTACAGATATTATTTTCAACGGCAAAATCCGTTTCACGTGCTTCGGAAATCAAATTCATGGGAGCACGGATGGGCATGAGCGTACCAAGCTGTTGAGCATGTCCTCCACATGGACGTCAAACGGACCTCGAACTGAACACCAGGGCCTTCGCTCACATACCATTCATACCGGTTGGAAGTCCAAAGGAATGCCAAGAATGTGCCCACATTTTGCTTCAACTCTGCCATATACAATTTAAGTAAGTACCGCTGACCACCCCCTCCAAGGTTAGGTCTGAGGGCTCGCTTTTGCTCGCCTGCAAAAAGCGCAAGTAGAATAACTGTTTTGTTTAATCCTCAAATTAGTAGTCGTTGCTGCCTTATTTTTGGACGAAACTACTTTACGGTAAAAACTTCCGAACACCGAGGCACATGACATGGCATCTAATTTCCTTATAAGGCAAAACCAGGGTTATTTAATTTTTAATTGCTGATAACCTGCGTGCGGTGAACCAATCAGAAAGCGACAAATTTAACTAAGTTAATTTAACACTCTATTTTTAGTTTTCCTTGCGACCATTGCTACGTTACTTGTGTTTCATATCAATATATATTCCTATGATTACTGTATTTCGTAGTATCTTTTAAGTATTATGTAACATTTTCACAGATTTACATCCGTATCACGATATATACAATCAGCTAATTTTGTTGTATCCCCTAAGTGTTATGTAATATTTTCACAGTTTTGTATTCGCATTATGTTTGTTGTAATTAGCTATTAATCAAGTCTTTGTCTTCAACTTTATACCTATAGTTTCAAACCTGTAAACATCCTTGAACTGACTATGGGTACTGAAGTATCCGGAACATGTATTCAAAGCTTAAACGATGTGTCGTGTTTCTTAAATGTCTTATATGATTTACCGCTATATCAATTATTGCAAAAATTAGAAGGTATAGAGGAAGCATGTGAGGATGAAAACCAGGCACGGTGTATTAAGACCAGTATCAATTAGGTTTTTCTTAAATACTCATTCTTGAACTAGCCTCTCAATAATTTTTCACATGCACACATAATTTGTTTATGAAAAATTCCCGCTTCTGTACCTAACTGGAGATCTTTATTGCTTGCTTGTGACGTGGCCAGGGAAGAAACATTAATATTCAGATCAGGCAAACATTATTTTGACGAGAGCGACTAAGACACCTGCTTGAGAGACAAGCTTCAAAAGACCGAACGATCAGTAAACAACTTATTCAGCTCAGCATTCACGTCAAGCGATGTTTGAGTTAAGTTCCAACTAGCTACCAGTTTTGTTTCCCGCGTCCTTTCCAGTGATGTATAAATTCTGTTGCCGTTTTAAGTGATATATTTCGTGGGTTATTTTTTCTAGAGGGTAATTATTCCTTTAAGCCTTGACATGAAAATGCATATTCTCCGTACTGTTCTCCATAAATTTGTATAAAACTGGCAATTAAGGAGAATTTGTCTGTAAAATAAGAAAATTATGGAGTTGAGCAAAAGTCGAATAATAAAATAAATGATGAATGATGTTTACGTTTTTGGTCCGTGCCTGCTATTGAGACATCTCTCACTATCATAGAGTTCCATAATACAGGACCTCTATACGGAAGAGAGTGTTGCATGTAGCGGCTGTTGAATCGCGGAACTTATGGCACCTGCCTCGTCCCCAGGCGCCAATTTAGCCCAGGCAAACAGGGAGCGCGGGGCGTCGTAGGAAGGATGCAAAACGGGCGCCTGTGAACGAGGTGGTTATGGCACTATAATTGTAAACAAGTAAGGAATTTTTCAGTGGATATGAATGGTCTACGGGCCTGTTTGTTCAAGAACTCGGGACGCTTACAAGGCTTATCAGGTAAAAACGACCTATGAAGTGGAGCTTTTTGCTGCTGAACTGGAGTAGCCGATAAGAAGAAAAACTCGTGCTGGCGTCAAGTCATATAATTTGAATGAAAGTTGCATAATTTATGAGTTTAATTGTGACGGACAATTCGTGGTTTTTCATCAAAATTATGTGCTAGAAAGTTAATTGCATCTGAAAATTACGACGTGGTCAGCTGCCAAAACGCTCGTCCCCTAACGCGACTGGTTAAAACAGATGATGTAAAGGAAAGCAAGCATAAAGTACAAACACTCACGCCAAGCGATTTCGTGGTTGAAAGCTCTCCAAAAAATGGAGAATTGTACTGGAAACTTTTCATTGACACTAAGTTTCGTGTGCACACTGCCAGAAGGCCTTGCTGTATTTTTTGCCGCTTTAAACATTTTCTTTTCCATGACAGCATCTCTGAGCAATGCTCTGATTCTGGTTGCTCTTCAAAAAGTATCTTCGGTTCATCCACCTGCAAAACTGTTGTTTCGATGCCTCGCAGTTACTGATCTTGGCGTTGGTCTTATTACACAACCACTTTATGCTACAACAATACTGAACTTTGTCACAAAGATAAAATGGAATTTTCTATACTACGTTGAGGTAATACGAGCTGTTTCAAGTATAATTTTGTGCGGAGTGTCGATCTTCACATCGACCGCCATAAGTGTGGACAGACTTCTCGCCCTGTTGTTAGGGCTGAGATACCGCCACGTTGTAACGTTAAGGCGAGTTTGTGTACTTTTAACTTGTTTCTGGTTAACTAGTATTTCTATTGCATTGATATACAATTTTTGGAGTCGACGTTTTTCCCTTTTTATAGCGAGCGGTTTAGGAGTACTTTCTGTAGTCATTTCAATCTTTTCTCACACAAGGATCTTTTTCAAATTACGACAACACCAAGCTCAGGTACAAGGTGTTCATCAAGGACAACCGAACGGAGAGGGAATACTAATTTCATTGAACATTACTCGATACAAGAAAACAGTTTCTAGCATAGCGTGTGTGCAGTTGGCATTGGTTGCTTGTTATGTTCCGTTTATTATTTCTTTGGTTTCAATAATGATACCTGGTCGGAGAGGCCGAATGAGTGCGAGTATCGTGTGGATATCTGTACAAACTTTCGCCTACTTAAACTCGTCTCTAAACCCGATTCTTTACTGTTGGAAGATAAAAGAAGTAAGACAAGCAGTGAAGGACACAGTAAGAAAGTTCTGTTGTTCATCAAGTTAAGCTCTACAGATAACCATACTCAGTTGTCGGAACAAAGTTGGCAAGTTGCGTTAACATCTTGTTGGATATGGACGAAAAAGCACACTGTTAAGTGGAACCTTTGTAATATAGCGTTCTGTTATTTATAGCCCTTCAATTGATTCAGGAAATAACTATTTGCCGTAATTTATCGGCAAAATACTCAGTTTATAAATATCGTAAGAACATTGGCAAAATCTATATATTCCATTGTTAAAGCAATAAACTCGGGATCTTTAATGTATAAGACTTGAACATAAAACATTTTAGAGATATATATAAACGATTCAAGCGGCAGCAAATACCCATATCTATGTATAGTTTAAAGAAGCCAGTATAATTTAGCTCGGTGTATTGGAAGTAAACTCGAAACACCTTTTAATTTGTGTGAAATACATATGCTTAATCAGTAAAACGGCCCTGTCAAATGTAAAAATACAGAATCTGGAAGGTGTTGTAAAGACATATAAACTTGGAGGCTCTTTTGAAATGCGCACTTGAAGAAACGGAGACACCGCTTAAGTAACACATTACGGAAGCCTTAAACCGCCTCAGAAATTTGGAATTGACTGTGATGGAAAACGAGAATTTTCCTAAACAAAATGTCACCTCATATGGAAAAAATAAAACCGCATAAATTCTCAGCTAAAGATTCCGACCAGACCAACCTGTGTTAGCTCTCTGTAAGGCTCTAAAACAATCTGAGGAAACAGAAAACGACATTTAAAATATTTTGCTTATTTTTATTTTGTTTTATTTTATTTTTGTCGGGTGGCCCTGAATAAGAGTACGCCAGCGTAATTTTGGCACGTCATTTTCTACTTGTGATAAATATAGAGTTTTTCCATATTATCAAGACACGCTATTTAAAAGTTTGGTCCAAATATAAATGCTCAAACTAGTAAACGAATATGCAAGTACAGTCACTAAGTAAGTATATTACAACCAGGTGGAACGGATGCTAAAATTAAGGGATGTTGTAAATTTGTTTAATCACGTAGCTCACCTTGCTCACAGGAGCTCGAGGTCCAATTTTTTATGGGTTTTATCTCCGTCACGTCAAGAAGTAACTTGACACATTGAGTACATGTACTCTCCAGCAACAAACTGCGCGCAATTTGTTGGTCTCTTATTGGCGTCATGCACAAACGACACAGTCAGAAAAGAAAAAAAAGAATTTTTTTCTCGCTCCCAGATTCCCTGATTTAGCCTTTTAGCTTTCGTGCTCAGTCCCTGCCGGCTAAGACAGAACAAGATTAAGGGAGGAAAGTAGAATAGTAGTTTCGGAGTGGCCAGGGATCACCAAGCGAGAACAAAGATTAATAATTCCTAAAGAAAATACCAGAAAATGAATGTTTAAAATCTTTGAATCAGATACGGATTTCGTCCTGACATTTATTCGTTTAAATTTTTTTATTGGTGCCCATTTCGTAGCTCAGGCTCGAAATATGAGCGTTGGCAATCGTGTGCAACCTTCGAAATCAGAAGAAGGATTCAGATGGGGAAAAACAATTGATTCTATAACCTAAAATATGAAAGAATTTTAAACAAAAACTAACGGCTTCCCTTACTGCAGTCGTATGTGTTTTTTTTTTCCTGGGCCGATTTTTTTGTTTGCTCTCGCTCTCTCCTGTATCCTTTCCCTATATATTCGAATTTTACGAGGATCTGAAGTATCTCTATTAAAAATAAACAACTCTTCAAGCTTCTTCATAGCCACTGATCCTTGTTGAGACCTCAAATAGATGTCACGGTATTATTGGATGTGAACAGGAGCTCAGTAATGCCTGCCCAATAAGAAGACTCAGCGGGGTTTGCAGCGTGGAATATCGTATTTTAACCACCTGGATCTTCCACATCAGCTCGAAACAAGCGTTTTGAATTTTTCAAGATCCTCTATTTCTGTAAAGACAAAGCCTCAAAAGCTGTCACTACTGTCGTGAGCTTTTTTCTCTCGTAGTTATATGCCTGAGTCAACAATGCAAGAAGGTAAAGACCTCTCTTCTTCGTACGTCGCTACCTGCGTCATCAATGCTTTCCCATCTTATACAGCCATCGGTTAAACGAATTTCATACTCAAAACATCCAGTGGTTTAACCATATATATGGCTCCCAATTCCACATAATTTCGAATTGTGAGTTTGGCATTTTTCAACTCGAAGTATTTTTATAGCCAAGATAAAGCCTAAAAGTATCCACTGAAAACCTAGTTCATTTAGTCCCTTCTTCGACAGTTACATACAACCATACAACGATGGGAGCTAAAGACCTCTATTCAAAGTACATCGCTAGTTGCGTACTCAATGCTTTCTCATCGTATGCAGCCATCGTGTTGAACATTGTCACAATACATGCAAGCGATAAGAAAAACTAATTCGTTAGCAAAGCCTTTAAAAACGTTGCTCCTGAGTCTGGCTGTTTCTGATTTCGGTGTTGGTTTAATAGTCCAACCTTTATACATTGCATGTCTTGTCATGGGATCGAAGCAAGACACTTGTACTGGAAACAATCCAACTTTTAATACCATATCCATCGCACACCGTACCACGGCAAATTTATTTGCTTTTGCTTCGTTCTTCGGTGTGGTGGCTTTAAGTGCAGGCAGATTTTTGGTCATTTATCTTCAACTCAGATGCCAGGAGCTTGTGACTCACAAGCGTGTTTTTGCTATGGTAATTTCAGTTTGGGTGTTCTGTGCAATCCTTTCGTTGGATGAGGTGTGGAAGCCAGCAAAAATTGTTGACGTGATTGAAGCCATTATTGCGACTGCTTGTGTACTTAAACCACAACATTTCTAAATTACAAGATATATGTAGCCGCACGACAACACGCGCATCAAATTGATGCCCTTTAAGTACAGCAAGTAGCACAGAATAGGGAAATGATAAACTTTGGAAGGCTCAAAAAATAAGCCGTCGCAACGATTTACGTTTATTTAAAATTTTTATTTGTTATTCGCCCAGTATTTGTATTCTTTGGATTGGCACTATAACGTCGTCTGAGCCAAGTACTGTCATAAGCTTGATTAAAGTTTACACTAAACCGCTAGTGTTTCTTATTTCATTGCTCAACCCTTTGATCTACTGCTGAAAAAAGAGGCAAATTCGACACCGCATCATTAACTTACTTCGAAATGCATTTTCATGTTACAACTGAAGAAAGATTCAGCTGAACAATGCACTGACACGTAGGTGTTGTAATAACAAACGTTCCGCGGGCTGGCTTTAACGCACGTTTAATAAGTTATAAATAATATACACCTTCGAATCTTTGACCTAATGAAGTCTATATTAAGACGTGTTGTGTCACAAGTAAAAAGGAAACATATTACGCCCGTTTTTTCAGCTGCAGACAAATATGCCATAATATGGGGAATCTGCCTCGGTAAAATGTGCTTATAAGACACCTGTTTTACTTTCCATTTGTTTTTACTCGTAAACGCATCGATTTGACCAGACTGAACGTCTCTAACTTAGCGGGACTTTTATAATTAGCTGTTTGACAGAAACGGAACAACACCACCAAGACAAAGGATATTTAACAATTGTTTTACGAGCGTGGGTTGGATAAGCGTTGGATGTGAGGTGATAAATAATAAACGAGGCACTTGTGTAGCACCGAGTTGGGTATCATTAACTTGTATCCAACTAGCAATGGTCAGGAAGTGCGGGTAAACCTCTGTTTAGTAATTGAATAGTGGGTGTGTAGCATGAAATGGTGAATGCGAGTAACCTTTTTAGGTCCAGTATCAACAGAGGAAATCGCGACGGAATCATGAAGGGGGAAAATGAATTGAACTATACAGTAAACAAGCCTTATATTCAATTGAACAATTATTTTATTTAAAAGAAGAACGATTGCTTAAATTTAATACAGTGAAAACGCTCAACATGCATGACTACAAGAAGTTTGTTGTAGTATAAACGGCAACAGGAACATGTTACACTTTATTAGGATGGAAATCTTACATTTCTTAAAATATATAGTATTTGCCATAAAAGCTATTACCGCTGTGTTTAAGGAGCCTAGTAAATTTCAACTTTGCTTAGAGAATGCAATTCTGAAGAGCGAGGAATATAACTTACGTCTTATTGTCTTATTAAAAAATTTCAAACCTTTTCTCTTAGATCTCTTATCCATTGTTCGGCATAATTTGGCTTTACGAATTGTGGACGGTTCTTCGTCTCTCCTGTACACTTGACGATCCCCCTTGTTTTCATTTTTTAATGCCTTGCTAGGTGATTTGCGAATGTTAAGTCTACAGATATTATTTTCAACGGCAAAATCCGTTCCACGTGCTTCAGAAAATCAAATTCATGGGAGCACGGATGGGCATGAGCGTACCAAGCTGTTGAGCATGTCCTCCACATGGACGTCAAACGGACCTCGAACTGAACACCAGGGCCTTCGCTCACATACCATTCATACCGGTTGGAAGTCCAAAGGAATGCCAAGAATGTGCCCACATTTTGCTTCAACTCTGCCATATACAATTTAAGTAAGTACCACTGACCACCCCCTCCAAGATTAGGTCTGAGGGCTCGCTTTTGCTCGCCTGCAAAAAGCGCAAGTAGAATAACTGTTTTGTTTAATCCTCAAATTAGTAGTCGTTGCTGCCTTATTTTTGGACGAAACTACTTTACGGTAAAAACTTCCGAACACCGAGGCACTTGACATGGCATCTAATTTCCTTATAAGGCAAAACCAGGGTAATTTTTAATTGCTGATAACCTGTGTGTGGTGAACCATGCAGAAAACGAGAAATTTAATTAAGTTAATTTAACACTATTTTTAGTTTTCCTTGTGATCATTGCTACGTTACTTGTGTTTCATATTAATAGATATTCCTATGATTAATGTATTTCGTAGTATCTTTTAAGTATTGTGTAACATTTTCACAGATTTACATCCGTATCACGTTATATACAATCAGCTAGTTTTGTTGTATCCCCTAAGTGTTATGTAATATTTTCACAGTTTTGTATTCGCATTACGTTTGTTGTAATTAGCTATATATTAATCAAGTCTTTGTCTTCAACTTTATACCTATAGTTTCAAATCTGTAAACATCCTTGAATTGACTATGGATACTGAAGTATCCGAAACATGTATTCAAAGCTTAAACGATGTGTCGTGTTTCTTAAATGTCTTTTATGATTTACCGCTATATCAATTATTGCAAAAATTACAAGGTATAGAGGAAGCTTGCGAGGATGAAAACCAGGCACGGTGTTTTAAGACCAGTATCAATTAGGTTTTTCTTAAATACTCATTTTTGAACTAGCCTCTCAATAATTTTTCACATGCACACATAATTTGTTTATGAAAAATTCCTGCTTCGGTACCTAACTGGAGATCTTTAATGCTTGCTTGTGGTCTGGCCAGGGAACAAACATTAATATTCAGATCAGGCAAACATTATTTTGACGTGGGCGACTAGGACACCTGCTTGAGAGACAAGCTTCAAAAGTCCGAACGATCAGTAAACAACTTATTTAGCTCAGCATTCACGTCAAGCGATGCTTGAGTTAAGTTCCAGCTAGCTACCAGTTTTGTTTTCCGTGTCATTTTCCAGCGATGTACAAATTCTGTTAATTTAAGTATTATTGGATGTGAGCAGGAGCCCAGTAGTGCCTGTCCAATAAGAAGACTGAGCGGCCGAACATTGTAAATTTAATCTCCTGGTTCTTCCACATCAGTTCGAAACAAGCGTTCAAGATCATCTATTTCTGTGAAGACAAATCCTTAAAAGCCGTCACTACTGTTGCGAGCTTTTTTCGTCCAAATCATTCAGTCTCTTATAGTTATATGCTTGAGTCAACAATGCAAGAAGATAAAGACCTCTCTTCTTCGTACATCGCTAATTGCGTCATCAATGCTTTCCTATCTTATACAGCCATCATGTTGAACAGTATCACAATACATGCGATAAGAAAAACTTCCTCGTTATCAAAGCCTTTAAAAACATTGCTTATGAGTCTGGCTGTTTCTGATCTCGGTGTTGGTTTAATAGTCCAACCTTTATACATTGCATGTCTTGTTATGGAGTTACAACAAAACAAAGAAAACAATCAAACTTTTAATGCCACGTCCATCGCTTACCGCATCACAGGTTTTATATTTACTTTTGCTTCGTTCTTCGGTGTCATGTCTTTAAGTGCAGACAGATTCTTGGCCATTCATCTTCATCTCAGATACCAGGAACTTGTGACTCACAAGCGTGTTGTTGCTGTGGTAATTTCAACTTGGGTGTCGAGTGCAATTATCAGTTCAATGTATGATTATTGGAACCTAGGAGATATTTTTAAGGTGATTATGGGCGTTGTTTCGACTGCTTGTATAATAACAACTACAATTTTTAATTTCAAGATATACGTAACCATACGGCGCCATGTCCATCAAATCCAAGCCCTTCAAGTCCGCCACGTAGCACAGAATGAAGAAATGGTAAATGTTAGGAGGCTGAAAAAATCTGCTTTTACAGCAGTTTACGTTTATCTTGTGTTTTTGATTTGTTATATGCCACAAACCTGTTGGAGGATTGCCGATGGAAGCCAAGAATCAGCCATACCAAATACCGACGCTGGACTTTACTTTTTGACACTGGTGTGTCTCAATTCCTCTCTCAACCCTTTGATTTACTGCTGGAAAATGAGAGAAATTCGACACAATATCACAAACTTATTTCGAAATGCATTTTCATGTAATAACTGAAGTTGGCTTCAGTTAACTTTGAAGGTTCTGAACTGTGAAACGCCCCAGACAAAAAAAGGCCACGTAGAAAATGTAATGGAACTGCAAACCATTCATCTGGGTTTGCCACATAGTCGGAAGACGAAATTTGGATTTTGAAAAAGCGGCGTTTTCGCAAAACCTAGCCAATTAATGGCTCTCTTTGACAGTTATGTTCAACGATGAAGGCCCAAGACCTTTGTCCAACGTACGTCCCGCGCTAGTTAAGTTGTGTCGTCATTACAACAACGCCATGGCGTCGTAAGTAATCACTTTAAAACTGGCGAGTTATACCGGAGTAGACTTGACTTTTCAGAAAAAAATAACGGGAGCGATGTACCGCCATATCTTTCAATCGTGATGTTGTTGAACACCTTCTTTTGTCATGAGAAGTGAATGAAGCACATACAGAAGAAAAAAATGAAACTTAAATTGCGTCTAGTGAATGTTTTTCTAATTAAAACTTCCTTCTTCAGTGTCTACCTTAGTCTCTGACGCAGCCGTTTATTGGCTCGTCACGCCAAAAACAAACAAACAAAACAAACAAAAAACGTAGGAGTAGGAAACTATACCTTTGTAGACAAGCTCTAACGCTTGTTTGAAGCCTGACCACAGGGCCGTAGCAATACAATACAATACAATACAATACAATACAATACAATACAATACAATACAATACAATACAATACAATACAATACAATACAGTTCATTTAACGAGAGTGAACATATTAACCTAGCATGAGGCAAGACGAGGCACTTGCCTCTTCTAAGTTTTGTGCCAAAATGAAAATAAAAATTGAAAATAATCCTTAGAGAGTATTTGTCACCAGGTGATAAAAGATTAACCTAAGCAGGGTGTGCGAAAAAGGTTTTGAAAGACTCAAGTGGTTTCCATTGCGGCTCGTGACATATAAAACAGTGACAGGCTGGGTGACATCAATCCCGTGCGGATTGCTACGACTACAGGCAGCTGATCTGAAGGATCATGGCTTATAAAAAACAAAACTTTTATAGAATCAGCAACCCACGTTTTCTTGAGCTACTTTGCCACACCTTTTGGCATAATTGCCTAAAAAACTATTTTTGTATAATTTTGTCTCGGAATTCTGTCTTGGAAGAATTTAAAATGTTAAATAAACGATTGCAAAGCGGTGCCTTGGGCAAGTGTTTCACTTTTGTGATGGCTACTAAAAGTGCCCTTTGGCTGGCTCAGTAGGGCCATGATTTTCAGTGAGTTTCCGTAAAGGGTCTTCCTCTAGAACATCCGTGCTGTTCACTAGTGAGATAAAGTTGTCTCTCGGGTCACAGTGGAGTTCTACAATTCGCAGATGCAACTGAATTTGACAATTAACCGTGCAGCAGCACGGGTTTTGCACGAGTTAAAAATAGGAAACCAGTCATTGCTAGCGAGGGAGCAGGAAGGCGGGGGTGGGGTTGTATAACGGCAATACGTAATTCGGGATAACCATCTATTTGGTGCCAGTGTTGCACGCCCTAGTAGTGTGTATAAGAAATGTTAAAAGGACTGAAAAATCTGCCGTTTTACACTTACAGTACAAGATTTTGAATTTTAAAGAAAATCTCATAAAAAATGCTGAAAAGAGCATTTCAGAGGGAGTAAATTTTAAAAAGTTTCCTGGGGGCATGTCCCCAGACCCCTCTAGAAGTTCGCGCCTTCGGCGCTCGCGACACTTGACTCGTCTGTTCTGAAAGTCTGGCTACGGCCCTGGACCAGCTATAGTCTTGAGAAACATTCAGATCAGTCAACGTTTTGATGAAAAGGCCGGGACATCTGCTTGAAGGCACAAGGCCTTAAATTAAACACCCGAAGAGCATTAATACAGTGTACAAGCGACAGTTGTGTAAAGTTCAAGCATCCAGCTACCAATTCGTATTCCACTTAGTTTTAATATATTTTGCTGTTGTTTTGGATGTAATCAGCGCTGCTCCGTGTTGCCTAACTAGAGCGAAGATTGAACGAATTTCATACCCAAAACATCCGGTGGTTTAACCATCTGGTTCTCAGCTCGACATAATTTCGAATTGTGAGTTTGGTATTTCTGAGTAGGTGTTTTAATAACAAACTTTTAATTTAAACCTTAACTGGACGAGGCTGGCTTCAATGCACTTTCAACTAGTTATAAATAATATACAGTTTCGAGCCCAGTGAAGGCATATTACGAAATATTGTATCACAAGTGAAAAGGAAACATATTACGCCCGTTTTGTCACCTGAAAAATATCCCATAATATGGGGAATCTGCCTCGGTAAAATGTGCTTATTAGACACCTGTTTTACTTTCCATTTGTTTTTGACCAGACTGTCCGTCTCTAACTTAGCAGGACTTTTATAATTAGGTGTCAGAAACGGAACAACACTACGCAGACAAGGGATATTTAACAATTGTTTTACGAGCGTGGGTTGGATATGCGTTGAATGTGAGGTGATAAATAATAAACGAGGCACGTAGTACCGATTTGGTTATTGTTAACTCGTATGCAAAAAAGCGCAAGTAAAATAATTGCTTTGTTAAATTCTCAACTTAGTAATCGTTGCTGCCTTATTTTTGGACGAAACTACTTCACGGTGAAAACTTCCGGATGACCGTCGCACTTGTTGTAGCATCCAAATTCCTTATAATTAGAAGGCAAATCCAGGTTTATAAGCATTCTCGTCCCCAGAGTCCACGATCCTTTTCGTCCGCACAAAAAGGATCCTGGGGACGAGAATGGATATTTAATTCCTAATAACCTGTGTGAACCAATCAGAAAAAGAGAAATTCAACTGAAACGAGAATGCTTAGCGTGCGTCTATCGAGTTATGGATACACGCGGAGGTTTGAAGAGCACAATAGAAACGTAAGGTTGCTAGAAGCGATTGCCTATTAAGAGGAACTTGAGCTTCTTGAGTGCTCTCTTAACTTCCTGCGTGCTTCCTTGACGCGGTGGACGCACAGCTAAAAGCATGAACCAATTCTTTTGTAGCATATCGATAAGAAATGATAAAACGCGAACTTAAATGATTAAAATCAAAATTCTCTTTATGTACGATACATAAAACAGGCGTTTTATTGGCTAATAAAGAACTGAACACGGCACACGATATCAGTGACCCGCGTTCGATTCCCGGGCTCGGCGTCATGTGTGGGTTAAGTTTTTTGTTGGTTCTCGTCCTTGCTCCGAGAGGCTATTCTCCGGTTCTCCGGTTTCCCCAAACCAACATTTCCGAATTCCAATTCGATCTAAAGGGCCACCCTAATTAACCTAGAGTTAGCTTGGTTAGTCTGTAAGCCAGGGACTGTATAGACAACGAATAGTCTCTTTTCTCGCTCAGGGGAAGTCAATCGAAAAGAACAGGCAGGGGAGCCCCATAATTGCCTGCAGCGTGGAAACGTGACACGCGATGTCATAAACATACTTTGAAATCCATTTTCATGCTACAACTGAAGAAGGCTTCAGTTAGCTAAACGTTGCACCGACAAAGCCTTAGGCAATCATGTCAATGTTTAGA
Source organism: Siderastrea radians (assembly GCA_964017195.1). Taxonomy (NCBI): domain Eukaryota; kingdom Metazoa; phylum Cnidaria; class Anthozoa; order Scleractinia; family Rhizangiidae; genus Siderastrea; species Siderastrea radians. Next base: position 1,274,010 of record OZ024894.1, on the reverse strand, counting down.
GCTATTGGTTTTCCTCGAAGTAAGCCATGTAGAGAATGCATCTGTAAACCAGGCAAGAGCAGACTGCTTTTTAAGACGGAGTCCACTGGAATTCAATAAGCGTCACCCTTCGTTCAGCAAAAACGACAAATATCTTATCAACACATGCACACACGCTAACATCGCTTGTGTCGGGATTAAGATCGCAATACAGTACGTGCAAAAAACAAACAAACAAGCAAACAAAAATCTTTCCCTGTTTCAGTTCCTCAGTATAGGAATGACATCCCTTTTTCTGAACTTGGCATGCTCCTTCCACTTACTGCAAGTAAGAACCCATTCAAACCAAGTTATCTTAAAGGCGTTTGTGTTGGAACCAGGTAAAAGTGATCTCTAAATATATTTATCATCACAAAAAACTGATCTCTAAATATATTTATGATCACAAAAAGAGCGAGTTATAAAGGACAAATCTCAGGAGGAAAAAAAAAGAACCGGTTTACCGTTCAATCGATTTTTTTTCTTGAATTTATTAACCGTTGAGTGGATAATTAAGCCTATATCTTGTCGCAAAAACTGAAAGAAACAGCCAGAAGAACACAAACATTAAAGGGATGTTTATATGGTTGTTTTTAAATTAAATTTTCCTGCTTCAGTAGTTAACTGGGCGATCTTAAATGCTCATTTGTAACCTGCCAGGTCAGTCTTCATATAACTTAAGAGACATGTAAATCCAAGGCATCTGAAGTTTTGATGACAAGGGCTGAGACATCTGTTTCAGGTCCAATGTTTCAATAGGCCGAACTGAGATCAGCCTACATTATTTAGAGTTCACGCGACGCTTGTGTGCTCTTGTGAAAGTAGTCTTCCATAAATTTTGTTTTCCACGCCGTTCGCAGGGATGCTACTGCATGTATTTGTTTTATTGGATGTGAACAGCAGCTCATCGATGCTTGCCCAATACGCTGTTTGAACGAATTTTGCAGCGTGGAACATCGTGGTTTAACCATCTAGTTCTTAAACATAATTTCAAAAGATGCGTTTTAAATTTTTCAAAATCAATCTATTTCTCCCCACTAACGTTGCGGCTCTCCCTGACAGTTATATACTGTCATATACTTCGTCGCTACCAAAACCTTTAAAAACATTGCTCCTAAGTCTGGCTGTTTCTGATCTCGGTGTTGGTTGGTGTATTGGTCCAACCTTTATATGTAATATAGAAATACGCGAGCTGTATATGCCAGGTGGGGAAACGTTCTAGAAATAAGACATCTTTAGAAAGTGCAACTCGGTGCAAACCAGCCATGAACACATTTTCTTTCTAAAACTGGACTCTACAGGAATTGTAGCGAGCGTTACCGGCCTTATTCAGCGCAAACGACAACTTCCGAATATATGTTATCATTAGGAGGATTCTGATCTAGTATGCAAAAAGAACAAGCACAGTCACGAAAAAACTGATAACAAATCTACAGAAACGAAAATCACTCTTTGCTACATGCCGTTCCTGCTATAAGAATGTTTCTTCTGAAATCGGCGTGTCCCATCCATCCCAGTCAGTTTACAAACTGATCCCATTCAAACCAAATTATTATCAAAGTGTTTTATGTCGGAACCACCTGTTTTGCACAAAGGAAAATGGTCTCTTAATATGTTTATCCTCGAAAAAACGGCAAGTTACGAAAAAAGTCCGAGGAAAAAAAACGGAAACAGTTTACCATTATAACTTTTGATCGTTTTTTTCTCGAATTGTCACAAAAACTGAAATAAGAATTAACCTTCAATTTCGTGGATGTTTTTGAATTGAACTTTCCTGCTTCAGTCCCTAACTGGACGAGTTAATGCTTATTTGTAGCCCGGCTGGCCCTTCATATTCACATAGCTAAAGACACATGCAAATCCAAGAAAAAAGTATTAATAACAAGGGTTGGGACATCTGCTTCAGGCACAAGGTTTCAAAAGATCATGAATATTTCAGTGTTCAACTGACACTTGTGTTAAGTTCAAGCATCTAGCTTCTTAAGTCCACTAACAATTTTGTTTCCATGCCGTTTGAAGCGTTGCTGTTGTTTTAAATTTTATTGGATCGTGAACAGCAGCTCAGAGATGCCTGTCAAATAAGTTGAACGAATTTTGTGACATGGAACATCGTGGGTGAACCATATGGTTCTTCACAAAGAGTGGGAAAAAGCGTTTTAATTTTTTCAAGATATATAATGTTCCTGCAAAGAGGAAGGCTAAAGAGCTGACTGCTGTCAAACGCCTTTTTCAATCAGTCCCCTTTTTGGTAGTCAGTATATACTTGACAATGAAGAAAGCTACAGACCTCTATCCGTCGTACATTGCAAATTGCGTCTTCAATGCGTTTTCATCTTTTACAGCCATCACGTTAAACGTTGAAAGCCTTGAAACATTCCTCCTAAGCCTGGGTATTTCTGATCTAGGTGTTCGTTTATTTGTCCAACCTTTATTCATTGGCCGTCTTGTCATGAATCTGGAAGAACGCACTGAAAGTATAATCCTACTTTTAATACCATATCCATCGCATACCTCATCACGAAAAAATTATTTGCTTTTGCTTCGTTCTTTGGTGTGGTGTCTTTAAGTGCAGACAGATTCTTGGCCATTCATCTTCATCTCAGATACCAGGAACTTGTGACTCACAAGCGCGTTGTTGCTGTGGTGATTTCGACTTGGATACTGAGCGCAAGTATTTCAATGATTTGGGTTTGGAACCCGGGGAATATTGCTAACGTCACTGTGGCCATTACTCTTGCAGCTTGTGTTATAACTACATCATTTTTCAATTACAAGATATATGTAGCCGCACGACGCCATGCAGATCAAATCCAAGCCCTTCAAGTACAACAAGCAGCACAGAATGGAGAAATGGCAAATGTTGGGAGGCTGAGAAAATCTGCTGTCACGACAGTTAACGTTTATCTGGTATTTTTGGTTTGTTATTTGCCAATATCTTGTACTCTGTTGATTAACACTTTAACTTCTGAATCAAATACCGTTTTAGATGTGATTCAAATGTATTTCCTGACCCTTGTGTTTCTCAATTCATCTCTCAATCTCCTGATTTACTGCTGGAATATGAGAGAAATTCGACACAATATCGTAATCATATTTCGAAATGCACTTTCATGTTACAACGGAAGAAAGCTTTAGTCAGCTAAACATTGCACCCACAAAGCCATAGTGTTCAGAACTCTGGAACTTCATACAAGTAAGCCGTGAAGAAAATGTAGCTACATTAACCAGCGTAGAACAGATTTTCTTTTCAAAACTGCACTCTACAGTTTCCTTTAGGCCTCCTTGCCACTGTTACCACCATTTCTTCTCTCTTTTTCTTTACTCATTATCTTTGTATTGTTGTCTGTGGTGTGGCGAAATAAAAATAAGTAAAATATATAAATAAATAAATAAATAAATAAAAATTAGCAGAATCAAAGTTGCTTTGCAGAATATGCACCCCCAAAAAAAAAACACAACAAAACAAACGACAAACGAAACAAAACAAAACAAAACAAAACAAAAATTAAACAAAACGAAAAGAACAACTTCAGACGAGAAATAACTAATAACAATCTAGCTAGACAAACTGGTTCTCTGCTTCATTTCCAGCTATACGAATCAGTACCGAATGACGTTGATCTCGGGCTTGCCCCATCCATTTACTTGACAGTGTAAGTAAGGTTAAAAGCTAAACCCATTCAAAGCAAGCAATATCCAATGTGTCTTTCGTACGAACCACCTGTTTTTCACAAAATAATCGGTAAATATGTCTATCATCACCACACAAAGAAAGACAAGTTATAGAGTAAAATTTTCAGAAAGAAATACAGGAACGGTTTACCGTTGTAACGTTCAACAACCCCCCCCCCCCCTGTATTGATGACTTTTAGGAAATTAATTAATCTCATATTTTGTTACAAGAACTGAAGAAGAAGCACACAGAAGAACAAAAAAGTTAACTTCAATTTATGTGAATATTTTAAAATTAAAATTTTCCTCCTTTAGTCCCTAACTGGACGATCTTTAATGCTTCTTTGTAGCCTGGCCAGTCGTCTTCCCAGTTAATTAAAGAAAAATGCAAATCCGGGACAAAGTTTTGATGGCAAGGGCTGGGACATCTGCTTTAGGCACAAGGTGTCAACAGACCGAACTCAGACATAAACCTGCCGGTAACTGATAATTTAGAGTTAAAGCGAAGCTTGTGTTAAGTTCAAGCATTTAGCTACCAAATCCACTAACAATTTTGTTTTCGTGCTGTTTGTAGCGATGCTATTGTTTAAATTCTATAGGATGTGAACAGCAGCTCAGAGATAGCTGCCCAATTCGTTGTCTTAGCGAATTTTAGCGCGTAGCAAGTCGTGCAGGTTCAACTGATTCGGGTTTTACTCACAAGCTCCGTTGATGCGTTTTGAAGCGTTTCGACTTTTTCAATTTTTATTTGACAGTTATATTCAACTCAGCTATGGAAACTAAAGACCTCCATTCAACGTACATCGCTAACTGCGTCTTCAATGCTTTCTTATCATATACAGCCATCATGTTGAACGTTGTCACAATTCACGCCATAAGAAAGACGGTGTCGTTGCCAAAGCCTCTGAAAACATTTCTCCTAAGTCTGGGTGTTTCTGATCTTGGTGTTGGTTTATTTGTCCAACCTTTATACATTGGCCATCTTGTCATGAAGCTGGAACAAAACACTGAAAGCAATCCTACTTTTAATACCATATCCATTGCATCCATTGCATACAGCACCACAGCATATTTATTTGCTTTTGCTTCGCTCTTCGGTGTGATGGCTTTAAGTGCAGACAGATTCTTGGCCATTCACCTTCATCTCAGATACCAGGAACTTGTGACTCACAAGCGTGTTGTTGCTGTGGTGATCTCAATTTGGGTGTTGAGTGCAATTCTTTCGTTGGTTGCGTTTACGAACTCAGAAAATATTGTTGACGTGATACGAGCCATTATTGGAGCTGCTTGTATAATAATTACAGCATTTCTAAATTACAAGATATATGAAGCTGTACGACGCCATGCAAATCAAATCCAAGCTTTTCAAGTACAACAACCAGCACAGAATGGAGAAATGGCGAATGTTGGGAGGCTGAAAAAATCTGCAGTCACCGCAGCTTACGTCTATCTCGTGTTTTTGGTTTGTTATTTGCCAAAAAGTTGTACTTCTTGGATTAAAGCTATAACTCATGAATCAAGCACCGATATATACGTGACTGAACATTATGTTCTTACCCTGGTGTTTCTCAATTCATCTCTCAATCCTTTGATTTATTGCTGGAAAATGAGACACATTCGACACAATGTCATAAACATGTTTCGAAATGCATTTTCATGTTCAACTGAAGAAAGAGTCCACGAAAGCTTCCGCTAGCTGAATGCACCGACGGAGTATTAATTCAATGTTCCTCTTGAGCTTTCTTCAATACGTGAACTATCAGAACTAACTAGAAAAACATGCGCCGTGAAGTGGCTTAATTGCAGGTACAATGGAACCCTGGTATATCGAACGATATTCTTCAGCTCGGCCGAAGTGCCCGGTTTCGTCAGGGCGCAGTGGTGTAGTGGTTTGCGCGTTGGACTTTAGGTCTGAAGGTCGGTGGTTCGACGTCTAGTCCCTGCCATCCTGTTGTTTCCTTAGACAAGAAACTTTACCCCACATTCGTCTCTCTCCACCCAGGTGTATAAATGGGTACTGGCGACATACTGCTGGGGGGTAACCCTGCGATGGACTAGCATCCCATTCAGGGGGAGTAGCAATACTCTCAGTTGCTTCATGCTACAGAAACCGGGATAAGCTCTCCTTGGCTCGTGTGCGACTTTACCGGCCAAAGTTACAGTAAAATATGTAGAGCAGAACCCCATCATATATAACGAACCCACGTACTATAACGAAAACCCTGATATAGCAATCCAAAGCCCAAACTTACGCCGATATAACGAATAAACGTCATCACACAACTGAAGTTGAACGCGTAACACTGATCAACAGAGATGCACTGACGCATATCCTAAACCACGCATTTTTTTTTATTGTTCCGGCAAATCTGGATACCGCCGAGTGGTGCAACCTAACACTGCCTAACATTTACGGACAATGTAAGCCAAACCCCGGCGTAACAAGGCTTTGGCCGTTTTCCCACAAATTCTAAAGCAGTTTTTAAAGATGTTTAGTTTATAGCGAACCCCAGCCCCAATTTCCCAGTCCCTTGGCCCTTGATATCAGGGTTTTTCAAGAATTCAAGATGTTAAACACCATGCAAGGTACCTGTGATGACCTCAATTATCCTTTAGTGAATAAGCTAAATTTTTTCACAAGAACTGAAAGAAGCAAACACAAGAACAACAAAATTCAATTCCATGGAGGTTTTGAAATTAAATTTTCTTCCTTCAGTCAAACTGGACAATCTGTAATGCTTACTTGTAGCCTGGCCAGTCATCTCGGGTTCATTTAATTGAAGAAACATGCAAATCATAGACAAAGTTTTGATGACAAGGGCCGGGACATATGCTTGAGGCACAAGGTTTCTGAAGACCGAATTTAGATCAGCCGGTAAACAATTCAGCTTTCAAACGACGCCGCTTGTGTTAAGTTCAGCACACAAAGAAAAAAATTAAACTTCAGTTTCGTGGGTTGTTTTTATAAATAACAAAATTTTAGAGGCCCCTTACTGGACGAGGCTGGCTTTAACACACTTCAGTAATAAAAACACGTTTTCGCACTAATTGAAGGCGTTATATTTTTATTCTTGTAACAATCGTGTCATTAGTGAAAAGAAAACATTATGACTGTTTTGTCAGCTGTCACAAATGCCATAATGTGGGTAAATTACCCGCTAGTATGTGCTTATTACTAAGATACCTGTTTTACTTTCTATTTGTATTTGTCTTAAACACATGACTGACTGTTTCTAACTTGGCGGGTCTTTTATAGTTAAGTGTTTGACAGAAAAGAATAAACACCACCCAGAGAAAGGATATTTAACAATTGTTTCACGAGCGTGGGTTGGATAAGCGTTGGATGTGAGGTGATAAATAATAAACGGTGCCAACTCGTATCCAAAAAAGTGCGAGTAGAATAACTGTTTTGTTAAATTCTCAACTTAGTTTTATTTCTCAACTCAATTCTCAACTTACTTATTTTTGAACGAAACTACTTTACGGTGAAAACTTTCGAACGCCGAAACAGGGACACCTGACACCTCATATCTCCCTGATCATTCTAGCGCGCCAACATATGTCTGTCTGCGGCCTTTCCCTACATCAAGGTTACACAGAAAGCCGTGCTCATCTACAACTAAAGTCATTTTTCAAATCGCAGACTTAACCCGCACAGTATCAACGAACGCTTTTCATTCAACTAGTTTATTCTTGAAATTTTGGATTTATCAACTGAGTTGATAAGGTGAATTGGCCACCGTAAAGAGATTGAGAGATGACGTTTTGAGCGTTAGCCCTTCGTCAGACTCCTTGCTTAGTTCTTATCATATATGTGTTTTTTGTTTTGAACTCTGCATGTTTCATCCCTCCCATCAATTAATGTATTCATTCAGCACCTCTCTCTCATCATTTCTCTCCTCGACATGTATCAGTCATGCGCAACAACAAAATCCTTCTTCTTGATCAGTTCCTATCATATGAATATTTCTCGTTTTGAATTCTGCAAGTTCCATCCCTCCCATCAATTAATGTGGAGTAAGTTTGAAAAACAAAGCCATTCAACCAAGTAACTGAATAACTTTTAAAGAATCATGTAAGAAAATGGTCTTTTATTATATTATTTATCGCTATATCAATCGTCGCAAAAATTACCAGGTACAGACGAAGCATTTGAGGGAGAAAAACGGAAACGGTTTATACCCAGGGTGGTAACGAGGTATGTTTTTTCTTCTCTGATCCCATTTTTGTACGCAAATTTCTGATCCTTGATTCCAAAAGCGTGACCCATTTTCGTCCCTAATCCCACAAATATGTTGCATCCTGATCCCTGATCCCTAAAAAATTTGCTGATTCTGATCCCATGGTCTGTGATCCCTGATCCCATCCTTCTGATCCCCGATCCCACCCCTTTGATCCCTGATCCAACATACCTCGTTACCACCCCGTTATACCGTTATGAGACAAGTACCAATCGGGTTTTACTTGAATACTCATTTGTGAACCAGCTTGTCAGTAATTTTTTCCTATACAAACACACGTTGTTTACTAAAAATTCCTGCTTTGGTACCTTACTGGACGATCTTTAATGCTTGTTTGTGGCCTGGCCAGTCCTGCATCTTCATTTAAGGAACAAACATTGAGATTAGAAAAACATTTGATGTCAACGAATGGGACACTTTTTTGAGGCACACTGAGCTTCAAAAGACCAAAGGATTAGTGAACAACTTATTCATCTCCGCATTCACGTGAAGCTACGCTTGAGTTAAATTCCAACTTGCTACCAGTTTTGTTTCCCACGTCGTTTCCGGCGATATATGAATTCTATTGTTTTGCACCAGTTTTTTGTTGGACGGAACAGCAGCTCAGTGATGCTTGTCCAATACGAAGATTGAACGATCTGGATCTTCCACATCAGTTGGGAATAAGCGTTTTGAATTTTTCAAGATCAAACGAAATCTGTGAAGATAAAGCCTCAAAAGTCACTACTGTAGTCGCGAGCTTTTTTCGGCCAAACCTGTCTGTCATAGTTAAATACTTGTGAGTTTGCAATGAAAGAAGTTAAAGACCTCTCTTCTTCGTACGTCGCCCAACCACGTCATCCATGCTTTCTTATCTTATACAGCCATCACGTTGAACAGTATCACAATACATGCGGTAAGAAAGACTTCCTCGTTAACAAAGTCTTTAAAAACATTACTCCTGAGTCCAACCTTTATACATTGCATGTCTTGTTATGGAGTTGCAACAAAACACAGAGAAAAATTCAACTTTTAATGCCACGTCCATCGCTTACCGCATCACAGGATTTGTATTTACTTTTGCTTCGTTCTTCGGTGTCATGCCTTTAAGTGCAGACAGATTCTTGGCCATTCATCTTCATCTCAGATACCAGGAACTTGTGACTCACAAGCGTGTTGTTATGTGATTATCAGTTCAATGTGTTATTGGAACCCGGATATTTTAAGGTGAATGTATGCATTGTTACTACTGCTTGTATAATAACCACAAAATTTTTAATTTGAATATATACCTAACCGTGCGACGCCATGCACATCAAATCCAAGCCCTTCAAGTCCATCAAGTAGCACACTGGGAATGAAGAAATGGCAAATGTGGGGAGGCTGAAAAAATCTGCTTACACAGCAGTTTACGTCTATCTGGTGTTTTTGTTTTGTTATTTGCCGCTAATTTATTGGCGGATTGCCGATGGAATCCCCAAATAAGATACCATACCACATACCGACTCTGGACTTTACTTTTTGAGACTGGTGTATCCGGCTCAATTCATCTCTCCACCCTTTAATTTACTGCTGGTAAATGAGAGACATTTGACACAATATCATAAACATATTTCGAAATGCATTTTCATGTTGTAACTGCAGATGGCTTCAGTTAGCTTCTAAGATTCAGAAATGTGGAACGTCCCGGAAAAAAAAAAGTCATGTAGAAAATGTAATGTAACTGCAAACCATGCAGCCAATAAAATCTGGTAGTTTTAACCATCTGACTCTTCCACATACGGACACACAGATAAGTTTGAAAGGCGAAATCTGGATTTTTGAAAATGAAAGTTTTTTCCAAAGATAAAGCCTGAAAAGCGTTTTCTCAAAACCTAGCTAGCCCGTTTAGAGGGTCCACAATAGGTTTGGCGGGATGCGGGATATGGCTTATTTTTGTGGCGATATTCGGGATGGGAGCTGAAAATAGGAGCGGGATGCGGGAACTTCAATTACAAGCGGGAGCGGGATTTTGTGTTTTTGAGAAGTCGGGATGCGAGAATCGCAAGGGAATAGTAGCGGGATACGGCATTTGAATTTTTGTGAGACTACATGATTTTACCAAGGCAGGCTGATACAAATGTATTTTTTGTGGTATGAAGTGTGTCGTCTTTCAAGCAATGAATGGACCAAGGCAGGGTAGCCTGAATGCCAAACTAGTAAGGGTCCTTTTGTGGTGTTTTGTGTTGATTTTGGACATTTCTATTCTCGTCACTTTCATCACAAGAAAGGGGTAACATGTCGTGTTGCATTTCTTGGCCTTGTCTGCGTTCATCACTTTTCTGACCCTTTCCATTGAGCGTTGGTTGGAACAGCTATGGTTAGTCTAGCCGGTATGGCAACAAGGGCGACGATAATGTAACGACGGTCGCCGTAAACGAGGTATTTGACATCACAAGTTTTGTTGCTATATATTGTGAAAAGAGTGCGAGTAGGAATGCCGTTCTTCGAAAAGAACACTTCCAAGCAGATATTTTCTGAAGGCAAGTAAAGACACTAAAAGCTTTGAAATAGACTGTTACGGTGAGTCGACTTTTACAAATCTTTTCTACATTTCATTTTTGCAGACCTCATAACTGGACCGATCCTGGTTGACCTTAATTTGTGCCCCTAGCCTTGTCTAAGGATACAACCCATTTTTATACAGCTGGGTGTAGAGAAACAACGTGGAGAACACTTTTGTGTCTGAGGAACGCACCGACCTTCAGATCAAAACCCCGGCGCGCTAAACACTGCACAACTACCCCTTCTATTAAAATTTTGAACAGAAATAGGGTCATGTCGTAAAGACATTCGGCTGGTTGTCTTCCAAAAAAAGCAGGGCCGAGAATATCATAACAAAAAAATCTTTGTCAATCTTTACTTTTCACTAATACCTGGACAAGATAAGGTAAGACAGAATAACACAAACAAGACTCACGTTAGGATCATTAGTGGCGATATCGAGACCACAAAAACGTCGACCATAAAAACGTGTTTGTCTGCTACCCGTTGTATAATAGGTATGTGATGCTTTCATCATGAACATAGAAAACAATTTCAAAATTTGGGCGGGATCGGGATTTCGACGTAAAGAAGGGCGGGACGGCGAGATTAACAGGAAAAAAGAGGCGGGATGGCGGGATCTGAGAAACCTATTGTGGACCCTCCGTTTATGGTTCTCTTTGACAGTGATATTCAACGATTGAAGCCAAAGACCTTTATTCAACGTACACCACTAGGTGCGTGCTCAATAAAACAGAGTTATACCGGAGTAGACGTTTGAGAAAAAATAACGGGAGCGGTTTACCGCCAAAACTTTCAATCGTGATTTTTATTGAACACCTTCTGTTGTCATGAGAGGTGAAAGAAGCACTTAAAGAAACTTAAATTGCGTCAATGTTTTTCTATTAATTAAAACTTCCTCCTTCAATGCCTACGTACCGTAGTCTCCTACGCAGCTCGACAAGCAAACAAAAAACAAACAAACAAAAACACGTAGGAGTAGGAGACTATATCTTTCTAAACAAGCTCTAATGCTTCTTGAAGCCTGTCCAGTCATCAGTCAAAGTTTTGATGAGAAAGCCGGGACATCTGTTTGAAGGCACAAGGCTTCAAAAGACCGATTAAGAGCATTAACACAGCGTACAAGCGACGGTTGTGTTAAGTTCAAACATGTAGCTAACAATTTTGTTTTCCATTTAGTTTTAATATATTTTGTTATTGTTTTGGATGTAAACAGCGCTGCTCGGTGTTGCTGCCTAGTACGAAGATTGAACGAATTCCATACTCAAAACATCCCGTTTAAACATCTTGTTTTTCCACATAAGTGCATACGGAAGACGATTTTTGAATTTTTCGAGATGGAAGTATTTCTGCGAAGATAAAGCCTAAAAGTGTCCACGGAAAACCTACTCTTCCACAGTTACATACAACGATGGGAAAAAAAGACCTCCATTCAACGTACATCGTTAGTTGCGTCTTCAATGCTTTCTCATCGTATGCAGCCATAGTGTTGAACATTGTCACATTACATGCGATAAGAAAAACCAACTCCTTACCAAAGGCTTTAAAAACATTGCTCTTGAGTCTGGCTGTTTCTGATCTCGGTGTTGGTTTAATAGTCTAACCTTTATACATCGCATGTCTTGTCGTGGGATTGAAGCAATACACTTGTCTTGGAAACAATGCAACTTTTAAGCGAGACCGGTCGTCGCATTTATAATTAGCGCGTGAAGAATGCGCCCCGTAATGAAGTTAAATATCGGCCAATAAGCTTGAATAATGGTCATGTAAATCACAGCAGTCCTAAGCGTTAGCGCAAGCGTCAAACCGGTTTGAAACCGGTTTTTCTGGTTGTGAGTTGTTTCCTCTTGTTCGCCGGGAACCACTGCTAGCAGGGTACCAAATTTAGGATAGGAAATCATAACTTAAGAATCGAAAGTGGAAGATTTACAATCCCCAAAACTCCTGAAGATCTTAGAATTTGCGATCACTGCAGTCTAAATTCAGTTGAAAATGACATGTGCGTATTATTTCACTGTAACTTTTATGAAGATTTGAGAAAGATTCTTTTTATTAAAATCAATCAACGAAATACGTTATTCACAAATTACAATAACCATGATAAAGTACGTTTTCTTTTTAACAATACTGATTCATATATCAGCAGGCTAGCTGCTACTTTCATTTTTCAAGCATTTGAAAGACGAAAGAAACATAATATCTAATTTTACCGTACCCAAATTGTGAATTAGCCAATCAGAAGCCTTGTTTACTGTCATGATTTTCTACGATATCAAGTCACTGACCTGATATCCTACGATATCATGGACAGTTTGTGAAACTTGCACTTTTTTGCAGACTTTAGAGGCGAAAATTACAACAGAAATACAACGAAACGTAAAACTATTACATTTGTTAAACGAGAAAGTAATTTGTTTAACGGTAAGAGAGAAAAAAAACACTATTTCGCGCCAAAATTGGAAGCGGCTACACTGGCGGGCACTCGAGTGAACTTTACGGACAGCGCTGAAACTTTTTTTGGTTTCACAATGGAGCCGGATTTTCCAAATTTCTTTCTTAACTTGGACTTCCAAGATTCAGAAAATGAAACTCCAAACAAAAGAATTAAATAAAATGGCAGATGAGGAGTTGGAGAAGAGTATTGACGACCAGAGAAGTGTGAATACGTGTCGCTCTACAACGCCTGACTGATCGCGGTAACTAAAAAAAAAAAAAGCCGGGTTTTAGGACGAATTTGGGTACGGTAAATACCTAATCGCACCTTTTTTTAGTACGCTTCGGCAGCATATCAAGCTCGTTTGGTCTCACCATGGGTATTTTGGCTCGACTACGTCTCGCCAAAATACGAACCACGGCTCGACCAAACTCGCCTGATATGCCGCCGAAGCGTACCGAAAAGGTACGATTAGGTATAAATACCATTCAATTATATTTGTATTTCCTTTTTCACTATTCTAAACTCTCATAATTGTTTATTTTATTTCAATCGGTAACACCATGTATAGAAATGGTAATACTGAACAAACTTGTTTTTTCTTTTTTGTTGTTGGTTCAGTTCCTGCTATAGGAATGATGTCCCTTTTTCTGAATTTGGGTGATACTCCTGCCATCTACTGCAAGTAAGAACCCATTAGAACCAAGTTATCTTAAAAGAGTTTGTGTCGGAACCACCAAAAAGTGGTCTCTAAATATATTTATCATCATAAAAAAATGATCTCTAACCAGGAACTTGTGACTCACAAGCGCGTTGTTGCTGTGGCAATTTCAACTTGGGTGTTGAGTACAACTATTTCAATATTTTGGTTTTGGGACAAGGGGAATATTGTTAACGTGACTGTGGGCATTATTAGTACTGCTTGTATAATAACGACAACATTCCCAAATTACAAGATATATGTTGCCGTACAACGCCACGCACATCAAATCCAAGCCCTTCAAGTACAGCAAGTAGCACAGAATGCAGAAATGGCAAATGTTTGGAGACTGAGAAAAACTGCTGTCACTACATTTTACGTTTATCTCGTCTTTTTGGTTGTTATATACCAGTAACGTGTACTTTGTGAATTAACACTTTAAGCTCTGAATCAAATACCCATGTAGATGTGATTTATCTGTATTTCCTGACCTTGGTGTTTTTCAATTCATCTCTCAACCCTTTGATTTACTGCTGGAAAATGAGAGACATTCGACACAATATCATAATCATATTTCGAAATGCACTTTCATGTTGCAACTGAAGCAAACTTAAAGGCGGTCTTACACGGGCCAACTTGCAACAACGATTTTTTGCGCAACACCGCGTCAACTTTTCGTGGGATGTTAAACGAGTCAATTTTTCGCGCAACATCGTACAAAATGTACTTGGCAACATGCATGTTACACAGACGATTTTTAGAGCATCGACTTGCAACATTTCGCGTATCCAAGCAACGCTCGTCCAGGCCATTGTAAACAAAGATGGCGGTCGAGGAGTGGGGCTTACGGCGGCGTCAAAACTTTGTCAGTTTGCTTCTTTTAATTGACGGCCTAGACCGCGATGATGAAATCTGCAGCTCCTCGTCGACATTGTCAACGGCCGTCGCCATCTTGTTTATCAGTACATGGGAGAACAGCCTTGTCCCCAGGCTCCCGAAAAATTTCGCGCCAAATCGGTAAGCGGGAAGGGAACGCCTGGGTACTAGGCTGATGGCAGAAGTGAACTAAGCGTCCGGATAACATCAATCCTAATTCCATCGAAATTCTTTACGGCTACAAACCAGGAATTACCAGCTTTTATGAGTTAAATATTATCTTCTTATTGCTAAATATCATGTATATCTTGCAAGAAACCAGTCAGAGACTCCGAGCCTACAGGTCTTTCTCGCCTTACTGGAAAGTAAAATGAAATGCGAAAGACAAATGGCCATTAAAAACTCTAATTACAAAAAATACAGAGCTAAGTGGGGGAGGGGGGAAGGACCACTCTCTGCATCTGCGATGCGTGAGCATCTTATTTTTATGTTTTCAAACAAAATCAAGCCTACAGTGTGCCTTTAAATATAAAATAATGAAAGTTAAGGTACCATATTTTTTTTATTACATCCAGCGTGTGTGTGTGTGTGAGCATATCTATCACACACACACACACACACACACACACACACACACACAAACGAAACAAAACAAAACAAAAAAATTAAAACAAAAAAATAAACAAACCAAAAATAACAACTTCAGACAAGGAATAACTAGTAACAATCTAGCTTCATTTCTTACTATACAAATTAACGAATGACGTTGAACTCGGCTTTTCCCATCCATTTACTTGACAGTGTAGATGAGTTTAAAAACGGAACCCATTCAAAGAAGCAATATCCAATGTGTCTTTCGTACGAACCACCTGCTTTTCACAAAAATAATCGATAAATATGTCTATCATCACCACACAAAAAAGCAGGTTACAGAATAAAATTTTCAGGGAGAAAAACGGCAACGGTTTACCGTTGTGACGTTTCATCATTTCCCCCCCTCTGTGTTGATAACTTTTAGGAAATTAATCCCATATTTTGTTACAAGAACGAAAGAGAAAGCACACAGAAGAACAAAAAAAAAACGGAACTTCAATTTATATGAATATTTTTGAATTAAATTTCCCTGCTTCAGTCCCTAACTGGACGATCTTTAATACTTATTTGTAGTCTGGCCAGTCATCTTCCCAGTTAACTAAAGAGAAATCAGAGCTCAGCCTGCCGGTAACTGACAATTTAGCGTTCAAACGACGCTTGTGTTGAGTTCAAGCATCTAGCTACCAAATCCACTAACAAATCCACGCTGTTTGCAGCGATGTTATTGTTTAAATTCTATTGGATGTGAACAGCAGCTCAGAGATGCCTGCATGTCCAATACGTTGTCTGAGCGAATTTTAAAGCGTAGCAAGTCGTGCAGCTTTAACCATCCGCGTACAAATTACTCACAAGTTCGGTTGACGCGTTTCGAATTTTTTAATTTTTATTTGACAGTTATTTTCAACTCGGCTATGGAAACTAAAGACAGTTCACCAAAAGGGTTCTTTTAGGCAAATAAAAAGAAATTCGAATTTTTGGCTCTGTCGCCGGATTCTCAAAAGTTACTGACAACGGCTCTTAACCGTCTGGGCATTTCACATAAGTTCGCCTGAAGACGAATTTTGAGTTATTCATGATCAAATTTCTTCTGCAAAGATAAAGCCTGAAAAACGTTTTCTGAAAACCTAGCCCATTTACGGCTCTCTTTGACAGTTATATAAAACGATGGAAGCCAAAGACCTTTATTCAACGTACATCACTAGTTCCGTCTTCAATATAACAGCTAGATGAAGTCGTACGTACAGTCTGTAATCGCTCTTAAACTGGCGAGGTTTACCGAAGAAGACTTTTGAGAAAAAGTTTAAATAGGCGGTTACCGTCATAACTTTCAATCGTGATGTTGGTGAACACCTTCTTTTGCCCTGACAAGTGAAAAAAGCACATAGAGGAGCAAAAAATGAAACTGAAATTGCATCTAGTGAATGTTTTTCTATTTAAACTTCCTTCTTCAGTGTCTAGCTATTAGTCTCCTACGCAGATGTTTTTTGGTTAAACACGCCCCCTCCCCCCCCCCCCAAAAAAAAACATAGGAGTAGCAGACTATACCTTTCAGATCAGTCAGAGTTTTGATGACAAGACCGGGACATCTCAGTGTTTGAAGGCACAGGGCTTCAAAAGACCGAAAGAGCATTAATACAGCGAACAGGCGACGGTTGCGTGAATTTCAAGCATCTAGCTATCAATTTGTTTTCCACTCCGTTTTAATATATTTTGCTGTTGCTTTGGATGTAAACAACGCTGCTCCGTGTTGCCTACCTACTACGAAGATTTAACGAATTTCATACCCTAAACATCCGGTGGTTTAACCACACAATTTCGAATTCAGTGAGTTTCGCATTTTTCAAACTAGAAGTATATTTATAGCGAACATACAGCCTAAAAGTGTCCACGGAAAACCTCTAGTTCACTTAGTACTTTCTTCGAAAGTTACATACAACGATGGGAGCTAAAGACCTCTATTCAACGTACATCGCTAGTTGCGTCTTCAATGCTTTCTCATCGTATGCAGCCATCGTGTTGAACGTTGTCACAATACATGCGATAAGAAAAACTAACTCGTTAACAGGGCCTTTAAAAACATTGCTCCTTAGTCTGGCTGTTTCTGATCTCGGTGTTGGTTTAATAGTCCAACCTTTATACATTGCCGTCTTGTCATGGGTTTGAAGCAAGACACTTGTACTGGAAACAATCCAACTTTTAATACCGTATCCATCGCATATCGTATCACGGCAAATTTATTTGCTTTTGCTTCGTTCTTCGGTGTGGTGGCTTTAAGTGCAGACAGATTCTTGGCCACTGATTTATCTTCACCTCAGAAACCAGGAGCTTGTGACTCACAAGTGTGTTGCTGCTTTGGTAATTTCAGTTTGGGTGTTCTGTGCAATCCTTTCGTTGAATGAGGCGTGGAGGCCTGGAAAAATTGTTGACGTGATTAAAGCCATTATTGCGACTGCTTGTGCACAAACCACAACACTTCTAAATGACAAGATATATGTAGCCGTACGACAACACGCGCATCAAATTGATGCCCTTCAAGTACAGCAAGTAGTACAGAATGGAGAAAGGGCAAATTCTGGATGACTCAGGCCCGGTTCAAACGTCGAACTTTACATGTGCCGAACCTAATAGCTATTTGGGTCGACCCAAATAATTAAGTTCGACAGTTGATTCAGACGTCGAACCTAATTGAAGTCGAACTTAATAGCCAAAGTGAGCAATGGGATATTGTGGTCAGCGGCTGTTGTTTTTCTCTAGAAGATTCAAGATGGCGGGAAAGATGAATTCTGATAAAGAAGAGCTTGTTTTTCTGGCAAATTCCATCAGAGAGACTAGAAGAAGGCGACTAAACATGCAGTTAGTATTAAGAAACGTCGTGGCAAGGAGAAGGCAAGTTTTGAATGTTGCTTTGCTTCTACTTTTGCTAGTCTCCCAACGAAACAACAACACAGTTCCTCGACCAATTCGTTCTTGTCGTCGGTTGAACAGAAATACTGGCTGGTGGGACAAGGTATGGAACACCTATTCAGAAGCAAGGTTCAAGAAAACCTTCCGAGTATCCCGGTCGACCTTCAATTTCATTTTGAACCGTATTGAGCCCTTTATTGTTAGAGAAACTGTAACCGAAGAACCTATCCCAGCAGAACTGAGGCTTGCCCTTTGTTTGTATAGATTAGGCAGGGGAGATTATCTATATACCATCGCAGAAATGGCGGGGCTGGGTGTCTCAACTGTCTGTTCAATCGTACACGAAGTTTGTCAAGTCCTCGTGGACCAGTTGTGGAATGAAAGTGTGTCAAGTCACATGCCCAAAACACGAGAGGATTTTAAGAAAAAAATGCTCGACATGGAGGAGTTTTGGCAATTTCCCTGCTGCTGGGCCGCAAAAGATGGCTGTCATATTCCACTGAAATGCCCTCCAGGAGGACTAGAGGCATGCAAGGAGTACCACAACTTCAAGAATTTTTATTCAGTTGTATTGATGGGAATGGTAGATTCTCATTACAGATTTGTATGGGGCAGTTGTGGGTACCCTGGAAATTCTCATGACGCAGTTATCTTTAGATCCACTGACCTCTGGAGTTCCATTCAAGATGGTTTCATTCCATTAATTGGAAAAACTGTGGGAGATGTAACTGTCCCTCCACTTATAGTGGGAGACTCTGCATTTCCTCTTCGAACATGGTTAATGAAACCGTTCACCAATGCTGTTTTAACACCCCAACAGCACTACTTCAACTACCGTTTGAGTAGAGCTCGCATGGTTACAGAGGGTGCCTATGGCCAACTGAAGGGTAGGTGGAGGGTGCTACTCCGGAAGAGTGAAAGCAACCGAGACCATGTCCGCACTGCTACATTGGCATGCATGGTGCTCCATAATATATGTATTATGCAAGGTGACACAATTTCCAAGAAGCTAGACCTGAGCATAGATTCAAATGGTCAAAAGAGGAACCGAGAGGAAATAAGGAAGCTGTTAAATATGAGGGATTGTTCAAGCATCAGGGATGTATCACGAGAGGCAAATAAAGTCAGAAATGCACTCTGTGACAAATTATGGCTTGAGAAGGAAACTGGGATAGTCTGTTAAATACCATTCATCTTCAGGGCTGTCTTTAAATTTTGCAGCAACCACTCCCTTAACCCTTTAAGTGCCAACATCATTATACAAATTCTCCTTACTGGTCTTCATAGATTTTGTTGATTACTAACTGGGAGAACCTGTTTAAAAATCAAGACAATTCATGTGTAGTGATCATTTGCCAAATTCTCATGACTTGTATGTGCTATTTTACACTGATACAATGAGAAATTTGATGCTGATCAATAATGGGGCTTAAAGGGTTAATGTTCACACCTGCAACAAACTCACTGCTTTGTAAAAAAAAATATACTGGTCAACAAGAGGCCAAGTTCAGCTGTAACATCAAAGTCTCATCAAGCATACGCAATCGTAACACGTATTATAGGTTAAGGCCCCTAATGACAGCCCTGATGTTGATGACTCTATGCAGCAGTGGATACATGTAAGTAATAATCATCTGCCATAGAAACCTATTTCCCAGGTCTCTCCTCTCCCCCATCCTTGACCCAGGACAATAAGGAAACAAACTCTTAGATGCAAGGTTAAGTTGCTGTGGTGTATGTACAAAATTTGCTCTCTTTGATGGAGGACATTTGTTTTTGGAACCTGATGTAGGTCATCTATCAGAAGATACCTGTACAATCAGCTTTCCTATTTGTGTATTATATTGGGAAAAGATGTGACATCACAATTAAATGAACTATGGCAAAGCTCAAATCAAACGTTTAATCATTTTCATGAAAACAGTCAATCAAACTTGATAATATAAAATATATGTAGGTAAAAATAAATAATCAAATTGAAAATAATCTTTAGAAAATAAATATAAGGGTTGCCACATCTCTTACATGTAATTGTCTAATTATGGACATTTTTCATTCTGTTACTCTGAAGTGATTTATCTCAAACAATATATCACAAATATTTTGATATGCTAGTAAATTATTTAAATAATTATTAATATGCATAAAATTTTGAATATCTTCATTTTTCATATAGTGTTTCAATCTTGTATTTTGTTCATGTTCTCCATGTGTAAACTGTAACAAATATTAAGAGGTATTTTGGAATTATTCGACAAATACTAAAATTTGTATATGTATCATTTGTAACATTGTCTTCAAATTAGATCAGAGGTTTTAATTTTTACACAGTGGATATTTGCAACAAAACCAAATTCCCATTTTAGTACTGTGGTAAAATGTTCAAATAATAAATCCTTTGTTTTGCTTTTGCTTGTCTTTATGTCTTATTTTATTATTATATTGCTCCAGAAATGGATTATGACATGTGCATTTACACAAAATCACTTGAAGGAGTTTCAGAAAATTTCAAAGTACTTCTGAACACCCTCAACCAAAGCTTGAGCCTGTGAAGTTCCAAATTCTATTGCATGACTGTATGAGGTTAAATAAGCACATGCCTTTTCTATAACTGGTGGTTGGTACATAAATAAGATGCACCCTAGTGTTAAGCCTGAGGATACTGGTCCCTGGACTGAGGTGTGGCATTTGATTTACCTATTATTGTCACCAGGGGCATCTGGCAGTCGAATTTATGAATAACTTGCACACACAAAGGTAAATTAATCACCAAAAATTGAGGGGATTTGACCTCATTTTACTATTTTAAGGAGAGGGGTTTTTCCTTGAAAAATTATTTGAAAAGTCACAGTTCCCAGATTGACCTTTCCAGGCTGTCTTAACACTTGTTAGGTGCAATGCTTATTCTTAATATCAATAATTATTATAATCATTTATTATTGTATTTGAGTCATCAACAAGAATATTAATTATGGTGATGGCATACATGAAAAATTTCATTTTACCAAAAAAGGTTGTTTAATCCTAAGGGCAAAATCTTATGCAAATAAAACATTTTACTGCTGCCTTACAGTGGTGTGTATTTCCCAGAATCATAAGGGAAAGGGCTCCCATAAGAACCCTCTGGCATCCTTGACTGATTCATTTGGTTTGGTCCAAGTCCCCCATTCCATGTGGGGTAAAACCCTGTTTCACCATATGCCATGTTGTGAGATGAAGTCATGCCTTGGAGGGAGTGATCATAGCCTGCATTAGCCCTGTGGCTAAACATCAGATGAAATAACTTCATCTCATGCTCACGGGACTTCTCCATCTCTTCTCTCATGAAGGCGATGAGGTCCTTGGTCGGGTCATTTCTGACAGCCTCTTTGACAATTTCCATGACCTCAAATGTAGTGCTGTCAAGTTTTTCCTTGGCTGATTGTCTTTTCCTGACATTCTTTTTGGGCACAAATAGTTCTGCTCCACTTTCTCTGCTCTCATCAGTACCATCAAATGATTTGTCTGAGTTGGAAGTTGATGGCTCCAATGCTTGATCAGGCTGACAGGAATCTCTCGTCTTCACCACCTCATACAAGGTACTAAACCATTTTCCAAAACCATGGTCTTCCTGGAATCGCTTAATGCCTGTCGCTGTTTTCTGAGTCAAGGCTGCCTGTTTGCACCAGCTGACACACTTCTTGAACTTTGTCCTCAGCTGAGCAACTGACAATGTTAAGTCATCACCCCTAGCAGATGCCCTGGCCTTTAACTCTTCTAAGATTTTTGCATAAATAGGACTATTTCTCTGATTTTTAGTATTAGTGAAAATCAGTTTCATCTTGTAATTGTTGTTAGTAACGACAATGTCAATAAAATCATCTAGAGCTTTTGGACACCACCGAGGCTTACGTCCAGGCTTCTTGCTTTTTTTCCCCTTTCCTTTCTTCACAAAATGTTGCAGAGCTTCCCCCCACCCTGAGTCTTCATCATTGTCATCTTCTTCATCTTCATCTAGCTCATCGAAGTCATCCTCCACATCATCAATCCTTTTTCTATACGAAATAAACATGACCACCATAAGTTTCTTCTACTGCACTGAGGAGCAGTTAACAGTGACTTTACAATCAACTGAAAACTAGTTACTACTAATTAAAATGATCCATAATAATAATAACAATAAGAAGAGGAAGGAGAAGGAGAAAGTGAGGGCGAAGTAGAATCATTAAGCAGTGCATAATTTTCAGGATTGATTTGAATTAAAATGAAACAGCTGGCAGGCAGTTTTTCAATCAGCAGATGTCTGACTTCCAGTACTCTTAGGTGATGAGACAATTTCTTGCTCCACCCCTGGAGGAAACATTTGCTAGCAAAATTTTGTTCTGCCATTAGGACTGATACAGGGGGTACTGACTGATAAAGAACTGACTGGATGGTCAGACTTAGAACTAGTAGTTTTGACTACTCTAAACCAATGGTAAGACTTCAATGAAACTTTACAGTTGACATGAACAGGGTGAAATGTACATTTGAACTAAACTATGGAAGCAATAAGACAATATAAAACCAGGATATATATATATATATATATATATATATATATAAAAAACAGTTAATGGTTGCCTCAGGCCAACAAAGAATGCCACTGCGTCAGGAGGATCAAAGATTCACAGTCCAAGCCTCACTGCATGGAATTAAAACTCGTTGAAGGAAAGCGAGGACGGACAACTTCTGACGATTAAAAAGTTAAAAAATTTAATAAAAAATAAAAACGTTTCGGTCTTAGACCTGATGAAGGTCTAAGACCGAAACGTTTTTATTTTTTATTAAATTTTTTAACTTTTTAATCCTCAGAAGTTGTCCGTCCTCGCTTTCCTTCAACGAGTATATATATATATATATATATATATATATATATATATATATATATATATACCCGGATTTTTGAAAACGGTACCGCTCGGCTGTGGTGCCCGAGCGGTGTGTCGCGAGCACTTTTTTGTCGTTCAGAAACTATCTCCAAAGTAGGCAATATAAAAATCATGAGTGCCAGCAGTCCTTTTTTCTTCTCCCCTCTCTCCCCTCCCTTCTCTTTTCTCTCCCGTTTGGTTTCTAGGCTCATGGGAGTCCAAAAAACCCGGTTTCGGTGTCGTTCCGGCCAAAGTGGGCAAATCTTCAGGAGCCACCTTTTCAAAAATCCAGGTAGATATCGCAAGCAATTGTTGTCAGATGGCAAAAAATGACCGAATTCTGGCTGATGAGCGGCCTCTTCAGCATTTCTTGGCCATTTTAGCCCATTTCATGCCAATATATACCCGGATTTTTGAAAACGGTACCGCTCGGCTGAGGTGCCCGAGCGGTGTGTCGCGAGCACTTTTTTGTCGTTCAGAAACTATCTCCAAAGTAGGCAATATAAAAATCATGAGTGCCAGCAGTCCTTTTTTCTTCTCCCCTCTCTCCCCTCCCTTCTCTTTTCTCTCCCGTGTGGTTTCTAGGCTCATGGGAGTCCAAAAAATCCGGTTTCGGTGTCGTTCCGGCCAAAGTGGGCAAATCTTCAGGAGCCACCTTTTCAAAAATCCAGGTAGATATCGCAAGCAATTGTTGTCAGATGGCAAAAAATGACCGAATTCTGGCTGATGAGCGGCCTCTTCAGCATTTCTTGGCCATTTTAGCCCATTTCATGCCAATATATACCCGGATTTTTGAAAACGGTACCGCTCGGCTGTGGTGCCCGAGCGGTGTGTCGCGAGCACTTTTTTGTCGTTCAGAAACTATCTCCAAAGTAGGCAATATAAAAATCATGAGTGCCAGCAGTCCTTTTTTCTTCTCCCCTCTCTCCCCTCCCTTCTCTTTTCTCTCCCGTGTGGTTTCTAGGCTCATGGGAGTCCAAAAAATCCGGTTTCGGTGTCGTTCCGGCCAAAGTGGGCAAATCTTCAGGAGCCACCTTTTCAAAAATCCAGGTAGATATCGCAAGCAATTGTTGTCAGATGGCAAAAAATGACCGAATTCTGGCTGATGAGCGGCCTCTTCAGCATTTCTTGGCCATTTTAGCCCATTTCATGCCAATATATACCCGGATTTTTGAAAACGGTACCGCTCGGCTGAGGTGCCCGAGCGGTGTGTCGCGAGCACTTTTTTGTCGTTCAGAAACTATCTCCAAAGTAGGCAATATAAAAATCATGAGTGCCAGCAGTCCTTTTTTCTTCTCCCCTCTCTCCCCTCCCTTCTCTTTTCTCTCCCGTGTGGTTTCTAGGCTCATGGGAGTCCAAAAAATCCGGTTTCGGTGTCGTTCCGGCCAAAGTGGGCAAATCTTCAGGAGCCACCTTTTCAAAAATCCAGGTAGATATCGCAAGCAATTGTTGTCAGATGGCAAAAAATGACCGAATTCTGGCTGATGAGCGGCCTCTTCAGCATTTCTTGGCCATTTTAGCCCATTTCATGCCAATATATACCCGGATTTTTGAAAACGGTACCGCTCGGCTGTGGTGCCCGAGCGGTGTGTCGCGAGCACTTTTTTGTCGTTCAGAAACTATCTCCAAAGTAGGCAATATAAAAATCATGAGTGCCAGCAGTCCTTTTTTCTTCTCCCCTCTCTCCCCTCCCTTCTCTTTTCTCTCCCGTGTGGTTTCTAGGCTCATGGGAGTCCAAAAAATCCGGTTTCGGTGTCGTTCCGGCCAAAGTGGGCAAATCTTCAGGAGCCACCTTTTCAAAAATCCAGGTAGATATCGCAAGCAATTGTTGTCAGATGGCAAAAAATGACCGAATTCTGGCTGATGAGCGGCCTCTTCAGCATTTCTTGGCCATTTTAGCCCATTTCATGCCAATATATACCCGGATTTTTGAAAACGGTACCGCTCGGCTGTGGTGCCCGAGCGGTGTGTCGCGAGCACTTTTTTGTCGTTCAGAAACTATCTCCAAAGTAGGCAATATAAAAATCATGAGTGCCAGCAGTCCTTTTTTCTTCTCCCCTCTCTCCCCTCCCTTCTCTTTTCTCTCCCGTGTGGTTTCTAGGCTCATGGGAGTCCAAAAAATCCGGTTTCGGTGTCGTTCCGGCCAAAGTGGGCAAATCTTCAGGAGCCACCTTTTCAAAAATCCAGGTAGATATCGCAAGCAATTGTTGTCAGATGGCAAAAAATGACCGAATTCTGGCTGATGAGCGGCCTCTTCAGCATTTCTTGGCCATTTTAGCCCATTTCATGCCAATATATACCCGGATTTTTGAAAACGGTACCGCTCGGCTGTGGTGCCCGAGCGGTGTGTCGCGAGCACTTTTTTGTCGTTCAGAAACTATCTCCAAAGTAGGCAATATAAAAATCATGAGTGCCAGCAGTCCTTTTTTCTTCTCCCCTCTCTCCCCTCCCTTCTCTTTTCTCTCCCGTGTGGTTTCTAGGCTCATGGGAGTCCAAAAAATCCGGTTTCGGTGTCGTTCCGGCCAAAGTGGGCAAATCTTCAGGAGCCACCTTTTCAAAAATCCAGGTAGATATCGCAAGCAATTGTTGTCAGATGGCAAAAAATGACCGAATTCTGGCTGATGAGCGGCCTCTTCAGCATTTCTTGGCCATTTTAGCCCATTTCATGCCAATATATACCCGGATTTTTGAAAACGGTACCGCTCGGCTGAGGTGCCCGAGCGGTGTGTCGCGAGCACTTTTTTGTCGTTCAGAAACTATCTCCAAAGTAGGCAATATAAAAATCATGAGTGCCAGCAGTCCTTTTTTCTTCTCCCCTCTCTCCCCTCCCTTCTCTTTTCTCTCCCGTGTGGTTTCTAGGCTCATGGGAGTCCAAAAAATCCGGTTTCGGTGTCGTTCCGGCCAAAGTGGGCAAATCTTCAGGAGCCACCTTTTCAAAAATCCAGGTAGATATCGCAAGCAATTGTTGTCAGATGGCAAAAAATGACCGAATTCTGGCTGATGAGCGGCCTCTTCAGCATTTCTTGGCCATTTTAGCCCATTTCATGCCAATATATACCCGGATTTTTGAAAACGGTACCGCTCGGCTGTGGTGCCCGAGCGGTGTGTCGCGAGCACTTTTTTGTCGTTCAGAAACTATCTCCAAAGTAGGCAATATAAAAATCATGAGTGCCAGCAGTCCTTTTTTCTTCTCCCCTCTCTCCCCTCCCTTCTCTTTTCTCTCCCGTGTGGTTTCTAGGCTCATGGGAGTCCAAAAAATCCGGTTTCGGTGTCGTTCCGGCCAAAGTGGGCAAATCTTCAGGAGCCACCTTTTCAAAAATCCAGGTAGATATCGCAAGCAATTGTTGTCAGATGGCAAAAAATGACCGAATTCTGGCTGATGAGCGGCCTCTTCAGCATTTCTTGGCCATTTTAGCCCATTTCATGCCAATATATACCCGGATTTTTGAAAACGGTACCGCTCGGCTGAGGTGCCCGAGCGGTGTGTCGCGAGCACTTTTTTGTCGTTCAGAAACTATCTCCAAAGTAGGCAATATAAAAATCATGAGTGCCAGCAGTCCTTTTTTCTTCTCCCCTCTCTCCCCTCCCTTCTCTTTTCTCTCCCGTGTGGTTTCTAGGCTCATGGGAGTCCAAAAAATCCGGTTTCGGTGTCGTTCCGGCCAAAGTGGGCAAATCTTCAGGAGCCACCTTTTCAAAAATCCAGGTAGATATCGCAAGCAATTGTTGTCAGATGGCAAAAAATGACCGAATTCTGGCTGATGAGCGGCCTCTTCAGCATTTCTTGGCCATTTTAGCCCATTTCATGCCAATATATACCCGGATTTTTGAAAACGGTACCGCTCGGCTGTGGTGCCCGAGCGGTGTGTCGCGAGCACTTTTTTGTCGTTCAGAAACTATCTCCAAAGTAGGCAATATAAAAATCATGAGTGCCAGCAGTCCTTTTTTCTTCTCCCCTCTCTCCCCTCCCTTCTCTTTTCTCTCCCGTGTGGTTTCTAGGCTCATGGGAGTCCAAAAAATCCGGTTTCGGTGTCGTTCCGGCCAAAGTGGGCAAATCTTCAGGAGCCACCTTTTCAAAAATCCAGGTAGATATCGCAAGCAATTGTTGTCAGATGGCAAAAAATGACCGAATTCTGGCTGATGAGCGGCCTCTTCAGCATTTCTTGGCCATTTTAGCCCATTTCATGCCAATATATACCCGGATTTTTGAAAACGGTACCGCTCGGCTGTGGTGCCCGAGCGGTGTGTCGCGAGCACTTTTTTGTCGTTCAGAAACTATCTCCAAAGTAGGCAATATAAAAATCATGAGTGCCAGCAGTCCTTTTTTCTTCTCCCCTCTCTCCCCTCCCTTCTCTTTTCTCTCCCGTGTGGTTTCTAGGCTCATGGGAGTCCAAAAAATCCGGTTTCGGTGTCGTTCCGGCCAAAGTGGGCAAATCTTCAGGAGCCACCTTTTCAAAAATCCAGGTAGATATCGCAAGCAATTGTTGTCAGATGGCAAAAAATGACCGAATTCTGGCTGATGAGCGGCCTCTTCAGCATTTCTTGGCCATTTTAGCCCATTTCATGCCAATATATACCCGGATTTTTGAAAACGGTACCGCTCGGCTGTGGTGCCCGAGCGGTGTGTCGCGAGCACTTTTTTGTCGTTCAGAAACTATCTCCAAAGTAGGCAATATAAAAATCATGAGTGCCAGCAGTCCTTTTTTCTTCTCCCCTCTCTCCCCTCCCTTCTCTTTTCTCTCCCGTTTGGTTTCTAGGCTCATGGGAGTCCAAAAAACCCGGTTTCGGTGTCGTTCCGGCCAAAGTGGGCAAATCTTCAGGAGCCACCTTTTCAAAAATCCAGGTAGATATCGCAAGCAATTGTTGTCAGATGGCAAAAAATGACCGAATTCTGGCTGATGAGCGGCCTCTTCAGCATTTCTTGGCCATTTTAGCCCATTTCATGCCAATATATACCCGGATTTTTGAAAACGGTACCGCTCGGCTGAGGTGCCCGAGCGGTGTGTCGCGAGCACTTTTTTGTCGTTCAGAAACTATCTCCAAAGTAGGCAATATAAAAATCATGAGTGCCAGCAGTCCTTTTTTCTTCTCCCCTCTCTCCCCTCCCTTCTCTTTTCTCTCCCGTGTGGTTTCTAGGCTCATGGGAGTCCAAAAAATCCGGTTTCGGTGTCGTTCCGGCCAAAGTGGGCAAATCTTCAGGAGCCACCTTTTCAAAAATCCAGGTAGATATCGCAAGCAATTGTTGTCAGATGGCAAAAAATGACCGAATTCTGGCTGATGAGCGGCCTCTTCAGCATTTCTTGGCCATTTTAGCCCATTTCATGCCAATATATACCCGGATTTTTGAAAACGGTACCGCTCGGCTGTGGTGCCCGAGCGGTGTGTCGCGAGCACTTTTTTGTCGTTCAGAAACTATCTCCAAAGTAGGCAATATAAAAATCATGAGTGCCAGCAGTCCTTTTTTCTTCTCCCCTCTCTCCCCTCCCTTCTCTTTTCTCTCCCGTTTGGTTTCTAGGCTCATGGGAGTCCAAAAAACCCGGTTTCGGTGTCGTTCCGGCCAAAGTGGGCAAATCTTCAGGAGCCACCTTTTCAAAAATCCAGGTAGATATCGCAAGCAATTGTTGTCAGATGGCAAAAAATGACCGAATTCTGGCTGATGAGCGGCCTCTTCAGCATTTCTTGGCCATTTTAGCCCATTTCATGCCAATATATACCCGGATTTTTGAAAACGGTACCGCTCGGCTGAGGTGCCCGAGCGGTGTGTCGCGAGCACTTTTTTGTCGTTCAGAAACTATCTCCAAAGTAGGCAATATAAAAATCATGAGTGCCAGCAGTCCTTTTTTCTTCTCCCCTCTCTCCCCTCCCTTCTCTTTTCTCTCCCGTGTGGTTTCTAGGCTCATGGGAGTCCAAAAAATCCGGTTTCGGTGTCGTTCCGGCCAAAGTGGGCAAATCTTCAGGAGCCACCTTTTCAAAAATCCAGGTAGATATCGCAAGCAATTGTTGTCAGATGGCAAAAAATGACCGAATTCTGGCTGATGAGCGGCCTCTTCAGCATTTCTTGGCCATTTTAGCCCATTTCATGCCAATATATACCCGGATTTTTGAAAACGGTACCGCTCGGCTGTGGTGCCCGAGCGGTGTGTCGCGAGCACTTTTTTGTCGTTCAGAAACTATCTCCAAAGTAGGCAATATAAAAATCATGAGTGCCAGCAGTCCTTTTTTCTTCTCCCCTCTCTCCCCTCCCTTCTCTTTTCTCTCCCGTTTGGTTTCTAGGCTCATGGGAGTCCAAAAAACCCGGTTTCGGTGTCGTTCCGGCCAAAGTGGGCAAATCTTCAGGAGCCACCTTTTCAAAAATCCAGGTAGATATCGCAAGCAATTGTTGTCAGATGGCAAAAAATGACCGAATTCTGGCTGATGAGCGGCCTCTTCAGCATTTCTTGGCCATTTTAGCCCATTTCATGCCAATATATACCCGGATTTTTGAAAACGGTACCGCTCGGCTGAGGTGCCCGAGCGGTGTGTCGCGAGCACATTTTTGTCGTTCAGAAACTATCTCCAAAGTAGGCAATATAAAAATCATGAGTGCCAGCAGTCCTTTTTTCTTCTCCCCTCTCTCCCCTCCCTTCTCTTTTCTCTCCCGTGTGGTTTCTAGGCTCATGGGAGTCCAAAAAATCCGGTTTCGGTGTCGTTCCGGCCAAAGTGGGCAAATCTTCAGGAGCCACCTTTTCAAAAATCCAGGTAGATATCGCAAGCAATTGTTGTCAGATGGCAAAAAATGACCGAATTCTGGCTGATGAGCGGCCTCTTCAGCATTTCTTGGCCATTTTAGCCCATTTCATGCCAATAATCGCAAGCAATTGTTGTCAGATGGCAAAAAATGACCGAATTCTGGCTGATGAGCGGCCTCTTCAGCATTTCTTGGCCATTTTAGCCCATTTCATGCCAATAATTATCGCAAGCAATTGTTGTCAGATGGCAAAAAATGACCGAATTCTGGCTGATGAGCGGCCTCTTCAGCATTTCTTGGCCATTTTAGCCCATTTCATGCCTTATCGCAAGCAATTGTTGTCAGATGGCAAAAAATGACCGAATTCTGGCTGATGAGCGGCCTCTTCAGCATTTCTTGGCCATTTTAGCCCATTTCATGCCAATATATACCCGGATTTTTGAAAACGGTACCGCTCGGCTGAGGTGCCCGAGCGGTGTGTCGCGAGCACTTTTTTGTCGTTCAGAAACTATCTCCAAAGTAGGCAATATAAAAATCATGAGTGCCAGCAGTCCTTTTTTCTTCTCCCCTCTCTCCCCTCCCTTCTCTTTTCTCTCCCGTTTGGTTTCTAGGCTCATGGGAGTCCAAAAAACCCGGTTTCGGTGTCGTTCCGGCCAAAGTGGGCAAATCTTCAGGAGCCACCTTTTCAAAAATCCAGGTAGATATCGCAAGCAATTGTTGTCAGATGGCAAAAAATGACCGAATTCTGGCTGATGAGCGGCCTCTTCAGCATTTCTTGGCCATTTTAGCCCATTTCATGCCAATATATACCCGGATTTTTGAAAACGGTACCGCTCGGCTGAGGTGCCCGAGCGGTGTGTCGCGAGCACTTTTTTGTCGTTCAGAAACTATCTCCAAAGTAGGCAATATAAAAATCATGAGTGCCAGCAGTCCTTTTTTCTTCTCCCCTCTCTCCCCTCCCTTCTCTTTTCTCTCCCGTTTGGTTTCTAGGCTCATGGGAGTCCAAAAAACCCGGTTTCGGTGTCGTTCCGGCCAAAGTGGGCAAATCTTCAGGAGCCACCTTTTCAAAAATCCAGGTAGATATCGCAAGCAATTGTTGTCAGATGGCAAAAAATGACCGAATTCTGGCTGATGAGCGGCCTCTTCAGCATTTCTTGGCCATTTTAGCCCATTTCATGCCAATATATACCCGGATTTTTGAAAACGGTACCGCTCGGCTGAGGTGCCCGAGCGGTGTGTCGCGAGCACTTTTTTGTCGTTCAGAAACTATCTCCAAAGTAGGCAATATAAAAATCATGAGTGCCAGCAGTCCTTTTTTCTTCTCCCCTCTCTCCCCTCCCTTCTCTTTTCTCTCCCGTGTGGTTTCTAGGCTCATGGGAGTCCAAAAAATCCGGTTTCGGTGTCGTTCCGGCCAAAGTGGGCAAATCTTCAGGAGCCACCTTTTCAAAAATCCAGGTAGATATCGCAAGCAATTGTTGTCAGATGGCAAAAAATGACCGAATTCTGGCTGATGAGCGGCCTCTTCAGCATTTCTTGGCCATTTTAGCCCATTTCATGCCAATATATACCCGGATTTTTGAAAACGGTACCGCTCGGTTGAGGTGCCCGAGCGGTGTGTCGCGAGCACTTTTTTGTCGTTCAGAAACTATCTCCAAAGTAGGCGATATAAAAATCATGAGTGCCAGCAGTCCTTTTTTCTTCTCCCCTCTCTCCCCTCCCTTCTCTTTTCTCTCCCGTGTGGTTTCTAGGCTCATGGGAGTCCAAAAAATCCGGTTTCGGTGTCGTTCCGGCCAAAGTGGGCAAATCTTCAGGAGCCACCTTTTCAAAAATCCAGGTAGATATCGCAAGCAATTGTTGTCAGATGGCAAAAAATGACCGAATTCTGGCTGATGAGCGGCCTCTTCAGCATTTCTTGGCCATTTTAGCCCATTTCATGCCAATATATACCCGGATTTTTGAAAACGGTACCGCTCGGTTGAGGTGCCCGAGCGGTGTGTCGCGAGCACTTTTTTGTCGTTCAGAAACTATCTCCAAAGTAGGCAATATAAAAATCATGAGTGCCAGCAGTCCTTTTTTCTTCTCCCCTCTCTCCCCTCCCTTCTCTTTTCTCTCCCGTTTGGTTTCTAGGCTCATGGGAGTCCAAAAAACCCGGTTTCGGTGTCGTTCCGGCCAAAGTGGGCAAATCTTCAGGAGCCACCTTTTCAAAAATCCAGGTAGATATCGCAAGCAATTGTTGTCAGATGGCAAAAAATGACCGAATTCTGGCTGATGAGCGGCCTCTTCAGCATTTCTTGGCCATTTTAGCCCATTTCATGCCAATATATACCCGGATTTTTGAAAACGGTACCGCTCGGCTGAGGTGCCCGAGCGGTGTGTCGCGAGCACTTTTTTGTCGTTCAGAAACTATCTCCAAAGTAGGCAATATAAAAATCATGAGTGCCAGCAGTCCTTTTTTCTTCTCCCCTCTCTCCCCTCCCTTCTCTTTTCTCTCCCGTGTGGTTTCTAGGCTCATGGGAGTCCAAAAAATCCGGTTTCGGTGTCGTTCCGGCCAAAGTGGGCAAATCTTCAGGAGCCACCTTTTCAAAAATCCAGGTAGATATCGCAAGCAATTGTTGTCAGATGGCAAAAAATGACCGAATTCTGGCTGATGAGCGGCCTCTTCAGCATTTCTTGGCCATTTTAGCCCATTTCATGCCAATATATACCCGGATTTTTGAAAACGGTACCGCTCGGCTGAGGTGCCCGAGCGGTGTGTCGCGAGCACTTTTTTGTCGTTCAGAAACTATCTCCAAAGTAGGCGATATAAAAATCATGAGTGCCAGCAGTCCTTTTTTCTTCTCCCCTCTCTCCCCTCCCTTCTCTTTTCTCTCCCGTGTGGTTTCTAGGCTCATGGGAGTCCAAAAAATCCGGTTTCGGTGTCGTTCCGGCCAAAGTGGGCAAATCTTCAGGAGCCACCTTTTCAAAAATCCAGGTAGATATCGCAAGCAATTGTTGTCAGATGGCAAAAAATGACCGAATTCTGGCTGATGAGCGGCCTCTTCAGCATTTCTTGGCCATTTTAGCCCATTTCATGCCAATATATACCCGGATTTTTGAAAACGGTACCGCTCGGCTGAGGTGCCCGAGCGGTGTGTCGCGAGCACTTTTTTGTCGTTCAGAAACTATCTCCAAAGTAGGCAATATAAAAATCATGAGTGCCAGCAGTCCTTTTTTCTTCTCCCCTCTCTCCCCTCCCTTCTCTTTTCTCTCCCGTTTGGTTTCTAGGCTCATGGGAGTCCAAAAAACCCGGTTTCGGTGTCGTTCCGGCCAAAGTGGGCAAATCTTCAGGAGCCACCTTTTCAAAAATCCAGGTAGATATCGCAAGCAATTGTTGTCAGATGGCAAAAAATGACCGAATTCTGGCTGATGAGCGGCCTCTTCAGCATTTCTTGGCCATTTTAGCCCATTTCATGCCAATATATACCCGGATTTTTGAAAACGGTACCGCTCGGCTGAGGTGCCCGAGCGGTGTGTCGCGAGCACTTTTTTGTCGTTCAGAAACTATCTCCAAAGTAGGCGATATAAAAATCATGAGTGCCAGCAGTCCTTTTTTCTTCTCCCCTCTCTCCCCTCCCTTCTCTTTTCTCTCCCGTGTGGTTTCTAGGCTCATGGGAGTCCAAAAAATCCGGTTTCGGTGTCGTTCCGGCCAAAGTGGGCAAATCTTCAGGAGCCACCTTTTCAAAAATCCAGGTAGATATCGCAAGCAATTGTTGTCAGATGGCAAAAAATGACCGAATTCTGGCTGATGAGCGGCCTCTTCAGCATTTCTTGGCCATTTTAGCCCATTTCATGCCAATATATACCCGGATTTTTGAAAACGGTACCGCTCGGCTGAGGTGCCCGAGCGGTGTGTCGCGAGCACTTTTTTGTCGTTCAGAAACTATCTCCAAAGTAGGCAATATAAAAATCATGAGTGCCAGCAGTCCTTTTTTCTTCTCCCCTCTCTCCCCTCCCTTCTCTTTTCTCTCCCGTTTGGTTTCTAGGCTCATGGGAGTCCAAAAAACCCGGTTTCGGTGTCGTTCCGGCCAAAGTGGGCAAATCTTCAGGAGCCACCTTTTCAAAAATCCAGGTAGATATCGCAAGCAATTGTTGTCAGATGGCAAAAAATGACCGAATTCTGGCTGATGAGCGGCCTCTTCAGCATTTCTTGGCCATTTTAGCCCATTTCATGCCAATATATACCCGGATTTTTGAAAACGGTACCGCTCGGCTGAGGTGCCCGAGCGGTGTGTCGCGAGCACTTTTTTGTCGTTCAGAAACTATCTCCAAAGTAGGCAATATAAAAATCATGAGTGCCAGCAGTCCTTTTTTCTTCTCCCCTCTCTCCCCTCCCTTCTCTTTTCTCTCCCGTTTGGTTTCTAGGCTCATGGGAGTCCAAAAAACCCGGTTTCGGTGTCGTTCCGGCCAAAGTGGGCAAATCTTCAGGAGCCACCTTTTCAAAAATCCAGGTAGATATCGCAAGCAATTGTTGTCAGATGGCAAAAAATGACCGAATTCTGGCTGATGAGCGGCCTCTTCAGCATTTCTTGGCCATTTTAGCCCATTTCATGCCAATATATACCCGGATTTTTGAAAACGGTACCGCTCGGCTGAGGTGCCCGAGCGGTGTGTCGCGAGCACTTTTTTGTCGTTCAGAAACTATCTCCAAAGTAGGCAATATAAAAATCATGAGTGCCAGCAGTCCTTTTTTCTTCTCCCCTCTCTCCCCTCCCTTCTCTTTTCTCTCCCGTTTGGTTTCTAGGCTCATGGGAGTCCAAAAAACCCGGTTTCGGTGTCGTTCCGGCCAAAGTGAGCAAATCTTCAGGAGCCACCTTTTCAAAAATCCAGGTAGATATCGCAAGCAATTGTTGTCAGATGGCAAAAAATGACCGAATTCTGGCTGATGAGCGGCCTCTTCAGCATTTCTTGGCCATTTTAGCCCATTTCATGCCAATATATACCCGGATTTTTGAAAACGGTACCGCTCGGCTGAGGTGCCCGAGCGGTGTGTCGCGAGCACTTTTTTGTCGTTCAGAAACTATCTCCAAAGTAGGCGATATAAAAATCATGAGTGCCAGCAGTCCTTTTTTCTTCTCCCCTCTCTCCCCTCCCTTCTCTTTTCTCTCCCGTGTGGTTTCTAGGCTCATGGGAGTCCAAAAAATCCGGTTTCGGTGTCGTTCCGGCCAAAGTGGGCAAATCTTCAGGAGCCACCTTTTCAAAAATCCAGGTAGATATCGCAAGCAATTGTTGTCAGATGGCAAAAAATGACCGAATTCTGGCTGATGAGCGGCCTCTTCAGCATTTCTTGGCCATTTTAGCCCATTTCATGCCAATATATACCCGGATTTTTGAAAACGGTACCGCTCGGCTGAGGTGCCCGAGCGGTGTGTCGCGAGCACTTTTTTGTCGTTCAGAAACTATCTCCAAAGTAGGCAATATAAAAATCATGAGTGCCAGCAGTCCTTTTTTCTTCTCCCCTCTCTCCCCTCCCTTCTCTTTTCTCTCCCGTTTGGTTTCTAGGCTCATGGGAGTCCAAAAAACCCGGTTTCGGTGTCGTTCCGGCCAAAGTGGGCAAATCTTCAGGAGCCACCTTTTCAAAAATCCAGGTAGATATCGCAAGCAATTGTTGTCAGATGGCAAAAAATGACCGAATTCTGGCTGATGAGCGGCCTCTTCAGCATTTCTTGGCCATTTTAGCCCATTTCATGCCAATAATTATCGCAAGCAATTGTTGTCAGATGGCAAAAAATGACCGAATTCTGGCTGATGAGCGGCCTCTTCAGCATTTCTTGGCCATTTTAGCCCATTTCATGCCAATATATACCCGGATTTTTGAAAACGGTACCGCTCGGCTGAGGTGCCCGAGCGATGTGTCGCGAGCACTTTTTTGTCGTTCAGAAACTATCTCCAAAGTAGGCAATATAAAAATCATGAGTGCCAGCAGTCCTTTTTTCTTCTCCCCTCTCTCCCCTCCCTTCTCTTTTCTCTCCCGTTTGGTTTCTAGGCTCATGGGAGTCCAAAAAACCCGGTTTCGGTGTCGTTCCGGCCAAAGTGGGCAAATCTTCAGGAGCCACCTTTTCAAAAATCCAGGTAGATATATATATATATATATATATATATATATACTCATCTAACCCTTACAAGATGAAAAAAAATACAGAGTTTCTTTAAACGTATTAGGTAGGTGTAAGAGAGAAGCTTTAAGCTTATAAACAGCAGGGTAGCAGTGAAAATTTAAGACTTAAACTTCAGCTTATATGAGACTATTTATGTGGTTTGGAAGGAATTAATTACATCTTTTAACCGCACAGTTATGAATGCATACCTTTTCACATTATCCCGGCTGTCAGATTGATTTCTTTGGTCTGGGTTTTTCCTGCCATTTGCCTGCTTTTGAGAAGTAGAGACATTTCCTTCGTCGGGCTCGGCTTTATCGTCGCTCATTTCCCTTTCCATCTTTTCTCGAAAGCATGGTTCGCAGTACGCCACTGAACTGCCTACTTTCCAACCCACAACCGTTTCGTCGTTTTCAAATACCGAGCACCGCATACAGAAGTATTCACGGCATCTCAGACAAGTATATTTTGTCGTTTCCAAACAAGACGAACAAGCACATTCCTCTTTTCCCGCCATCTTGTTCAAAATGAAGTGCCTTTGCGCATGCCAAGTCAATGGAACGCGCAGAATTCTGGGGTAGATATAATTTATATAATTTATACGTAATGTATGCATTAGGTTCGGCACATGTAAAAGTTCGACGTCTGAATCCAAGGCGAACTTTAGCCGTTCTATTCGACTGGCGCAGTCGAATAGAACGGCGGGTCGACCCAAATACAAATCTGTCGAACTTAATTGATTCAAACGTCGAACTTTACATGTGCCGAACCTAATAATTAGGTTCGGCACATGTAAAGTTCGACGTTTGAACCGGGCCTCAGAAAATATGCGGTCACAACGATTTACGTTTATTTAATGTTTTTTGATTTATTAGTCGCCAAGGATTTGTATCGTCTGGATTGGCACTATAACGTCGTCTGGGCCAAGCACCGTCATAAACTTGATTAAAGTTTACAGTAAAACACTGGTGTTTCTCAGCTCATCTCTCAATCCTTAGATTTACTGCTGGAAAATGAGGCACATTCGACACAATATTATAAAGTTACTTCGAAATGCATTTTCATGCGTTAGAACGGAAGAAAGATTCAGCTGTTCATTGCATTGACACGTAGGACTTTTAATAATAAACTTTTTATTAAAAACTTAACTGGACGAGGCTGGCTTTAATGCACTTTTAAAGGGGCATAGTCACGCTATTTTAGTTCATTTTAAAAATCAAAAATATGTCCTGACATCAATGAATGCCTGCACATAATGGTCTAGTTTTGTTACCAAAGACTATATTACTTCACTGAAACTATTTTCTGTCGTCTATTGCTACGGATGCCATGGATGGAAGTGGATTGAATTTGAAAAAATTAGGCTAAACTTTTCAAATTCTTTCAGCGTGTTGACATTAAATCGATATTAGATGGTTATAGTTTGTTTTCTCTTAATGAAATTAAGTTAATATGTTCCTTTAAATGTTCAAACACAATGTTGGGCATGGATAAAATTAGCTACCGATAATTTTCGCACAGTTTTGACCAGAAATCTGCAAAATCCTCGTGACCATGCCCCTTTAATAAGTTATAAATAATATACAGCATGGAGCACAGTGAAGGCTATATTACGACATATTGTGTCACAAGTGAAAAGGAAACATATTACGCCCATTTTGTCAGCTAAGTATGCCATAATATGGGGAAATTGCCTCGCTAATATGTGCTTATTAGACACCTGCTTTAATTTCCATTTGTATTTCTCATAAACGCATCGATTTGACCAGACTGTCCGTCTCTGAGTTTACGAAAACGGAAGAACACCACGCGCTCAAAGGATATATATTTAACAATTGTTTCATGAGCATGGGTTGGATAAGCGTTAGATTTAAGGTGATAAATAATAAACGAGTCACGTAGCACCGAGTTAGCTATAGTTAACTCGTATGCCAAAAAGTGCGAGTAGAATAACTGTTTTGTTAAATTCTTAACTTACTAAATGTTGCTGCCTTATTTTTGGATGAAACTACTTCAGGGTGAAAACTTCCGAACACCGCGGCACTTGACATGGCATCTAATTTCCTTCTAAGGCAAAAAGCAGGGTTATTTAATCGCTCATATCCTGTGTCAACCAATCAGAAAGCGAGAAATTCAACTGAAACGAGAATGCTTAGTTTGCGTCTATCTGGAGTTATGGATGCACACAAAAAGTGTGAAGTGCACCAGAAAAAAGTGAGGTTAGGCTAGAGGGGAGGCGATTGGCTAAGAGCAATTCTAGCTTCTTGAATGGTCTCTAAGTATTCTGCGTGAATCCATGGCACGATGGAATCACAGCTAAAAGCATAAACCAATTCGTTTATAGGGTATCGATCAGAAATGGTCAAACACAAACTAAATGATTAAAATCAAAATTCTCTTTATGTACCATACATAATACGGACGTTTCTGTTGGCTAATAGAGAAACACGCCACAATTTAGTTTGAAAATGAAAGTAAGGGACTGATAGAATACGAGTAGCCTCTCTTTCCGCTCAAGGGAAGTCGATAAAAAAGAACACACCAGGGAAGTAAACCATGTAGGGGAATGTATCTTTAAACCAGCCAACAACAGCAATGTCCTTTAGTTAATAAGCTAACTTTTTCACAAGAACTGAAAGAAGCAAACACAAGAACAAAAAAATTCAATTCCGTGCACGTTTTTAAATTAAATTTTCTTCCTTCAGTCAAACTGGACAATCTGTAATGCTTATTTGTAGCTTGGCCAGTCATCTTGGGTTCATTTAATTGAAGAAACATGCAAATCAGAGACAAAGTTTTGATGACAAGGGCTGGGACATCTGCTTGAGGCACAACGTTTCTAAAGACCGAATTTAGATGTACAGCTGGTAAACAATTCAGGTTCAAACGACGCCGCTTGTGTTAAGTTCAGCACACAAAGAAAAAAATAAACTTCAGTTTCGTGGGTTGTTTTTATAATAAAATTTTAGCGGCCCCTTACTGGACGACACTGGCTTTAACACACTTCAGTAATAAAAACACATTTTCGCTCCAATTGAAAGCGTTATTTTCTTATTCTTGTAACAATCGTGACATTAGTGAAAAGGAAACATTACAAATCGTTTTGTCAGCTGACACAAATGCCATAATATGGATAAATTACCCCGCCAATATGTGCTTATTACTGAGATACCTGTTTTACTTTCCATTTGTATTTCTCATAAACACATGACTGACTGTTGCTAATTTGGCGGGTCTTTTATAGTTAAGTAGTTGACAGAAACGAATAAACACCACCCAAGCGTGGGTTGGATAAACGTTGGATGTGTAGTGATAAATAATGAACGAAGCACGTAGTGCTAAGGTTGATTGTAATCAACTCGTATCCAAAAAAGTGCGAGTAGAATAACTGTTTTGTTAAATTCTCAACTTAGTAATCGTTGCTGCCTTGTTTTTGGACGAAAGTACTTTACGATGAAAACTTTCGAACGCCGTGGCACTTGCATGAATGGTACCCAATTTCCGTTATAAGGCATTATTGCATAACATGCACTCTGTTCGAAAATATATTCAATAGCGAAACACGGAGGAGACGCATCCAAACCAGTCTCCTGATTCTTCAATCTCCCTGATCATTCTAGCCAACATATGTCCGTCTGCAGCCTTTCCCTACATCAGAGTGATACGGAAAGCCGTGCAAATCTAGAACAAAAGTCATTTTTCAAATCGCACACTTAATCCGCACGGTATCAACGAACGCTTTTCATTCAACTAATTTATTCTTGAAATTTTGGATTTATCAACTGAGTTGATGAGGTAAATTGGCCACAGTAAAGAGAGTGAAGGATGACGTTTCGAGCGATAGCCCGAGCGAAGCTCGGTCGAAGGGCTACCGCTCGAAACGTCAGCTTTCAATCTCTTTACGGTGGCCAATTTACCTCATCAACTCAGTTGATAAATCCAAACTTGTGTGTTTCACGTCCCCACCGACGCAGCACCACAGTTTCTTTAGAAACTAACCCCCTTGTCAATTTCTTCTTGTTTTTATGTTGCCATTCTCCGACCAATAGCGTAGCTCCACCGTTCTTCATATAAACCAAACACAACCCACAATTCCGTGGGACTTACCGTCCAAATTAATCAATCAAAATTTTATGGCTGCCCGCGACCGCAGAAATAAAAAATTGAAGGTTTTTATCGCAGGGTTCCTCTCCCTTCTCCCCAGTTCCCTTATTTTCCCTCCCACTTCCTAGCTACCCCTACCCCTCCCGTTTATGCCTGTTGCGCAGGCTAAGGTGTCCGTAGTAGCGAGACGTATGGAAGGCGAGAGTTGACTGTATTCATGCGCAGACACAAAAATCGTTCTTCTTGCTTATTTCTTATCATATATATGTTTTTCGTTTTGAACTCTGCATGTTCCATCCCTCCCATCAATTAATGTATTCATCCATCATCTCTCTCTCATCATTTCTCTCCTCGACTGTATCAGTCATGCACAGCAACAAAATCCTTCTTCTTGATCAGTTCCTATCATATGAATATTTCTCGTTTTGAACTCTGCACGTTCCATCCCTCCCATCAATCAATGTGGCAGGAGTAAGTTGAAAAACAAAGCCATTCAACGAAGTAACTGAATCATTTTTAAAGAATCATGTAAAAGAACCACCTGTTTTGCGTATAAATGGTCTTTTACTATATAATTTATCGCTATATCAATCATCGCACAAAATTACGAGGTATAGACGAAGCATTTGTGGGAGAAAAACGGAAATGGTTTATACCGTTATGAGACAAGTACCAATCAGATTTATTTGAATACTCATTTGTGAACCAGCTCGTCAGTAATTTTTTCCTAGGCGAACATAATTTGTTTATTAAAAATTCCTGCTTCAGTACCTTACTGGACGATCTTTAATGCTTGTTTGTGGCCTGCCCAGTCTTGCGCGCATCTTCATTTAAGGAAAAAACATTGCGATGAGACAAACATTTGATGTCAACGACTGGGACACCTGCTTGACGGACAAGTTTCAAAAGACCAAAGGATCAGTGAACAACTTATTCAGCTCAGCATTCACGTCAAGCGACGCTTGAGTTATTGAGTTCCAACTTGCTACCAGTTTTGTTTCCCACGTCGTTTCCAGCGATATATGAATTCTATTGCTTTGCGTTTTTATTGGACGGAACAGCAGCTCCACTGATACCTATCCAAGACGAGGATTGATTGTTCTGGATCTTCCACATCAGTTCGAAATAAGCATTTTGAATTTTTCAAGATCAAACGAAATCTGTGAAGACAAAGCCTCACTAGTTACTACTAGAGTCGCAAGCTTTTTCAGCCAAACCTGACTGTCATAGTTGAGTGCTTCAGTTGACAATGAAAGAAGCTAAAGACCTCTCTTCTTCGTACATCGCTAATTGCGTCTTGAATGCTTTCTTATCTTATACAGCCATCATGTTGAACAGTATCACAATACATGCGATAAGAAAAACGTCCTCGTTGCCAAAGCCTTTAAAAACATTGCTCCTGAGTCTGGCTGTTTCTGATCTCGGTGTTGGTTTAATAGTCCAACCTTTATACATTGCGTGTCTTGTTATGGAGATACAACAAAACAATGAGAACAATCAATCTTTTAATGCCACGTCCATCGCTTACCGCATCACAAGTTTTATATCTACTTTTGCTTCATTCTTCGGTGTGGAGTCTTTAAGTGCAGACAGATTCTTGGCCATTCATCTTCATTAATTTCAGATACCAGGAACTTGTGACTCACAAGCGTGTTGTTGGTGTGATAATTTCAACTTGTGTGTCGAGTGCAATCATTAGTTCTATGTTTGATTATTGGAACCTAGGGGATATTTTTCAGGTGATTCTAGGCATTGTTTCTACTGCCTGTATAATAACCATAACGTTTTTTAATTTCAAAATATATGTAGCCGTACGACGTCATGCACAGCAAATCCAAGCTTTGCAAGTACAACAAGCAGCGCAGAATGGAGAAATGGCAAATGTTGGGAGGCTGAAAAAATCTGCTGTCACTACAGTTTACGTCTATCTTGTGTTTTTGGTTTGTTATTTGCCACAAATTTGTCGGGGGATTGCCGCTGAAGCCTCAGAATCAGGCATGCCAAATACCGATGCTGGACTTTACTTTTTGACATTGGTGTGTCTCAATTCATCTCTCAACCCTTTGATTTACTGCTGGAAAATGAGAGACATTCGACACAATATCATAAACATAATCCGAAGTGCATTTTCACGTTGCAACTGAAGATAGCTTTAGTTATATATCTTCGATGTTCGGAAGCGTGGAACGTCCCAGCCAATAACAGATTTTTTTCCTAACGACAAATCTAAAGAAAAAAATCCTTTCCTTCTTCAGCTGCGGCTTTACGCTACTACGGAACTCGGTCTGCCCCAGCTATTAACTGTACAGTTTAGGCGAGTTTAAAAACTGAACCCATTCAAAACAAATTAATTTTCAGTGTTTCGTGTCGAAACCATCTACTTTTAACAAATTTAATTTATAAATGTATTTATCATCACAAAACAAACGCTGCTCAGTGTTTCCTACCTGGTACGAAGATTGAACGAATTTCATGCTCAAAACATACAGTGGTTTTAACCGTCTGGGCCTTCAACATAAGTTCGCGTGAAGACGAATTTTGAATTATTCAAGATCAAATTTCTTCTGCAAAGATAAAGGCTGAAAAACGTTTTCTGAAAACCTAGCCCATTTACAGCTCTCTTTGACAGTTATATTAAACGACGGAAGCCAAAGACCTTTGATTCAACGTACATTGCTAGTTCCGTCTTCAATATAACAACTCGATGAGGTCGTACGTACAGTCTGTAATCTCTCTTAAACTAGCGAGTTTTACCGAAGAAGACTTTTGAGAAAAAGTCTAAAAAGGCGGTTTACCGTCATAACTTTCAATCGTGATGTTGGTGAACACCTTCTTTTTGCCACGAGAAGTGAAAGAAGCACATAGAGGAGAAAAAAATGAAACTTAAATTGCATCTAGTGAATGTTTTTCTATT
Organism: Siderastrea radians; assembly: GCA_964017195.1. Taxonomy (NCBI): domain Eukaryota; kingdom Metazoa; phylum Cnidaria; class Anthozoa; order Scleractinia; family Rhizangiidae; genus Siderastrea; species Siderastrea radians. Next base: position 1,231,283 of record OZ024894.1, on the reverse strand, counting down.
TAAACTTCCTTCTTGAGTGTCTAGTCTCCTGCTCAAACGGGTTTTTTGGTTAATTATCCCCCCCCCAAAAAAAAACAAACAAAAACAAAAACAAAGACATAGGGGTAGTAGGCTATACCTTTCTAAGCAAGCTCTAATACTTGTTTGAAACCTGGCCAGTCATAGTCGGAGAGACATTCAGATCAGTCAAAGTTTTGATGACAAGACCGGGACATCTCAATGTTTGAAGACACAGGGCTTCAAAAGACCGAAAGAGCATTAATACAGCGTACAAACGACAGTTGTGTAAATTTCAAGCATGTAGCTACCGATTTGTTTTCCACTTAGTTTTAATATATTTTGTTGTTGCTTTGGATGTAAATAACGCTGCTCCGTGTTGCCTACTTAGTACGAAGATTGAACGAATTTCATACCCAAAACATCCGGTGGTTTAACCGTCTCAGTGGTTCTCAACTCCACACAATTTCCAATTCAGTGAGTTTCGCATTTTTCAAACTCGAAGTACATTTATAGCAAAGATAAAGCCTAAAAGTGTCCACTGAAAACCTTGTTCATTTAATGCTTTCTTCGACAGTTACATACAACCATACAACGATAGGAGCTAAAGAAATCTATTCAACGTACATCGCTAGTTGCGTCTTCAATGCTTTCTCATCGTATGCAGCCATCGTGTTGAACATTGTCACAATACATGCGATAAGAAAAACCAACTCGTTACCAAAGCCTTTAAAAACATTGCTCCTGAGTCTGGCTGTTTCTGATCTCCGTGTTGGTTTATTAGTCCAACCCGTATACATTGCATCTCTTGTCACTGGACTGAAGCAAGGCACTTGTACTGGAAACAATCCAACTTTTCATACCGTATCCCGTTTCACTGCAAATTTATTTGTTTTTGCTTCGTTCTTCGGTGTGGTGGCTTTAAGTGCAGACAGATTCTTGGCCATATATCTTCATCTCAGATACCAGGAACTTGTGACTCACAAGCGTGTTGCTGCTGTGGTAATTTCAGTCTGGGTGTTCTGTGCAATGCTTTCGTTGGATGAGGTGTGGAGGCCATGAAAAGTTGTTGACGTGAATGAAGCCATTATCGCGACTGGTTGTGTACTAACCACAACATTTCTAAATTACAAGATATATGTAGCCTTACGACAACACGCGCATCAAATCGATGCCCTTCAAGTACAGCAAGTAGCACTGAATGGAGAAAGGGCAAATTTTGGAAGGCTCAAAAAATATGCAGTCACAACGATTTACGTTTATTTAATGTTTTTGATTTGTTATTTGCCAAGTATTTGTATTTTTGGATTGACACTATAACGTCATCTTGGCTTAGCACTGTCATAAACTTGATTAAAGTTTACACTAAAACACTGGTGTTTCGCAATTCATCACTCAACCCTTTGATTTACTGCTGGAAAATGAGAGTCATTGGACACAATAGCATAAACTTAGTTGGAAATGCATTTTCATGCGATACCACGGGAGAAAGATTCAGCTGAACAATGTACTGACACGTAGGTGTTTTAAAAACAAACTTTTTATTAAAAACTAAACTGGGCGAGGCTGGCCTTAATACACTTTTAATAAGTTATAAATAATATACATTGTCGAGCCCAGTGAAGGCTATATTAAGACGTAGTGTGTCATTAGTGGAAAGGAAACATATTACGCCCTTTTTTCAGCTGACAAATATGCCATAATATGAGGAAATTGCATCGGTAATATGTGCTTATTAGACACCTGTTTTACTTTCCATTGTATTTCTCATAAACGCATCAATTTGACCAGACTGACTGTCTCTTTTAACTTGGGGAGTGCTTTATAAGTGTATGATAGAAAGGAATAAACACCACCCTGGGAAACTATTTAACAATTATTTCACAAGTGTCAGGGTTGGATAAGCGTTGGTTATGAATAATAAACGCGCCACGTAGCACCGAGTTGGTTATGGTTCACTCGTGTGAAAAAAATTAAAAGTGGGAGTTGAAAACGTCTTTTAATAGATTCTCAACTTAGTAATCGTTGCTGTCTTATGTTTGGACGAACCTTCTTCAAGGTTAAAACTTCCGAACACCGTGGCACTTGACGTGACATGCGATTTCCTTATAAGGCAAAAAGCAGGGTTATTTTATTGCTCATAACCTGTGTGAACCAATCAGAAAGCGAGAAATTCATCTGAAACGAGGATGCTTACCGTGCGACTATCACGCGGGAAGTTTGAAGAACACGATCGAGAGAAACGTAAGGTTGCTAGAGGCAATTGCCTAGGAGCAACGCTAGCTTATTCTAAATTCAGAATTTTATCACACTTTAAAAAATTCCAACACGGGGACGTCTTTTCTTTCTTTGTAAATGTCATTTCCTCCATAGGGATGTGGTTTTAATGATTTTAATTTGATCCGATTACAAATGTTTTCGTACGCATCATGCTATGAAAATGTGCTAGCACTTGTAATGCACTTGTGGATTTCATTTGCACCTCGAATGCACTTTTGAGGGTTTCATTTGCAAAGAATCGAAAAGAATAACCCTCAGTATTTTCGCACGGTTTGAATCATTTTTGGAATAATTCATTTTCCAAAAAAAAAAGAAAAAAATGATTAGGCCCCATGAGCTGACCCGGGCTATGTCTACACTATACCGGACAGCTTATCATGTCGACATGAAAGCTTCTCCGGCCTGGTATGAACACAAACAGCCCAGAAATGGAACAAGTCGTTCACCCAGTCCGTACCGGATCGGTACCAGAACGATTCCGAAGAGGGTTTGGTGCTGAAAATACTATTTACGCTCGAACAGGGGTTTATTTTCGCGCATTTTCAGCAATTTAAACTCTTCAGCTAATTTCATAAACGTCTCGCGATTCATGCGGAAATTCTCTTCCCAATCGTCTCCAACGACCCTTCCAGTAACAAAGTTGTCCCAGTTCACTGCATCGTCCAGGCTTGATCTAAAATAATCTTGCACCCGAAAACTTTCTTCTATTGGTCCTCTTCGTCATTTCAGTTTCAGCATCAGTAAAAGCAGTATTTTTTGTTGTCGTCTTTTCCAGTGATTTAAAACCATGAAACTCATAATATAGCACTGTAAATCCAGGAAAGCGCTTGAGATAGTAGAAATCCACAGAAATGCCCTGTCTGAACTAAGTTCCAATCCTCGCTCCTGAATATTTACATCCGTTTCAGTGGGTCCAATCCTCGCTCCTACTCATTCACTTCCGCTATGGATCGAGTACCTGTTCACACTGCCATAAAGAGTGGCACAGGAACCTATCCGATAGGTGACGATTCACTTTCAAGATCGACGCGGCGCAGCTTCGCTCCGTTAAAGAAAACGCCCCGAAATCAGCATTTTATGTGTGAACAAAAGCCCTATCCGATATGGTTTTCGTGCAGGCCCAAGAGCTATCCGTAATAGTGCAGACATAGTCTTACTCACTTAATTAGGCACCCGCTTGACTATCCTATTAAATGAGTATTTCTTGTTTTGAGCTCTGCATTTTCATACTTTTTGTCTATTGATGGAAAGTGGGTTAGAAAAAAGGCTAAACAACAGAACAATATCCAAAGTATTGTGTGAAAAACAAAAAGTGGTTTCAAAATATATAATTTGTTGCTATATTAATCATCGATAAATTGCGAAGAAAACTGAACAAGAACGTTTTACCTAGTTAAGTCTAGTCTGGGTTTTATTGAAAACTAATTAGTGAACCAGCCTGTCAGTAATTTTTCATATGCACTCACAATTTTTTTAATCAAAAAATTCCTGCTGCAGTACCTTACTGAAGGATCTTTAATGCTTGTTTGTGGCCTGGCCAATGAACTTCATTTAAGGAACAAACATTCAAATCAGGCAAACATTTGATGTCAACGGCTGGGACACCTGTTTGAGGCACAAGCGTCAAAAGACCGAATGATTAGTTAACAACTTACTGATTCAGCTCAGCATTCACGTCAAGCGACGCTTGAGTTAAGTCCCAACTAGCTACTAGTTTTGTTACCGGGGTCGTTTACAGCGATATATGAATTCTATTGTTCTGCGTTTTATTGGATGTGAACAGCAGCTCAGTAATGCCTGCCCAATATGAAGATTGAACAAAGCTTGCATTGTCGAACGTCGCTATTTAACCATCTGAATCTTTCACCTCAGCTCGAAACAAGCGTTTTGAATTTTTCAAGATCAAACTAAATCTGTGAAGATAACTGAGCGTCAAAAGTGACTACTGCAATCGCGAACTTTTTTCATCCAAACCTGTCTGTCATAGTTTAATACTTCTGAGTTTACAATGCAAGAAGCTCATGACCTCTCTTCTTCGTACATCGCTAACTGCGTCATCAATGCTTTCTTATCTTATACAGCCATCATGTTGAACAGTATCACAATACATGCGATAAGAAAAACTTCCTCGTTATCAAAGTCTTTAAAAACATTACTCCTGAGTCTGGCTGTTTCTGATCTCGGTGTTGGTTTAATAGTCCAACCTTTATACATTGCATGTCTTGTTATGGAGTTACAACAAAACAAAGAGAATAATCAAACTTTTAACGCTACGTCCATCGCTTACCGCATCACAGGATTTGTATTTACTTTTGCTTCGGTTTTTGGTGTGGTGGCCTTAAGTGCAGACAGATTCTTGGCCATTCATCTCCATCTCAGATACCAGGAACTTGTGACTCACAAGCGTGTTGTTGGTCTGGTAATTTCACCTTGGGTGTTGGGCGTAATCATTAGCTCAATGTTTGATTATTGGAACCTAGGGGATATTTTTAAGGTGATTCGAGGCATTTTTTCCACTGCTTGTATAATAATCATAACTTTTTTTAATTTCAAAATATACGTTGCTGTACGACGCCATGCACATCAAATCCAAGCCCTTCAAGTACAACAAGCAGCACAGGATGAAGTAATGGCAAATGCTGGGAGGCTGAGAAAATCTGCTTTCACTACAGTTTACGTCTATCTTCTGTTTTTGGTTTGTTATCTGCCACAAATGTGTTGGGGGATTGCCGCTGAAGCCCCGGAATCAGGCATACCAGATACCGACGCTGGGCTTTACTTTTTCACACTGGTGTGTCTCAATTCATCTCTCAACCCTTTGATTTACTGCTGGAAAATGAGAAACATTCGACACAATATCATAAACATATTTCGAAATGCATTTTCATGTTACAACTGAAGAAAGCTTCATTTACATATCTTCGATGTTCGGAATTGTGGAACGTCACAGCAATAACAGATTTTTTCCTAATGCCAAATCTACAGAAAAAATCCTTTCCTTCTTCAGCTCCTTCTTTACGCTTCTACGGATCTCGGTCTGCCCCAGCTATTAACTGTACAGTTTAGGCAAGTTTAAAAACTGAACAATTTCAAATATATTAATTTTCAGTGTTTCGTGTCGAAAGCATCCATTTTTAACAAATTTAATCTATAATGTATTTAATCGTCACAAAACAAGCGCTGCACAGTGTTTCCTACCTGGTACGAAGATTGAACGAATTTCATGCTCAAAACATACAGTGGTTTTAACCGTCTGGGCCTTCCACATAAGTTCGCGTGAAGACGAATTTTGAATTATTCAAGATCAAATTTCTTCTGCAAAGATAAAGCCTGAAAGCGTTTTCTCAAAACCTAGCCCGTTTATGGCTCTCTTTGACAGTTATATTCAACGATGGAAGCCAAGGACCCTTATCTAACGTCCATTGCTCGGTGCGTCTTCAATACAACAGAGTTACACCGGACTAGACTTTTGAGAAAAAAATAGCGGGAGCGGTTTACCGTCGTAACTTTCAATCGTGATGTTTAATGAACGCCTTCTTTTGTCATGAGAGGTGAAAGAAGCACCTAGAGTAACTTAAATTGTGTCAATGTTCTCCTATTAATTAAAACTCCTTTCATCAAAGCCTACCTACTACGTAGTCTCATACGCAGCTCGACGAGTAGAAAAAAAAACACACACACAGACACATAGGAGTAGGAAATTATATCTTTCTAGAGAAGCTCTAATGCTTCTTGAAGCCTGCCCAGTCATCAGTCAAAGTTTTGATGAGGAGTTTAAAAGCTTAAGGCTTCAAACTGAAGACCGAAAGAGCATTAATACGGCGGACAAGCGACAGCTACCAATTTTGTTGTCCACTTTGTTTTAATATATTTTGCTGTTGTTTTGGATGTAAATAATGCTGCTCCGTGTTGACTGCCTAGTACGAAGATTGAACGAATTTCATACCCAGAACATCCGGTGGTTTAACCATCTGGTTCTTAGTTCCAAATAATTTCTTATTGCCGGTGAATTTGTCATTTTTCAAACTCGAAGTATATTTATAGCGATGGTAAAGCCTAAAAGTGTCCACTGAAAACTTAGCTCATCTAGTGCTTTCTTCGACAGTCACATACAACCGGATGGCAGCTAAAGACCTCTTTTCAACGTACATTGCTAGTTACGTCTTCAATGCTTTCTCATCGTATGCAGCCATCGTGTTGAACATTGTCACAATACATGCGATAAGAAAACTAACTTGTTACCGAAGCCTTTAAAAACATTGCTCTTGGGTCTAGCTGTTTCTGATCTCGGTGTTGGTTTAATAGTAAAACCTCTATAGATTGTATCAGTCTTGTCACGAAATTGGAGCAAGACACTTGTACTGGAAACAATCCAACCTTCTTTACCATATCCATCGCATACCGTATCACGGCAAATTTATTTGCTTTTGCTTCGTTCTTCGGTGTGGTGGCTTTAAGTGCAGACAGATTCTTGGCCATTTATCTTCATCTCAGATACCAGGAACGTATGACTCACAAGCGTGTTGCTGCTATGGTAATTTCAGTTTGGGTGTTCTGTGCAATCCTTTCGTTGGATGAGGTGTGGAGGCCACGAAAAATGTTTGACGTGACTGAAGCCATGATTTCGACTGCTTGTCTACTAGCCACAGCAGTTCTAAATTACAAGATATATCTAGCCGTACGACAACATGCGCATCAAATCGGTGCCCTTCAAGCACTGCAAGTAGCACAGAATAGAGAAAGGGTAAATTTTGGAAGGCTTAAAAAATATGCGGTCACAACGATTTACCTTTGTTTAATATTTTTGATTCGCCAAGTATTTGAATTTTTTGGATTGGCACTATAACGTCGTTCGAGCCTAGTACTGTCAAAAGCTTGATTAAAGTTTACACTAAAACGTTATGGTTTCTTAGCTCATCACTTAACCCTTTGATCTATTGCTGGAAAATGAGGCACATTCGATACAATATCATAACGGTTACTTCGAAATGCATTTTTATGCGTTACAACGGAAGGAAGATTCAGCTGAACAATGCACTGCCACGTATGTGTTTTAATAACAACCTTTCCCAGCCTTTAACTTGTCAACGCTGGCTTTAACGCACTTTTAATAAGTTCTAGATAATGTACTGACATCTTCGACCTAATGACGTCTATATTGAGACGTGTTGTGTCACAAGTGAAAAGGAAACATATTACGGCCGTTTTGTCAGCTAGCAAATATTCCATAATATGGGGAAATTGCCTCGGTAATATGTGCTTATTAGACACCTGTTTTACTTTCAATTTTTTTTTCATAAACGCATAGATTTTGCCAGACTGACCGTCGCTAACTTAGCAGGACGTTTATAAATTAAGTGTTTGACAAAAACAGAACAACACCATCCGCTCAAAGGATATTTCACAATTGTTTCACGAGCGTGGGTAGGTGTTAAATAATAAACGAGACACGTAGTGCCGAGTTGGTTTTTATTTATTATTATTATGATTATTATTTTTTATTTAAATCAATATTTACACAGGAGCATCCAGTTTAGCATAGCTAGTTTAAATAGAGTCCTGATATAACACAAAAATACAAACAACATAAATGTACTAGATGACATAATATTAAACTAAACTAAACGTATGGGTTATAACTACAAAAAAATACCAATGATAGTCTAGATATTATTGCTTTAGATGGCGTTGGTTATAGTTAACTCGCATACAAAAAGCGCGAGTAGGATGAACTGTTTTGTTAAATTCTTAACTTTGTATTCGTTGGTGTCTTATTTTTTGACCAAACTACTTCACGGTGAAAACTTCCAAACAGCGCGGCACTTGACATGGCATCCAATTTCCTTATAAGGCAAAACCAGGGTTATTATTAATTGCTAATAACCTGTGTGCGGTGAACCAATCAGAAAGCGAGAAATTCAACTGAAACGAGAATGCTTTGCTTGCGTCTATCCGGTTGTGCCGATGCACGCGAGAAGTTTGAAGAGCACGAGAGAAACGTAAGGTTGCTAGATGCGATTGCCTCAGAGCAACGCTAGCTTTTCGAGTGCTCTCTAAGCTTCCTGCGTGCATCCATGACTCAGTCATGGAAAAGTATGAACCAATTCTCTTATACCATATCGATCAGAAGTGATGAAACACAACTTCTCTTTATGTACAATACAGAGAACATACATTTTATTAGCCAATAAAGAAACACGCCACAATTTAGTCTAAAAATGAACGGGTGGTCTCTCTTTTGGCTCAGGGAAGGTCAATCGAAAATAACACGCGAGGGAACCCCATAATCGCCTGCTGCGTGAAAATGTGACGCGCGTGATGAGCTGCTAGTGTAGTGAGTGGCGACACCTTCGGCAGCCGATTTTCGTGCTTGCTCGATATCGATCGCGTGTTCTTTTATCCACTATTATTGAGCAGAACGGAAAGAATCGTGTAGGGACTAATCCCTTTGATTTACTGCTGAAATATGAGACTCATTAAACATGATGTCATTCAAAAACATACTTCGAAATTCATTTTCTTGTTACAACTGATGACGGCTTCAGTTAGCTGAACATTGCAACGACAAAGCCTTAGATAATTATATAATCATGTCAATGTTTAGGACTATTGATTTTCCTAGAAGTTAGCCATGTAGAAAGTATAAAGCGTCACCTTTTAATCAGAGCAAACGACAAATATCTTATCAACACAGGCACACATACCGACATTGCTTGTATCATTAGCAGGATTAAGATCGCTATACAGTATGTGCGAAATACAAACAAACGAGCAAATCAGTAGAGCCAAAACGGCCAAACGGAAAAGCTGGACTGGACTCTGGACTGGACTTTGGACTGGACTCTGGACTGGACTCTGGACTGGACTTTGGACTGGACTCTGGACTGGACTCTGGACTGACTTTAATTGACTTGTAAAAATATGAAATAGACTCAATATTTTACTAACCAGTTGGAACAGCCTCCCGTTGAAACTGAGGAGGGTTCAGGAATTAACAAGGTTTAAGTCTGGCCTCAAAAAGCTTTTTAAATCTAGCTGAATTTACCCCCATCGCTTACAGTAATTGAGTGTTACTATGTTAATACTTTTGTAAGCTGAAATTCTGTATTTTGTAAAATGATATTTGTAAGTAAATTTATGTTAAAGAGCCAGTGTCACCCAAGGTGCTTTGCGCGGTTGTGTTTTTGTTTTGAAGTTTGGCTGGCGCGTTTGCCGGACGTTTCGCAAATTATACCCTGCTGCACTGGCCTTTCAGCAAGCTGATATTTACAGTAGTAGCCTCTGAAAATAGTAATATCTTTATCACTAGAGGTTACCGGAGAAAAAAACTCTAGATCTGACTTGGTAGTCAACGCGTGTGGAGCTTTTATAACAACCGATCGATTGACGATCGATCTCGATGGACGCAAAACCAGAGTAGCCACTTCCACTCGATATAAAAATAATGAGACAAAAACAAGTAGCAAGAATATTGACGTCTTCATCGCTAGATGTCACTGGAGAAAACTACTCAAGATCTGACTTTGCATTCAATGCGTATACATGGATCTATTACAGTCTGATCGATTGATTGCGCGATCGATCGCATCGACCGATGTCGATGGACGCAAAACCAGAATAGCCACTTACACTTTTTGTAAAAATAAAACATAAACAGACAGTGAGCACAAGGGATAATTAAGCAAAACAGCACAAGCTCATTACCATAAGCATTATTTTGGAGGAAGTCAGTAGCTACTGTTATTTTGTGGTAAATCAACGTTCCTTCTGTTTTTATTTGGTAACGAATGTAGCACTATTTTGGCAAACACAGTGTCAGTACTATTGCTGAAACCCGGAGATGTTTTTCTTTCCCTCCGCTACTGATACACGGACTCCTTCAGCCGTACAACTTTGGCAGAGCCCGTAAGACTCGGCCTTCGCCTCAACTTTCCTGAACCCTACGAGGCATTCCTTCTCCACCGCGAAAACACTTCAGAATTCGGAAATGTACAACGAAATCGATACGGTGACACTAAAATGTCAAGTCAAAATTCACACTAGTGCTTTCGGATCGCTAACGGCAGCGATGGAAGAAGATACAAATCAGACTTCACGACAATCAAGACAATGGCGTATTTTTCATATATGAAAAATGTACCTCGGCGCGCAAAGCACTTTGGGTGACACTGGCTCTTTAAACAGAGCCCCATTCAAACCAGCCTCGCTGAACTGGGCACCACTGTCTAAATATTGTTTAAATAAATAAATAAATAAATAAATAAGTTAAATTTTATATCACTTAAAATCATACCAAACAAGTTAGGGATGGACCATTATATTTTTTTCGGGAAGGAGGAGGAAGATTTTTTCTGCATGAATTTTTTTTTCGTGACTGAAAGCTTTGTATGAACTTTTTTTGCTTTGTGCCGCTATGCACGATTTTTATTACTCGAAATTCCGCGCGCGCTTATCTAACACAACTGTAACTGATAGGCTTTGAACTTTTCAGGTCTTCATGAATCAATCTCCAGCCTTGTCTTCGTTTCGTTAGAGAAAAAACGTGACACTCAGGATGGGCAAAAGAAATTGACCAAGGAGACCAATGTGTATTTTCATCCACTCACTGAATGTATTAATAAGCAGGCACCCCACTACTCATCTTTCACCCCACCGACACATAGAGAGACATTATTTGTTCAGGCCCACGACGACTTTCTTAGGATTAACTTAGTCTTTAAAAACAGTCATATTTTTTCTCTAACGAAATGAAGACAAGGCTGGAGATTGATTCATGGATACCTCAAAAGTTCAAAGCCCATCAGTTACAGTTGTGTTAGAAAAGCGCGCGCGAAATTTCGAAAAAAAAATCGTGCAAAGCGGCACAAAGCAAAACGTTTATTGCAAACTAAAGGAAATTCATACAAAGCTTTCAGTCACGAAAAAAAACTTATGCAGAAAAAAAATCTCCCCCCCCCTCCCAAAAAATATAATGGTCCATCCGTAACTTGTTTGGTATGATTTTAAATGATTTAAAAATTTAACTTTATTTTTAATTATTGGTTGGTTAGTTAAATATTAGGTCTATTTCATATTTTTACAAGTCAATCAAAGTCAGTCCAGAGTCCAGCCCAGAGTCCAGTCCAAAGTCCAGTCCAGAGTCCAGTCCAACTTTTCCATTTGGCCAGCCAAAACAAAACTTAAAGACCAAGCACATACAAGAAATAACAAACACCAAATAAATTACTTTCTGAATGTTATGTTGCAACGACCTGTTTTTCACAAAAATGGTCTCTTAATATATTTCTCATCCAAAACAAATATAAAAGACGACTCAGTGAAAAGTTAAAAAATTCGAAGGACAAAATCGGCAGCAGTTTACCGTTATAAGGTTCACTCGGGTTTTTCTTAAATTGATATCCAATACTGATTAGTGAATATTAAAAAGCTATTAATATTCGTTCACGACCCTAACCGGATTATCATTCAATGATCTGGCCTGTGGCCTGTCCAGTCATGTTCATTTAACTAAGAGACATCCAAGTCCGAGACAAGTTTTGATAACAAGGGCTGGGGCATCTGCTTCAGGTACAGGTTTCAAAACACCGTGAACAAATCAGCGTTCGAGCGACGCTTGTGTTAAGTTCAAGTATATAGCTACTAAGTCCACTAACAGTTTTGTCTTCCACGCCGTTGAAGCCATGCTAGTGCTTAAATTTTATTGGATGTGAACAGCAGCTCAGAGATGCTTGCCCAATAACTTGTATGGTTCGTCCACGACGAGCAGCAAAAAGCGTTTTGATTTTTTTCGAGATGCACCATTGCTGCAAAGATAAAGCCTGAAGGGTATCTACTGACTAAGCTTTTTTCAATCAGTCCTCTCTTTAATAGTTCTATACCGTCTTAACAGTGAAAGAAGCTACTGTCGACAGGCCTCTATACGTACGCCGTACATAGCTAATTGCGTCTTCAATGATCTCTCATCTTACACAGCCATCACTTTGAAAATTACACTAATTCACGCTGTAAGAAAGACGACGACTTTGCCAAAGCCTCGGAAAACATTCTTTCTAAGTCTGGGTATTTTTGATCTGGGTGTTGGCTTATTTGTCCAACCTTTATACATTAGGCCGTCTTGCCTCGGAGCTGGAACAACACACAGCATATCCATCGCATACCGCATCACGGCAAATTTATTTGCTTTTGCTTCGTTCCTTGGTGTGGTTTATTTAGGTGCAGACAGATTCTTGGCCATTTTTGCCCAACTAAATTTAACACACTAAGTTAATTCAACACTCTTACCTTAATTTTCCTTCTAATGATTGCTACGTTACTTGTGTTTCATATTATATATTCCTATGATTATTGTATTTCGTTGCATTCCTTAAGTATTACGTAATATTTTCACAGATTTGCATCCGTATCAGGTTATGTGCAATCAGCTAATTTTGTTGTATCCCCTGAGTATCTAATTTTTTTTTTTGTACATTGGTTCTAAAAAGCCCTGATTGGGGGACTGAATAAAGTTTATAGTTTATAGTATTATCAGTAATATTTTCACATTTTTTTATTCGCGTCACGTTTGTTGTAACTAGCTATTATTTTTTCAATTTACAATTAACAATTCTTTGTCATCAATTTTATATTAAGTTTCAACTCTGTAAACATCCTTGAACTGACGATGGATACTGAAGTATCCGAAACAAGTATTCAAAACTCAAACAAGGTGTCGTGCTTTTTAAATATCTTATATAATTTATCGCTATATCAATTATCGCACTGAAAAATTACGAGGTTTATTAAGACCAGTATCAATCGGGTTTTTTTTTTCTTGAAAACTCACTTTTGAACCAGCCAGCTGTCAGTAATTTTCCATATGGACACACAATTTGTTTATTAAAAAAAGTCCTGCTTCGGTACCTTACTGGACGATCTTTAATGTTTGCTTGTGGCCTGCTAGGGAACAAACATTAATATTCAGATCAGGCAAACATTATTTTGATGTCAGCGACTAGGACACCTGTTTGAGGCACAAGCTTCAAAAGACCAGAGGATTAGTAAACAACTTATTCAGCTCAGCATTCACGTCAAGCGACGCTTGAATTAAGTTCCAGCTAGCTACGGGGTTTTTTTCCGCGTTCTTTCCAGCGATGTATGAATTCTGTTGTTTTAAGTATTATTGGATGTGAACAGGAGCTCAGTATTGCCCGTCCAATTCGAAGACTGGACGAAGTTTGTAGCGTGGAATATCGTAATTTAACCACTTGGATCTTCCACTTCAGTTCGAAACAAGCGTTTTGAATTTTTCGAGGTCATCTTTTTCTGTGGAGACAAGGCCTCAAAAGCCGTCACTACTGTTGCGAGCTTTTTTCCTCCAAACCTTTCTCTCATAGTTATATGCCTGAGTCAACAATGCAAGAAGCTAAAGACCTCTCTTCTTCGTACATCGCTAATTGCGTCTTGAATGCTTTCTTATCTTATACGAGGGTCTGAATGGGGTTTAATGTTTAGTGTTATTTGCCCACAATTTTTAGTGTTTGCTGTTAAATTGGTCAATATTTTAATGTTTACCGTTTTCGGAGAAAATACTGTTTGGTGTTTAGAAGCTTTTTCGTAAAAAAAAATCGTAGTCTTGTAGCATTGTAAATACTTATCTGCTCTGCTGAAATCGCTAATAAAATCACTCAATCACCATGCTGCCCTATCTTTGAGCCCATGCTCAAAGGAGCAGTTTAAAGGGGCAGTAGTCTCTTTTTTCTACCCATGCGCATCAGTATTTTGGGGAAACCTGGACACCAATAGCGTACCAAGTGCCAGCGTTTATTTTGGTCAGAGTCGCGTGCGAACTGGGGTCGACGAGGTTGGAACTCGAGGTCAAATCAGTCAAAAGCCAAAAAACAACATGGCAGCTTCCGGTGTTGTTAAAGTTCTAGTGAGCTTCTATAGAAGCGGAGAGGATTCTGCTTTCGAAAGGTACAGAGGCAGGGTCACGTTTGACCTTGCAAAGCAATCCAGCGTGGCAGCCGTCCAGAAACATCTGTATGCACACATCCATGAGCTTTTGACCGGACATGAAATGATTAATTAAACAATTTTGCAACGTAAATTATTATGTCAAAGTGTAAGCTCTATAAAAACACTGACTCAGCTTTTACTGAGTTTCTAAGTACCAATAATTCACAACTCAACAAATTTACAAAGAGTTGATCCTCGAGCCAGATTGGACAGATTGAAGCTTGCAATATATCTAAAAAGAGTTTTCATATTCGAGGGCATAACGGAAACTGGCGCTGAAAAGTTCGTGGTTCATTTACGTAATATACCTGTAAATTTAGCAAGGAGGGAATTACATTTGTCATTTGGATTTGGAGCTTTTAATGGTAAATAATATCCCATGTTATGATATAAATTAGTGAATTACAAGGATTTCTCTCACTGAGAAAAAATTCTGTCTTTACACTGTAAAAGATATATCTTTCACATGTGAATATATCGATTACGTCACGTTTGCTAACGTGAACTGTTTGTCCTTGGTATATAGTCGAAACATTTTTGGAAATCTCGGAAATCTTCGGTATTCTTCGGAAATGATCGGAAACATTCGAATGATCTTCGGACTGCTTTCCGACAATTTTGGAGCCGATTTCGTTTCTTTCTGGATGAAATTTACCGTTACAGTTAATTTTTTTACTGTTAGTGTTAAAATGCCTAAAATTTAACTGTTACAGAGGCCAAAAATTAAGTGTTAAGTGTTATCGAGGTACCCCCATTCAGTCCCTCTTATACAGGCATCATGTTGAACAGTATCACAATACATGCGATAAGAAACACTTCCTCGTTATCAAAGTCTTTAAAAACATGACTCCTGAGTCTGGCTGTTTCTGATCTCGGTGTTGGTTTAATAGTCCAACCTTTATACATTACATGTCTTGTTATGGAGTTACAACAAAACAATGACAACAATCAAACTTTTAATGCCACGTCCATCGCTTACCGCATCACAGGATTTGTATTTACTTTTGCTTCGTTCTTCGGTGTCATGTCTTTAAGTGCTGACAGATTCTTGGCTATTCATCTTCATCTCAGATACCAGGAACTTGTGACTCACAAGCGTGTTATTGCTATGCTAATTTCGACTTGGGTGTTGAGTGCAATTATCAGTTCAATGTATGATTATTGGAACCTAGGGGATACTTTTAAGGTGATTATGGGCGTTGTTACTACTGCTTGTATAATAACCACAAAATTTTTTTAATTTCAAGATATACGTAACCATACGACGCCATGCACATCAAATCCAAGCCCTTCAAGTCCGCCACGTAGCACAGAATGAAGAAATGGTAAATGTTAGGAGGCTGAAAAAATCTGCCTTTACGGCAGTTTACGTTTACCTTGTGTTTTTGATTTCTTATATGCCACAAATGTGTTGGAGGATTGCCGATGGAACCCCAGAATCAGCCATACCAAATACCGACGCTGCGCATTACTTTTTGCCCCTGGTGTGTCTCAATTCATCTCTCAACCCTTTGATTTACTGCTGGAAAATGAGAGAAATTCGACACAAGATCATGAACATCTTTCGAAATGTATTTTCATGTTACAATTGAAAATGGCTTCAGTTAACTTTGAAGGTTCTGAAATGTGGAACGCCCCAGGCAAAAAAAAGCCACGTAGAAAATGTAATGGAACTGCAAATTTGCCGCATAAGTTCGGAAGACGAAATTTGAATTTTGAAAAATTAAAGTTTTTCTGCAAAGATAAAGCCTGAAAAGCGGCGTTTTCGCAAAACCTAGCCAATTAGTGGCTCTCTTTGACAGTTATATTCAACGATGAAAGCCAAAGACCTTTGTCCAACGTACATCCCACGCTAGTTGTGTCGTCATTACAACAACGCGATGACGTCGTACGAAATTCAGCTTTAAAACTGGCGAGTTACACCGGAGTAGACTTGTGAAAAAAAATAAATAACGAGAGCGGTTTACCGTCATAACGTTCAATCGTGATGTTGTTGAAGACCTTCCTTTGTCATGAGAAGTGAAAGAAGCACCTACAGAAGCAAAAAATAAACCTTAAATTGCGCCTAGTGAATGTTTTTCTAATTGAAACTTCCTTCAGTGCCTACCTTAGTCTCCCACGCAGAGGTTTTTTGGCTCGTCACGCACAAAACAAAAAAAAAACAAACAAACAAACAAAAAACTAAACAAAGAAAACAAAACAAAAAAAACGTAGGAGTAGGAAACTATACCTTTGTAGACAAGCTCTAATGCTTGTTTGAAGCCTGACCTGTCATAGTCGGAGAGACCTTCAGATCAGTCAAAGTTTTGATGACAAGGCCGGGACGTCTGTTTGAAGGCACAAGGCTTCAGAAGTCCGAAAGAGCAGTAATACAGCGCACAAGCGACACTTGTGTTAAGTTCAAGCATCTAGCTACCAATTTGTTTTCCACCTAGTTTTAATACATTTTGTTGTTATTTTGAATGTTAAAAGCGCTGCTCCCTGTTGCCTACACTAGTACGAAGAGTGAACGAATTTCATACTCAAAACATCAGGTGGTTTAACCATATATATGGCTCCCAATTCCACATAATTTCGAATAGTGAGTTTGGCATTTTTCAGCTCGAAGTATATTTATAGAGATAAAGCCTAAAAGTGTCCACTGAAAACCTACTTCATTTAGTGCCTTCTTCGACAGTTACATACAACCATACAACGATGGGAGCTAAAGACCTCTATTCAAAGTACATCGCTAGTTGCGTATTCAATGCTCTCTCATCGTATGCAGCCATCGTGTTGAACATTGTCACAATACAAGCGATAAGAAAAACTAACTCGTTAGCAAAGCCTTTAAAAACATTGCTCGTGAGTCTGGCTGTTTCTGATCTCGGTGTTGGTTTAATAGTCCAACCTTTAGACATTGCCTGTCTTGTCATGGGATCGAAGCAAGACACTTGTACTGGAAACAATCCAACTTTTAATACCATATCCATCGCATACCGTACCACGGCAAATTTACTGGCTTTTGCTTCGTTCTTCGGTGTGGTGTCTTTAAGTGCAGACAGATTTTTGGCCATTTATCTTCACTTCAGATGCCAGGAGCTTGTGACTCACAAGCGTGTTTTTGCTATGGTAATTTCAGTTTCTGTGCAATCCTTTCGTTGGATGAGGTGTGGAAGCCAGCAAAAATTGTTGACGTGATTGATGCCATTATTGCGACTGCTTGTGTACTAACCACAACATTTCTAAATTACAAGATATCTGTATCCGTACGACAACACGGGCATCAAATTGATGCCCTTTAAGTACAGCAAGTAGCACAGAATAGGGAAATGACAAACTTTGGAAGGCTCAAAAAATATGCTGTCGCAACGATTTACGTTTATTTAAAATTTTTGATTTGTTATTCGCCAAGCATTTGTATTCTTTGGATTGGCACTATAACGTCGTCTGAGCCAAGTACTGTCATAAGCTTGATTAAAGTTTGCACTAAAACGCTAGTGTTTCTTAATTCATTGCTCAACCCTTTGATCTACTGCTGAAAAAAGAGGCAAATTCGACACCGCATCATAAACTTACTTCGAAATGCATTTTCATGTTACAACTGAAGAAAGATTCAGCTGAACAATGCACTGACACGTAGGTGTTGTAATAACAAACGTTTTGCAGGCTGGCTTTAACGCACGTTTAATAAGTTATAAATAATATACACCTTCGAACCTTCGAGCTGAATAAAGGCTATATTAAGACGTGTTGTGTCACAAGTGAAAAGGAAACATATTACGCCCGTTTTTCAGCTGACAAATATGCCATAATATGGGGAATCTGCCTCGGTAAAATGTGCTTATTAGACACCTGTTTCACTTTCCATTTGTTTTTTCTCGTAAACGGATCGATTTGACCAGACTGAACGTCTCTAACTTAGTGGGACTTTTATAATTAATTGTTTGACAGAAACGGAACAACACCACCCGGACAAAGGATATTTAACAATTGTTTTACGAGCGTGGGTTGGATAAGCGTTGGATGTGAGGTGATAAACGAGGCACTTGTGTAGCACCGAGTTGGGTATCATCAACTCGTATCCAACTAGCAGTAACCAATGGTCAGGAAGTGCGGGTAAACCTCTGTTTAGTAATTGAATAGTGGGTGTGTAGCATGAAATGGTGAATGCGAGTAACCTTTTTAGGTCCAGTATCAACAGAGAAAATCGCGACGGAATCATGAACGTGGACATTGAATTGAACTATACAGTAAACAAGCCTCACATTCAACTGAACAATTATTTTATTTAAAAGAAGAACAATTGCTTAGATTTAATACAGTGAAAAAAGTAACAAGTGACAACGCTCAACATGACTACAAGACGTTTGTTGTAGTAAAAACGGCAACAGGAACATGTTTATTAGGATGGAAATCTTACATTTCTTAAAATAGTATTTGCCATAAATTAAAAGCTATTACCGCTGTGTTTAAGGAGCCTACTAAATTTCAACTTTGCATAGAGAATGCAGTTCTGAAGAGCGAGGAATATAACTTACGTCTTATCAGTTGTCTTATCAAAAATTTCAAACCTTTTCTGTTAGATCTCTTATGCATTGTTCGGCATAACTTGGCTTTACGAATTCTGGACGGTTCTTCGTCTCTCCTGTACACTTGACGAGCCACCTTGTTGTCATTTTTTAATGCACTGCTACGTGATTTGCGAATGTTAAGTCTACAGATATTATTTTCAATGGCAAAATCCGTTCCACGTGCTTCGGAAAATCACATTCATGGGAGCACGGATGGGCATGAGCGTACCAAGCTGTTGAGCATGTCCTTCACATGGACGTCAAACGGACCTCGAACTCAACACCAGGGCCTTCGCTCACATACCATTCACATTTCGCTTCAACTCTGCCGTATTCAATTTAAGTAAGTACCGCTGACCACTCCCTCCAAGATTAGGTCTGCAAAAAGCGCGAGTAGAATAACTGTTTTGTTTAATCCTCAAATTAGTAATCGTTGCTGCCTTATTTTTGGACGAAACTACTTCACGGTAAAAACTTCCGAACACCGAGGCACTTGACATGGCATCTAATTTCCTTATAAGGCAAAACCAGGGTTATTTTTAATTGCTGATAACCTGTGTGCGGTGAACCAATCAAAAAGCGAGAAATTTAACGGAGTTAATTTAACACTCTATTTTTAGTTTTCCTTGTGATCATCGCTACGTTACTTGTGTTTCATATTAATATATATTCCTATTACTGTATTTGGTAGTATCTTTTAAGTATTGTGTAACATTTTCACAGATTTACATCCGTATCACGTTATATGCAATCCGACAGCTAATTTTGTTGTATCCCCTAACTGTTATGTAATATTTTCACAGTTTTATATTCGTATAACATTTGTTTTAATCAGCTATTATACAAGTCTTTGTCATCAACTTTATACATATAGTTTCAAATCTGTAAACATCCTTGAACTGACGATGGATACTGAAGTACCCGAAACATGTATTCAAAGCTTAAACGATGTGTCGTGTTTCTTAAATGTCTTATATAATTTACCGCTATATCAATTATCACCAAAATAACAAGGTACAGAGGAAGCATGTGAGGAGGAAAACCAGGAACGATGTATTAAGACCAGCATCAATTAGGTTTTTCCTGAATACTCATTTTTGAACTAGCCTGGCAATAATTTTTCATATGCCCACACAATTTGTTTATTAAAAATTCCTGCTTCGGTACCTAAGTGGAGATCTTTAATGCTTGCTTGTGGCCTGGCCAGGGAACAAACATTAATATTCAGATCAGGCAAACATTATTTTGACGTGAGCGACTAGGACACCTGCTTGAGAGACAAGCTTCAAAAGACCGAACGATCAGTAAACAACTTATTTAGCTCAGCATTCACGTCAAGCGATGCTTGAGTTGAGTTCCAGCTAGCTACCAGTTTTGTTTTCCTCGTCATTTTCCAGCGATGTATAAATTCTGTTAATTTAAGTATTATTGGATGTGAACAGGAGCCCAGTAATGCCTGTCCGATAGGAAGACTGAGCTGCCGAACATTGTAATTTAATCACCTGGATCTTCCACATCAGTTCGAAACAAGCGTTCAAGATCATCTGTTTCTGTGAAGACAAATCCTTAAAAGCCGTCACTACTGTTGCGAGCTTTTTTCATCCAAATCATTCAGTCTATTAATAGTTATATGCTTGAGTCAACAATGCAAGAAGATAAAGACATCTCTTCTTCGTACGTCGCTAACTGCGTCATCAATGCTTTCCTATCTTATACAGCCATCATGTTGAACAGTATCACAATACATGCCATAAGAAAAACTTCCTCGTTATCAAAGCCTTTAAAAACATTGCTTTTGAGTCTGGCTGTTTCTGATCTCGGTGTTGGTTTAATAGTCCAACCTTTATACATTACATGTCTTGTTATGGAGTTACAACAAAACAAAGAAAACAATCAAACTTTTAATGCCACGTCCATCGCTTACCGCATCACAGGTTTTATATTTACTTTTGCTTCGTTCTTCGGTGTCATGTCTTTAAGTGCAGACAGGTTCTTGGCCATTAATCTTCATCTCAGATACCAGGAACTTGTGACTCACAAGCGTGTTGTTGCTTCGGTAATTTCAACTTGGGTGTTGAGTGCAATTATCAGTTCAATGTATGATTATTGGAACCTAGGAGATATTTTTAAGGTGATTATGGGCGTTGTTTCGACTGCTTGTATAATAACAACTACAATTTTTAATTTCAAGATATACGTAACCATACGGCGTCATGTCCATCAAATCCAAGCCCTTCAAGTCCACCACGTAGCACAGAATGAAGAAATGGTAAATGTTAGGAGGCTGAAAAAATCTGCCTTTACAGCAGTTTACGTTTATCTTGTGTTTTTGATTTGTTATATGCCACAAACCTGTTGGAGGATTGCCGATGGAAGCCAAGAATCAGCCATACCAAATACCGACGCTGGACTTTACTTTTTGACACTGGTGTGTCTCAATTCATCTCTCAACCCTTTGATTTACTGCTGGAAAATGAGAGAAATTCGACACAATATCACAAACATATTTCGCAATGCATTTTCATGTAATAACTGAAGTTGGCTTCTGTTAACTTTGAAGGTTCTGAACTGTGAAATGCCCTAGACAAAAAAAAACGCCACGTAGAAAATGTAATGGAACTGCAAACCAGTCATCTGGGTTTGCCACATAGTCGGAAGACGAAATTTGGATTTTGAAAAAGCGGCGTTTTCGCAAAACCTAGCCAATTAATGGCTCTCTTTGACCTATATGTTTAACGCTGAAGGCCCAAGACCTTTGTCCAACGCACATCCCGCGCTAGTTAAGTTGTGTAGTCATTACAACAACGCCACCGATGACGTCGTAAGGAATCACTTTAAAACTGGCGAGTTATACCGGAGTAGACTTTTGAGAAAAAAATAACGGGAGCGGTGTACCGCCATATCTTTCAATCGTGATGTTGTTGAACATCTTCTTTTGTCATGAGACGTGAATGAAGCACATACAGAAGAAAAAAATTAAACTTAAATTGCGTCTGGTGAATGTTTTTCTAATTAAAACTTCCTTCTTCAGTGTCTACCTTAGTCTCCTACGCAGCCGCTCGTCACGCCAAAAACAAACTGAAACAAAACAAGCAAAAAACGTAGGAGTAGGAAACTATACCTTTGTAGACAAGCTCTAATACTTGTTTGAAGCCTGACCACAGGGCCGTAGCTAGCATGAGGCAAGACGAGGCGCTTGCATCGTCTAAGTTTTGTGCCAAAATGAAAATAAAAATTGAAAATAATCCTTAGAGAGCATTTGTCACCAGGTGATAAAATATTAACCTAAGCAGGGTGTGCGAAAAAGGCTTTGAAAGACTCAAGTGGTTTCCATTGCGGCTCGTGACATATAAAACAGTGACAAGCTGGGTGACATCAATCCTGTGCAGATTGCTACGACTACAGGCAGCTGATCTAAAGGATCATGGCTTATAAAAAACAAAACTTTTAGAGAATCAGCATCCCACGTTTTCTTGAGCTACTTTGCCACACTTTTTGGCATAATTGCCTAAAAAACTATTTAATGTATTATAATTTTGTCTCGGTATTCTGTCTTGGAAGAATTCAAAATGTAAAACAAACGATTGCAAAGCCGGTGCCTTGACCAAGACGGCTTCACTTTTGTGATGGCTACTAAAAGTGCCCTTTGGCTGGCTCAGTAGGGCCATATCTAAGATTTTCAGTGAGTGGCCGTAAAGGGTCATCCGTGCCGTTTACTAGTGAGATGAAGTTGTCTCTCGAGTCACAGTGGAGTTCTACAATTCGCAGATGCAACTGAATTTGACAATTAACCGTGCAGCAGCACGGGTTTTGCACGAGTTAAAAATAGGAAAGCAGTCATTGCTAGCGAGGGAGCAGGAACGCGGGGGTGGGGTTGTATAACAGCAATACGTAACTCGGGATAACCATCTATTTGGTGCCAGTGTTGCACGCCCTAGTAGTGTGTATAAGAAATGTTAAAAGGACTGAAAAATCTGCCGTTTTACACTTACACGATTTTGAATTTTAAAGAAAATCTCATAACAAATGCTGAAAAGAGCATTTCAGAGGGAGTATATTTAAGAACGTTTCATGGGGGCATGTCCCCAGACCCCTCTAGAAGTTCGCGCCTTCAGCGCTCGCGACACTTGCCTCGTCTGTTCTGAAAGTCTGGCTACGGCCCTGGACCAGCTATAGTCTTGAAAGACATTCAGATCAGTCAACGTTTTAATGAAAAGGCCGGGACATCTGCTTGAAGGCACAAGGCCTTAAATTAAACACCCGAAGAGCATTAACACAGCGTACAAGCGACAGTTGTGTAAAGTTCAAGCATCCAGCTGCCAATTCGTATTCCACTTAGTTTTAATATATTTTGCTGTTGTTTTGGATGTAATCAGCGCTGCTCCGTGTTGCCTACCTAGAACGAAGATTAAACGAATTTCATACCCAAAACATTCGGTGGTTTAACCATCTGGTTCTCAGCTCCACATAATTTCGAATTGCGAGTTTGGCATTTCTGAGTAGGTGTTTTAATAACAAACTTTTAATTTAAACGTTAACTGGACGAGGCTGGCTTCAATGCACTTTTAATAAGTTATAAATAATATACAGTTTCGAGCCCAATGAAGGCTATATTAAGACTTGTTGTGTCACAAGTGAAAAGGAAAGATATTACGCCCGTTTTGTCACCTGAAAAATATCCCATAATATGGGGAAATTGCCTTGGTAATATTTACTTATTAGACACCTGTTTTACTTTCCATTTGTTTTTGACCAGACTGTCCGTCTCTAACTTAGCGGGACTTTTATAATTAGGTGTCAGAAACGGAACAACACTACGCGGACAAAGGATATTTAACAATTGTTTTACGAGCGTGGGTTGGATAAGCGTTGGATGTGAGGTGATAAATAATAAACGAGGCACGTAGTACCGATTTGGTTATTGTTAACTCGTATGCAAAAAAGCGCAAGTAGAATAATTGCTTTGTTAAATTCTCAACTTAGTAATCGTTGCTGCCTTATTTTTGGATGAAACTACTTCACGGTGAAAACTTCCGGATGACCGTCGCACTTGTTGTAGCATCCAATTTCCTTAGAAGGCAAATCCAGGTTTATAAGCATTCTCGTCCCCAGAGCCCACGATCCTTTTGGTCCGGACAAAAAGGATCCTGGGGACGAGAATGGTTATTTAATTCCTAATAACCTGTGTGAACCAATCAGAAAAAGAGAAATTCAACTGAAATGAGAATGCTTAGCGTGCGTCTATCGAGTTATGGATGCACGTGGAGGTTTGAAGAGCACAATAGAAACGTAAGGTTGCTAGAGGCGATTGGCTAAGAGGAACTTGAGGTTCTCGAGTGCTCTCTTAACTCCCTGCGTGCTTCCATGACGCGTTGGACACACAGCTAAAAGCATGAACCAATTCTTTGTAGCATATCGATAGGAAATGATGAAACGCAACTTACATGATTAAAATCAAAATTCTCTTTCTGTACGATACATAAAACAGGCGTTTAATTGGCTAATAGAGAACTGAACATGGCACACGATATCAGTGACCCGCGTTCGATTCCCGGACTCGGCGTCATGTGTGGGTTAAGTTTGTTGTTGGTTCTCGTCCTTGCTCCGAGAGGCTATATTCTCCGGTGCTCCGGTTTCCCAAAACCAACATTTCCGAATTCCAATTCGATCTAAAGGGCCACCCTAATTAACCTAGAGTTAGCTTGGTTAGTCTGTAAATGAACTCGAAAATTCTGAAAGTAAGCCAGGGACTGTATAGACAACGAGTAGTCTTTTTTTTCGCTCAGGGGAAGTCAATCGAAAAGAACAGGCGTGGAAACGTGACACGCGATGTCATAAACATACTTTGAAAGCCATTTTCACGCTACAACTGAAGAAGGCTTCAGTTAGCTGAACGTTGCACCGACAAAGCCTTAGGCAATCATGTCAATGTTTAGAACTATTGATTTTCCTCGAAGTAAGCCATGTAGAGAATGTATCTGTAAACCAGCCAAGAACAGACTGCTTTTTAAGACCGGAGACCACTGGAATTCAATAAGCGTCACCCTTCGTTCAGCAAAAACGACAAATATCTTATCAACACATGCACACACGCTAACATTGCTTGTGTCGGGATTAAGATCGCAATACAGTACGTGTAAAAAACAAACGAACAGACAAAAATCTTTTCCTGTTTCAGTTCCTCAGTATAGGAATGACATCCCTTTTTCTGAACTTGGCATGCTCCTTCCATTTACTGCAAGTAATAACCCATTCAAACCAAGTTATCTTAAAGGTGTTTGTGTCAGAACCAGGTAAAAGTGGTCTCTAAATATATTTATCATCACAAAAAGAGCGTTCTAAAGGAAAAATCTCAGGAGGAAGAAGAAAAGAGAAACGGTTTACCGTTCAATCGGTTTTTTTTTCTTGAATTTATTAACCGTTGAGTGGATAATTAAGCCTATATTTAGTCGCAAAAACTGAAAGAAACAGACAGAAGAACAAACATTACACGGATGTTTATATGGATGTTTATAAATTAAATTTTCCTGCTTCAGTAGTTAACGGGGCGATTTTAAATGCTCATTTGTAACCTGCCCAGTCAGTCTTCATATAACTTAAGAGACATGCAAATCCAAGACAAAGTTTTGATGGCAAGGGCTGAGACATCTGTTTCAGGTCCAATGTTTTAATAGACCGAAGTGAGATCAGCCTACATTATTTAGAGTTCAAGCGACGCTTGTGTGCTCTTGCGCTAAGTTCAAGTATCTTAAGTGAACTACCAAAGTCTTCCATAAATTTTGTTTTCCACGCCGTTCGCAGGGATGCTACTGCATGTATTTGTTTTATTGGATGTGAACAGCAGCTCATCGATGCTTGCCCAATACGCTGTTTGAACGAATTATGTAGCATGGAACATCTGGTTCTCAAAGACCTCAAACATAATTTCAAAAGATTCGTTTCGAATTTTTCAAAATCAATCTATTTCTCCCCACCTATATACTGTCATATACTTCGTCGGTACCAAAACCTTTAAAAACATTACTCTTAAGTCTGGCCGTTTCTGATATCGGTGTTGGTTGGTGTATTGGTCCAACCTTTATATGTAATATAGAAATACGCGAGCTCTATATGACGGGTGGGGAAACTTTCTAGAAATAAGACATCTTTAGAAAATACAACTGCAAACCAGCCATGAACACATTTTCTTTCTAAAACTGGACTCTACTGGAATTGTAGCGAGCGTTGCCGGCCTTATTCAGCGCAAACGACAACTTCCGAATACATGTTATCATTAGCTGGATTCTGACCTAGTATGCAAAAAGAACCAGCACAGGCAAGAAAAAAACTGATAACAAATCTACAGAAACGAAAATCACTCTTTGTTACATGCCGTTCCTGCTATAAGAATGTTTCTTCTGAACTCGGCGCGTCCCATCCATCCCAGTCAGTTTACAAACTTATCCCATTCAAACCAAATTATTATCGAAGTGTTTTATGTCGGAACCACCTGTTTTGTACAAAGGAAAATGGTCTCTTAATATGTTTATCCTCGAAAAAACGGCAAGTTACGAAAAAATCCAAGGAAAAAAAACGGAAACAGCTTACCATTATAACTTTTGATCGGTTTTTCTCGAATTGATACCTGTTAGTGAATACGAAGCTTATATTTTGTCACAAAAACTGAAAGAGGCACACAGAAGAAAACAAAAGGATTAACCTTCAATTTCGTGGATGTTTTTAAATTGAATTTTCCTGCTTCAGTCCCTAACTGGACGAGTTAATGCTTATTTGTAGCCTGGCCATTCATATTCACAAAACTAAAGACCCATGCAAATCTGAGGAAAAGCTTGATAACAAGAGCTGGGACATCTGCTTCAGGCACAAGGTTTCAAAACATCGTGAATATTTCAGTGTTCAACTGACACTTGTGTTAAGTTCAAGCATCTAGCTTCTTAAGTCCACTAACAGTTTTGTTTCCATGCCGTTTGAAGCGTTGCTGTTGTTTAAATTTTATTGGATCGTGAACAGCTACTCAGAGATGCCTGTCAAATAAGTTGAACGAATTTTGTGACAAGGAACATCGTGGGTTAACCATATGGATCTTCACAAAGAGTGCGAAAAAGCGTTTTAATTTTTTCAAGATATAATCTTCCTGCAAAGAGGAAGGCTAAAGAGCTGACTGCTGTCAAACGCCTTTTTCAATGAGTCTCCTCTTTGGTAGTTATATACTTGACAATGAAGGAAGCTACAGACCTCTATCCGTCGTACATTGCAAATTGCGTCTTCAATGCGTTTTCATCTTATACAGCCATCATGTTAAACATTGTCACAATTCAGGCCATAAGAAAGACGTCGTTGCCAAAGCCTTTGAAAACATTCCTCCTAAGTTTGGGTATTTCTGATCTAGGTGTTGGTTTATTTGTCCAACCTTTATTCATTGGCCATCTTGTCATGAAGCTGGAAGAACACACTGAAAGTAATCCTACTTTTAATACCATATCCATTGCAACACAAAATTTATTTGTTTTAGCTTCGTTCTTTGGTGTGGTGTCTTTAAGTGCAGACAGATTCTTGGCCATTCATCTTCATCTCAGATACCAAGAACTTGTGACTCACAAGCGTGTTGTTGCTTTGGTGATTTCGACTTGGATGCTGAGCGCAATTATTTCAATGGTTTCGGTTCGGAACCGGGGGACTGTTGTTAACGTCACTGTGGGTATAATTAATGCTGCTTGTGTTATAACTGCAACATTTTTCAATTTCAAGATATATGTAGCCGTACAACGCCATGCAAATCAAATTCAAGCTTTTCAAGTACAACAAGCAGCACAGAATGGAGGATTGGCGAATGTTGGGAGGCTGAGAAAAACCGCTGTCACTACAGTTAGCGTTTATCTGGTATTTTTGGTTTGTTATTTGCCAATATCTTGTACTCTGTGGATTAACACTTTAACTTTTGAATCAAATACCGTTTTAGATGTGATTCAAATGTATTTCCTGACCCTTGTGTTTCTCAACTCATCTCTCAACCCTTTGATTTACTGCTGGAATATGAGAGACATTCGACACAATATCATAAACATATTTCGAAATGGACTTTCATGTTACAACTGAAGAAAGCTTTACTCAGCTAAACATTGCACCCACAAAGCCTTAGTGTTCAGAACTATGGAACTTCCTACAAGTATAAGCCGTGAAGGAAATGTAACTACAAACCAACTAACGCCATATCCGCACTCTACATATAATGGAATTTAACCTCCCCTTTCAAATAGCGCGGAGATAAATACCTTTTCAACACGTGCACATAAAAAGTTTCCTTTAGGCCTCCTCGCCACTGTTACCATCATTCCTTCTTCTCTCTATCTCTTTACTAATTATCTTTGTATTGTTGTCTGTGGTGTGGCAAAATAAAAATAAATAAAATAGATGAACAAACAAACAAACAAACAAACAAACGTTATTAGCAGGATCAAAGTTGCTTTGCAGAATATGCACAAAAAAAAAACAAAACAAACAAACAAACGAAACAAAACAAAACAAAACAAAAAATCAAACAAAACACAAAGAACAACTTCAGACAAGAAGTAACTAATAACAATCTAGCTTCATTTCCTGCTATACGAATTAACGAATGACGTTGAACTCGGCTTGCCCCATCCGTTTACTTGACAGTGTAGGTAAGTTTAAAAGCTGAACCCATTCAAAGCAAGCAATATCCAATGTGTCTTTTGTACGAACCACCTGTTTTCCACAATAATAATCGGCAAACATGTCTATCATCACCACACAAAAAAAGACAAGTTATAGAGTAAAATTGTCAGGGAGAAAAACGGCAACGGTTTACCGTTGTAATGTTCAACGATTTGCCCTCCTGTATTGATAACTTTTAGGAAATCAATCCCATATTTTGTTACAAGGACTGAAGAGGAAGCACACAGAAGAACAAGAAAAGGAAGTCAACTTCAATTTATATAAATATTTTTAAATTAATTTTTCCTACTTCAGTCCCTAACTGGACGATCGTTAATGCTTATTTGTAGTCTGGCCAGTCATCTTCATTCAGTTAACTAAAGAGAAATGCAAATCCGAGGCAAAGTTTTGATGACAAGGGCTGGGGCATCTGCTTCAGGCACAGGTGTCAATTGACCGAACTCAGAGAGCAGCCTGCCGGTAACTGACAAGTTTAGCGTTCAAACGACGCTTGTGTTAAGTTCACGCATCCGGTTACCAAATCCACTAACAATTTTGTTTTCCACGCTGTTTGCAACGATGCTATTGTTTAAATTCTATTGGATGTGAACAGCAGCTCAGAGATGCCTGCCCAATACCTTGTCTGAGCGATTTTTAGACCGTAGCAAGTCGTGCAGCTTTTACCATCTGCGTATTACTCACAAGTTCGGTTGACGCGTTTTGACGGGTTTCGAATTTTCCAATTTTTATTTGACAGTTATATTCAACTCGGCTATGGAAACTAAAGACCTCTATCCTGTCGTACATCGCTAATTGCGTCTTCAATGCGTTCTCATCTTACACAGCCATCATGTTAAACGTTGTCACAATTCACGCCATAAGAAAGACGGTGTCGTTGCCAAAGCCTTTGAAAACATTCCTCCTCAGTCTGGGTATTTCTGATCTAGGTGTTGGTTTATTTGTCCTACCTTTATACATTGGCCATCTTGTCATGAAGCTGGAACAAAACACTGAAAGCAATTCTACTTTTAATACCATATCCAGTGCATACCAAACCACAGCATATTTATTTACTTTTGCGTCGTTCTTTGGTGTGGTGGCTTTAAGTGCAGACAGATTCTTGGGCGATGTAGCAGCTGTCGTAAGGTCTTCCACGATTAGTCCGCTAAACAATAGAACAAACAAAAGAAACAAAGAACGAGGCATAAAAACAGTAGAGCTGCTACATATAGCGGTCCAATGAAAATACAAGCTTTTGAGAGGTACTACACTAGCGTGTTGGCCATTTATCTTCATCTCAGATACCAGGAACTTGTGACTCACAAGAGTGTTGTTGCTGTGGTGATCTCCATTTGGGTGTTGAGTGCAATTCTTTCGTTGGTTGCGTTTACGAACTCAGGAAATATTGATGACGTGATACGAGCCATTATTGGAGCTGCTTGTACAATAACTATAACATTTCTGAATATCAAGATATATGTAGCCGTACGACGCCATGCAAATCAAATTTAAGCTTTTCAAGTACAACAAGCAGCACAGAATGAAGAAATGGCGAATGTTGGGAGGCTGAGAAAATCTGCAGTCACTACAGCATACGTCTTTCTCGTGTTTTTGGTTTGTTATTTGCTAAAAAGTTGTACTTTTTGGATTAAGACTATAACTCCTGAATCAAGCACCATTATATCCATGATTGAACTTTACTTTCTGACACTGGTGTTCCTCAATTCATCCCCCAACCCTTTGATTTACTGCTGGAAAGTGAGACACATTCGACACAATGTCATGAACATGTTTCGAAATGTATTTTCATGTTCAACTGAAGAAAGAGTCCAAGAAAGCTTCCGCTAGCTGAATGCACTGACAGAGTATTAATTCAATGTTCCTCTTGAGCTTTCTTCAATATGTGAACTATCAGAACTAACTAGAAAAACGTGCGCCGTGAAGTGGCTTAATTGCAAGTACAGTGGAGCCCCGGTATAGCGAACGATATTCTATAGCCCAGCCAAAGTTACAGTAAAATATGTAGAGCAGAACCCCGTCATATATAACGAACCCACGTACTATAACGAAATCCCTGATGTAACAATCCAAAGCCCGAACTTACGCCGATATAACGGGAAATCTGGATACCGAGTGGTGCAACCTAACACTGCCTAACATTTACGGCACAATGTTAGCCAAATCCCGGCGTAACGAAGATTTTCGCCGTTTTCCCTCAAATTCTAAAGGAGTTTTTAAAGTTGTTTAGTTTATAGCGAACCCAGCCCCAATTTCCCAGTCCCTTGGCACTTCGCCAGTATGTCAGGGTCTTTCAAGAATTCAAGATGTTAAACACCAAGGTACGTGTGATGACCTTAATTATCTAGCTAAATGAAAACCCAGCTATTTCACCAAGTGAGAATTCTACCGTGGACGCCGTGTTTATCTAGACTGGTGTAACCAAGGCTTCTGGTCCTCCGCCCAAAAAAGAAGCTTTTGCGACTTGACTGTTTAGCTTAAGCATCCGAACAGATCAGATTATGTTAGCTTACACGATAGCCCTTTTTAAGACTTAATAAGAACTGGAAAAAAAAAAAAACTTGTCGAGTGCCCCTGATTACATCAACACAGCTTAACTGATTTAACGTTATCGTTTTTATTAACAAATAATCTTTGAAAAACAGTACAAATAAATTCTAATGTTATATCTTTTCCACTAAGAGTCTAGCTGAAAGGCATTTTTTTACAGTGATCTGCATCGTACCACTGCCACGAGCACAAAGTTTTTGGCAACGTTTTGATAGTTTCTATTATAACTGCCCAAACAAATCCAGGCACTTAAAAACTCCGTCTGTCACTCTCTTTCATTTAACCCGTTCACTCCCAGAGTCTGTTATGTAGACAATTAAGGTGGTTCTAACTGTTGAGTCTGTGGATGAAATCCTATGGTGTGACCATTCAAATAAAACCTCTTCAGCAGTACTTTCACATGGTACTGTTTATATTTAGTATTCTACAAAATGAAATTTGGGATTTGTCTTGAATTTTGATTTTAGGCATTCTTGGGAGTAAAAACAGTTTATTATTGTACAGTTGACACGGAAGCTATAAAAAGGTGGTCATAAAGCCCAAGCCACACGAGATTCGAAACTCTGGCTGTCGTTTAACTTGAAATTAAACACTGGTACGATCTGAAAGAATTCGATTCTGCTCAAATCAGTGTTTATTGGAATAGCTGGAATTCCAAACTCTCCCTCTTTTTTAGCCTCTTGCTCTCCTACTCTTTACTGACTCGTGCGCTCTCAGAGAGTTTGAACTCTTGACGACTCTGATTCTCGTTTGGCCAGAGCTTAAAGTTGTCAAAAACGAACCAAACACTTTTTACAACTGGTAATGGCACGGTCTGCAACAAGCGAAATACCCCAAAATTTGTCTGGGATTAGCTTAGAGTTCTTAGGTGAGGTTCTCTAGTATGCAATAATTTCTCATTGCGTCTATAACCACTTCACAGGTAAAGTGAAGATGGTTATCGAGAGGTTGCTAGAATAGGATAGGTTGTGTTCCTTAAATCAAGCCATTTTCACATTTAGCTTATTGTTTCAAGTTTCTTACCAGCTGAAGGCAAAAATCTTAGCAAGACGTGCAATTTTTTCGCAAACGAAACGTACCATGCAAAACCGCATTCAGAAACCAATTCAAACTATTGCCGTTTGTACGTGGACAGTTCGAATTGCAATCAGACTGGTGTGTCTCTAAATGCAAAATGAGGTTGCATTAGCTCTTAGGTGTAGCGTGGTTAAATAACACTGTTGTATTTTGTAATTTATTGTATCGTCTGTTCATGATTTTCTCAATCCTGTTCTATTTGAAGAACCCTTTGTTTGCCAATGAATTCTAATCTTAACTTTGATAAACTATTTCACTTAAGGCTTTGAATGCCTATCACTACTTTGTCATTTTTTTCTTTTTTTTAACGTTCAAGCTTAGTTAAAAAAATTAACGCTCATTTAATACAAGCCATAGTTTATGTAATTTGATTACCTAATGATGTACACAAATGTTTCCAAATTTGCATGTAACAATAACAAAGGGAACAAACTATCCCACCCTAGACAGACAAAGCAAACATTCATTATTTGGTCAATCTACTCTCTCGACCCCAATAGACCTGGCTAAAATAGGAAACTCTGCTGCAATTTCTTTTCTTCTAATGCAGCTAAATTCAGAAACCTTTTGTTTTTGCAAGCAGACTGAAATTGGCTTTGATTGACACAAAAAACATGACCTCTAGATTGTGGTATTGTTTGCACAAATTATTATACACCAAAGCTGTAAAGATGACCAAACAGCACCACAAGGCAAAAGGTGCTGTCACACAGGCCAATTTATCTTGCGACTTGCAATGCAACATTGATGAGTGCAAAATGAGACAAATTGATCTCATAATGTTGTAGGAAAAGAAGAGTACCCTACTTTTTCGGCAACTTGCAACATAATTTTTTTTGACGATGATTGTGGGTAAAGCAGAATAGTTGTGTTTATTAAATCCTCAATCTTGGTTAATGAATTTCTAATTTTCTGATTGCCTCTCTGCAAAATCTCCACACTTAATAGCCCAGCTTTTTGCCTTCTAAGGATGTTGGATGCTACACGCTGTAGGTCAAGTGTTGCAGCATTCAAAAAGCAGTTGTTTTGTTGAAAAGTATGGCAAAAAATCCAGCAACGATTGCCACACTTTATTCCTTTCATAAAACAAATATTTCAGTCACGCTTGTTTGAAAGGTGATAAATCACGAACTGGTTAATTATCTCCTCATATCCAATGCATGTTCACGGAGTAATTATTAAATGTTCAGCAAAATTGCAAGATACGTTACATTTACAGCTCTCACAACTGCTGCATTGCAAGATGCAAGAAAAATTGCTCCACATAACTAGGGCTTTACTCTGTTCAGGCTGGCTAACACTGTTACTACCCATCACTAAGCAATCAATATAAAATACTTTGCCATCAAATTGGCATTATGTGTAGTTTTAAGTCGACTTTCACGTACAGAAAAAGCTTGAAAACACATCACCTTGCTACAGTGGAACCTTGATTTAACGACCTGCCAAGGGACTGGGCAAATTGGTTCGTTATATCGAGGGTTCGTTATATCGAGGTTCTCTTCCATACATTACACTATTACTGGCCTGAAAAATATCGTTTGTTATACCGAGGAGCTCGTTATATAGAGGTTCGTTAAATCGAGGATCCACTGTACAAGGAAGATTTAGCAACGATGATGCGAGCATGGTAGACAATGGCACATGCACTAAGTTTAGAATGCCATCACATTGTGGTTGAAATTGGCCTGACTGTGGTAACCACAAGGACAACAAAGGACACACCACATGTTGCAATTGGCCTGACTGTGTAATCAACTAGTCTCCTGCTTGGGCAAAATAGGTGCATTTCTCGTGACATTGCATACTAGTGCACATTTCACATGACATCATCTTTGCTAAATGTGCGATAGGTTGAGTGAGTCAAAGAGGAACCATGTATGTGAAAAACTGGTTAGCTGGTCTTTCCTCACTATTTTACCCGTGCCTTTGTTGTGGCTGAAAATTATTGGACTTATTGGCATGATACAGGTGTACATGCATTATAATGTACTTTGAATTTTCAATAAATATTTCATTCTGAGCTACCTATCAAGATTCCTATGAAGATTCAAACTGTACTACTAGCTGATCCCTCTGTTCCACATGGAAACCGGATAATGATGCATCTGCTCCTTTGGCAGCTTGAATTGCCTAAAGCAGAGGACAATTATTTCAACCCAGTGAGTTTAAAGCTAAGCCATTACAGCATTATACAATCACGCAAAAGTGAGACTACTTTTAATTACATTGCATACTGTTGCAGTGATTAATTGACCAAACAGAATTCAAGACGTTTAACAAGAAACCAACAATTAACACTTATCGAATGAAGAATGATCCTCGCAGTGATGTACACAATTAAAGCCTTGAAAATTTCTTTTCAGGCTTAACCACAATTTCTTTAACACTGCATACATCACTGCGAGGATCATTCTTCATTTGATTTCACTTCCGCAGTTCATAAAATTATATGATTTATCATGATTACATTCACCAACATCTCAATTAATACTTACAAATGCTATATCTCCTTGTGGTACTGGTTCACTTGCCAGCACTAACTGAGGAACCTTCACACCAGCGGGCAGTTCAGCGGCATTATGGACAGTTGAAGTGTTAACAGATGACAACTTAGACCTCGAAAATAAACAAAGAAAACATTTATTTTTAGCTGATTACCAAAGGACAGAGGCCAGACAAAAAGGTTCTTTAGGCTAGGTGTAAAATAGGCTCTTTGTATAACCATGTCACGTGACCTTGTCAATCATAATAAATGGTCGTGGTTTGAAATAGATAGCTGAAATGGAAAGGGCGTCATGAAATTAGTAGGATTTCAAATTTCGAGGCCACTAGCAATAAGTGCAAGATTTTAGGACAGTTTGAAAGTTTGAAAATTATAAAAGATTTGTATGCTGGATGGCAAAGCTTGCCAACCAGCAGCTTTTTTCCCTATAAGTCTTGGTAATTTTTTGGCCATTAAAATAACCATAAAATGTCGCCTTTTAACGTCAGTGACCTAAAAATTGAAAATCTTACTAAGTTCATCATGCTCTTTCCATTTCTAATATCTATTTCATACTACATGTATTACCATTTCTTATGACTGACAAGATCACATGACACAGTTGCGCAAAGGGCCTATTTACTATTTTATCCCAGCAAAAGATATTGAGACACAGAAAGGCCATTGGAGTAATAATCTACAACAGAATCTAAGACTCACATATATTGCCGGGATCTTTCCATGTATTCTGTTCTCTCTATACTGTGAGGTTCTGTTGAAGACACATCTATGACATTGCTTTTTATAGAGAAACAGAAAGGAAAATGCATTATTAATAACACTTAAATAACACCTGATGTCAGCGTTTATAATTAGTTTATTTTATCTGAATTATTGAATATGGAAAGCTGTATGCCAAAAATGAAGTGATTCTGAGTGAAACTCCAACATTAATTTTACACCACCCTTTTTCCTTGACCCTCTCAGTAAGATTATTGCTATGCAAGTGATCAAAACCACACATGGACTGTCTAGTACTCGTAGTGGATACCAAACACAAAACTTGCACTTTCTTCAATGTATGTTCAAAATAACACAACATACTGTGCAGTTTGATGAAGTATTCTGCTGAGTAAAGATTGTTCATCTGTCTTGGAAATTGGGCCCGTGCTGGAATTGTGAGCATCATCCCTGAAAAGCAAAAACAATTACATTTATTTTGCTTTTGGTACCTTACATTATACAAGTGAAGGGGTGCGTGGAAAAAAGCCCTAAATAACTTCCGACAAACTGCTAAATTCTCCTCCCAAATTCTTTTTCATATGCTTGTGAAACAAAAGGAGAATACGACATTACATCAAGAGTCACTTAGGACCTTATTCCATGCACCCCTTCAATTGCTTTTAACATCTTAACCAAGGTTTTCCTGATGGAAATAATTATTGCAAGAATTTTTTGCCACCTGTACATGTGAAAACCAATTGCACTCCTGCTCAATGTTAACAGTTAAATGATAAAATGACTAACTGACCACATTGCAACTAATTGACAGACTTATTGACTGAATATCCAAACGAACGAATGTTAAGAAAAGGAAGTCACATCACTGTAGATTGTTTCACGCAAGAACTCCTTGTTCATTTCAAATAAAACTATTGGAACTTAGAAATGTTGGTTACTGTGGAGGAAGCAAACTCTGAAAACCCCAAGAAAAACCCTTGGGACAAGGGAAGAACCACCAAAAGAATAAACCCACACTGATAAGCAACTCATCAGCAAATGAAAGCTAGGAAACACTGGAAGGAAACATGTGCTCTTGTCTCTGCACCAATCACTGCCCTCATTCCACCTCCCTTGAATAAACACCTCCCTCTAAGGTTCCAAGTGCCCTGGGTGTTAAGTCCAGTAAATATGGTAAATATGCTATCCATTTGTGGAGAGAAGCACAGTTCACGCACTGGTCAATTGCCAAGGTTTGAACACTGGAGCCATTCATTTCTCATACTTTCAATTCGTGTACATGTGTGAAGTCTGATGGCAAGATCAACTTACAATGGTCTCTGTCCATTAGCTATTGGTGCTGAAGACCCCCCTAATAAAGGATCCCTCTCGCTTGCTTGTCTCTGCAGAAACAATTTAGTAAAACAATAAGTTTGACAACTTTGAAATAAAAGGATGACATTACATGATTGTGCAAATAAACTATAACAGTCTATAATAAACTACATGCAAATTATCTATAATTATTAAGTGTTTTCTTATACCGTATTGCAAAATGTACAGGTTTAAAAACTTCTACACCTATCCCAGGGAAGGCCATTGGAATTCAGATGGAAGTGCAAGGAACTGGAATTTTCCAGTGGAGGGAATAGGGGGGAGGGGAGGGAAAGGTGGGGGAGGGGGGGAAGAGTGTAAGAAAAATGCATGGGCAAGTGGAGATGGGGGGGGGGAGAGGGAGTAGATATTTTCCAGAACAACACAGTGCGCAAGAGAACAACATGGTATTGATGAATATTATTGCAAAAGATTCCAGTCTTTCTCGCACGTGGGCAATAATACAATTTTTCGAAACAACTACTCTTGACTAGTACACTGGACACTGGTTTTGCTGGATAATTTTGGAAACCCAGCGAATGTGTGAAATTTGAGCATAATTATATAACTGTATCTCCACCATTTTAAAATTGATTTTCCTGTCATCCCGTGATCAAATGCAAGACCACAAAGTATTACAAACAATAATCACTTTGATCTGACTTTCCAAATTTTTCATTTGCTTAACCCACTGATGCCCAATGCGCCCCTATGCGCCCTAGAATGAGCGGGCGTCTTGTTCCACTTGTGACGTCATCAGTTTAAGTGATGCTAAAAACCTCTGATAGTCAGTCGATGCAACGCAAAAAGAGCTTGTAAATGATGCCTGAACGACAATGATCGGATCAAGTAAACCTGAATAACAGCCAGAAAACCACGGAACTGTTACCTCAAAAACACAAGAAAATCATGGCCTTCCCAACGACTGCTACTTTTGGCCAACTCTTTCCTTTTCAAATGAGCTTGGAGGCCAAACTTCTCTTATCGCCGAAAACCGTGGTCGTTTGGCTAACTCGACAGCAAAAAGCGAAAACCAAAATGAGAACGAAAGCAACGGGCTTGTGCGCTAAATCTCGAAGAGCCGTAGACGGTGGAGTTTTTCGCGTAAAAAAACTATCTCAAAATTTTGAATTGTGCGCATGCCTGAACTCAAAATGCTAGAAAACGTCCTCAAACCGAAAGAAACGGCAACTGTCCACGCTAGAAAGCACTTTTCATGAGGATTGGGACGAAATTGGATCAAACAGGGCCAAAAAAGGCCATTTGCTGCTTAAAAGTACCATTTTTTCGAAGCTTGCTGGGTGTCAATGGGTTAAATCCTTTTTTGCATTCTTTAATATAATGTACTGGTATTGTGAAAATTTACACAAATGGAACTTATTTTTTAATTGACTGGCACATATACATGTAGCTACAAGCCATTTTGATTCAGCATCCATTTTCTACATGTAGTTGTTTACATTCTTTGTGGTGAGTTATAGACTGCATGTTCAGATGTACTGCTCAAACCTTTCCTGTATACATTTTAGGATCAAAATCTAGTTTACATGTAGTACATGTGCAGCTACAGATGCAAGGATGGTATTTTTTTATATAGGACTGCTGTTCTTTTAGACAATCTGCCAGATCATGACAATTTGATGTTTTTGCCTGCCTTTGCATGACAAATATATACAGTGAAATCCCGATTTTTCAAATACATGTACTTGATTATTCGAAACTCCCGATTCTTCGAACCAAAAGTCGTTTCCCTTGGATTTGCTTCAGTCAAACACTGTACATGTAATTTTACCCCTGATTTTTCAAATGCTCGATTTTTCGAAACTCCCGATACTTCGAACTGTTTCTTTCTTCCTTTGAAAAATTTACATTCGATTTTTCGAACTTTGAAAACTCAGGAACCAACAGAAACCGGTTTTAGCCATGTACTCACCTGAATGCAATTAACAAGTTGTGGACGAGGTGTTTTCATGCATTTTTTATTACAAAGCAAGTGACAAATCTGTCATTGAAGTCATAGAAACTGCAACGCCGTTGTTACACAATCGAGGGTCTTGAGTTACTGTACATGATCAAAGTTCCTTCGTTTAGTTGCATTTTCCAAGCTCTTTCTGTAGCACATTAACATATTTTGCTGTTCCTTTAAACCGTGGAGTATAGGGTACTTTTTTCTGATAGAGTAAGGGGAAGGAAATGCAGTCAAGAGTCCACGCAATATTACAGACACATGTATCAATACAGCACTGGCTTTTGTTCTACCAAAATTGCCTTAAGTCCTTAAATTTTCGTTTTGTTTTAAATGCACGTTTTGTTGCTAAATAAAGATGGTTCACACATTAACAAGGGTGATATACCATTGCTGTCTGCCTTCTTGGATCTTATAAAACCAAACCACGGTAAAATAGGTCTGATGTAACTGTAGGTCTGATGTAAGCGTTATGTTATCCATTAAGTTAGTATGTAACTAATGTTCTTTAACTGAAGTGTAGTATGTATGGCATGTATTATGTAAATGTGATGTCATGTTAGTTAGTATGTAAATATTATGTAAGTTACATGTATGTCTGTAAGTTAGTATGTTAGACGTAATGCAAGTATACGATTTTTCAAACTCCCAATTTTTCGAACCAATTTCCATTTCCCTTGGAGGTTCGAAATATCGGAATTCCACTGTACATGTAAGCTTACTATATTTAAGCTTATAGAGCTAAAGCTGAAGTCTAGAAGATTTGAATATTTTATTTCACTTTGTTCATGAGGAGAGTTTTTTTTTCTTTTTCAGGCTTAACGGCAACAAAAATGACCATTTTGCAATGGAAAGATTTGTGGGTACAGAAAGCTAGTAAGTTAAGCTTATATACCAGAAATCAAGGATCAATACATGTGAATTGCATGCAGGGTCGTATGGGTACATGCTTGCTGTCAGGTGTGAAGCGATGTAAGGTACGAAATGCCTAATCTTGTAATCACGATGTGCGATGCAAAGAAAACAGTGAGGGAAACGCAAAACGATTTACACTATTTACATGTTTAGCTAGAGAAAGATACGTG
Source organism: Siderastrea radians (assembly GCA_964017195.1). NCBI lineage: Eukaryota > Metazoa > Cnidaria > Anthozoa > Scleractinia > Rhizangiidae > Siderastrea > Siderastrea radians. Next base: position 1,191,509 of record OZ024894.1, on the reverse strand, counting down.
AACGAAACTTGAATCTATGACAGTCACATGACAAGAAAGCGCAAAAGAACACAACTCACTTGGCCATCAGTGTCGTCCCCTCTGCTGAAGCAGCAACCCATTCCCACCAAAGATAAATAAAATGATCTACTCAAAGGTGCTGGGTTTAATTTCTTGAATCACTAGACTTTCAGCGACCAAACAATTGCAGAACAATTTCGCAAGAAAACCTTACAATATTTCAACGCAGAGGAAATCCAATCTAACAGGCTTGGTTACCTAGTAGGCTTGGTTACTCAACTGGTTTCCTCAGATCGCGAAGGCTTGTGGGATCATAGCGGATTCAAAATCAACCGCCAAATAAATTTCGCTGTTTTTCAGTTCGTTCTTTCCGTTCAGTCGATTTTGCTAAGAGTTTATGCTATGTAAACACGTTTTTAGAGCTGTTTGGCTTGCAAAATGAATCCAGCCAACTCCAGGTTTCTACTTAACTGGGTAAGTCTAATACGATCTTCGATTTTGTTCTTCGAATGTACTAAATGTGTACGTGCGTGATAGGAACGTGAAAGTGATCTTGACATGAGCTTAAAAACAATCAGTAGTTTGGATCTCTTTGAAAAGTGACCTAGATGGAAAAATTGATTTATATAACGTTGTGTTAGACAGCTCTGTATTCTGTATCATTAATTTCTGTTCCCTATGTCGCAGATTAACTCGAATGCATCAAATACTGATGAAAAAGTTCTGCACATCACCGACGAAGGCTGTAAAAATCTTCTGCTCAAGATTCTGCACTTGATGTAAGTTTCTTAGAGCCTCTAAGAGTGTTTCAATCAGACCAGTACGATACAACTGCATAAAATGTAATATTGTTGGTACTCTAGCTGAATCCATCTGTCAAATATTTGCTCAATGGTCAATCTGAGCTACATACGTAAAAAACTGAAAAGCCTTCAACGACATATGATGGTGATAGAAGCAGACAGAGTGATCAAAGAGAAAATCATCCTGTTCCAGAAATTGTTTGTCAAATTCACACATTTGTAAATTGCACAAACACTCCGACCTGAAACATTTGCTTATTGCTGCCCAAGTCACATGACACACTCCTGCATCTAGGATCTGAAAGGCAACAGCTGCTGTTTATTCAAACGTTGGTAATGAATACAGTCAAACCTCCCATAAGTGGGGCACCCTAGCCTTAGGTCTATTTATCAGCAGTCTGCTTTGGAAAGATCTCTGCTTATGAAAGGTTTTTAAAATGTATATTGTAGTGTTTGTACACTTGTATTTAGATGGAACCACAACTGAATCAAATGTTAGCAGTTCGACTGTATCCATCATGAAAAGGAAAACAAATGCAGAACAGCCTGTTAAAATAGACTGTAGTTCGGAACTGTTGTTTTTATTGTAAACCATGCCTGCTAGTAGTAATTGTTAGTATTTGTTATCTCCAGTGACAAAGAAACAACCAATGACCTTCCAAATGACAATGAAAGACTTGAGGTTGAACAAGTGTTGTCCCTTATTATCTCCTATCTCGGAGGTAAGGAAAATGCATGTACACTGCGAATGCTAAGCTTAAGTTTCTTGCTTTTCTTGCTCTTTGCCATCTTTGCCAATTGGTACAACTTGTAGCATCTAATTGTGTACATGATTGTATACTTACTTACTTAGGGGCTGTTTACATGGAGGGAGGAAGATCCTAGCGCTAGGAAGATCCTAGAAGGCGGATCATCCTAGCGCCATATGTTTTCTGCATTCAGTTTACATGCAAAATGTTGTACTTAGCCCTAGCGCTAGGATCTTTCTAGTGCTAGGATCTTCCTAGCTGAGAGATAGGAAGATCCTAGCGCTAGGAAGATCCTAGCTCCATGTAAACTACCTTTGCCCGGAAGATCCTAGTTCTAGGGACAGAAAAACAAATATGGCGACGGCCGGGCGTTCAGTTGCTAAAGGGCGACAGTTTTATTTGACTTCCAGCAACCAACCTGACCGAAATTTCTGCCTGTAAACCAAACGAAAATTTGTTTCGCCTTCTAGGATCTTCCTAGTGCTAGGATCTTCCTCCCTCCATGTAAACAGCCCCTTACTTAGGCCTCTTTACGTCATGTGGCGCATAAGGCCCCTAGGGTTTTCTGTAATCACTGAGTTTTTTTACGGGGAGGGATGATTAGCCCCACGCCCAACCTCCAACCTGGAGGGCCAGGGGCTGTCCTTTGTCAGGTCCCTCCCCTTTGACCAATCCAGCATGGTTGAACCTACCAGGGGCCAGAGCCCCAGCCGGCATAGCTCTTGGGATCATTGAGACACGCAAGCTTCACCACCACAACAAGGCGACAAGCCCAGGGTGAAGCATGATTATATGCTAGCATGATATTGACCTTCAGGAAAAATTGGTCACCAAATTCTTTTTCAAACTTTAACTTTTAAAATTTACGTATGTGAGGTGACCAGGAATGAGGGTGATTGCAGAGCTGAGAGTAGCCTGAGAAAACAGCTGATGTTTCACAAAGTCGCCATGCGAGCCCTCGCAAAACGACATCTGAGTAACGAGCTCAGAAATTCCATACTGATGATGTGTCTCTACCCAGATCTTGGTAGTGCTTCAGAGATTAGTTGGAATTTTTTCAACCAATCAGAAGTGCTAGCAAGATCTGGGTAGTGACACATCATCAGTATGGAATTTCTGCACTCGTTACTAAGACGTCGTTTACAGGGTTCGAGACTAACTTTTCAGCATACTAGCCTAGTGGTTAGTGAGAGATTTGATTTCACTAGCCAAAATAAATTTTCACTAGCCAGACTTTCTTTTGCATAATCGCATACTGTGTTCAATATGTCTAATTTTAGCCGGGTTATGTACTGTAAACATGCCTAGCTCTGTAATCTCAAGAGTGAAGAACTGGAATGTTGACCATTCTTTCCAACGGTTAAAGATCCTCACACGAATACAAAGTATTATGTGCCTTCAGGGCAAATTCCCAGGCACGATGTAGTTCACGCCTCTCTTTTCCGTTTCGGTCAGATCATGACCAATGTCTCGAAAAGTTAACCTGATATGAGCATGTCATCGTATGGAAAAACGTTGGGAAGACAAGACTAACTTTGTACGAACGCTGTAAGGTACGGAGAAACGTGAGAAAGACAAGACTGATACAGCACTAACTCGCGTACGGAAAAACGTCTACAAGAGAAGTATTTAAGTGCGGAGAAACGTTGAGCAGGACAAAACTAATAAGGTTTGAACTTACTAAGGTACGGAGAAACGTTGAGAAGTCATATCAAACACGCTGGTTGCAAATGCACTACAGTAGGGAGAAACACTGCCAACGTACCAAGATACAGAGACAAGTTCAGGAGACGCTGAGACTACAGTGTAATAAAATACGCAACTACTAACTTACAAAGAAACATTATTGGACAAAACTAATTCCGTAAGAGTGTGTGTAACGTACGGAAAAACGCCGAACGGACAAACTGAACTATTACAGTGGGACAATACCAGTAAATTACGGAGAAACGTAGATGAGCTGACAACTAATATCGCGCTAATGCGTGGATAAACGTTCAGAAGACAAGACTAATACCATATGAACATACTAACGTACAGAGAAACACTAAGACAGAAACTAAGCAGTGTAGAAATACTAAGCAGACTTATCGTACGAATGTACTAACACACTGAAACCTTAGGAAGACAAGAATAATGTCGTGCGAACGTGCTAACGTACAAAGAAATGTTGAAAAGGCTAAACTAATAAATCAACGAACCTACAAAACGAAACTTGGTTTTTACAATGATATCATTTCTCGGCCTTGCCTTCTTCATTTTAAACCTACTTCCTACGGAGAAATCTTGTGAAGACGTTACGTAGAAAGAAACGCTATGAAGAGAAACTAATATAATTGTACAAACGTAGCAATTAATGGAAAAAGTCGATAAGAGAAGACTAAAGAATTGTGTGAACGTACTAACGTGTAGACAAATGCAATATGAACACACCAATGGACTTTTCAAGGAAACGTATGGTGAAACGTTCTGAAGATGGCTAATTTCATTCGAACGTAGTTATGACTGAGACAAGAATTAGTAGGGAAAAACGTTGAGAGGGTAAAATAAGTATCATACGAACATTATGATATCCTTTTACTGATAAGTTTTAGTTTCTACTCAGTAAACTCAATTTGCTTTTGGGATCCAATCATTTATCTGGTGCTTTAGTGCTTTGAAATTTTCACTAGCCAAACTGGCTAGTGAAAGCGCAAAACTTACTAGCCAAAACGGAATTTCTACTAGTCTGTGACTAGTTGGCTACCGTTAGTCTCGAGCCCTGGTTTAGCGAGGGCTCAAGTGGCGACCTTGTGAAACATCGGTTGTTTTCTCAGGCTAAGCTGAAACATGTTTTGCAATGAGCTCAATTTGTTTCAGTGTTAAAAATATTTGTCTGGTTATATCAGCTTATATTGTAAGCAGCCAGAAGTATTGAATATGGAGTGTATATCACATTGTTTGTCTATAAAATGCATTTTGCCTCTTTTATCTTCAGGTTTTCACCACCTAAACATTAATTCTGTTATAAATGATGAAAATCTAAAGAAAAGGGATGAATTGGAGATTGGCAAGGTGAGAGAAACTGTTTTTGTCCATTGATTTCATCCAAACCATTGACACAAAGCCTTACTCTCTCACTCCTTGGATTGTGTGGTTCCAGAAAATATCCATACCCCCATCTCAGAGGGTCATTGGAAATTCTGAGGGGGAGGGGGTCTCAAAGGCCAAAATTTTTAAATGAAAGTACAGTGGAACCTTGATTTAACGAACCTCTATATAACGAAGCCCTCGGTATAACGAACTATATTTTTCAGCCCAGTAATAGTGTAATGTATGGAAAAGAACCTCGATATAATGAACCCTCGATATAACGAGTCAATTTCCCCAGTCCCTTGGCACTTCGTTAAATCAAGGTTCCACTGTATGAGCCTAAACTGGAATTTCCAGAGAGGTGGGGAGTTCAAACCCAAAAAACCCTCCATGGTGGGAGTATGGATATTTTCTGGAACAACACATTGCACCATTCCCAATTCTTCATTGAGCACTCTACTACCCCTGAAGACAAATGATGACTGCTTGCAGTCTATTAACCCTATTTTGCCTGGGCTTTATTTGAGTTTCTGAGCCTTGGGGGGGGGGCACTTTGTGCCCCCCCCCCATAGATCTTGAAAAGTATTGAATTTGTTCTAAGAAACATTACTTAATCGAAACAATCACAAAAAAGTAAAGGACTATCTTCCTGCTATGGAAATGTCAATCATCATAGACACTTCATTGACACAGGCAAATTTTCTCTGATAAATTTTTGGAAAAGTCATGAGATTTGGTGATTATTCGTCTAACCGTTTGGAAGTTATAATTCGTTTAGGTTAAAGTCAGCATGGTCACAGTGTCCCCCCCCCTCCCAGGATAAATAGGGTTAAAAAAGGTCTTAACCTGCGATCAGGCCGAATTTTAGCATCGCTCCCATATTCTCTTACGTTGGTCGCTTGCCCGTCCCGCCTGAATGTTTCACCGAGCGAAACGAAAATAGAACCTGATCGCAGGTTAAAAAGGTCTCAGGTCAACAACCAATGCACCTTGTTTTCTAAATACCAACTCTACTAACATCCTGTTTGTGCCTTGCCTGACTAGGTACCTACTTTTTGTGTTTCACTTCTTTCTGTTGCTTATTTTGTAACATGTTGTCATTATTATTTATTATTAATAAATAAATAAAATAAATAATAATAATAATACCGGTAAGTTCATAAATCTGATAAATATTCTGCTCAACAGGTTGTCACCCTCTTACTTTGTGGTGCCACTCAGTGTGATAATGTAGCCGTGTTTGTGGATCAGATCACAAAGCTAGATGTCGAAGATCAGTTCACCTTCAAATTCTTGATTGAGTCAGTTTTGACTGAACTGGAACATGGCTGTTTGACAGCAGAGTCATTTGCTACAATTCTGAGCAAAAAAGGTTTCTTATTTTACTGCTTAATATACAGTCATGTATTATGATGACTGCATGTGACTGAACTTACAACTGAACAACCTGATAAGCTTTGTTACCACTACAATGTATTTAGTCCAGGCCTATGCTCTAGCAGAGCCCAGTAGACTCAGGCCATTCACTGTTTCCTTCGATGGACTATAAAAACTTATTTTTTGCATAAAGCTTAAGTTTAAATAGGGCTTGGCACCCCAAATTTCATGGCTGGGAGCCCATAGGCTCCCTATGATTCTTCTAAGAGCACAGCCTTGCTTTAATAGTCAGTGTACTGTAACTTGGTTTCTTTGAAATGCCATAAGCAAGAGGATTTCTTGATTGTCTCAAAGTTTTCAAGATTTTGTAGTAACTTAATAACCTTATTAAAAATGTCTTGAGTTTTTGTCAATAAAATTTTTGCTTTCTTTTTAAGCCAAATTACACAAATGTACATACATGTTGTGTATTGAATGTTTTATGTTGTATGTTTTTGCATTCAACCTAAGTTTCCTCTTAGGGCAAAATAAATGGTTTGGTATTTCCTCTTGTAGACTCTTGTAGCCTGCATAGCTGACAGTTTTGTCGGGGAGCTTGCGCGAGCGAGCTTCTTGCGGCTTCACCGCACCTCGCGTGTGCTCTCCCCAACGAAACTGCCAGCTTTGCAGGCTATTCCTCTCGGGGGTGTGGCGACAGTCTGATTTAAACAAGTCAGATAGACAATGGATACAGTTTCTATATGGTGAAATGGATAGACCATCAGTGCTAAGTGGAAGAAGGGACTGTTGAACTAGAATACAGTGTATACGACATTTTCACGGTAATGTTTTAGCATTTGTTATTCTTTTATTTTTTTTGTTTCATTTCTATAGTGAATTTATCAGAATGCCAGAAGTTGGAGCAATCAGATAGTACCCTTCCATCCCCTGTAACTGTGCAGTCACCAGTTGAAGCTTTCTTTACCAATTCTCCTCTGAAATCGCTTGTGGCCTCCCCACAGCTAAGAAGTAAACAGAACCAGGTAATGCATACGTGTACCTTAAGGACAGCATTTTTGCGGCAATTAAGTCAGCAAATTTAGGCGTTTTTGGCGAATTGCTAATTATTAAAGATAGTTGCATGAATTCTTCTTGCCAAAATTACCCTATTTTACAGTGACAAGTTACAGCATTGCATCAGAAGAAAATCTCATGCTGCTAAGACCGTTTAAAGGACGTTTACTTAACTTTTAGCTTTCTTTAGGATACAGTGTGGTCAAAACAACGTGATAATTGCGGGCCTTGTAGATTGTCGTCAAATAAAAGAAAATTCCAAAGTGTTGCCTTGTTTCTTCCGTACTCTTGTAAAGATTTTTCTTCTTTTTTTTAAATTTGGTTTTGCTGAGTCCCGAAAATGTAAATTGTCAACATGGGTGTGGTCTTCAAAGATATATTTTAAATGTTGTTTCCTTATTTTATCATTTTTGCATGATTTCAGCTAATGCTGAGCAAGCTTCAACAAAGAGTTACAAAGCTTCAAGCCTCGCTAGACTTACAGATGCACGTGCAGTCTGAACTGGAGTCTGAAGTCACGGAAAAGAACAAGGAGATTGATGCACGAGGTAATGGAAAAGATTAATGGAATTTTTTTATTTTTGGCCAGCATAAAAGCTATATTTAACACGCTGTTATACAAACAGCAGTTTGACGCTCAAAGGGAGTTCGTTACGAACTTTTACTGAGACTACGCTTCAGAGGAAAACGTGGTTGTAAAGCCAACTCGTTTCTGGTCAATAGTTACGTATGCGACAGATTCAAGTGAAACTTTTAAAAATGCTTCATGACAAAACATGTAACATTTGATCTTAATTCTTTTTTGTGATGTGACCACTCTTAAGTGAAATTGACGTCAAACTTTTTTTTTTTGGCAGATTCTACCATTATAGGATTACGGTCTGAGATCACAAAGTTGTTATCGAATGCTGAGGAACTGGAGCTTATGAGACACTTCAAAGATGAATACGAGAAGACAGATAAGGAGAACGCCAGGTACAGCCACTCACCAATTTTTCAGTGCCAGGCCGTGATATGTTGTCCTGAGTTGTACGTGACGATCCGAAATGCATGATGGACAGAAGAAGTCTGGAAATTGGTCCTTTCATTTCATAGTTACCCATGTGATCGCCCGTTTAAAATACTTGAAAAGAAAGCAGTAAAATTTATTAATTGAACTCTAATTTTAATAGATTAAAACTCAACTATATTGTCATGTCGCTTAAGTCTCCAATTGTAAAACGGTGCGTGGCCAAGAGTTACAAAATACTCGCCAAGATTGAGTGGAGTAACTGACGAGTTAAACATAGTTGTTCATTGCTTGACTGAGTAACTGACGAGTTAAACATAGTTGTTCATTGCTTGACTGTGTGTTTGGTTCTGTTTGTGCAGACTGAAGCAAAAAGTCACGGAACTGCAAACGTTTAGGCAGCATTGTGGGGATCTTGAACTAAAGGCTGCCAAATTTATCCAAGAAAAAGAACAATTTGAGAAGGAGGTACGGTGTCGAACGTTCACGCTTATCGTTTACCGACTGAAAAGTTGAAACAAAAATAGGAACGATAAGCATTTTAAGAACATTCTAGCCTGTTCTAGGCATTCAGATAGTGGCTCGTGAACGAAAAATATTGAATGAGTGCGGAGACAGATAGTCAAGTGTGTTTTTTTTAGCATTTTTGGAGCTTTTTCATACTGACTGCACGTTGTTTTGGATGAATATTTTTCTACGCTCTCAATATTTTTCTTTCGTGTGCCACTATCTGAACGCCTGGACCAGGCTAACAACATTCCAGCCTCAGTTTAAGAAATAGTCGTTCTTCTACAGAAGAGTGTACTTTGCTGACTGAAACAGGGTCGGCCGCCGGTCCGTGGGCTGGCTGTGGCATGACCTAAGTCAGCATACCTAGTTCAGATGAAGTTGTCTCTTAGCATTTACCGGTATTTGTTGCACGTGCAAGACTTACTCGAGATGGCGTGTTTATTTGTAGCGAGTGGAAACAGAGCGGTTGAAGTCCAGCATCGAGCGTTATAAGAGTAAAATTCACCACATGGAGTTCAAAACAAGTGAACTAGAAGCCACACTGAGCAGAAAAGAACAGATGATCACAAAGCTTCAAAAAGACTTAGAAGAGGTAACATTGATTTCGCTTTATTACCTTCAAAATGGTTTTAGTTTGAGCAGGGTTCGGCTTGCATTTTCGATGCGCTGTGCGACAACTTGCCGCAATGGCTTAAAGTAGAAACCATTGCTTCGGGGCTCGAAATTTGCACTCGCAAAATGCGTGCTAATGTTGAAGTTTAGAAACTGAAAATAAAATTCACTCATTCATGGAAACGTTAGTAAAATCAGATGTGGTAGTGAAAACGCATGTATAGTTAATTCCATAGGTTTCTTAGAATTAGAGCTGTCTGCGATTTGATACGCATGTTCCAGTTAAAAAAAAAAGAGAAAAACAATAACAAAAACATTTTTAGTAGGTAGATAACAGATAAATTTTACATCGGTCTACTACTATAATTAAAGGTTTTGAAAACATAAACAAGTGAACTCTTGTTATTGAATACATCTTGTGTCACACAGGCAGTCAATGCAGCCTCTAAATCAGCGGAGATGAGACGAGAATCACAGCGATCACAATCCGAAGCGGTTGAAGTTGATGATGTTGTCCTTGAAGAAAACTGTTCTTCGTCCACGGAAGGTAGTGATCCTAACGTACTACAGTACTAGTCTTCCGAAACGACATAGGGCCCTTCCTCCCGTATAGCTTTTAGGGTTCTGCTACCAGTAAAACGTCATTGAACGAGGGCGAATTAATCGAGGGAATACGTTACCTGTCCATGAGTATTCACTTTCCTTTGTTTGATAAGGTAATTAGACAGAAAACTACTGGAAATTTATTTGATTTTGTGCAGGTCTTGGAATATCCTGGAAAACTGCAAATACTTACATAAAAGTTACTAACTGCAAACATAGAAGTTTGCGGGATTTTTGGAGCTTTTTCATACAAACTGCACGTTATTTTGGACGAATTTTAACTTCGGAAAGTCTGCCAGAGTGCATGAAAAGTCCTGAAATAGCCCTAGAAATTTGTTTCTAAGAAAAAGTGCCACCCTAAGATTCATTTTGCGGGGATGTAAAAGGTCCTATTACGAACTAAATCCTCTAACATTACTATAACGAGGAAATATGTTACTTTCCCGTGAATGGATGCCGACGGCTGCATTTTAATCAACTTAACTGTATTTTCTTACTCTATTCCAAAGATGGTTCTCCAAGCCATGCCTCCATCGCGCCAGTCAACATTGACAGTCGAATAATCGAGCTTGAACTTGAGAAGCGCAGGTTGACGTCTGAGCTCTCATCTGCTGTCAATCAGGAAGAATACCTGGCATTAAAGGAGACGCTTGAGGTCACCAAGGAAGCACACTCGTCTTATAAGGTTTGCTCAGTATATTGTTTCTCCTTACAGCATCAATACATTGACAAGAAGACAGGTGTTAAGACTTCAGGCACTCATTACGGAATATCGACTCGCGGGATTTTTCATTTGTAATTTTGAAAAAGGGGGCCCACAAGTGTGGCGTGAAATAGGCGTGAAATTTTATCGTCCACATTCTTGTTTGTACGAACGATTTATTTTTTCTAGAACTTTTATCGTTCCCGCTCAGCCTAGTTGACTCTGTTCAAAATGGAACTTTTATTCCATAAAAATGTTTTAAAACAATACAATAAAATAAATTCTTTGCATCGTGGAAATTGCTTCGCAGGATGTTTTTTTCCTCTTATGGAAGAGTATGAGAAAACTCATTGATTCGTTGATTAAGCTTACTCGTTTGTTTTCTGATACTGCTTAGCTCAAGGATAAAAATTGACTTCTTTCACTTCCTATTATTAAAGTTAACGTCTCTTGACTCGACGTTAACTTCAACGTAAAGCACCTCAGACATATAATGAAAGATTTCTTACTGGTGAAATTTTGCGGGACCATTGGCCATAGTTAGTAGAGCCCCTCTACTAACTATGCATTGGCAAAGGCAATTTTAGTGAGGATTTATGGGGAATTGAAATCGCCTTTGTCGCCACTGAAACTCATCAAAAGTCACTTGTTCAAACGGCCCTTTAGTAGCGTTTCATGGAAGCATGTTACAGTTTTAGTTCACATTTGTCTGTAATTACAGGACAGTTACGTTGTTGCTAAAAGCAGAATCCAGGAGCTTGAAGATCAATTAGCGGCTGAACGACAAAAGAGGTAACAGTTAAATGTTGGAATTAGAGAACGAAGCGGAATATTCTGTCTATTCTGCCTATTCTGTGATTCAGATTTGTACCTCACTTCCTACAGCGATCCTTTTACAAGTACTCCCAACGCGGAAGCGAAAACGTAAAATAATTGCCTGGGGCGTGTTCGTTTTACGCGTGTACTTATCAGAAAGTTAAGCTTAAAATTTTCTTTGGTGTCTGATAAACTTACCATTATGCAGTTAGCCTGTGAACTTCGAACAGTCCCTCCTTTTGGTCAAGGATTGTCGAGCCAGACGAACACCAACGCGCGTCGGACATCGCGCGTAAAAGCGATGCGTTCCCTACCTGCGTGTCTTGTTTCCACATGTCAGGAGATTGTTACGTTCGTTCGCGTGTTTTTCTCAATTGACTATCCCTGAGCTGAAGAGGGCACTGTTTATAGACTTAACATACAATGCCTCTTTGCTGTAACTGTTAATTTTATTTCGCTAATCTTAGTGAAGAGTTGGAACAGCAACTAAAGAATGTCCAGGAACAGTGCTTCCAAGAGGTCGAGGAACTCAAAACTACTCTTTCAAGAGAACGTTCTCTGAAGACAGAACTGGCCCAAGAGCTTGACTTGAGGGAAAAGCGGCTCCAAGAGACAAGAATAGAGATCCAAGCACTGACGAGTTTGAAAACAGGTTTAGAAGGAAGTCTTCAGACAAGCAATGCCCGAGCGCTAGACGATAAAGCTAACTACGAGAGAGAGATTAGCTTGAAGAACGAAGAGATGGATAAGCTAAGTGCGAATCTGCATCGATTAGAGAAAGAATTGGAAGAAAAAACTGGTCGTGTTCACGCTTTGGAACAAGAAAGAGATCAAGTTAGAGATGCTTATGAGGAAATGCTGGCAGCTGTTAGAAGCGAATTAGGTGAGTTTACTCCTTTTTAAAACGAATTGCGATTGTTATTGTCTTTCAAAGAAAAGATTTTGAGCGTGTTTATTGACTCTTTAGAACAAATGAGCAGGATCCAAACGGGGGTTCATGTTACAGGGACGTTTAGTAGGGACAAAATCACAACATGTAGTACGCAGACGAATAGATGCAGAGACAGCGAAGTGAAAAATATTCATGTTGCGATGGCAGAACTCTCTTCTTTTCTCATGTGTGAATTATGACTGCCATATTGGTGCACCGAACTTGTTTTGTAGACCAATATGGTGGGTGCATACAGCCATAGTGTTGTGTCTAAAACTGGTTGAGACTAAAAAAATATTCGAAGAGATACCCCCCCCCCCCCTCCCCCACACCCAACTGGAGTTTCTCATTCCTCGAGTTTTAATGTTGGTCTCCCCGCGACGTCAGTTGAAAAAAAAGTAAGTTTGACCGCTTCTGAACACTCTCCTGTCTTGTTTTCTTTAAGATGCCAAGATCAGGAGCATGGAAGAGGACAAAGCTTCAGCCCTCGCCCAGTTTCGTCTTAAAACGAAACAGCTTGAAGAAGACCACGAAAGGATGAAGGACGAGTTTGCCAACAAACAGAAGGCCATGCTGGAAGAAGCAAAGAGAAATTCTGAGAAAATCCAGGAGTCTTGTGAAGCGGACCGCGCCGCGTGGAAAAAGAAATTCGATCAGCTGTCGGAGGAGGTTATGAATTCAAGAAGTGAGATGTTCGAGAATGCAAAGAATCATTCCGAAGAGCTGATCGAGGTTCGAAGGAAAGCGAGAGAAGGAGAAGAACGGTTGGACGAAGAAGCCAGAAAACTGAGAGCAGAGAAAGTGAACTTGGAGAATCAGATTTTGAAAGCTAAGAGCACCATTGCTGAGCTGGAACTGGAGGTTAAAGGGAGTGAAGCGACCAGAAAGGAATTGGACGATGAAAGGAAGAAATGTGAAGAATTTAAAGGGGAATGTGAGAGTTATGCTGCCGATGTGGAAAAGCTAGAGGCCAACGTGGAACAGCTAAAGAAAGATGCGGAAACAGAGAAAGAACGTTTAGAAAATGAGATTCTGAAGTTAGAAGAGGCAACCAAGACTGAAGTTGGCGCAGCTCGACAGGCCCTTGAGAAGTTGAAGGAAGATTACAGTGAACTTGAGATGAAGCGAAAGAACGAGATTGAAAAGATTCTGGAAGAGGACAAGCAAAGAGAAGAGGAGCTAACCGCGCAGTTAGAAAAGACGAAAAGCGCAAGCGAAGAAAAGGAAAAAAGAATTGAGGAACTAGAGTCATTGCTGAAACAAGCGTCCGAAGAAAAGACAACAAGAATTGAAGAACTGGAGTCGTCGCAGAAAGAAGCGTTGGAAGAAAGAGGAAAAAAGATTGATGAACTAGAGGCTATGCTTAAAGCAGCTTCGGAAGAAAACGAGAAAAGAGTTAAAGAACTGGAGCTGTCGCTGAAGGAAGCGATGGAAGAAAAAGAAAGGGCGATCGCCAAAGTGAAGGTTTCTCAGACTGAGTGGGAAAACAAACAGCAAGAACTAGAAAAGAGGATTGAAGAACTTAGCGATGCCTCAGAAGAAGTTAAGGAAGCGGAGTTTGCGTTTAACGAACTGAGAAATCACATGGAAGATGTAAAGGCCGAGAACGAGCGCTTGCAACAAAAAGCCGGGGAAGAAGCTCTGATCAACAGACGGCTGGGGACGGAGCTCCATTCTCTGGAGGCACAGTTAGCTCACGCTGATCAACAAATTCGCGAGCAAAGGCAGAACTTTGAAAACACGACGATGATGAAGTCGCACAGAAGGAAGACAATTGGTGGTGTTAGGGCGCATATGTATAATCAACAAGCTTTCATTGAAGAGGACAGCTCAACTGATTCGGAGGATGGGCTGCCATTCAAGCTGGAAGATTTATCAAGCTCTTTAGGTGGAAGTAGGAAAGTAACAGCAGACCGAAACAACCGCTTGAACCAATCAAACCGATCTCTTACCAGTCTTCACTCAGTTTCAAGTTCAAGCTTGAGATCTGGGGTCCAGACTCGCTCCAGTCGCCGTCAGAGCGCCATATACATGCATGGTAACACACCGCCTGAAAGACGCACCACCAATAGCGCTGCCTACTTCATCCTGGGAGACGAATTCAGACCGGAAATGGAACAAGATGCCGGCATTGAATACGACTGGAACCGACTGGCCGAGCTACAGCGTCGGAACGCGTCGTGCCTGCCACATCTGCAAACCTCATACCCAGTGGAAACGCAAATGGGGCCAGACATTTCCGGACAAGAGGACGCACTCAAAACAGGACGAATGTCCTTAGATGCTTCTCTAGCCAAACCTTACAACACCCGAAAGCGAAAATCGGAAGAGAATGTTACGTTAACAAGACACAGCGGTGGGTCAAGCCTGCCCAAATCGAAATCTGCCCCCAGCATTACTCCAGCAAAGCAATCACGGTCCCAGCGACTCACTCAAGCCATGCAGTCAGCACTGGGATCCCTGCGGTCTCGATCAAGCGAGAACCTGTCCAGCGATGGTCAGGAACCCGAACCTTCATCGCGGAGGGAGAGCCTTGCTTTCAACATCGAGATCTCGCCACCCAAGAAATCAAAGACCGCGATTCAGAGGCGGCGAACCATCTCTCGGTACACGGGAACCAGCAGTCTGCTCGGGGAAAAGAAAAAAGAATCCTTGAAGAAAACAAAAACACAACATCTTGGTGTTGGCGCGAGTAAGGAAAGAAAGCCCCTCAGACCACGCCAGGAGAAAAGCAATGCCAAATGACAATACCGTCAAGGTGGAGTGATGAGTTAAACATATAGTGATCAAGCGTAATTAATGTTTCATAGCATTTAAATCAATGGTGAAAGGAAGACTACTCAAGAGCCTGCTATTGTTATGAAACGATCAGAGAATTGCACAAGTATTCTCAATCCACAGCAACAGTTTTTTGGTCAGCTTATGTTGCTTTCGAAAATGGACGATCCCGTGTTCGTAAAAGGCGACACTGAAATCTCAGCCTTGTTTTCCTCGAGATAACTCTACAAACTAGGACGTGATACGAGAGACATTTACAATCTGTGAAAGAACATCAAATGTGTAAGTCGAACTTATCAAGAAGGAAAACCTTGTTTTCTGTTAGACTAATTTCACTTCGTTGCCCAGGGTAGCCATAGCTGAAGAGAGCAGGTCACTTAGGGATGTTTGTCTGTACTTTAGTTACAATACTACGCGCCGTACCGTGCCATTTGCATTAAGGCTTTATTCGTTTGCGACGATTTGATGCCCAACCTCGTTCCCAAGGTCTCAGCTCTCTCCAAAGGACAGGAAGAGATGAGACCCCGGGAACGAGGTTGCTTGATGTGTTCCTTTTCAACCGACCAATCAAATTCAATACCTTCGTGAAGAGGAATCGCGAGGGGCAAGTTGTCAACTACGTCCTTCATTCATTTGGTTGGCCATTTGACATGGAGTGGCCCCGGTTATCAAAGTCGCATTGTGAGACTATGTGTAGTACGTTGCCAGCTATGAATTAGCTAAAACGCCATTCCTTGCAAACCTTTTGCAGCTCAACACTTTCGTATCAGTAGTCTTCAATTTGTTACCGTGGAAATTCCTTTTTGAGCAACTCCACAGCTTAACACTATGGATGAGTTTTGTGGGTGAATTTAGCTTTTCTGGCTTATATATATGAATAACAGTTAAAATAAGAAGACCCGCGCATGCTCGCTCACCAGAGGTCCGTGAAAATCCAAATTTCACATCGTTTGTCAACAGTCCCTTTACACTTACAGGGAAGGGACACGTAACTTTTAAAATATAACTAAATTTTTATTTTTAAATGATAGGGTAGTAGGACCTATAAAGTTATTTTGTAATCTTATGGCATCGCAGATTCAGCCTCGCCATTTACACCAAATAAATCCGTTTTGTTAGACGTTGGTAAACTATTGCAGGAAATTATGGGCCACTTGTTCCAGGACTAGACAAAGTTAACCAGTAAATGAACTGTAGACCTGCATTAAATCACGTAGTGAAGGGATTCGAATTAAATAATCGATGTGTATTGTACGACACACGAGGCCTTCGCACCAAATATGTACCGAGTTAGAGATGTGATCTGTTACTGCCGTTCGTGCCAATACTGGGTTTGTAAAACACACCTTTTTAAAAGAATTACCAACATAACCTTACTAATCACAATCGAGGTTTATGACTAGGTTTGTGTTTTATTAAATATCTCCTGCTGCAATCATTATAATTTTAATAATTAAATATGCTTGACAATTGCTGACAATTTATATTGTAAAACCAGTGGATCAATGTCAGTATCTGGGCAAAGGTCCTTGACTGATTTTCGTAACTATTTCGAGATATTTCTTTTCCAAGGAGACTTGGCCCATGTTCTGATATTGATCCGTTTTTGTTTCCCTTCTTTTAGCAACATTTTAGCACTTTAAGGACATTGCACTTTGTTTTCTTTTTTCCTTCCACGTTGTTTTCTTTCCCATTTGCCGAAGTTGCAGCCTGGCAATCGAAAAGTAGGGCTTCCGCAATAGTTTGCTTTGCAACTTATTCCACCTCACTTATTTTTGTAAGATTTGATAAAACTTTGAAGATGCATCCTCTTGTTAATGCGTAGACGTTCTCCGCATCTAGGGATGGTCCATGAAACTTGGGTTTCTTAAAAGAGCTATGTCACGGTATTTTCATTCATTTTACTGATCTGACAAAATTATTTTCACATTTCAAAACAATAGTTTTCAAAGGTAGAAAAACATCAAAGAAGAAAACAATAAACCAAAACTAAACAAGGATGGTTACGACACAGGGAGATTAAGACGGGTTACGAATGACAAACTTTAAAAAATTGGCCCAGTGTTTTCAATATGCGTTATCCGTGACGTAGCTCCTTCAAGGAATTTTTGGGTGGTTTATGACTATGCAGGAAAAGCAGATCTTAGAAAGGGCTGCTGGAACCCAAAAAGAAAATTGGGGTAACCAGTTATTTTTCACAGATATTGAACTTAAATTTGGAAAGAAAATACCATACATGTTACGTATTTTATAGGTTTTGGAATTATGCTTGGTAATTATCTCTGAAAAATGCGTCGTTACCCACATTTTCCTTTTTGGATTCCAAATTGAAGCCCTTGCTAAGATCTCCTTTTCCCGCGTAGATATTAACTGTGCTAAATTACGTCTATTTTAGGAGGCACCGTCCAAAAATCATAATGTAGCAGTTATATGGAAGAATCCTGTTTTAGTTTAAGAAACAGTATTTCTAAAATTGCAATGTTCATAAAGATATGTGGTGATGAACTGCGGGAATTCTCGTTTTAAAACCAACTCTTTCAGTATCTGCGCCGACGTCGATAGCCTTTCCGCGTCCAGTGAACTTTCAGCTTTTTCACGAACAAGCTCAGATGCAATGCGCTTTATTTCATCACACACTAGTTCTCTTGTCACTATACGACCATCTCCTTCTAGCTGGCACCGATGTCGAATTGCCTGCCAAATCTGTTGACAAAAAAAGGGGGGAAACGCTTTAAATGGCAGACAAATGCTAGTGAAGTGAAAATATAAAAATATTTTGTCTTTGGCCAGGATGGAAATGGACAACGCTGGGTCAACGTTTCAAGTTCTGTTGTTGAGTCGTGCAAAGATCCTTCAAAACCTCTCATAGTTTGCTCTCCTTTCGAAAATTCACTTCGTGTCTTTCTATTGGTAATATATAGATTTAGCCAAGCCTAAAAGCGGAGCCCTCCCTTTTTGTTTTTGTTTTTTGTTTTGTTTTGTTTGTTTTTTTTCCCATCTGGAACTCAGAATTTTTTCTGAGTTTCCTCTCTCTCCACACATCATTCTATTTTCTTTTTTGTTTTGTTTTGTTTTTTGCTGGCAGTTATAAATTTGTGGAAATACTCTCATTCAAGTCGTTAAATTAAAAAAAGAAGAAGAAGAATTTCCTGTCCTCGCCGAGAGCCGAGCCCGGCTCGTCGGCGTGAGAAGCCGGAGATTAGTCCACTAGGCCATGAGCGTTTACTGTCATTTTAGAAGTTAATTTTAATACTTATTTCTTTCTTCGTGACAAGCTGCCTATCAGCATGAAAATGCTGGTGTTTTTCCTGGCAAAATGTGTTCGGAACGCCGTAAAAACCATGGCTGTGGACAGAGAAAACCAAAAAGCACTAGCTCTGCGATATTTGGCGTCGAAACCACTGCGAAAAGCTGCGAACGCAAGCGGTGTGCCGACTGAGTTCGAACAGAACCGACGAGGCAAATTTGAACTTTTCGCCTGAACTTTATCGCCTAATTTTTTTCGCCTAAATTGAACTTTTCCCCTTCCATCAAAAAGACAACTGAGTATTCTTTTGAACTTTTTTTTCCCATTAACAAATTTGTTTCTGACTTTTGTTGTCTTTGCTTGTTTTGCTACAACGCAGGTCAACATGCGATTTCGCGCCAAAAACACACGGGATTCAGCACAGAGTTATATCCAGTGTATGAAGTGTATTGGTAACCCTTTGTTGCGGACGGAAGGTCATGTGACCATTACTTCACTACCAAAATTTCTTGGCTTGATAGGTTACCAAATTTCCTTAGCAATGGAGCTCCGCTGACGCGCTAGCGCGCTGGCTCCGCTATAAATGAGAAAAACTGAGTGCGAGCGAAGGTTACTTCAAAAACTTATTGAAAAGTGCAATAAAAACATTGAAACTTCAGCCACAGATGACTTGTTTTGCACCAAAATAATCAGTACAATTCAAAATGTCCATGCTCGTTAATATCAAGTAAACCAAACATTAAGTTAGCCTGTTCCAGGCGTTTAAATAGTAGTGCACGGAGGAAAAATATTGACAGTCTCTTCTCATGTTTTTCACCGCTCTAAATATTTCTCGTTCGCGTACCACTATCTGAACTTTGGTCAGGTCAAAAGGAAAGCCAGTCGTTGATTCAGCTACATTGAATATCATAGAACAAAATTTAACGAGCGTTTTAGCAGTAAGCGTTGTTTTGATTTTTTTTTTTTACGTAAAACTAAAGCAAAGTTCGTTGTAATTTTACCAACACAACGGGCGAAAATGAAGCAAATACAAACAAACAGGCAAACAATAAGTATGCAAACCAATCAGTCACGATCGGTTTTCTATTTGTTCTCAGGGGCCCGTTTCTCGTATGTCCCTGTAACTTTTCGGGCCCGGAGCTATACTTTTTCAAAAATCAAAATCTATAGCACTTTGGCGTAGTTTTTAGCTCGCATATCAGCTCGACTTGTCTTATCAACTTAGAATTTTATTGCTCAGCTTCTAAAACCAACAAAAAATTTGAGTCTTTAATGTAAATAGCTTTCCGGGCCAGAAAAGTTATCAGGACTTTCGAGAAACGGGCCCCAGGGCCCGGTTGTTCGAAAGCCAGTTAACGTTAACCCGGGATTAAAAATTTAACCCATGTTCCAGTTTCTCTTGTTTTCACTGCTGTTGATTTCAAGTGGATGTTTGAAGACAACAAAAGTCAAAACGTAGGGCACGAAGGATTTACAGGAGTCTTCATCGCTTGGCAATAAGAATGAATTGAAGTTTGACGCTAATCCTGGGTTAGCTTAATCCTGCTTTAAAGAATCGGGCCCTGATCTAGAAGCCCCATGCCTACGTTGTTTGATTTCTCTCACCTGTGATCTAGAAATCTCGGCAGTAGCAGAATCCTCAACGGCCCCATTCAGCACAAATACACCTTCACCTGTCACAATATTAAGCAAGACGTTACTATGGCCTAATCATTACCGTAATTCTCTGACAAACGTTACACACCAAGTTAACAACTTTTTTTTGCTTTTCATGTTAGGTCATCGCCGCAGCCTATTTCCCTTTCGTTAACGGTCGTTGCCATTTTTGACGGTCGATACCATCATTGGTAACCAAGCCTTTAGTCTGGTAGAACGGATGTAATATATGCTCTGGATCAGGGCGGGAAAAGGTTGGGCGATGAAACGAACAGTCCGCTCTTCAAGCGATGTGTGATGCGGAGAAGGACTGGCACGAGCGCTCTTTCCGCGCTTCCGGTGCGTTTGGTAGCCGGCAAAATTTACCTTTCAACAAACCGGAAATCTCATTTTCTTTCTTTATTTTTCAGCCAGCCGTGCACTATGATTAAAACGTTTTTTCATAGTCCTGGCTCACAGCTTAAAATGTCTATGTCTGCGTGCATATTAGTCAATCTTCTCCACAGTAAGTTGGCTAAAAATGAGCTCAATTTGACGGTGTAGAATGCATGCTCTTGCCAAAAAACATAGCATGGTTGTCTTTCATCGTCTCGTTTACAAAAGCTCCAAATTACTCTACCCTAAATCTTACATATTTTAAAGGTCGATAAATTTTACATAACAATAAAACATTAGCTGGAGATATTTGGAGATAGTGGCGTTTTGCAACTTTAAACTCTGCCTCCTTGCAACGCGCCATGGCGATGATTCGTCGCAACGCCGTCAACCTTATGTAAACAAATTAAAAGTGAAATTAAGTTTGAAGATTTCTCCTCTCTCTATCTCACCAAAACATAGCAAAGAAAACCGTCTTAACTGAGGAGCAATTCTATTTGTAGTTCCTAAAAAAACAGGCAAGCAGAGGAGAGGTTTTGGGGAAAAAGAAGAAGAAGCGCGGTGTTGATGTGTTGATGTTGATTTAATTAATTAACCAGGGACGTGTCCTGATTAACCTTGCACGAGCTGCACGCATTATAAATACGCGTCATCCCACGCGTCATCTAAACGCCATTTTCCATCTTTTTACTTTACTCTGCTAGTTTTTAGACAGTTTTTAGGCAGTTTTTTAGCATCGATCAAGGCGGATAAGACAAAGAAAAGATAACCCAAAGTCGGCGTTTTTCGGGAACTTAATAGATTATCAGGATTATGGAGGAAACCCAAGGAGGCAACCATTTTGATCGCCCTAATTTGATCCCAGTCCACTGCATCACACCTTTTTGCTCGGACGCGCTCGTTTCATCGCCCAACCTTTTTCCGCCCTGCTCTGGATTAATGTACAATAAGGCAACAAATACATTTTTGAATAGTCTTAGAAAGAACAAAGTTTAAGCCCAAGTTGAATTCGCGTTAAAACTTCGGGAAAGGGCTAGGGTCACCTATTATAGATGTACCAGTTATGAAAGACAGTTAATTATAATATACACTTTAATTTTTCGGAATTGTGGCGGATCGGGGTGGCAGTGCATAGGAAGCCCAAGCATAATATTTGAATATCATAAAAAATGGCGTTTCAAAATATAAGTCTTTGTATGGGATTTCGAAGCGAACATTTTGAGCAATACATAACAGCAAACTAACTGAATAAAGTTCATGAAACATTACATGGTGTTGTTTGCTATCCTTAGAAAGCATTTTGGGCAATTTTAGGTCCATTTACTTAACTGTGTTAGTACGTGTATAATACATTGACAAGGTCAATGTATTATACATGTACTAATACACAGTAAGGTAAATGGACCTAAAATTGCTCAAAATGCGTTGTAAGGATAGCAAACAACACCATGTAATGTTTCATGAACTTTATTCAGTTAGTTTGCTGTTATGTATTGCTCAAAATGTTCGCTTCGAAATCCCATACAAAGTCTTATATTTTGAAACGCCATTTTTAATAATATTCAAATGTTATGCTTGGGTGTCCTGTGGGCAGTAGTGGTAAGGGAGAGAGATTAGCATACGAAAGGACCGGGTTCGATTCTGGGTTGCGAATATCTTTCTTTTTAGTAGAAAAACTTTCAATAATAGTTTAAAATTTTCTAAGTGTCTTAAAAATGGCAACGACCGTATACGAAAGGGAAATTTTGCATCGCTACAATTCAAGTCGCGCTCTGACATCGAGTAAAAAATTTTAAACTTCTTGGCGAGTTTTTCAACACGTGGACATGGTCGAATCAGTTATGTTTGTTTGTTTGTTTTTGTATTTTTTTTTTGTCCCGAGCTGGCCATAAGATGAATTCTTAGGGACGGCATTCAAGATGAGATAAGTATACAAAAATTCCCCGTTGTGTGTTCAAGTTCTCCTAAAACCTTGAATTTGGTCATTACGCGTCGTTACTTTGCAGAGGACGGACGAATGGAAATAACTAGTCGCCATTCAACGTCATTCAGCACTCTTCAGAATCATTTAACATCATTCCACAAGATGCCCAGACGCGCTTTCTATAACTTGCCGAGTTAAATGGGGGAATAATAAATAACTAATAACAGATGGGAATTGGCAGTGGCACATCCCGGCACAAGATGGCTCTTCGTCCACTGTGTCCTGATGGAATTGGAATTTAGAAATGTTGGTTTTTGAGGAGAGGGAAAAACCGGAGTACCCGGAGAAAAACCTCTCGGAGCAAGGACGAGAACCAACAACAAACTCAACCCACATAAGACGCCGAGTTCGGGAATCGAAAACGGGCCAAAATGGCGGGAGGAGAGTGCTCTCACCACTGCGCCATCCCTGTTACCCGAATTCAACAATCAGTTTAGACGGTGTTGAATGGAAAAGTCGAATCCGTTTGGCCGAGGTTAAAAAGAAATGTATTAAAATGTAAAGCGCACGTGCAGTGCCATTGTTTTGTTTAACGCACACACTCTTTTCCGTCGTTGTCGTGGTTTCGTAAACTCGTTATTGCCTAAGTACTCCTCTTAAAACAAAAGTACTAAAACACCGCAACAAAATGAAGGGAATAGTCTATTTCCGAATTGCTTTTGGCCTCCCTAACAAAGCGAGGCTAGGTGAATGATCTTTCATATGAAAACAAGTTTTCATTCAATTAAAATAAAACCAATTTTCGTATGAAAGGTGTACACCTGGCCTCGTTTTGATAAGGAGGCTCAAGACAATTTCCCACACTGAATGACGGGCACTTAGCGGAGACGGAAAACAAAATAACGTGAGTGGAATAAAGTTGTCCATTTTCTTACCTCTAAACCAAGCATCTATGAACAGAATTCCAACAGTGATGTTATTCTGTAAACCTTGCAAAGTAAACCCTCCCTGTTAAAACAAGAAACCGGAAGACCACTATTTTGAAAACATATTTCAACAAAACTATACACACCTTCAAACAAAGCGAACTTTACAATGCAGATTTGCGTAGTGTCGTTTTGATTAGGAAATAAGGATAACTAAAAAGAGATTGATGGAAACCAAATTCTAAAATGTTGACAGAATGCTAAGACAAATTCTGAAACCGTTTAATCGGGTTCTAATGACACAGTGATCTTACTTGTGGCAGCTGAAGAAGGTCTTTCCTTGAGACGCACACATCAGAGCGGCTTCCATGAAGTTGGTTTTTTGAATTAACCTGTGATTTCCACATCTGAAATGGCATCGGTTAAAACAAAAAAAAAATGTTATATCAACTAGAGAACAATTATAAAAATACAAAATAAATGTGATAGATGTACCATTTTTGTACTCCAAAACGGGAGTGGTTTATCAACTATCACACACATACTGTAAATGTTTTCCCCAACCCTGAACGTATAATCTTATATTGTGACTTCTGTATGCGAGCCATCTGGACGATGATCAGTTCACTAGTGTCTTCACGCGGCAGTCCAGCTGATTCACAGGAACGAGCTACAACCCTGGACCGAAAACTTCTGACAAAAAACGCAAAACGTGCAGATAGTTTTTTCTCTAAAACGTTTTCCCTCCCTTCTCCCTTCGCTCCGTCGAAAGGTTGCTCTGAGGATATGGCAATTAATTAATCTGGTACACAAAACGGCAATAATAAAAAGGGAGAACTGTCGGATTACTGCGCTTTTCAATATAACGGGAACTCTTCATGAACTTCAAAATCAAACTAAAGATTGTATTTCTTCTGCCATCAATCAGTATTACAGAAGACCTCCACTACCTTGAATCTTCCGCCATCTCCAGCCGAGAGTCGTTTTCCGCTGTCTATGTTGCACAGTTACTTACCATCCAATTTACTATTGCCAATCTCAAACTCTGACTCGTCGCCAGTCACCTCTATAACGCACGCGGCACAGGAGCGCAAGGTGTGATGGGCAGTGAGAAAGCGGGGAATTGAAGACGTTGTTTTCTCCTCTTTCCCCTTCGCATCACCCCTTGCTCTCAACCTCGCGCTCCCGTGCCGCACGCGTCATGAAGACGACTGGGAAGGAGAAAGTTATGGCTTCCCTTGCGTCTTTGAGATGGCGGGAGTGTAATGTACTATCAACTAAGGGACGGACCATTTTATTTTTGAGGGGTGGGGGTGGAGTGGGCAAATACGAGAAAAAAATTCTGCACAGCTTTTGCAGAAGAAATAAAAATCGTGCGTAGCGGCACAAACGAAAGAAATATATTGCAAGCTAGTTCAATAAAATTCATGCAAAGTTTATTCATTATTTATTTTGCGCTTTTTCGAGACGTGAGCTTGGGCGGCCTGTGTTTGGACCTGCAGTACAAATGATTGACCCACCTGTAGCAAAGCCGGAACAAGTTCAGGATCAAAGACCAAAAATCCGTCTGCTCCTGCCTGGATTTCCTTGAGCTTGGCTCTAAAACACAGAGACTTTAAAAATCAGAGATCCGAATAACATCTACATATCAAGGACTGAGTCTGTGTGGTAAATAAAGGTTAAGTCGCTCCAGGTTCGCTAGACTTGCTCCTTGTTGCTCGTATTTTCTTGGGGACGAAAATAAAAATTTCCTTGGGGAGAAAAGAGTTCGTAAGTATGTATGTTTGTAGCGCGCAATAATGTAAAACACGCGTGCGGGATATTGCGTGTGTCGTGCGCGATGCAAATCAGCCACCATTTTGATTAGCCTGTACCCGATAACCAGAAACAGGCAAATCTAAAGGTTCGCAAGGGACCTACACGACTGGTGCTTAACTCAGGGTTCTGTGGCATAAAGGAACTCGGACTGGATGCTAATCCAGGGTTAATCCCATCACCTGGGTGGAGCGAGACAATGTGGAGTATGTTTCTTTGCTAATCAAACAACACAACACAATGCAAAGACCAAGTCTCGAAACTTCAAACCCTAACAGTGACGAAGACGAAAATTCTCTTTACATTATCACTACTTGTTCAAACATTCAAGTGAGGAGAATAAAGAAAGTGATCACCAAGGATTAGATATCTTGATATTTAGACAAATTCTCCTCACTAGTTCTATAAGAAATGTATGGAGAACAGTAAGGAGAATATGCATTATTATACCAAGACTTAAAAGGTTAAACCACCGATCCTCCGACCGTCTGATCGAACGTTCACCACGCTAACCACCACTACACAACAGCGCCTTTATCGTTCGCCGGGCTCCGAGTACACAAGTAAAGAACATAATGAACGTATTGGCGTTACATCCCAAGGTTATGGAGAAAAAGGGAAGGGTGAAATTTAATTCAAAACATTGTTTTAACGTGTACTTTATAATACGTTTTACTATTAGAGGAATTCAATCAAACAGTGAAGTTTTGAATCCACGTTGGACATTCGCTTACACTTACATGTGCCTACCTACAAACATTCCCAATGATCTGTTGGCGACGCTGTGGATTGTCACGTGGTAACACAGCTGGTGCCATTCCACCGGTAGCGTGACAGCCCCGTGAATGACATGTCTGAATAATACAAGACAAAAACGGAAACAAAGTAAATACGGTGCGAAAAAATAGACCCTTTTATGTATCAAGAACATCATGAGTATAATTCTTCATTGCTTTGCAGTTCCGTAGCCTGCTTGCAGGCGGTTTGTGGGTGTTTTTATCGCGGAAAAATCCCGCAAAACGCGGAGTTCGCGATGGCCAGCGCCATCTTGGACGTACGCGAAAATCGGTCTGGGGGGAGTGAAACGCCCACAAACCGCCTATGCGGTTCCGTCACTTCGGCCCTCGTCAGATTGATGTCAGATCACCCCGCAAAAATGAGATCACCTTTAGGAGTTTACTTCTTTTCCAGAATGAAACTATAAAATGCTAGAAAGACACTACCTGCTCGAAATAATTCTTTACAAGCAATTTAATTATTGTGTTACTGTCTTACGAGTGTGAGATGAAGTGCTTGACTGTGTTTGATGCAAATCTTTACGCCTAAGTTTGTATATATATCAGTATAAAGTAGCTTCTTTTTCTCCCGCAATAGTTTTATGGGAAGTTAAGAAAAAAAAGGGCGCTTGAGAACTCAAGTTTACCGCGACAACTGAAGGGTCTTTTTATCAAACTCACTGTTTCCGGTCATTTTGTTCGAGGACCGCTTGTTTTCATGCGACGGAGCAAGAGAGTTTCAGTGATCATGCATCTAAAACATAAGTTTAACGGTGGGCCCTAATACAAAGGTATTTTTTGCAAAGGACAGGTTATGACTATGGGGAAAAGTTGATCTTAGCAAGACCTATTGGAATCTAAAAAAAAAGTGTGGGTAACCACGCAGTTTTCAGAGATAATTAAGCAACTGTAATTCTAAAAACGCTTTAAACTACAAAGAATGTATGGCTTTTTCTTTCCGAATTCAAATTCAATTATGTCTGAAAAATGCGCGGTTACCCCCAGTTTTCTTTTTGGATTCTGATAGCCCTTGCAAAGATCTGCTTTATCTACATAGACATAAACCGCGCGAAAATACCGTTGTATTAGTAGGCAAATTCAAGAAATCCGAATATCTCGGACCACAATCTCTTGCTCAGAGAAGACCCAAGATGCACAGAACGTATGTGTAGTAACCAAAGGACAGGGGCACCCAACGACAATTTTCGGGAAAATATCTGTTCGGAACACGATTTGAGATCTAGAATTTTCGGAACATTTGTTGTAAAATTTCTTGCTTGCCTGCCTCTTCTAGGATTTTCGAACATCTAAAATATGGTATTATTGCCCATTTTTTAACGAATTTCTACCCTTAAAAGGTCACCTAGAATTTTCGGGAGCCTTTTTCTGGCTAAAATTTTCGAAAAGGTAAGTTTTGATCCCTATAATTTTCGGATCACTAGACTTTCAGCTAAGAAATCCGAACAGATGAAAAGTTTTTAGGGGATAAAAATACGCCTATATCTACCATTTAAATACTAAAATACGTTCAATAATGCTAAGTTAAGTGGTTTTGAACTATATTCTCGTTGGGTGCCCCTGAAAGGAGGCACCGTCCTTAACGATGCAATAGAACAGATTTTGAGACCTTGGGAACGAACGACCGGGATTCACTTTTCACCATGCATAAAAAAAGTTTTGCGTTGCTAGATTACGAAGAATGCACGAGCAAAATCAAGTTCGGTAACAGGATTGTTATAATAGCTGTTATCTCTGAAATGCATGATTGTCGTCACTCCTTTTTATAGGGAGCAGTGGTAGCTCTGAACACTATTTATAATAAAGTTTCGATATAACGCGCGCTCTGATTGGTTGGAACAGCGTGCTTTATCAGAGTACGGATGCACGGAGTAGCCCGTGACGCCATTCTGCGCGCGCTGGCAAACTGAAAACCTTTCTTGCGCGCGCTTGCAAGCTATGAAAAAAAACTTCATTTCTTGCAATTAAAAGCCAGTTTCTTTACAAATATGAGCTAAGCTATATTATAAAACAAATAAAAAAGCCAAAACCGTGCTTTGTTCTGTGATAAAGCACTCAAGGAAGTGACGAGAGCACTCAAGAAGTAGGGAGAAGCACTCGCCTGCGGCTCGTGTTCACCCTACACTTCTTTCGTGCTCTCGTCACTTCCTTGCGTGCTTTATCACAGAACAAAGCACGGTTTTGGCTTTTTTATTTGTTAAATTGGCAGTATATGCAATACCTATCTACTGTAAATGTTTTGTATGGTTATACTACAGAATTGCAACAATGTGACACACCGTACCTTTATTACTAGGTCCATGTAACTTTTCAGGTATTGCTTGTCCATGGACACATACTTTTTACGATCAGGTAGTATGAAGTCTGGTCGCTCTCCTAATGTAAGAACGAAATCATATTGAAGAACAAATACATACGATGACATGTCAGTCATTTCCCTGTAATATTTAGATTATATTCTCTTCTTTTGTAAAAAAATGTGGGCACCACGCTACATTCTTCGCACGGGCTATGGCGAAATGTTACGTTAATATTAGCGCTCTTGACCTAAGTCTGAATGGGGTTAATACGTCTCATAACTACAGCCCCTGGCCTATAAACTGACCTCTGGTCAAAGGAATACAAGGCTTTTTAATGCATAACAATACAATTTGGCGTAAACTAGGTAAGTGATATGCATGTAAGGTAAATTGGCCATTGTATAGAGAATCAAAAGCTGGCGTTTGGAGCACCAGCCCTTCAATTTGTCCTGAAAAGGGCTAATGCTCAAATTTTCAGTTCTTGAATCTCTTTAGGTTGACCAATTTACCTTATACCAAATTAGTTGGTATCAACGTGTTTCATTCCCCAACCGACTCAGCACGACAGTCCCTGTCCTAAAAAGCAATTCCTTTATCTTTGACGCACAGTCTCTCTTTCTGTTCAGGGATAGTCAAACGTAAAAACAAAAAAAACAAAAAACAAAAACAAAAAAACAAAACAAAACAAAACAAAAAAGACACGCTGGCAAGCACAAAAATCGCCTGCCACATGGAATCCCTAAGCACTTGATTCTAGTATATCATCACCCGTGCGTCACGTTTCCCATGCCAGGTGATCGCTTTGGCATTCACTTAGCTCAGCTTTTCCTGGGCAGATCGATAGAGAGACTGCTCATAGTCTACTATCTTTTTAAGTGCTTACATACCAAAGTTGCTGACTAATGAGGCTGAGTAATCCCACATGCCACAGTTCAGACCAGCTGAGTGCTGCCGCAACTCATACAGGATTTGATCAAGTTCAAATGAACAAAAGATACTCTCTATCAGAACACAAGCCTTGATAGAACCCAAAGGCAGACCAAGCTGAAATTTAATGAGGAAAAACATACAGAATTAACTACATCTCACACCACAGTTTTAACAAGAAAGGATCAAAATCAAAATAGTTTTATCTGTACCCTTTGTTGAGTCCAAGTAAAGATGTCATTCCACAGCTTCACTTCATTGGATCCTTCCAGCTGAAAATAAACAATAAAATTTTCATAAGGAATTAACATAGTTGAAGTTCAAACTTGTCAATAAGGACTTGCAAGCAACCAAGTTAGTTAAAAAGCAACCAAAGTTAGCAACCAAAGAGAGCTTCAATTAAATCAAATTGTGCATTTATTGTGATGCCACATTATAGTAATTGCATGAGAATTCCCAAATAAGGAACTTGATTGGTAAGTTAATATTTTATTACTTAAATTGACAACGACAATTTTACCTACCAAACACTGTGACACAGTTAATATTATTTCAAAAGTTAGCTTGGTACAGAAACTAGATTGCACCTTCTTCCAGGAGTTTAAAGAGAAAAAAAGTGAAAAACGTGCTATAAACAAGTCTTCTCTAGGCTCATGACATACCTTAGGTAAGTAAAAGAAAGGGCCATTTCCTTCCTTCATCATGAGTTTGCTATTGTGGAACATGTGAAGACCAAAGTCAAACAAAGGACCAGGCACAACCCTTCCACCAACCTGTGATGACAAATCAAAAGGCAACTAACTTAGTATACAAAGTGCTGTCTAAT
Source organism: Siderastrea radians (assembly GCA_964017195.1). Classification (NCBI taxonomy): domain Eukaryota; kingdom Metazoa; phylum Cnidaria; class Anthozoa; order Scleractinia; family Rhizangiidae; genus Siderastrea; species Siderastrea radians. Next base: position 1,161,703 of record OZ024894.1, on the reverse strand, counting down.
TACCACCAAATATAATGTAAGTTAAAGATGGTTCCAAGCTGAGATTAAATATGCTCATCAATTTCCTATCACTGCTGGCACTATTAAAAACTAGTCCTGAGCAAGTGCTATTAGCCCTCACTCTCCCACCCACAACAACTGGGTCAAAGCCAAACAAGATATTAGGCAGATGGGGTGAAGGGTGATAGAGGATGACAAACCATACCCAGGTAGGGGTGGGGACGGGATCATTCCTAGGGCCTCTCTTACCTGACTGCACCCTGGGAACAAGTTTGGAAAGGGGGGGGATTAATAAGCATTAGAGTGGATAAGAGGTTCAAAACTTTCTTGTCCTGATTAGATTTTAATAGTGATAATAATAAAAGTAAAAGGCGACTACATAGTTGTGGGCTGGCTAAAACACTACTACATCATAACAAAAGTTCCAATTCACACATTACTGAAGAATAATTACCGAATAGTAGTTTAAATCATCAACCAACTCAGAGTTACTTTCAAAATTTTAAACAAAATGTTATTTATTTCACAAAAAAATAAAATTATATTTATTTGATAAAAGTTCTAACCATCATATTACACTCCAGCATATTCCAAGCCCTTGGACGAAACATTATTACTGGAGCTTTTGACATTGCTGGAACTCCTAGAAGGAACACAAGATAGTTGGGCACAGTTTTTACCCTTTGCCACATTATGATTTACATACATGTACTATCGATCAAAATCTACAATAAAATACTGTGCAAACTTGCACTTTTCTGTTAAGTACTATAAGAATAAGGAATCCAAAATAGAAGACAAAGTATTCGCAAAAATATGGCAAGTTTGTAAATTTTTCATGCAGTTTCGGCTCTAATTGTATGGGGGGCAACTTAGCATCCACAGTTTTTTGTTCACACAGTTAATGTCAGTAGTAATTAATAAGTTGACTGTTAGTCAGCTACTGAGACTTTAATTTATTTGCATTATAAATCACACAACCAAACATTAAATTTTGAAAATAACACATTGAAGAGGAAGTATTCTAACTTGAATTTAATATCCAGAAACATTGAGTATCATTCTAAATAATAATAATAATAATAATAATGATAATAATAATAATAATAATAACAATAATAATAAAATTAATGCAATTCTTTATACAGATGGCCTATATCATGCAAGGTGGTTTTCAATAGGGCACTGTGAAAATATAAGAAGATAAACTAAAATACTAAAATGCTGATATTGAAATATTAGAAGAGAATTAAGAGTGATTAAACACGCAAGTTCTACTTGAAAGTTGAAGAAAATGGAAAGCTATTTTAAAATTTAAACCTATTAAGTAACGATATTCTAAAAGCATTATAAGATAGGTTTCTTGTCTCCATAGGCAGGGCATTCCAGTCAAGTAAGGCACCATTTAGGGATCTAAGCAGTCCCCAGTTAGTATCTGATTTTATGATTCGAACAGTGTCGTCCTTTGACGGAGTGTTGTGACTGTGACGGTCCGAACCTCGGATGACCATGTTGTTTCTATCGTCCGAGTTTATTAAATTGTACATGTACATGTGAAGGCAATGTTTCATTTGTCTTCTGGTTGTAAGATTCACCCAATTCAGATCTTCAAGTGCTTCAGTTGAAGACGAATGTGGCACCCTATCCAGGACCATCTTGGCTGCTCTATTTTGGAGAACTTGGATAGAATCCATTAAAACTTTGTTGTTTTTGTCGCCCCATACGATACTTGCATATTCAAGTATTGGGATGACCATTGTGGTAACATAGATCTTTCTTGCATAAACAGGGAGCAGATGCTTAATTCTCTTTAAAACCCCCAACCTCTTTGCAACTTTGCTTTGTAATTGGTCAATATGATCGTGCCAGGTTAGGTACTGATTTATGGTCACGCCAAGGTATTTGAATTCCGTAACGTTCTCCAGCCAATCATTATTAGCGTCAAGAGCTAAACACCTACAAACATAATATAAACTGAAAAAATTAAGGTATCATATGTTTCATTGACACAAATGGCATGGTTCAAGCAAATCGTGATCTACAATAGATTACTGACCTCTCATATTGCCGTGTACAAACTGGTAGATATTATAGAGACCTCGTAACTGATTAGACCAGGAAGGGCAATGGCCATCATCTAAGTCAACCTAGAAAAGTAATTATTAAAAAATAATAATGTTAGCTACATTTAAACTTGTTTGACTTACGACTGTCAACAACTAACTAAGAACTCCTTGTTATCCCAATAGTTTTCAATTCACACAATTCAGCTGCCAATCACTGATAATCATGTTATACCAGTAAATCACGTTAACTTTATAAAGTTAACTTTAACTTTTAATGGATTGATTAATAAAATTAATTTACTGCTAACAATCTGCATTAATAATAAAATAATGTTACCTTGTAAATTCAAATTTACTGATTTTGTGTCAATGATAATTAATTGACAGCAGCCTGGCATGTATATGGAACTGCTTGATTCATTTTGAGCTTTAGAGCTTAAATTGTGTTACTGAAAATTACAATACTGCAAACATAAGCGATACTCTAAACCCCTGCCAGCAATTAATACCAGTCACAAAACATTATTTGAATCAAATGATCATCAAGGGCTGTTGTTTAAGAGAAACCAGAAATGTGTCATCAGGGCAACCCAAATTTTTTTGCCATGGCCACCAACAATTCTCAGCCGGGACAAGTTGCTGACCTCTGGGATTAGTCTCCAAGAAATTTGCTAAAGCAACAGCTTGGGGGAATTTTTTTAGTAAGTACCTGTATTCCACAAGCAGATGAAATTAGAGCCTTTGTAAAGAGCTCAGTATTTGCAGGTGATATATCTCCAAGATCAACTGTTCTACACTGCAGTCTATGAGGGACAGGTGACACTTGCCAGGATTTGTCCTGGACTTCTGGACTCTGTGGCTGGAAAACTGGCAGCTCACCAGTGTTGATAAGGTGTAGTTTTCTCACGGTGCGATGCCTCAGGATCTGCGAAAAAATAGATATTAGATATTACAAGCAGTCCCAGCACTCGCGAGTTGATGTACACTGTATGACAGAGATCAATCCAAGAAAAGCTGTCAGTAAGAATTCTTTCAATTTCTAACAGTGTAGACCTTCTAAATATTCTCACTCATTGTAAATATTAATAATCCACATTAATTATTAAAGTACCTTCACTTGTTTCATAACAAATTATTATTTGCTGCTGTAAAATAAGTACATGTACAAGTTAACCATTAGAAAAAATCTTATAATTTGACTCAGATGATGACTTGAGCTCAAATTGTGGAAACCCCAGTCAATGTCACCATAAACAGTCCTTAACATAGCTTTAATCAGCAAACTTTCTTTCAACAAAATACTTTTTTGTAATTTTATTTTGTAGCTTACATTGTTACTGTTGTTGTATTTTTTTGTTACTTATCAAAGCTTTCTTGTTATTTTGATTAATAACAAAGTTCTCAAAATCCAAAAAAAAAAACAGTCCTTAGACTCAGGACTTACACAGACAATCATATTGATTTATATTGATTTATATTTGTTAACTAGGTTTACAGGATAGTCATACCTTATCCACGTTCTTGTTGAACTGCCTCACAAGCTCTGCAACAAACTTCACTGCCTCTGGTGTAAGGAGAGTCTGGTACTCCACTTCATAACAGGATGGTGGATCAGATGTCTCAACATCACTAACACCAAGCTGTAATTTAACGACAACTTTCACAATGAGAAAAAAGTATAATGTGCACAAATGGCAAATTTACTAAATAAATCATTATTACTTTGAAATAATAACATTTTGGCAGCATGCTATGAAGACAGGAATAAGCTGATAAAAGCAATAAACCATACTGATTCTATTGTAAGCTACTGAATGGTTCTATTGCATACATTTAAGGACAGTTCCTCTTAATACAGATGTATTTTTGCAAAGGTTATGACTATGGGGAAAAAGCAGATCTTGGCAAGGGTTATTGGAAAAATGTGTGGTTACCCCCAGTTTTCTTTTTGGGTTGTGATAGCCCTTGCTAAGATCTGCTTTTTCCACCTAGTCTTAAACTGCGCAAAAATATTGTTGTGTTAGTGGGCAAATTCCTTAAGAAACCTGAATATCCCGAGAAGTGCAAAATGTATGCACAGTAACAAAAGGAGGCACCATCCTTAAAGTGCACCTAACCCCTAAAATTTTTTTTCGGCTAAATAAATTCTGTTATCATCTGGAACATTTCTCCGCAAAAATTTTTTGATTTGGTTGAATTCTCGATTTTCTGTGCCCTTTTAAATTCAACAAAAATTTGGTTCAAGTCCGAGTAAGAGGAACCTGGGGCAAGCCATAGCTGTGACGTCAGATCAAGAACCAAGAATTCAATGCCGCTTAGTTTTTAGCTGTGTTTCTCTGACTTCATTTCTTGATCGAAGCCTTGACCTTCTAGCTAATTCGAACAAAGTCATAGTATGACTAAAATTTCAATGTTGTAATCCAAAGCAGATACTGAGACGAGCTACGCGGATTCTGCTGATTTGTAGATGAATTTCAGCTCTGAATACGAGATAGATGCAGAACACGAAGTTGACAGTACACCGACAAATGATGAAGAAAGTGCCCTCCTGGCCATATCTGCTAATAACCCGCTAACCAACGAAGAATGAATCACTCATTGCAAAAAGGAAATAAAGGCAAACTGAGAATTGGAACAGCAACTAAAGCAACGATTGGCCTTTGAGGCCCGCAAAGAAGCCAGTGAATGATGAGCTTCCCCTGTGAGTGTTTACATTTTATTTCGCACGTTCGGTCTTCGCGTTTGGTTTTGGTTTTCCTGCTCTCTGCTTCTCGCATTTAAGATTTATATTCAAGCTGAGGGAATCTCTTATAGAAATGGAGATTTTAATAAAGTATTCCTTCCTTCATTTATGTATTTTACATAGAAGTAAAATGTGGAACTTGCGATATTACTTATGTCTTGTCCATTTCTGTAGCCAGCATTAACGGTCATTAACAATAACAACAATTTATAACACTAGTGAATCATGATCAGGAAGGCAATTATTATTTTTCAAAAGGACATTGACGAGAATTATAAGTACAAGAGTTTATTAGTGCCGGCTCAACTGAGATTATCTTAACAATTGTTTTTCTCGCTTCAACGTGCGAGCAACAGAGCAGTTTCCTCAGATCCTACGCATGAGCGGAAATGAACAAATTATGTAAATCAACCGACCCTTGCTACTTAACTAGCGACTCGAGGCTTCGCCGCTTATCGCTCGCACTTCCATCTTCTTGAGGCCTTTTTAGCACAAAAAATGGTAATAAAAGAAGAAAGAGACCGCTTGCAGTCTACTTCAACGGAGGATATGAACAAGGGATCTCTGCACAGTAATGTTTTGTTATGCTCAAGTGATTTTAAAAAGTGACTCAAGATAAAATTCTTATAGCGAGGCACGTTCATAGACTAGAATGAGGAATAATGGCAATGGTTTGTTGTTGTGGAGAAAGTGCATTCGGTTCTGCTGAAGGAGGACTTTCTATAAATGCAGTTTTTAATTTTAAACCCTAGGCTATTTTAGGCACCGCTTACATGTAATTATTTAGCACTTAACGTGTAGCCAACTTGAATAAGTCGCAAAGGTAATAATTTTCTAAGTGCCGTGTATCGCGTAGAGGGCTTCACAAAAATAGTTCATGTGGCAGGATATTCTGTGGTTAATCAGCTGTTGAATCATTGGAAATACACAAAAAGCTATCGTTTGATCGGATACCTTCTTCTGCGACAACAAATCTTTGCTTAAAACGCATCGAGCATAGTATCGAGTGCTTGGAATCTTGCCGCTTTGCTCGCTATTACTTTACAAAATCCACTCATTTCGTCTCTTCGCCTCCAGTCGTTCATCATCAAAAAATGATGTATTATGTAGTGATACGTCTTGTGATCCGTTTCTTGGGTTACTACGTCTCGGAGCAATACGAACGGTCAGCAGTTTTCTGCACATCTTCGAGAGCTCAAGAGAAGTATAGCTCCGATAGAGATAGCGCGAGACTGCGAGTTCTTGATTTGACGTCACAAGGTGACTAGTCCCATGCCCTCACTGCTCCACCCTGAACCAAAATGGTGTCTATTTTTGCCCGATTTTCCGCACTTCAACCGCGCACAGAAAATCAGGGGTTAAACCAAATCAAAAATTTTTTGTGACAAAATGCTCAACATGATAACAGAATTTATTTGGCAGGGGAAAAAATTTGGGGGTTAGGTGCACTTTAAAAGTGATGGGGATATGTACAGTGTATGTGAAGCTTTTTTTTGTGGGGGGGGGGGGATTAAAATTTGTGTTTTGTTGGGGGTGTTAAAATTTTGCCCATTTTTTAGGGGGAGGTGGTGGTGTGAGGTAATGTGGCTATGGCAGGGCTACTGCTAGTAATCCCTTTATTTTAAAGACAGATTTCAAGTATAGCAACTGAAATAAAACTTTACTTTTAGCCTTACTGTATGCAAGAAGTCACCAAAACGCCCCCCACCCCCCCTTTCAAAAATTCTTGTCACCCTAATTTAAATTTCACAACTAAAATAAATCAGAATGAGTAACAGGTCATTTAGCACATCCTTTGTGCCCCTTTTCTAGTCTATTATAGCAAATCCTTTCTTCCTTTGCCTCTTACATGTAAATAAAGATACTAGGAATGTAGACTACGAGTTGGCCTCGAAGAAAAACAGATTATTCATTTTAATTCATTACACTGTTGATTTATTCAACGGTAACCTTCAGAACTCGGTGGTTAACCGCTTTTTTGGCTTAAATTTAATCGATCTTACCTTATGTAAACCGTCCAGGAGAAGTCGCCCGCATTTTTCCCCGTACGATAAGCTCGGTAAAAGATGACCTGAAAGCGCCGAAAGTCGCTTGTTTGCTGCCATACTAAATCACTACAGTTCCTTGATAATCACAGAAAGCTTTTTGTGAGGGGCGATCTTTAGAAGAAATCTTTTTTCCCAAAGGATAAAATCTACCCACTTCAAAAGGCACACGTAGTGGCGAAAAGAGTCAGGCGTTATTAGATCCCTTGGTCCCAGCTCTTGAGCGGTTGTCAGTGGACAAAATTTAATGACTTTGGGTGGGGTGGGTAGGGGACCTGACTGACTTCTCCAGTTTTAAATGAAAATTTTAACCGTTTTCAATAATAATAATAATAATAATAATAATAATAATAATAATAATAATAATAATAACTTCTTATTAACCGAGCGCGAGGGCCGTACTGGGAGAATATTGCTCGAGGTCTTTCTGGTACGGACCGAGCGAAGCGAAGTGCGTACAAGAAAGACTGAGGGCGATATTCTTCCAGTACGGTCCCGAGCTGGTGAGAGTTAATAAGAAGTTTATTATATGGCTGTGCCTAACACTTAACTATATGAAAAGTGAACCGTGGCGGATTGAGATGAACGAAAAAGTTTACCAGAAAGCACTCAAAATCCTGAAGACACTCAGCAGTTTTATTTCAAATAAAAAAAAAATTTATATCGTACAAGAAAAAGTAAAACCTTTTTTAAAAATACTTTCTCTTTTCATTTAGCATCAAATCATTCGCCACGCCGTTTCCCGCGCTTTTCCAGCTGGGTATTATGTCAGGACATTACGGGAAAATCTGGCCCTGAGTATTGACCAATCACCATGCGCGTTGTATATTTACAACTGAGCTCTAGTTATATAATAATAAATGATAACAATCATTCGTCTTATATGGTGCTAAATTTATCCAGAGTGCTTCACAACGCTAAAATATACCGCAAGTACAATTGATCCACGTATTTACTACAATTGGTTCACACGTTTAGCTAATCACTCATTTCGTTCAGTCCTTCCTTCCTTCCTTCCTTCCTTCATTCATTCATTCATTTATTCATTCATTCAGTCAGTCAGTCAGTCAGTCAGTCAGTCAGTCTGTCTGTCAGTCAGTTAGTCCGTCAGTCAGTCAGTCAGTCAGTCAGTCAGTCAGTCAGTCAGTCTGTCTGTCTGCCTTTTTTCATTTGATTGTTTGTTCCTTTACATTAATGTTGTTGTTGTTGTTGTTGTTGTTGTTTCTACAAGAGGGGGCCGTATTCACTAGTTACTCCGCAACAAAATAATGAAGTCAAAACACCCATAGTTGGGAGCGCCAAAAATCACCTGCCACGTGGAAACGTGACGCGCGTGTTGCGAGCCGCACGTGGGTGGTTCAAGCCTCCCTGGGTGATTCGGTTGATTTTATTGCAAACTATAAACATTAAGCTTCATTTCAAACTACCAAATTAACAAATCAAAACACAAACACTAAATAATAAATCTCTTGTAATAATCCACTGAACTATCACCGGTCTTCCATAGGCGAACCGGAACCGGCAGCCAGTTGGGGGAGCGGCGGGGGCAAGCCGGTGGATGGGTGCATGCATACCCATGGCACTCCCTTAGCTCTACTTTTTACGAAAAATAAGAATGAAGCAGTCGTTGCAGACGTCAAGAGCATGTGTGGGAAAAACTACTGGCATCATGAGGGAGTCTTATTCTGAGAGTTCAGTACTCGTGACTTGAGCCTGTTTTATACCTGCGAAGTTTCTCTTTTGTAAAAAGACGTGTTCACAATCGAAAGATCTTTGGAAAAACGAGAGACTCTGTCAGGTTTAAAACAGGGTAAAATCTTTACTCCAACCTCCAGAACATATAATCGTACCTCTTGCATCCTCCAACAGAATATAACTGGATTCAACGAAGAATTTAGAAATCCAAGCGTCATTGAAATGTGAAAAAACACTTTTAAAGCTTGCGGGTGACTAATGGCAGCTATAATCATCGTTGTACAAACATACGGTAAGTAACAAGCGGTGAATACAAGATAAAAATACAGGACGTTCAACGCAGATTTGTACTTCCGCCTTGTCAAAGCCATCTCCCTGCAATTTTCCTCAGTTGTTCGTTGTTGAGCTGATATCTGCAAACGATGGCGGCGTACAGCAAGATAAATCCTAACAAATGTCAACGAAGTAGTCAGAAAAAAGATCGTAGCAAACGTGGTGGAAACAGCTTCTCGTGTAATGTTCCCCATTAATAAATATCCAATTGCCGCGACGGCGCTAAGCGTCCACAATACAGTCGAAGTGAAGACGACTTTTTTCTCCGTGACAATCTCTTTGTACCGAAGATGCAGCGAGATGGCTAAAAATCGATCGAAACTTATCGTTGAGACGGTGAAAAATGACGCACCTGCGAGAAAACATCCTACTACGAGGAACGCAATCTTGGTTTTGCACAGAGAATCGGGAGAAATTGAATTCCCTAAGAAAATTTCAACTATAACAGTGATGTAAAGTGGTTGTACCACTAAGCCGACTCCGAGATCCGAGATCGCTAATCCAAGCAAGAGTATTTTTGACGTAGACAAAGAGCTAGTAGTCTTCGTAAAGGCGCAAATGACAGTTATGTTTCCGATGATTGCAAAAATAGATGATATGCTATTCACCAAACAGTTTGCTATAAACCAGCCACTAGAATCGTTAAAGTCAGGATAGTACTTAGAAATGTCTTTGCAGAACTGCTCTATTACTATCATGGTGTCTTGTAAGTGTCGTCCGGTTATATCTGCGAAGGCGAGGCTAGCATAAGTAACTCCAAAATCTCGGAGGCACTAAAGTACATAACTATATTCAATCGTAACTGAATTATTAATAAAGCCTTACTATTGCTCAATTCAAACAAACCTTATTAAATGTTCGCCGTCACTTTACTAAAGCGTAAATTTTTTATGCCAATATCAGCTAATTAAAATTTGGGAACGTCCTCTCGGCTAAGCGGACTTTTATCCGAAACGTTGCATTCTTTACTTATAATCTAAGAATTTTATGTCAGCCCGTCTTTGGCTATGTGGTGTTTAGAGCACCGTTTTTCAAATCTCAGTTCTTCTATTTGCAGTGTTAATTTCCAACCACCTGCTTCAAGTTATTAGAAAAAACGGATAATTATAAGCTGTCATCTGAAAGCAAATAATCATAAGACAGGGCTTGTCAAGTGGGTGTTGACTCCCCGTAATATTGCAATTAGTTCCGCGATTCGGCAGATATAGTTGATTAGTAATGCCCTGCTGTGAAGTCACAGGCTAATCGCATCACCGAATGAAAAGACACGAATTTAACTGCTTGACTTATTGCTTTTATAAAATTGCACCAAAATTAAATGGCTCAGATTAAGACAACCATAAACAGTTCGGGAGGATACCAGTTCTGGAAGAAAGTGTGACGTCACATTTCTTTTGTTCTTGCGAAAATACGCAAAAATCGGTAAAAATAATAGAGAGAAATTGGTGCCTATTGCCAAAAGCTCCTTACCAGTCTCTAGCCGCAATATCCGGGAACTTTGAGTAGCAAATCTGGTAGAAAACAAGATGGCTGCTAGCACGGTTGCATTTTGGCGACGAAAGTAGAGTTAACAACGGATATTTCAGCAACGAAAGTTTGTGGATCGTGGACAATGCCGCCATGTTGGCGGACATGAAATGTAAGTATACGTTTTTTTTGTTTTGTTTTCTCTGTCATGGAGAATTTTCTAGTCCAAGAGAACAATTTTCCTCCATTGTGCCGTTAATAAATGTTGTTTTTGGAAAGTTTCGTCGCTGGTAACCACCTAGGAAAAATGGTAATCCATTTTAAAGTTGACTACTTGGATGCTTTGCTCATACACTGTATGCATTCCTTGATACATCGCTTCGATCTGGACAAGAGCGCTTATGTTCGCTCAGTCATTAGCGTTTTGAGGCATAATATAGGCATCATTTGAAGGTGTGATAAATCAGTGATATAGGGGAACTTAATTTACATTTTTACTACTTCGAAATAAATTTGAGAATGTTTGCCAATCGTTTGCTGATGATTTATCTTTCATGCTCCTACTGTACATGTTACAGTTTTAATTCCTTGCTAAATTTGGTTTCATATGTCTTGACTGCCTACAGAAATTGACGGTGTGATAAATCAGTGAGAGTATAGGAACTTTATTTATATTTTTACTACTTCGAATAAATTTGATAGCGTTTGCCAATCGCTGTTTTAATTTTGCTGATGATTTATCTTTCATGCTCCTACTGTTACAGTTTTAATTCCTTGCTAAATTTTTTATTTTCATGTGTCTTGACTGCCTACAGAAATTGTAAGAAATGGAGGTTCATCATCAAATTATAGAGAAATCTTGTTGCATTTGTGGAGCTAACCTTCAAGTTAAAGGAAAATGAAAGACAAAGTGTAATCTCTTCTGGCAGCAAATCTCTCAATTGTGGCAACAAAATGTGGCTTTGGTTTCCCCAGATGAACACCCTTTGCATGTGTGGCACAATAAATGTAGATCTCTGTGCACCAAGGTTTTTTTATCACTGCTTGTTCAATTTGCAATGCAAAGATTCTAATTATCTCCGTAACAAATTACCAGTAATTATAATTTTAAAAGTTATTCCAAACATAATATATTAAAAATTTCCCTGAGTAGGAGATATAGATAAGCATTTTTATATAAATTATAACCAGATAGTGGGTCCAAAACAAGCGGGCAGGAGGGGGGTACATCCCTGTGAATGGGTTCTCCTCATTAAGCATAATTTTATGGATGAGGCTGTGGCAGCAATAACAACAGGCCTGACAAATGTTGAAGAAGGAGGGGAGATGGAATTACAGGTTTGTTGGAAAATATTAGTTAAAGTGCACTTGTATGTGCAAGAGGGGAAACTACAGGAAGAATAGTTATTTTAGTTTTCTCCTCCATTCCATCTTTCCCAGTGCCCTCTGCTAAATTATCTTGGGCCATTATTTGCATGCTGGGGACAAGGCAGTAAGATTACAGTACCTGTCAGGAACATTACAATGATATAGTTCTTGTTAGTAGAGAATCAAAAGAATCTCTGAATTGTGCCAGATATGACCTGGCAGGGCCGTAGCCAGTATAACTGTGGCAATGTCCATGGTTAAATTCTTTTCCTTGGTATTTACTTTCCCTTTCAAAAAAAATAAAAACAATGTAAAAAGAGACTTAGGCAAGTGCCTTGGTTTGCCTCAAAGCAGCTACGGCCCTGCTTGGGTATTTTCACAAAGCTCTTTTAACTAAGATATAATCCTCAGTGTATTGTTTCATAACAATAGGCTTTTATTAAGAACCAATACTTAGGGTACATCATAGATGAGAAGGGCTTTGTGAATCCTCCCCATGATTTGCTCAGTTATGGATGCAAATTAAATCAACAAATTAAAAATTGTTTTTGTGATTTGTTTCTAGGTGGATGGAGGAACAAAGAAGAATAAGATGTAGAGTGTTGACATGAAATAAAATAGTATTAACCTGAAACATTTTGACTGCTTATTTCTTCTTTCACATTTGCATTTTTGTCTCGATAACAAGAACAAATTAAACGTTCCCAGGCTTAGATGAAATATATTGCAACCAAGGATTTTTCAATTTACACTCACAATAAACCCTCTGACACCCTTCAGGATCTGAGATGACTTTTAAAATAATATGAAAAATGTTCTGCTAGCAACACATGAACATAAATGTACTTTTCTATGTACTTTTACACTTTGGCAATCACAGGATTTATATCACCACAGAATGAAATTTTCAGGTGAATCCTGCAAGGGCAATTAAGTGTGACTGCAAAACAATTTCAACGACCAACATTTATTGTCCCATTTCACCTTTCTTGGTACAGGCATTTACCAATCACTATACTGAAATGCAAACTACAGTATTATATCAAGCTCTATGGCACCTTTTCTAGCCATGCTTTATGTTTTACAAAAAATCACAAAAAATTAAAAAAATAAAAAGTCTGAACGAAATGCGATAATATGACAAGCTCACTCCATATTTTTTCAGTCTTAGATGAAGGGGCGCTTTCAATGATACCTCGCATTACAGGCTCGACTTAACCATTAGCCCTTAACTTAAAATACAATGATATGTGGGCACATTCGATAAAAGAAAGAAAACACACAACTTAAGCCCGGGCCAAACGAGTAAGAGTTGATGAGAATTGAGAGTTTTCGTCGACTCCCATCGACTATCATCAACTCGGGCCAAACCAGAACGAGAGTTATCAAAAGTCCGTCACGAGTGACGCGTTCATTTCGTTGTGCTTTAGAGAAAACTCTCGACGACTCTCATGACAAATTTAAGCACGTTCAAAGTCGAGGAGAGCGCAAGAGTTCAGGCCAAACCGCCCAAACGAGAGCGAGAGTTTGACCTCTCATAAACTCAGTAAACTCTCTTCGATTGACCAGTGCTTAAACTAAATAAAACTAAAAGGTGTAGACTTACGAGAAGAGAAAGCGAACTCCGACCATTTTTATGTTGGCAACAAGCTCGTTTACAACTTCAGAGCTGCAAACACGACAAAGAAAAAAGATTACGGCACGAAATTAAATAAAAATCGTATGTACTTTCCTCGCGCTTGTCCGCCATCTTGAACTTGGCTGCAGAGAATATTGTTATGAAATGCGATCCAATGTTTTGATCGATGACGTTTCGTGACGTAGAACAATTGTTTTCGTTTCTTCCAGAACTGGTATCCTCCCGAACTGATAAACGGAAAGAAAAGATTCCAATGAAATTACATCCGCTACTGCAAACAGTCTCCGGGTGCCAGTAACAATTCAGTGAGGTGCGAAAAGTAATATTCTCTGTTCAAACAATGACAAGTTAAGAGATCCGCTATGTCTTAGATGGAGAATGTGACCAAAATCTGAAAGTTTTTTTCTGTCGGCCTGGACGGCAGTTAAAAGAGTATGGTAAACAAATACAGAGCGTATCCTTGACATCTTTGGGTACGAAATAGTTCTAAGTAAACTGCTTCTTGTGAAAGGAGAAGGTCAATGAATTCAACGTAGTTTACAAACAGGGCATCTTGTAAATATTCACTTGGTCGATTAAGTCTTGGAAGGCAATCCCAGAGTATGGCACGAATTTTATATTGTGGTGTATACAGCTATTTTAATTAAAAGCCTGGAGCTTACGCAATAAGACCGACAGATAGTATGGGTAGCTGTACATCATTTGTAATTCGGCTGTAATTCAACGGTTGTACTGCTCAGTAAAGGATTGGCTGCAATTTAGCTTCCCCGAGCCCAACGCATCCTGGAAACTTCCCCTGATTTAAACTAGGTTACTTCATTGCTCTCATTATAAACGTTTGTTGTTTGTACTTGTTTCTTTTCTCGTTTAACCTTATGCTAGGGTCCACCGGCGAATGCTTCACCAACTGACTTATTACAAAACAGGAAGAAGAATTATTCAGTGTGACACGAAAACCGATCATTTCAAAGACAGTTTAGCCTAACTCTGAACAAACAGTAGCCGCTTACTACAAAAAAGGTTGCCCGAACTGAAAGGATAACTTGTAGTTCGCTGTAGCTCAATGCTCGAGTTAAGGACACAATGCGTCAGCTGTTGTGTGGATAAATCCTTATCCAACGGATAAATGTCTGGTTAAGTGCGTACAGGAGACTAGAGGGAAATAAGAGAGGAACGGCGCTAAACCTTTATTTACGCAAGCCGTTCATATATTTACTCCTGTGAAGCCTGTTAAATTTAGTCTCTACGCACGTTACAAAATCTAACCCACCTCTAACTGTGACCTAGCCTCCTCGGCAGGCATCTCAAGTGGGGATCCTGTGTTTGTGCAAAATCACCTGACGGGGATGGGTTGTGGCGTCAGTCTTCGCTCACTGAGCACGTTCGGAGATTTCGCCAAGCTTGCTTGCGGACGAGGCTAAAGTGTGACCTTAAACTAATGCTGTTCGGTAGCGGTTCCGTCTGTCGTGGTTTGTTTTACATTGATTGGGAAATTTTCCAAGATCCAAACTTGCTTGCTCTTCTAGATAAGAAGGATTCAGTGGACAGTTTCGAGACAGTTGAAAAATAACATAAATTTTAGCGCAAGACATCATCCTTCCTTCAGTTTAATGAGGCCTTCCAAGGGGTAAAAGCGACATGCGACAAGGCCCTGAAAACTGGCGACATGGGAATTTCTAAACCCCGACAAGCGACTCAACTAAACCGGTAAAATACGACAGCGACACAATAAACACTATAGATAGACAGCGACGTCAGGAAATTGTGTATTTGACCAATGAAAGATAATAACCAGAGTCTATTTGATTGATACTTCAGTGCAGCCAGTCAAAATTAGGACTGTTAACCACCTTAACAGCTGGCATGACTTCCAAGGTTCCGTAAATCGGTGACCTTTGATGCGTTGTATCCAGACTGAGAGCAGACGATCAGATTTTTTTCTGTTTTCTGTCAAATGTGAAGCTTCATTTACGGTCTGTCAGTTACCTAAGTCGTTTGCAGCAACAAATTGACCGATTTTCAGGATCTCCGCCAGTATCTACGTTATCAGCATAGTTACGTTGTTCTTTTTGATGCAAAAAATTGACTTAAATTAACAGCAATCAAACCACTTTGACTTGTTCCTCAGAATGCTAAAAATCACATTCCCGAAGTATAAAATTTCACAATTTCCCGGGGGAGCATGCCCCCGGACCCCCCTAGATACTCCAGCCTCCGGCGCCGGAAGTTTATCTCTTGGCGAACTCTTCCTTTCAAACGCACTGTCTCTACGCTCTACAGGGTCTCTTGTTTTAGAGTTTCTAAGTGTTAGAAGAATATTTGTCGTCCCAAAAGATCGCATTTATAAATTGATTTTCTTTTGAGACACGTAAAAGACCAAGATCTTGAGTGTTTCTTACTCCCAAAGGTTAAGATATAGAGGCTGTTCGCGTCTATTATAAAAAAGGAATAATCTTATTTTGGGGTGCCAACGTCACCGTAAAGTGATTTATAGAATGATTTGATATTAATTTAAATGATTTCACTTCAAGTTCAAGTTTCTTCCTGGCTAAGCACTCTTGCAGATCACATCGCCTGTTGAAGAAGACATTTAAGAATATTCGCGATCTACATGCCAAGTGACTTCAGGCTGCACGGTGAGGCAAACTTTTTACTGACCTTTATTTAACTTGTACCTATAATCTTAACTTGTGTCATTTGGGGGGAAACAGAAGGAACTGGTGACCAGTAAACTTAATAGTTCCTCTTCATGATGACGTGATATTGAAGACACTAAATGCACCAGTTTCAATGCTCTTCTTGACGATCCGCCGAAATGTGCCAAAAACTCCAAAACAAAACTCATTTAAATGGCAAAAGAGGGCAGTGACTATGACACAACCAGCAATTCCGTTATTTTAGAGTATTTATAAAGCGACAGCGACCTTTGCACGTGCTACAAAAACGACGGCGACATTTACAACCGTTAGTTCAGTGACGTCGTTCCTGTGAAAGACGCGACAAAGCGATAAGGCTACCCCCCTTGGAAGGCCTCTTTAATAGGCAATTTGGTTCGATCTTTGAGGGGTAGCCCGGAGGTGATTCACCGGAATGAGTATCATGGTCTATCATGAATGAATCAATAAACAGAGAAAAAAAAGAGACCAGTGACAAAATGAAGAAAACGGATGTTGTTTGAGCTTCGTTGCCTGCAGAGCGCACATGCAAAAGTGCTCAATAAAAAAATGTACTATAAAATTATAGTTACCTGGATACATGTCTTCCCGAGGTCATTTCATTTCCGATACCACGCACAAAATTTACCGTTCAAGCCTTGTTTACAATTAACATTGCTTCTTTCCGGGCGAATAAACTTTCGGTCCGGGCGAATTGCACCAGGACGAATCGTCTTCCGGGCGTAACGACCGCAATTACTTTTTGACTCTGAGAATGAAATCCATTCAAATGAAACCTGTTCAGCAGTGAATGAAATCCATTCAAATGAAACCTGTTCAGTAGTACTTTCGTCTTTTGTATCTTTTGCATCTGTTTAGGTCGAAAGGCTTCAATGGAGTTGAAAAATAAGAATATTTTATGCATGATTTTCATACCGGTGCTATTGTTTGTCGACACCGACTCCCAACAGTTTTCGAGAATCTGCATAATAGCTATTATGCGCCGATCAATTCGAAAGTTCAACATCCCCCCCGGGCAACCCCCCGGGCATTTGAACTTTTGAAAATTGGCTTGTTCAAATTCCCTCCCCTCGGGACAAAAAAGCCGTTCAAATGCCCCACCAATTAGTACTGAACTACCTCTCCTCAAAGACAAACTTCGTCTTCAATCAAACACTTTACACGCCTTTCAGAGAGAGATATGCCGTAATAACACCTTCAGACGTCTTTTAAAGACCCTTTTGAAAGAGTTATTCACTAACAAAGGCGAAATTATATCTTGTAAATCCGTCAAACCCTGCAAAAACCGAAAAAACTCACGGGCGTATTACGTCAGAACAAGAGATATATCCGGTTCAAATTCCCCACCCTTCCAACGCAATGTTCAAATTCCCCCCTCCCAGGGCACGATGCACAGTCAAATGCCCGGGGTATGCCCGGGGGGGATGTTGAAGTTTCGAATTGATCGGTGCATTATCTCCTCAATAAAAAATTGGCAAAAAAGCGTTCTCTAGTTTATGAATTCAAGAAAACATAACAAAAATGCTAAAAAAAGATAGCTTTTCACTGATTGCCACGCTGCAACCTTGGGGGAACGCAAATGATCACATTTTGAAAGGAAAAAATATGCCAAAAATTGTTCAAAGAAGAGAACAAAAAAGAAGCTGATGGCCGAATATAACAACGCAAAACAATGCCCTGTTTGTATTGCCTTGGCAACAGTTTTGGATTTGCATAGCGTTTTGAGCCGTTTACGCAGCGTAATAGATTCATCAGTGGGCAACAATTGAATTTGCATAGCGTTTTGAGCTGATTGCGTGAGCGCAATAGATTTATTGGGTAGCGGAAAGCAAAAGAAATAAGAATAACCGTTCTTCGTCTCATGGAAACCATTCGGCCAAAAAAGCAAGTGTTTCGACACAGCAATCAAGGGTAATTTCGGTCCAGTGTGAGTTGTCCAAGAGCTTGAAACTTAATGAAGAAACTGCTCACAGTGCTCAGCAAAGGAAAGCTGAAGGAATCTTAAATTGCAGATATGACTGCCGCCATGAAAAAGCTCAGGGTTTTTTTGTTTATCGTTCTCGTTGGGATAGCGGCAGCACTTTACATTGCTATGTATAAGAAAGACGAGCACCACGTATCTAGAGCTGTTCCAGTCGAAGACCAACCTGTTTTACCAAAACTCGAACCGACAGACAAAGCCACTATGGAGCCTCAACGTGGTCGAGTTCATGTGTGCATATTTACCGGTCGATGGAAGTATCTTCGAATTCTGTTGCCTTACCTCTACAGAGAGCTTCGACAAAACGGCGGTGTGGTTGACAAGGTGATATTTGCTATGATAGGATACGACGCGGAAACGCAAGCCAAGCTTAAGAACTTCTCCACGACTGCTAACAGCGTTTTAAAAGACGAAGCCTTTCAGATCGTCTATTTCAGAGATAATCCTCTCACGCAGAGAATAAACTTGCATCAATTCTATGCCAAGTTTCACTACTACGTCCTTCAGCGTCTCGTGGAAAATCCTTCTGATGTTTATTTTAAGCTGGACGATGATATTGTGTACATCAGCCCCAACGTTTTTGGCACCATGTTAAAGAACAAGAATCCAAGCGATTGCTTCATCCACTTCGCCAACATCGTGTCCAACTGGAGATGCAACTGGCTTCATCAACAGATTGGCGTTTTTGACAACGAAGTGAATCCTAAGGGATTGAAAATAGACTATCACCAAAATGCAGACTGTGGATGG
This sequence comes from Siderastrea radians, assembly GCA_964017195.1. Lineage (NCBI taxonomy): Eukaryota > Metazoa > Cnidaria > Anthozoa > Scleractinia > Rhizangiidae > Siderastrea > Siderastrea radians. Next base: position 1,142,941 of record OZ024894.1, on the reverse strand, counting down.
AAACGAGCCGATTGCGCCGAAATGATACTTCGCGCATTCGTACATCACTATCATAAAAATCAAACAAGCAGATACATGTTTCACGGGCGAAATCACACGACGGATCGATTACGCTTCAGTATTAATTTCTTCCTCATTGATGTAAACCTGATTGATATCAGAAGAATTATAGAGACAGGACTTATCCGTGATGACGAGGATTGGTGGACAGTTCGGTATTCGAAAAACGCTCCATATCCTAACTGTATTGTAGGCGAAGCTTTTGTCGTTCACTTCTCTTACTGGACAACAGAAAAACAAATGGTGGACTTGGGTTTGTTAAAAGAGTTTGAAAACATTGTTCGCATAGAACTGGGTGATAAGTTGCCTCAACCACTTTTGAAAGCTATCGAGTTTTTGTAAAGTAACCCTGGTTTTTTACTTAAATTGATGAAACTCGAACTGAAATTGTCTAACATGTGATCACCATGTAATACTGTGTATTCATAACTTTTTAAATTTTTTTTTTTTGAAATTATGTACAAGTTTTCAGCTTAAACAGTCAGTAATACAGATATTGAGGTTACGTAATCTTATGCCCTTGGGCCCGTTTCCCAAAACTCCCGATGACTTTCCGGGACCGAAAACTATTCTTAATTTAGGTGCACAATATTCTCCAATAGCTACAATTTTTATTAATTTTGAAAGCTGAATTCTAATCTTTATAATTAAATGAAACATAAATGTAAAGAAGATCCTCGCAGTTATTAACGCAACTTATGCAGTTGCGAAAAGAAAGCCTGAAAACATCAGGCTTGCCGGGATTCGAATCCTGACCTCTGCGATACCGGTGCATTTCCCGGGTATATTACGAACCAATTTAATGACCAGCTCCCAGTTGGCTTGTTAAGGCCTACTCTGGGACCCAAAGTCGCCCAAAGTCGCCTAAAGTCGCCTAAAGTCGCCCAAAGTCGCCTAAAGTCACCCAAAGTCGCTCTAAGTCGCCTTAAATCCCTTGTATATAGTTTATATATTAATAGTAAAACTTAATATAGTTTATTTTCAGTTTGCTTGCCAAGGCTGTTGCCTAACCAGAGCCCTATACAATAAAATGCCCAAGGAATCATCCTGGGGCCCCTAAGTTTCTTGTTGTGACACTTACTAACTCACAGGTTTCACTTAATGCCTTACTTTTTGGCCTGTCACCAATTCGGCAACAACCTTGCTTGCTAGCTGTTGTTAAGGTCATTGTTGCATGTTTATGTACTACTAATGTCTTTAGTGTGCGGGTCCATACCAACATCACAAGAGGTCATTAGAAATTCCAAGTGGGGTGGGGGCAGCGGAGGCTCTTGAAAGCCACCAAACTAGAATTTCCAGAAGGGAGGGGTGGAATAGGGGGTTGGTGGAGCATTCAAACTAAAACATTTTCATGGGGATAGTATGGATATTTTCTGTAACAATGCATTATGGTGTACCATGATGATTCCCATGTATATGTATACCACAACTGTACTTAGGTTCACCTTGGCATTTCCAATTAAGTCACTGAAGGTTACCTAAAATTGCCTAAAGTCGCTCAAAATCGCCCAAAGTCGCCCAAAATCGCCTTAAATCGCCCAACATCGCCCGTAATTTTGGACAAAATAAGCTAAAGTCGCCTTAAGTCACCCAAAGTTACGGCGACTTTGGGTCCCAGAGTAGGCCTCTTGTTAGCTCAATTGGTTAGAGCATTGTACCGGTATCGCAGAGGTCAGGGTTCGAATCCCGGCAAGCCTGATTTTTTCAGGCTTCCTTTTCGCAACTGTATAAGTTGCGTTAATAACTGCGAGGATCTTTTTTACATTTACTGTTCTTCATTCTGCAGTTCAAATATATGAATTTCATATATTCATAATTCCATCTAAGTGAAACATATCGCCAAGGTTTGCGCCAATAACTACCATTAGTTGAATTGAGAAATAAATGAGCTCGAAAAAATACTTATGGGCCCGGAAAGTTATCGGGAGTTTCGAGAATCGGACCCCTGCTCCGCTAAACTGCAACATTATAAATCCGCTATTTTACCTCATCTGACGTACTGTGACATGGTATGGCACTTTTGCAAAGCTTCCGACAAGTGCAAACTTGAACGAATTCAAGAACGTGCATTGACAGCAGTTTTTAAATCACAGACTGAGTCGTAGAGTGATCTCTTTAAAAGAGCCTGTCTCCCTACTCTGTATCAAAGAAGATTTAAAGTCAAAAACAGCCTAGTATCGCACTACATATCATGACTATTTTACACAATTCCAGTAAAGGATACAACCTCAGAAATTCCCTCGTTTTACATTTCGGTAAACACTTACTGCCTTTTTTCGGACCCCTACTACTGTCGACCGTGAGAGATGGAGCTTAAATAGTTACAAACAAAGCATCAATGAGAAAGACTTAACACTTCTTATAGACGAGTGTCAGAACTGTGACAGATGTTCTTAAATTTTTCAACCTACGCTTTGCCACTTTCTTAGAACAATTCTAGACCGCTTAGTATACGATGTAACTTCTATTTATTACAACATCAGTTTCAAATTAGTTGTAAAGTACCTAATATTAATTAGTTAGCATACCCTAGTCCTTTCTTTTACAGAAAAATATCTCAATTTCTCCTTTTATTGTATCTCACGTTTTATCTATTTATATATGAAACCATAATTTTTCTCTCTTTTTTGTACTTTATTAGTGTCCCCAATTAGTTTTTCAAAAGAGAAACACCCAGACGCTTAAATAAAGTCTACTAGTACTACTACTGCATTGTTGATGGAAAAACAATGTTCAAAATTGGCTGGGTTTCGAAAAACTGTTAGAAGAATGTTAACGTTGAAACATTTTGTGCTTGGTGTTGAGCTGCATGGTTATAACCCACTGGTTAATTTTTGACTGCGCTCATTGGTAGAAACACATCACGTTGTACATTCAGATTGCGGGTATTAGGCGGTACACACCATCCGATTTGACATCCGTCGTCCGATTTTACTTCGACTACAACAAAACAAACAAAGAAAGTCAAAGATCGACCCAAACTCTTTTAGTTTTTTCATGAAAGACAAAGAAAATCGTTTTGCAGAAGCCAGTAGTGGGTAATCACCTGCACTGATCATCTCATAATCAACAGCCCGGGGGGGGGGGATACTCCCTATAGTGGGCAATACGGGGAGGCTCCACCCGAAAGAAGTGCCTTTTTTAAGTTTGCAGTATATTAACCCTCGGGCGTACAAGGGGAGGGGGCCACCCCCTCTATGGTTTTCCTTGAATGTTTCGAAACGAATAACTATCCACACCTGCCGTCGTCAGTAACTGTGCACATATCCCTTAGACACATTTTGACACAAGCTTGGTGAGAATCGATTGCTATGGTTACAAGATATGGCGTCATAAGTAGCAGGTGGTCAAGCCATTTTTGAGTAAGAATTTGTGTTTTTTTTTTACCTTTTTTAGGTGAAATGTGCAAAAGATGTCAACTGACAAAAAGCAGTACAATGTTTAATTATGTCATATTCTACACGTCCAACATCAAACATTTCCAATTTTAAACGTTTTTTGACAATTTCTAATTTTCGGTACAATCCAAGATGGTGCCCAAAACGGCGGCCATCTTCCATGACGTCACAGGCCCCCCAGCAGCGTAGCAACCCATAATATGTACCTCATCATGTAGAGCACATCACAGGTTTTCTACTAAAGATGAAATCTTTTCAAAATATTGTAACATTACGAAAATCCAAGAGGGGGTTCCATCACCCCCCCCCCCCCGTTGTACCACGGTGGGGGTGTGATTTTGCTTGTACGTCCGAGGGTTAAAGGGCACAAAACCAGTTGCAAAGTGGAAGAAATGGTGGCTAAGGCGAAGTGTATGAAAAGGTGCCACAGTTGGTAGAAACGACTACGCAACTGAATCAGAACTTCTGAAAACCCGGGAAAAACATGGTTATTTACAGGAAATTCTATTGTTTTGGCTTACCCTTGAGGTATAAGAAAGGGGTGCAGTTTTCCTCTAGGTATATGAAAGGGCGCCATTTTGGTAAAAAGTAGTATATTATAGGGTAAGGGTTTGAACCTCCGGGCGGATCCTGCCCGTACAAAACTTTATTGAGTAGCCCCGACGTAAGGCCCCATATCAGGCCACCTTAAATAAAGAAAAAAAGTAATAAAAGTATCAAGAAAGCTTTCGGTTGCTAGGTTTCAACCATGGGCGAACAGAAAAGAAAGCAAGAAAAGAGAAGGTGAAGGCAATGCCTTGGCACAGTCAATTGAATTTGGATAGCGTTTGGAGCGCGCGCGTAATGTTCATTGGGTGGTGGAGACAAAAGAGATAAGGACAACCGTTCTTCGTTGCAAGGAATCTTTTCGGCCAAAAAAATCGACCGGATCGACACACGCAATCCCATAGGAGTTTGTTCAAGGAACTGCAAAACCGCACTTTGTAACGCGACCAAGAAACGGGAAAGGAAAGCTGAAGAACTCTTAAATTGCAGTGGCATGACTACCAACATGAAAAAGTTCAGGGTTCTTCTGTTTAGCATCCTTGTTCTGCTAGTGGTGATGCTTTATATTGCTGTGTATCAGAAACATGTGAACCAGGTAACCATTGCTGTTCCAGTCAAGGCTCTGCGTCCAGTTGGGGTACACCAACTTGTTCTACCGAAACTCGAATTAACCTCAGTCAAGCCTCAACGTGGTCGAGTTCATGTGTGCATATTTACCGGTCGATGGAAGTATCTTCGAATTCTGCTGCCTTACCTCTACAGAGAGCTTCGACAAAACGGCGGTGTGGTTGACAGGGTGATATTTGCTATGATAGGATACGACGTAGAAACGCAAACCAAACTTAAGAACTTCTCCACGACTGCTAACAGCGTTTTAAAGGACGAAGCCTTTCAGTTCGTCTATTTCAAACATGATCCTCTCACGAAAAGAATGAATTTGGTACCATTCTATGCCAAGTTTCACTACTACGTCCTTCAACGTCTCGTGGAAAATCCTTCTGATGTTTATTTTAAGTTGGACGATGATATCGTGTACATCAGCCCCAACATTTTTGGCACCATGTTAAAGAACAAGAATCCGAGCGATTGCTTCATCCACTTTGCCAATATCGTGTCCAACTGGAGATGCAACTGGCTTCATCAGAAGATTGGCGTTTTTGACAACGAAGTGAATCCTAAGGGACTGAAAACAGACTATCACCCGAATGGGGAATGCGCATGGAAACGAGTCGATTGCGCCGAAATGGTTCTTCGTGCGTTTTTACATCACCATCATAGTAATCAAACAAGTAAATACATATTTCATGGACGAAATCACACGACGGATCGGTTACGCTTCAGTATTAATTTTTTCCTCATTGATGTAAACCTGATTGATATCAGAAGAATTATGGAGACGGGACTTATCGGTGATGACGAGTATTGGTGGACAGTTAAATATTCGAAAAATGCTACACATCCTAACTGTATTGTAGGCAAAGTTTTCGTTGTTCACTTCTCTTACTTCACAGCAGAAAAGCAAGTGTTAGACTTGGGTTTGTTAAAAGAGTTTGAAAACATTGTTCGCATGGAACTGGGTGATAAGTTGCCTCAACCACTGTGGAAAGCCACCGAGTTTTTGTAAAGTGACCCTGTTTTTTTTTGTTGTTGTTGTTTAGATTGATGAAACTCGAACGGAAATTGTCTATCATGTGATCACCATGTAATGCTGTGTATTCATAACTTTTTAAATTTATTTTTCTTTGAAATTATGTACAATTAAGTTTTCAGCTTGAAGAGTCAGTAATACAGACATTGAGGTTACGTTATCTTACACCTTGGGGCCCATTTCTCTAAACTCCCGATGACTTTCCGGGACAGAAAACTATTTTTAATTTAGGTGCACAATATTCTCCAATAATATACAATTTTTATTGATTTTGACAGCTAAATTTTAATCTTCATAATTTAGTGAAGCATACCGCTAAGGTTTCCGTCAATAATTATCATTAGCTGATAAATAAACGAGCTCGAGAAAATACTTACCGTGCCCGGAAAGGTATCGGGAGTTTCGAGCGGGAGAAACGGACCACTGCTCCGCTAAACTGCAACTTTATAAATCCACTATTTTACCTCATCTCACGTGTTGTGACATTGTATGGCACTTTCGCAACGGCTTCCGTCAAGTACAAACTTGAAGGAATTCAAGAACGTGCATTGAGAGCAGTTTTTAAATCAAAGACTGGGTTCTATAGTGATCTCTTAAAAAGAGCCTGCCTCCCTACTCTGTACCAAAGAAGATTACAAAAGATAGCTACTTTGATGTTTACAGTTAAAAACGGCCTAGTACCCCACTACATATCAGAACTATTTCACACAATTCCTAAAGGATACAACCTCAGAAGATCTCAGATATTCCCTCGTTTTATATTTCGGTAAACACTCACTGCGTTTTTTTGGACCCCTTCTATGCATCAACAAGAAAGACTTCACACTTCTTATAGACGAGTGTAAGAACTGTGACGTATGTTTTAAAATTTTTCAGTCTACACTTTGTCACTTTCTCAGAACTATTCTAGACCGCTTAGTATACGATGTAACTTCTATATATTACAAGATCAGTTTCAAATTAGTTGTAAAGTACCTATTAATTAGTTCGCATACTCTAGTCCTTTTTTATACAGAAAATATGTCAATTTCCCGTTTTATTGTATCTCATGTTTTATCTATTTACATATGAAAATATATTTATTTTTCTCTCTTTTTCGTACTTTATTAAGGTCCCCAATTAGTTTTTCAAAACCTAAATACCCAGACACTTAAATAATTTAAGTCTGCTAGTACTACTACTACGTTGTTAACTGTTAGCTGTTAGCTGAGTTTCGAAAAACTATTAGAATGTTAACTTTGAAACATTTTGTTCTTCTTGAGCGGCATGTTATAACCCCCACCCCCCCGATTAATTTTTGAGTGCGCTCATTGGTAGAAACACATCACGTTGCACACATTTGGATTGCGGGTTTCAGGCGATTCACGCCACTCGATTTGACTTCCCTCGTCCGATTTTACTTCGACTACAACAAAACCACCTAAAATGTCAAAAATTGGCCCAGACTCTTTCAGTTTTTCATGACAGACAAAGAAAATCGTTTTGCAGAAGCCACTAATGGGAAATCACCTGCACTGATCATGTCATAACCATCAATGACTTTTTTTTCTTCTTCAGCACCTTAAAAGTGGGTGAAAATTGATCGGAGCCGGTTATGAAATAAATAAAATCCTTCCTGGCTTGCTAGTATGTCGGAGGATAATATCCTAGCCTGCGAGCGGGCTCACTAAGCGTGTTATTCCCGCGAGCATCTTGGCGGCGGAAGTCGACGAGCGAAGCGAGCCGGCGCGGCGAGAAGAATGGGGCGAGGAAAACAACTCGCGCGAATAACACACTAAGTGAGCCTGCTCGCAGGCTAATTAACAATTATTCTACGAGGGCGCGCTGGATATCGAATGATAGATAACCAACGAGGCGCGTAGCGCCGAGTTGGTTATAATCATTTGATATCCAGCAAGCCCGAGTAGAATAATTGTTTTATTAAAAACTTAACCACTATTAAAAAAAAATCAAGAAAGAACGGAAAGAATGAGAAAAGAAATTTAAACGGAACAAGAATCGCTCACATGACTGAACAAAAAAGGCGCCAAAACCTTGCGAAGTGTTGCAGCGTTTCAGTGCAAAGCTGAATGAATCAATGAAAACTGCTCGAAAGTGAACGAAGTAGCACAAGTTTTGGAAAGAAATCTTCTAATTATTGGCTCTGAAATATGGTACATGTTTGATTTTTCCTGAAACGTTGTTATCATCGTTCAAAGCGGATTGAAGCTGTACAATTTTACCATATTAGCTGTTGGAGTTGAAACTGAACAAGTTTGTAATCTGTTCGCACAACGGAGCCATCATCTGCGTGTTTCATCGAACTGAAGACAGAACAAATTTGAACTTGAAGAGGTAATTTCCATGCAGCTCAGAAGCAAGATTACTGTAGTGAGGAACATTAGAAGTCACCATCATAGTTTGTTAAATGCAAAGTGCAAAATGCACTTGTTCTCGGTTTAGAGGTTGCGGACGGAACGGTAAGCTTAAAAACAACATTCAAACAACTGGAAAAGCGATTCAACTCCGTTTACATGGCATCCGGTTTCTATCTGAGCATTTGGACCTGTTGGAACACAGAGCTACAACGAGTGCAGGTAAACCAGTGTCAATTTTGCGTGTTAAAGGCGAAAAAAATCTCGCCCTTCCTTCCTTCTTGGTAGTTTGCCGCTGTATTTTTTTTAGTTCTTATTTAGACTGCTTCATGATTTTCGCACCGACTCGCCATGAATGTGTGATAGTTTTTATTAAATGCTCCTGCCCCATTTCACTGTGTTTTATTTTATGTCTTGTCTTGATATTTTGAAGTGGAAAGCTTTCCTGATAAAACCTACCGTGTTCAATTTCAATGATCGACGTGACGATCGATGAAAGAAATTAATTGTAAGCACGACGCTTAATGCTTAAATTTCTATTTCTGCACAGTTTCCTCAAACAATTTTGACTTGTGTTAGACGACGCTGTTGGTGATGCTTGTTGGTGGCGATGTTGGAATTTCTGCTTGATTTAAATTCGCTGCCAAGTGATTTTTCTCGTCCATTTTTCTCGTCGGGTTGCTCGCGAGGAAAAAACGTTCAGCTCACTTTGTTGTTGAGTGTTCGTTGATCATATTTGTCGCAGCAGGTATATGAGCTGATAGCCTAGCTCCGTTCAGCCAATCAAAATGCTGGAAATCCAATATACCTAGTCCAGTTTTTAATAATAATATATATCCTTGAGCCTTTCAGCCTCGGGCATTATCCTCCGATATACCAGCCGCCGGAAAAAATGCTTATTTTCTAACTAACATGCACAATAGACTGAGCGAGGACGAGCAAGAATGGATATCAACCAACTACTACAACTTGAAAAAAAATTGGTGATTGCTCAGCTCAAATACGCTAGAAGAAAAGAAAGACTGAAACCTTTATTTAAGTTAGACGCTAGAAACACCAAAAACGTTTTCCCACACAAAATGTTGCAACACTTTCTCTACGTAAGATACAACATACTCTCAAATAAAGAATTTGCAGCTTCTCAGAGTTATCTGTAGCTTTATTGGAAGGTACAGACTTTTCTCAAAGTCCGTTTTAAGCACTATGTAGTAGTCCTTGTGACTTCGTAATATTGTCACTCGTTTCCAACGTTTTTGCAAGTCTATGTGTATCTTTAAGCACGTATTCGCACGTAAAGATACATTTTTGCATTCTCAAAACGAACGAACAAACCGAAATAAACAAACAGGCTCCTTTTTTTTTGTTTATATATTTCTTCAGTAATGTAATTTTTCAACCATAGCCTCATTGAGATACGGTTCAGCATCGTTTCACATTTGCTGATCAACAATTGAATAATTGAATTACCTGATTACTGAATAATTTATGCATGACTTTCATCATACCGGCACTGTTGTTTCTCGTCAAATGAACTCGCTACACTTTTGAATCTGCATAAGAAGTATAATCTAGTCAAAAAAGCGTTCTCTGGTTAAATTAAAAAAATAATAATAAAATAAAAGTAGCAAGAAAGCTTTCGGTTGCTAGGTTTCAACACTGGTTTCTAACAATGGGCAAACAGAACAGAAGGTAAAGGCATTGCCTCGGCAACAATTAAATTTGCATAGCGTTTTGAGCTGATATTGCGCGCGCGTAATAGATTCATTGGGTGGTGAAGACAATAGAGATAAGAACAACCGTTCTTCGTCGCAAGGAATCTTTCGGCCAAAAATCGACTGGAGCGACACACGCAGTCAACGGTAATTTCAATCACATAGAGGATTGTTCAAGGAGTTGTCCAACACGTTCAAACTCGACCAAGAAACTGCTCCACGGCTGAGCAAAGGAAAGCTGAAGGATCTTAAATTTCAATGGTATGACTACCGACATGAAAAAGTTCAGGGTTCTTCTGTTTACCGTCCTTGTTCTGCTAGTGGTGATGCTTTATATTGCTGTGTATCAGAAACATGTGAACCAGGTACCCATTGCTGTTCCAGTCGAGACACCGAGTCGAGTTGGGGTATACCAACCTGTTTTACCGAAACTCGAACCGACAGTCAAAGCCGATATGGAGCCTCAACGTGGTCGAGTTCATGTGTGCATATTTACCGGTCGATGGAGGTATCTTCGAATCCTGCTGCCTTACCTCTACAGAGAGCTTCGACAAAACGGTGGTGTGGTTGACAAGGTGATATTTGCTATGATAGGATTCGACGTAGAAACGCAAACCAAACTTAAGAACTTGTCCACGACTGCTAACAGCGTTTTGAAAGACGAAGCCTTTCAGTTCGTCTATTTCAAAGATGATCCTCTCACGAAAAGAATGAATTTGCAACCATTCTATGCCAAGTTTCACTACTACGTCTTTCAGCGTCTCGTGGAAAATCCTTCTGATGTTTATTTTAAGCTGGACGATGACATCGTGTACATCAGCCCCAACGTTTTTAGCACTATGTTAAAGAACAAGAATCCGAGCGATTGCTTCATCCACTTTGCCAACATCGTGTCCAACTGGAGATGTAACTGGCTTCATCAGCAGATTGGCGTTTTTGACACCGAAGTGAATCCTAAGGGATTGAAAATAGACTATCACCCGAATGGGGAATGCGGATGGAAACGGGCCGATTGCGCCGAAATGGTTCTTCGTGCGTTTTTATATCACTATCATAATAATCAAACAAGAAAATACATATTTCATGGGCGAAACCACACGACGGATCGACTACGCTTCAGTATTAATTTCTTTCTCTTTGATGTTACCTTGATTGATGTCAGAAGAATTATAGAGACTGGACTTATCGGTGATGACGAGGATTGGTGGACAGTTAAATATTCGAAAAATGCTCCACATCCTAACTGTATTGTAGGCGAAGCTTTCGTTGTTCACTTCTCTTACTTCACGACAGAAAAGCAAATGCTAGACTTGGGTTTGTTAAAAGAGTTTGAAAACATTGTTCGCATGGAATTGGGTGATAAGTTGCCTCAACCACTGTGGAAGGCTACAGAGTTTTTGTAAAATCTTTCTGTTTTTTCTTTGGAGCCATGAAACGTACTGGAACTAGCTAACATCTGCTCATGAACTATTGCTGTTATTCATGTTTTCGTTTATATTTATAGAACTTTATAGGATGCGTAGTTTTTGATACAAAGGCGTTTAAAAGTAATAAAGACACTAAAGCATTCAAAATTGGTTGAGTTCGAAAAACGGACAGAAATGTGTATACATTGAAACATTTTAGACTTCTTCACCGGCAAATAAACATGTGGAATGTAGTGCAGGAAATCTGCAAATTTGTACATTATTATTACTATTTTAAAGGTGTTAGGGACCATACAAACATTGATACAAACATTGAATTGAAAATAAGGGGTAACTAAACCGATATAGGCTTTTTAACAGCCTTACAGGCTTTTAAACTAACTGCAAACGCTCAAAAGTTCTGTTGGATCGATTTTATCGTTGTTCATTTGCCAAATTTCTGTGATTAATTAAATTTTGGCAACGTTATTTCGGCTATTGTTTTCTTTAAAACAAAGAACTGTATGTATAATGAAGTATGGGGCTGTGCGGAAATCATCTCGCCCGGATTTGTTTTAAATGGTAGAAATTAACGAATGAACAGTGATAAATTCAGATAACTGTATCGTTTTTCAGTTGTAGGCATATATATTTACATACATACCCACATATATTTGTCTCTTTTGAAATCAATACTTTCCCAAATTAAAATTGCCTAATTAAGAAAGTTGTTTAAGGGATATTTGGGTTGTACGATATTCACTCACTTATTTATGTTTTTCATGTACAAGGCGTTTCGTATAAGAAAGCTAGTAGCGAAGAAAAATGATGGCAGCAATTATCCTCTGTTAAAAAAAAATGTCAAGGTTGTGTCAAGGTAAAAAACGGAGCTTAACAAAGCAACTAATTATTCACGGTCGGCCCTCTCAATGTGAAATGATGAATACATGAATATCATATATTTGAACTGCGGGATGAAGAATTAAATATAAAGAAGACTATCGCAGGTACAGACGCAACTTTTGCGGTTGCGAAAAGAAAGCCCAAAAAATTTCAGGCCTGGAATTTTTATTACCTTTTTGGTACTTTTTAATGCTTTTTTTAATGGTGGATCCAAAAAAGAGTGCTTTTTTGCTCGTGAAGTTTCATGGTCTCATTAGGTATTTGGAGTCGGGTTCTTATGTTATTCGCTTTTAACTGCTGTCGGGAAATTGTCTCATTTTACAAATTATCAAACGATTTAAAAGCTTTTCTCTGCGGAGACAGCTAAGAATAGGGTTAACACTCTGGACCTGGAATCCAGCGATCCAAGTATGTTTTGGATGTTCTTTTAATACCACAATTACCTTACACTTGTGGAGTAAAAGGCGGGCGCGTGCCACCGATGTACACAAACAAATGGAAAAATAAACTTATCCCTCTCTTTCGTTCTGTGCGATTAATGCATTTTAAGTATACATATTTATTGGGTTATAAATTAAAAGAAAGGTTGTTTAGCTTTAAAAGAAAGTATTTCAAAATCCTAGTTTATCACAGAACTTAATGAAGACTTGCAAAATTAAGTAAAACATTTTTTCTTCAGCCGGGCTTTTGGTAAGAAAGGTCACTTGTTATTACATCCTTATCATCCCTATAAAAAGGTGTTTTTTAGCTGACGGTAGGATCAGAATAATAAGTGATTTTGACTTAACCGTTTGTTTAAGAAGTTACGTTTGCTCTCACTTTCAACCGAAACTTGCATAAACAGTTAGTTGCATCACCCTCATTAAAACCTTATTTTCGCTGTCACAAGTTGACATCGTTTGAGTTTCGTGTGATTAGCTTAACTTATACAGAATTATATGTAGATCATCGCAGTGAAGATATTTCAACCTAAGCGGCTGAAAAGAAGAAACCTGAAAAAATTCAGACTTGAACGGGAATCGAATCCATGACCTCTGCGATACCGGTGCAGCGCTCTAACCAACTGTGCTATCAAGCCAACTGGGAGCTGGTCAGTTGAGAGTTCGTATTTATCCCGTAGATGGAGAATAAATAAACATTAATATGTAACATTAATAAATAAACATTAAACGCCCAGAAAGTTCTGTTGGATCGATTTTATCGTTTTTCATTCTCCAAACTTCTGTGATTAAAATTGTGGCAACGTTATTTCGGTATAAGATAACATATAACTATCAATAACTAACTTAAAGAGTTATATTTTTCTTGTTTCTTCAGCTTAAAACTAAAACATTTTTCGATGCAAACTTAGTTTATGTTATTATCAATTGATTTAGCGTTTTTACTTTCGGCTCTATCGGAATTCGGACCTTAAGAAATTTTCAGTTTTACAAAAATTTTCACAATGAGTAGACCCTAGTTTCCTTTAATATTCTTTTAGTCGTGGAACCCTGAACAGCTGGAAGACACCTACTTTTCGCATATGAATAGTGTTCATCTTCCTAAAAAAAATTAACTTAATCATTTGACATAAATAGAGCTGCCCTGTAAATCATTTTTGTTCTTGAGTCATTCTTGATTCATTCGATACTCTTCTGAGCTTTAGAGAATGTTAACTGCTACAAGAATAAAACTCAAGCGGGACACCAACTTCGGCGTATACGTTCTCTTACAAAATATGTCCCGTAACAATAGGCTTTTCTGTCCCCTGAACAATTTCAACAGCCTTAAAGGTCTTTAAAATAATTGCAAATGCCCAGAAATTTCTGTTGGATCGATTCTATCGTTTTTCATTCTCCAAACTTCTGTGATTAAAATTGTGGCAACGTTATTTCGGCATAAGATAACATATAACTATCAAATAAAGACTGTAGTTTTGCTATTTGCAGGTTTTATGGAATTGTTGCAGGTTTGAATTATAAAGGTTTGTATTGCAATGCAACGGATTTAAATGGTAGAATTTAACAAAGGAACGCTGATAAAATCAGATAATTTTATTGATTTTCGGTCTTGGTATAAAAGTTTTGGTTGGCAACGCAATAAATTGCACGTTGGCTATTTTCACATTAAAACATTACATGAAATACCACACCGCAACATTTGTTGCTCAACAAACTGTAGACTTGAGTATCATTGTATTTGTTTCGGGCACGAAGAGAGAGGACCCTGGGAACGAGGTGGCGAATATGAATGTTTTAGATCACGTGGCTCGCACCCAACAATGCACGAGGTCGCGAATCTCAGCTAACAGCAAAGGAAGTACGTTTATTCACAGGAAAACTAAAGAAGAAAACATAGCGATAAACACGCTTTCCGATCTGTATAATTTTTGCGCAAAAATGTTCCTCTTTTTGCTGTAAGTGAGCTTCTTGACTTTTCCACGATAGGGTTATTCATCCCCGCCATCCCGACCAACAGTCAGTCAGTCAGTCAGTCAGTCAGTCAGTCAGTCAGTCAGTCAGTCAGTCAGTCAGTCAGCCATTCACACAGTCAGTCACTCAGCCAGCCAGCCAACCAGTCATTCATCCGTCCGTCCGTCCGTCCGTCCATGCATTCCTTCGTTCGTTCGTTCGTTCTTTCGTTCGTTGATTCGTTCAGTCAGTCAGTCAGTCAGTCAGTCAGTCAGTCAGTCAGTCAGTCAGTCAGTCAGTCAGTCAGTCAGTCAGCGAAGGGTGGTTTTTACTAGGACATAAGCACAAGCACAAGCATAAGACAAGCAAAAGCAAGTGAGAACACCGGCGACATAAGCATAAGCATAAGCCGACAAAAGAACAACGAAAGTAATTACAAAACGTAATTGACTAATAAATAAAAAAAAAATATTTACGCCATAAACTTGTTTTGTTTATCTAGTCAACCATAGCCTCATTTCAGGTGTCCAGTGTTGGTTGGATTAATAACAAAAAAATCCTTGGGTAAAAATTGTTTTATTGTGTAGAACGAAAATCTTACAACTTACACTATCTTTTAACCTGGGAGCAGGCCCAGTTAGTGAGTTTGTGGTCATTTGTTACATGGTCTTCCGACTGCAACCCATAGATAATAATACATGAATACAAAATATATACAAACAAATGGACATGAACCCTGCGAAAAAATCCTGTACCTACACCCCGAGAAGTCGTTATTTTTCTTGAAGCATAGTAGAGGGGGCGTGAACAATCGGGAATGACGCGGCGTCGGCGAGCGCGCAAGCATTTGTTCATCTTGGCTCGCGGCTTTGCCGCGCAGATTGCTCCAGTTCTCGATTCTTTGTGGGCTCTGTTCCCAGTCTATTTTGCACTATGAACAAGCGATGAATTGAATCGTTTCTTTTCTATGGCGCTCCCTATTTCACGCAATGTCTGCTAAAAACATAGTGACAAAGTCAAAGCTGGACCTGATTTGAGGCTTGAACGTCACTTCAAAACATAAATAATCCATGTAACCCGAGCCACCATCGGGATTTTTCCATTCCAGGGCCGTAGCCAGACTTTTCTGATAACCGAGGCAACTACGAAACGTTGAAGGCGCGAGTTTTTAGGGAGGTCTGGAGGCATGCTCCCCCAGAAAATTTAGAAATATAGACGCTCGGAAATGCCATCTTTAGCGTTTTCCTGGTGATATTTTTCCCCAAACATAATCAAAATCCAAACTAACTTTAACAGCATTTATGTTTGTCATCAGTTCTTCTCTTTAAAATTTCCACAGTTTCATTCAGAAATGAAATTTGAAGCTCTGAAATGTCATTTCAGCATTCGTGACGAAAAAAATGTCAATGTCGTTCACGTACACCAGTTCAAGTTTACTGGTGCTGAGGTGTACTCTCTACTCAAAGGCCTTGCTTTTATTTGGAGAAAGCTAAAGCATGCAGTTCTCCTAGGATCACTGGAGTCCCATTTTTGCATTATTTGCAACGGCTCTGGAGTGATTTCGTGAAAGCAACGGCAAGACCTTTCAGGCGCTCTGTGCCTATTTTGGATTTTGATCACGTCTTGAATCGGTAAGAAGCTGGAGGCTGCGGTACACGCTCACCCACTGGAGAAACTGGTGGGCTCGCGGCCAGCACATAAGTGAAGTATTAACTGAGGTTAACACAGTCTAGGGTACCAATGGCGTGGTTTACTGCCAGAAACATGTTCTATTATTAACCTATTATTAAATAATTTCTTTTACTGTTTAAGTTTTTTACAACAAGGGAAAGTTTTACCGAGGCAACTGCCTCGGTTGCCTCTATGCCGGCTACGGGCCTGCATTCACCCACTTGTTAAAATTGTACGATATGAGCGAATTGTCTAGGAACTGAATTAGTAAGGACGGAGTTCAAGTTAAGAAAGAAAAAAAAAGAAAATCACTGTTGTGCAGAGTTATTGAGTGTTTACCCGTGAAAAAAATCTGGAAATTTCGGTTGGAATGTAAATGGCAAGGTTCTGAATGATGGGGAATTTCGTTCGAGATTAGCATGTACCATTTGTGCAATTCACTCTAATTTACATAGAGTCTGGAACTAGTCTGACTACCGGGGTAGGTCCTGGAACTCAATTGAAAAAACGTTGGTGGGTAAAAAGCATAAATCATTGACGATGCCACCCAATGGTGCTCTGGGAAGCGTGAAAACTTGCCTTTATTCTTAGACAGTGCACATTACAATAACACAGCATGCCTTAATTTACTCTTTTAACTATCTGGGAAAGAAAATATTTTGAATACCAAGAAACGAAACCCAGTAACAAACTTGCCGCTGCCATCTTCCCAGAGTTCCATTGTGTCGCACTGTCCATCGTTTATACTTTTCACCCGACAACGTTTTTTCAAACAAGTGTAATCAAATGGAAAACATTTTCCGCTTGGGAATTTTGGACTACCTTTCAAAAAATGCTGTTTTCTCCGGAAATTTTCCGTTTGAGAAACGGAAGTTAGCCTTAATTTTTCCTTTGGCATTCCAACCGGAATATCCAAACGGAAAATTGTGTTCTATTTAATTTTTTTCTACTAGTGCCAGGTCCTGCGTCAAACTAGTTCCACACGGACTTTCTGTAAATTAGAGCGAATCGCACAAATGGCACATGCTTATCTCGAACGGAATTTCCCATTCGGGAGGTTTTGCTTACCATTTTCTCAAACCGTAGATCAACCGGTTTCCCCCTGTAAATGGTAAACAACCATTTTTTTAATACCATATTACATTAGAATTTTTCGCGACACGTTAATTTATTTCGCTAATTTGGAGTCAGCGTATTTCGCGACACTTCATTTTTGCGAAATTTCACAAAGTCTTTATAACAAGTCACTTAGTAAATTTTGCAGTTGTGGGATAGTGCCATTCTTTGTTAATTCGTTATAGTTCAGTTGACTTATAAATTACAAGGAGACGAAGGATGGAGAGTTTTGAGGACTGCACGAAGGAAGCATTGCAGGAATTTATAGAAAGTAGCGATAAGATGATGCTTTACCAACTTTTATTATATGGCTGGAGCTTAATTCTAAATATATAACGCGCGCTGTGGTAGGCCAATGCTTGGGGCCGGATTTTCCAGTAATGCCTACGGGCTGGCATTATGAGGGATGTGATGCCCGGCTGGTAAAGTGGGAATATAGAAAATGTGAAAGTACATTTGATTCAAATAGTTCGATTGATTTGAAGCTAAATGAAAGAGACAGTTTCCCTGAAAGTCTTCGCTTTTTCTTGTACCATATAATTTTTTTTGTGTGAAATGAAACTGCTGCGTTTTGAATGCTTTTCGGTAAACTGTTTCATTCATCCCAATCCACCACGGCTCCCTTTTCAAGTTATAAAGTGTTAGGCACAGCCATATAATAAACTTCTTATTAACTCTCACTAGCTCGGGGCAGTACTGGGAGAATATTGGCCTTAGTCTTTCTTGTACTGATCTCGCTTCGCGCGGTCCGTACCAGAAAGACCTCGGGAAATATTCTCCCAGTACGGCCCTCGACCACGGTTAATAAGAAGTAAATAATAAATAGTTTAACAATTATTTTGATAGTCATCATTGTTTGCGTCTGAGTGCTTGCAGGGAGGTTTTCTAAAAACAAGTATAATAAGAGGCACTTATTTGTCGCTTCAGCAAAAATTCTCGACACATTAATTTTGGGCTCACAGTAGAGAAAATTGTCATTTTAGTATATAAAAAGGGTCACAATCCGCTGCAAAGTGGAAGAGATGGCGGCTAAAGCTAAGTATTTAGAAGGGTGCCAAATTTTGACAGAAATGATAACGTGAAACAAAAAAAGCTTGCATCCTTTGAACAACTGAATTAGAACGACTGAAAGCCCGGGGAAAATGTGGGCATTATAGGAATTTATTGTTCTGGCTTATCACCAACAACTGTGAGCACATTGTTTTTACGAACTATAAAAATAAACTGCTTTTTAGCAGTTAGTGAGCACATTGCAAACAATTTCGGATTGAACTTTCATGAATCCAAATAAAAAAAGGGACTCACAAGGAGGGTAGAAGATAAACCCTGGGAACGAGGTTGGGCTTCACAAAAACCCTAGGCCTGTAGCTTTCCACAGTGGTCGAGGCAACTTATCACCCACTTCCATGCGAACAATGTTTTCAAACTTTTTTAACAAACCCAAGTCTAGCATTTGCCTTTCTGTTGTGTAGTAGGAGAAGTGAACGACAAAAGCTTCGCCTACAATACAGTTAGGATGTGGAGCATTTTTCGAATATTTAACTGTCCACCAATCCTCGTCATCACCGATAAGTCCCGTCTCCATAATTCTTCTGATATCAATCAGGTTTACATCAATGAGGAAGAAATTAATACTGAAGCGCAATCGATCCGTCATGTGATTTCGCCCGTGAAACATGTATTTCCTTGTTTGATTTTTATAATAGTGATGTAAGAAGGCACGAAGCACCATTTCGGCGCAATCAGCTCGTTTCCATCCGCATTTCCCATTCGGGTGATAGTCTATTTTCAATCCCTTAGGATTCACTGCCTTGTCAAAAACGCCAATCTGCTGATGAAGCCAGTTGCATCTCCAGTTGGACACGATATTGGCGAAGTGGATGAAGCAATCGCTTGGATTTTTATTCTTTAGCATCGTGCTAAAAACATTGGGGCTGATGTACACGATATCATCGTCCAGCTTGAAATAAATATCATAAGGATTTTTTACGAGACGTTGAAAGACGTAGTAGTGAAATTTGGCGTAGGATGGATGCAAGTTTCTTCTCTTCGTGAGAGGATTACTTCTGAAATAGACGAATTGAAAGACTTTGTCTTTTAAAACGCTGTTAGCAGTCGTCAAGAACTTCTTAAGCTTGGCTTGCGTTTCCGCGTCGTATCCTATCATGGCAAATATCACCTTGTCAACCACACCGCCGTTTTGTCGAAGCTCTCTGTAGAGGTAAGGCAGCAGAATTCGAAGATACTTCCATCGACCGGTAAATACGCACACATGAACTCGACCACGTTGAGGCTCAATAATGGCTTTGACTGTCGGTTCGAGTTTTGGTAAAACTGGTTGGTCTTCTACTGTAACAGCTCTTGGCATGTGGCAGTCGTTTTTCTGATACACAAAAATGTAAAGTACTGCCGCTATCCCAACGAGGACGATAAACAGAAAAACTCTGAACTTTTTCATGGTGTTTGACAAACGACTCCAATATACTGAAGATTCTTCCACTCGGCTCTCATCTACTCAGTCAGCCTTGCGCGCAGTTTGCAGGCCGCGCTCAGTCCGCAGCTTTCTTGGACACTAGCCCAAGGAATTGAAATTATTCTTGGCCCCGTTATGTCGATCCACTCACATTCTTGGCCAAGAGGATAGTGTGACGAAGACAAATCGTTCTCATCTCTTTTGCTTGCGCTACCCAATGAATCTATTTCGCTGCGCAAACGTCTCTAAACGCTATGCAAATCCAAAACTGCTGCCACGGAAATACAAATAGAATACAATACAAATCTGTTTTGCCGGCCAGCGAAGCAACCAGAAAAGCTGGGAATTTGCGAGCGCATGCGAGCAGGCGCCGAAATATACTGAGGAGTGTGATAAAGATTGCGCGAGAAATTTGAAATACATGTTATTGAACTAGCGTGAGGCCCGTCTTGGGAAGATATTTGCGGTCTTCCTTAAAAAAAGAACGAGACCAATATTTTCCCAATACTGACCGAACAAGCTACAGCTAGTTCAGTAAATGATTTATGATTATGGCTCTTTACAAATTTGCGAACAGCAAATGGTATTTCTATTGCGTTCGTCGACGAAAGAAGAGAACAATTTTCATAATGTCATTTTCGCAGAGGTTTTTCCCAAAATTATAAGCAAGAAAGCAGGGAGAAGGTTTCGACTTCAAACGAAACTGTCCTCTCTTCTAAAATTTTTGAAAAACACGATTTAGTGAGATCTTTTCTTGAGCGGTCCATCTTAGTAGTCTGTATAGGAAAACTCGGACCGCTCAGGGAACTAATCAAAAGCTCCTTTTCGGCGCAGACCAGTTCAGCCATATAATAATAGAAATTACTAATTAGTCTTCGTTTTCCTCTTAATTCAAATAAATTTCCCTCAAAGGTGTGTCGTCTACAAGGAAAATGGTTAAAGGCAAAAAAATTGCACTTCCCGATATTTAAGATTTATCAGCATGTTTACGGATAAAAGATTTGTTCATCAGAAAGGTAAGCGGCACTTGCAGAAAAACTGTGATTAAGTTTAGTAAAACCGTACTTGTTTTTTTAGCCGTGCATGATTCCGTAAAATCAGAATCTGCGTTTTTCAAAGTTAATTCTCAAACTCCTTAATAATTCATAAAGAAAAAACAAAGGAAATCACTACCGTGACGGTGGTTTGGATACCGGATCTTAACTAGCATAAAGTTTTGCGAACTTCTACTTTTAATTTCTCCAAGAACTATGAATGGTTTGAGAAGGCATACCAAAAACTCGAAAGAGTATTTCATCAGGTATCCAAACACCTCGAAGTCGGTTAAAAAGACTCGGCTGCGCCTCGTTTTTTCAACCCACTTCTCGGTGTTTGGATATCCTGATGAAACACTCTTTCTCGTGTTTGATATATTACTTAATGAGAAGTCCACAAAGAACACGCAACAGATGTTATTTTTGTTCGATGGAAAGTGTGCTCGCGCTCAAAGGTTAGACCACCCTTGAAAGGCAGTAAAGTGGCAATTCTGAGGGGCACTGAAGCTCCTTTGATGTCAGCGAATTAACACTTTCTACACCAATATCAACATTCATGTTCTCCTTACTGTTCTGCAAATATCTCTTGTGGGTGCTTGTTGGGAGAATTTGCTTAAACATCAAGACGTTAGAACTATCTTTTGCGATCATTTCCTTTATTCTCGTGACCTGTATGATATCGTAGGGAGAAATTCGGTGCTTGTCACTGTCAAGACTTACAGGGTTCATTGTTGGTTTTAATGAAATGGGAGGAGATTTAAAAGGAACTAAAAGAGAAAATGTTTTTGCACACTGCTAGTCGGTCAGTGACGTTTTCCACGTATTAATTAATACCCTCAAACATTGATAAATCACTTAAAATTCTTCATTTTTCTCAACTTCCTTAGGCCTATTTTTAACGTCGAACTTAACATGTGCCGCACCTAATGCAAATGAGCAAAAGCTATTGTTTTGGGGGAGCAGGGATGGCGCAGCGGTGAGAGTACTCGCCTCCCATCAATGTGGCCCGGGTTCCATTCCCGGACTTGTGGTCATATGTGGGTTGAGTTTGTTGTTGGTTCTCGTCCTTGCTCCGAGAGGTTATTCTCCGGGTACTCCGGTTTTTCTCTCTCCTCGAAAACCAACATTTCCAAATTCCAATTCGATCTGGACTTCAGTCTCCCCGATTAGTTGTGTACTTGTGTACAGCTATAGAAGATCGAGACTATGATAAAGTTACTTATTTATTTTGCTTATTTGCATTAGGTTCGGCACATGTGAAGTTCGACGTTTAAGCCTAAGATTCTTCAAATGATAAAGCAATTAGCTTCTCTAGCAACTGTGGTGTTGCGTTGGTGGCCAAGTAAAACATTGCAATTTAATATCAACGAGTTCAAATAAAGTGAATTGGCGACCGCACAGTTAAAAAAGCTGACGTTTTGAGCGCAAGCCTTTCGTCAGAGCGATTGACGAATGGCTCACTCTTGGAACGTCGGCTTTTAAATCTGTTTACGGTGGCTGAAATTCATCAACCCACGCACCTATTTTCTTCGTCCTAAACAAAAAGATTTATGGAGCCTCGTACTACAAACCTAACGAAAATTTTGGGTTGCTGAAAACTTCGAAGAGATTAAGAAAGAGCATAACAATCAGACTCTGTTAGACCTTAATTGTTAATGACAAACAAGGGAACAAGAAAGTTCCTGTCATCTGCAACCTCAGCTTCTTTTCAAAGAAATCAGCTCCGTGATTCAGATCAGGTTCCTTGACTTTTCGCTGACTAGTGGACTGAGCTAGCAGCCCGTTCGAGAGCGTTCATTTGCGGGAACCATGTCAAACGAGGTTGAGCCAAAAGTATGTATCTCTCGTGAATTAGCATTTATTATTTCAAAATACACCGAATTGTGATTTACTGAGTAGCGATTTCCTGGACTGTATCTGATGAATCTTCTTTTAAGAAACTGTCATTTTTTCACTTAATTCTCGATGTCGAAAATCTACGAGTGTCCGCCACGAGATGTCTGTAGCTATCGGAACATGTACATTAATAACCTCGCGCGTAATTCGTACACTGTTTTTTTTTTTGTCAATTATTCATCAAAACACCAGCTTCTGTATGGAACTGTAGCAAGCTGTTGAGGCAGGACTTTGTACTTGACAAAGTGACCAAGACTTGAATAACCTTCCGGACACGCATAAAACCCCCAGAACATTGTCTGCACGTTCCTGTTCCGGTACTCCGCAAATTTAAAACATCACCCAGCATGTCTCGATAAAATCGCAGTTTTTCTTTTAACTGTCTCACGCTATTCCATCGCATAGCGGTTCGCTTGCACCGGTCTTTGCTCCGTCCAGACCGTTCACACTCCTAGCCGCTCCATCATCTTTCGCGAACACAGTGGCCAGAGGAAAGAGAGTCCGGCATTTGAGGAAGTACTCCTTTGTCAAATCACTGCACTCACCGAAAGTGCCTTCCAACAAAGTATTGTAGATTAACGTGCAGTTCTAAGGAACAATAGTAGCGCGTTAGATGATAATGTAGTCACGTTAATGGGAGAGACTTTGTTAACCGAATTTTGCCGGCGTTTTGTCAAAACTTCACTAAAACTATGTTATGTGCCTTCGCTCACACACAGAATGCTCCCATTACTGTACAGTATAACACCAAGAAGAGGATATCAAGTTAAGTTTCGTTAGGAGAGCAAACCATAAGTGCAAAACATTTATTGTAGCACACAACTCCATGCAGCACTTGTAAAAAGCTGGCCCAACGTTGTCAAGTTGTCTTAAATCCATTTTAATCCTGGCCATCCAAGACCAAAGACACTCATTAATAGTTTCACTGCACTAGTATAGTATCTTTGAACAAAACTGGATCATTATTTTTAGGTTTTCGTTAACGTAACTAAGTGGAAGTTTTGGCTTTTCAAAAGAGTTTTTAAAATTAGCTAGCATGGTCCATTTAAACGAGAAGTTCTCTGACAGATGTGAAAACTTGTGTCATCTGCATGACCTGCATCACGATCACTAACGTTTTCTGGCCTTCCGGTCCTGGAAAATGCCAATGGAACTTTGCAGGACTCCAGGATTCCATCAAACCCTGCTTTACTTCTGTTTGAGAAAATACTCGACTCATGAATAAGAGACAACGCTCTTTGCTGAAACCTGTGTGCAAATCTTCCAAACCGTTGTACGGCACACCCTTCATGTAGCCTTACCTCTAAAGTCCTGTCTTCAAGCTTGTCTGACAAATCTGTTACCAGCGCCAGCGCATCGTCTATCTTCGAGGCCTCCAACAAGCACATCATTTTGCTTCCTACAAAAACAATGAATTAGAACGGATTTATACCTCGATTTCTCTACCACGTCTCACGCCGGAGACTAACTTGAACAGTGTAATTCTAAAGGAAAATCTCACAACTAACCACGGTTGGTTGTAGTTCGACAACGAAAACCGTGAAGAAATCTGTTACAGTTTAAAAAGAATTATACAGGTGCTGTAGACCGTATATCACGATATGGAGAGCAAGACCACTCTAAGTTATTACCTGATAGTCTATGTAGCAACGACCTTGAATTTTTCTCCAAGAAATCAGAGTTGAACTGCTTGATGTCTTTGCTGCCAAGCAATGTTTTGAGTTCTCGCTCTATCACAGTCGACACGGGTCCCTTTAAGTCCTTCGACTCGGACACTGAAATACAAAAGGACAAAGTCATTTTGGAAGATTCTGCCTTAAATGGCACTACACGCTATATGATACATCGTTAAAAAAAAATAACAATAAATTAAAAAAAAAACAGCTGTAAAGGATTAAGGATAAATAAAAATAAAGCCAGTCCAATAATCATCACCTGCTCAAGTCTTTCAACAACTCGTGGTTAAACTGCGTCTCATTTTCTGGACCTGTCAACTTGTACAAGTCGTACGACTCGTACGAGTGTTGAAAAGGCATCGTATTTAAGATGGTGCCTAGTCAACTCGTACGAGTAGCACGACTCGCACAAGTGGTGAAATTGCATCTCATTTAGGATGGGACCCAGGTAACTCGTACAAGTAATACGAGTCCGCGTACAAGTAGTGCATCTCGTTCTACACATAACGCGGCGAAACATGAGACAAGCCCATAAAACGTAGCGTGTAAGAGAGAAAACGTGATTTGAGTACTCCTCAGATAGGAAAGGAACCCAGAAATTGAAGTTGTATTAGAAGGAATGCAGAAGGTAAAGACTGGAAAGGAATGTAGAAAAACTGATCGTTTTTTAATGTTTATGTTACATTTTATTTCTCAGAAGGCCATGTACCACTGATGTCGTTGCTGTACTCACTACACTGTAGCCAAAGCGTATGATCGGGCTTCTGGATGTGCTTGTGCCCACACGAATGCTTATGCCACCAACTAGTGAAAATCAGTATTAATGGATAATCTCTGTTTGGAGCACAGAACAAAAGGACTGTTCAAATCTCCACCCCTCACCTTTGACAGCCAGCTTGACCAAATGTTCATGTAGCTTCGGATGGTTTGGGTCGATGGCATGAGCACGCTTGACAGACTGCAGCATCAGCAGAAGTTTGCCTAAAGAAAGGGAATGTGTTAAAACATAAGAAACTTGCCATAAACTATGGTACAAACACAAAGAATATGAGGGTTGCCCACACATACTTTTTCTGATAAAGACTTCATATGCCAACAAGTGCGTGTCTATTCTACTTGATGCTAGATTCTGTAATGGCCGCAAGAACTTGAGAGCTTGATCAAGAGGATCAGACACCTGAAAACGTAAAATACAAGTCAAATATAATTACGTTAACTATTTAACAAATAGATTTCATTTGGCCGTGCGCGCGTACTCTGCTAACGCACAGATGACGTTAAAACGTCGTAGCCTGACTGATGTTCTTACCACGTTTTAAGTTCTCTGTGCGTTGAAGTACAAACGAGGCGCAACCGAGTTTTTTTTTAAAATTCTACTTCGAGGTGTTTAAATACCTGATGAAACACTCTTTCGAGTTTTTGATATGGCTTCCCAAACCATTCATAATTCTTGGAGAAATTCAAAGCAAAAGTTCGCAAAATTTTAGGCTAATTATTAATGAGTTGGAGAATACATTGTAATGCCTTCGCAATTTGTAGGAACGACTGTTTGGATGCAGTGTCACGTGCAGTTGAGATACGTGAGCTACAACCCGCGACCTATTGCACATGAAACGGCTACTTGGTAGCCTCAATGCAGACGTCTTCTATAGCCTTTGTTTCGTGGGAAACAGGGGACGTCTGTACATAGGCTACTAACTGGATGCTACGCCAACTGGAATGTTGTTCAAATCACAACTCCTACCCTGGACAATGTTTCTGGCTCTAGAGGAGGATCTTTGAGCTGATCAGTTTTCTTGTCATTTTCTTTGTTTTCTTTAACATCAGTAGCGGCTGAAAGCAAACACAAACAAAATGTAACTATGATAAGGTTGGAAACTATAACTTTACCAGGGCAAGATATGATATCCTGACAATGGCATAGATTCTGAAGTCGCCTGTAGTTGGCACAAGCAATTTGAAATCGCACTTTATACTGCCGCAAAATGATCGCTAAAATTTTACCAAAAATCGCCTGTGTTAACAGCACATGAAACTAGAGTTTCTAATGTTGCCACAAGCTTAAACAAGCAATTTGAAATTAGCAGTCAATATTGACGTAAAATCGTTGCTAAAATTTTATCACAGATTCTCCGTTTGACTAGCCTATGATACTCTTGTAGAAACTCGGTGCTTATTTTTGATATTTTTTAACTTTGCGTATTTCTTTTTTGGGTTAAAATCATCTCTCACGACTGTTTAAGTAAGAAACAATCCTCCAAAAAAATTCCAACTGGTGTTTCACAGAAGACTGAAACAAGGTCCTTTTTCTCCACTAAAAACTTCCTGAGCCCCTTTAAACAATACCTTCATCTGGCACTATTTTACTGTTCTTTTGTCTTTAAACTTTAAACTACACTGCTTGTCACTGATGAGTTTGAGAATAATTTATTTATACATCTCACCTTTCTTGTTTTCCTGAGCTTTCTTCTCACGTCTTCTTTCTTTACTGCGCAGCTTCTTCAAGTCTTTAGCTGACAGTTCACTAGACCCAGCCTCAGTGTCCTCGTTGCTAGCAGCCAAAGGTTTGTCATGGAGCCGCACATAACACTGTCATGCACAACAAAACAAACAACACAGTAGACTTTCATTCTGGTTTAGTTCTCAGTTGGGCTGCTTGAAGGTTAAGTCATTCTAGGATCACAGGCAACCCACATTTTAAGGTCAGATGGGTCACAGGTAACCCACATGTTACGGTCACATGGACCACAGGCAGCCCACATGTTATGGTCACATGGACCACAGGCAGCCCACATGTTATGGTCACAGGCAACCCACATTTTAAGGTCAGATGGGTCACAGGTAACCCACACGTTAAGGTCACATGGACCACAGGCAGTCCACATGTTAGGGTCACAGGCAACCCACATTTTAAGGTCAGATGGGTCACAGGTAACCCACACGTTAAGGTCACAGGCAACCCACATGTTAGAGTCACAGGCAACCCACATGTTAAGGTCACAGGGATCACAGGCAGCCCACATGTTGGGGTTACAGGCTCAGCTCACACTCAGTCCAAATGTCAGGTCACAGGTAACCCACATAGTCAGAGCTTATCTCTGTTTTTTGAAGCACAAGGCAACTGGGGAGTATTGCCCCCCCCCCCCCGCAAGGATGGTGGGGGGGGCATGTAATCCATCAAAAGGGTAGGACAGAGCCGATGTCACATGTGGAGTAGAGTTTCTTGTCTAAGGAAAAACACAATGTCAGAGACAAGGATTTGAACGAACAACCTTCTCACACTTCACCTTTACTGATTTGTGACTCACTAAGCTCATTAATTTTCTGGTACATGGTTTGAACCCAGGATTGGTAGCATAAGTAGGTTGTATATGATTGTCCAGGTGAGTGAAGCCCTGAAAAGGTCTTAACCCTTTCACTCACAGAGTCAGTTAGGGGGACATTAAAGGTGCTTCTAGCTTTTGAGTCCGTGGATGAAACCCTACAGTGCAGTGCTCGACCTTAGCGGTAGTCCACTAGCCCAGGACTAGTAAAAAATAGGTTTGGGCTAGTAAAATTTCAGAATAACTAGCCACCGGGCTAGTCAAAGTACGTTGGAGAGATAAGTAAAGAAAAAAGTAAAGAAAAAATCAGTTTTAGCATAAGCTTATTAAAAGCTTCTAGTTTTAGTTGATTGCGACTGAGAAAAATAAAAGAAAGTTATTGATGTTTTCTCTCATTTTGCGATTGGTAACGTCTGTGAGCTGGTAAGGAGACTGAGCACTAGTGGGGCCCAGTAATTCACGGACAGGCCACCATCTTGTAATGTGATGCACTGCCATCTCCGGGCCTCCATCAATATGAAGAGGATGGACTCTTTCTTCAAGAAATGGGATACTCCCACGAAGAAGCAGCGTGATGACAGGAACGTCAAGGAAGACGAAGCACAACCAAGCAACTCAGAACCGAAAAATCATTCGAGTGCAAGCGAATCAAGTTCAGACCCTGGTACAGTGGTTAAAGCATCCCAACACTTTCATCCCTGACATTGATTTTTACTTGAGATTATCACTAATAGAAAGAAAAGCTTTAACTGATATTACTTATCCCACAAAATAAGAACAGCAAAATTATAAGTATTAAGACAATTCATGGCTCTGCTTAGACTTCCCTCCGTCGAGCTCAGTAAGTGCACAGTTAAGATCAAAAGTTTGAGCCCAGGCTTGGCTACCAGGTGGTGCCTGTTGGCTAGTAAATTTTAAACCCCACTAGCCCAACGACAAGTAAGTTAAAAAGTTAAGGTCGAGCACTGCAGTGTGACCATTCAAATGAAACCTCTTCAGCAGTACTTCTGCATGGTACTATTAAGAATTAAGGATTTTACAGAGTGAAATTTGAGATTTGTCTTGAATTTTTGATTTTAGGCGCTCTTGGGAGCAAAAGGGTTAAGGGCTGTTAATGGAGGCAGAAACTTAGATCAATCAGTCATCGATGTCAGTCACTGTCATCAACTACAGTCCTTTTCAAAGGCTGGATTTACGAAGCCCTCCTAGGTTAAGATGTATCCTAGGTATTGTTTCTTAACAATAGCCTCTTATTGGAATAACAATAGGCTATTGTCACAAACAACACTTAGGATGCATCTTAACTTGGGAGGGCTTCGTGAATCTCACCCCAGGAATTAATTAATTAACTTATTAATTGATTAATTTATTTATTTATCAGATAATTTAGAAAACTGTTCATTCTCTTTGAAAACTTGCTATCCCACCAAGTTCATACCTCTATAGCCATTTTAGCAGCTTTGAAATAGAACCTATGATTCCGGAGAACATCCTCAAGACGAAGTAACCTGTAATCAAAACAAACATGTTTTTGAATCCCATTCATACAGCAAGAATGCAGATGCAAAGGCTCAAGCAACTTAAACTCAAGCAACAGAAGAGAACCTGGCACCTGGCTTATTTCATTTGTGTCACTTCAACTGGAGTTCCTAATTAATTTCTGAGTTGTTTTGTTTCGAGGAAAAAGTGATTCAAACTAACTCTTTACCTAAAAGCCTTGAGGCCAAAACCTTACAGCCAAACTCTCTTCAAACATTATTGTACAACCAGTCTGTGTGGCAAAGTAGAGTTAATTTGTGGCAATTTGCATTTCAAGGGGTACTTATCACTTGTCCTGCTTTTCCATCAATCCTACCTACAACAACATGTATGATTTCCAGTTGGTTCATGGTTTAACAGACTGCGAGTAGTCTCTAATTTTGGCAATGGTGATTGTGTGCAAGCGAAATACACACACACCCCACAATCATCATCACCAAAATTAGAGACTACTCACAGTCTAATGGTTTTAGCCAAAGATTGAAAATTGCCTCCAGTATTACAAACCCTGTTACCTGCACGTTACTTTCTGTGGAATTTCCTTAAAAAGTAGATCTCCATAGGACACATAGACACCACTTTAAGCTACAAGTTTGTGTTTGGCACCAGAAGGGAGGGAAATCTGATGAAATAAAACCCACCCTGAAGCCAGTATTCTTCCTCATTAGTTACCTGACATAAGCTCTCAGTGTCATTTTTCTCATGCAGTAGGTATGAAAGTCAAACTGATCCTCTGTTATTTCATCAAAGTGTCTCTCGATCTCGTGAGCTTTCTTCAAAGCTTCTCCCAGTTTGCCAAGTCTCTGGTGAGCATACCCACTCTCCGTTTGAAACCACATACACTGCATCTCATTTAGGTTCTCGGCAGCACCAATCCCTTCCTAAAAGTCAGAAATATATAAATAAATGTTTTAAACATGTAACCAGAGGTACGGTGAGAAAATAATGGTGTTTCCAATTTAATACCGTATTTACTAGATTTAATGCTGCAGATGGAAGCAAAATTACCAATAAATGCCACCCCAGAACAAAAGCCGCGTCCAACAGAAGAATGCACCATTTATTCGAGGATTATAAGAAACAAAATAACAAGTACGGTACAACTTGGTAATCGTTGTACATATCACAAGCCGTCAGACAATTATGAGTCTATCTTGGCCAAAAAGCGAGACATTGGAACTTAAAACACATTTCTGTTTTCCAAAATATTTACAAATGATTTACCATAATTGTTGTCAGTGATTTAAGAAATGTGACTTTAAAATAAACACCGCCCTTGAATAAATGCTGCCTGTGAATGAATGCTGTATTGGAAACGTTTAAAATTTAATAAATGCTGCAGCATTTAGTCGAGTAAATACGGTAATTTGAATCTGCTGGGAGGCTCGTCAACACTGGCATGAAACTCTAGTTTCTGTTGTATGAAGCGACTCCCTCTGGACACACGTGGCAAATACAAGAGTGAGGTTGTATTAGGGTATGTGTACATGCCTGCTGTTTGAAGTTTTGAACTACTTAACATGGCACAATTTCAGGCAGTCAGTATGTTCCTGACAGAATTTTGTCACATGACTTATTTATTTCTGTCACTGTGGCAATTTCATGGAAGCAGCCTTTTCATTTAGGTTACTTCAGTTTAACCACGTTGCTTGTTGTTTCAAAGCCCTTTCCCTTCTAGGAAATCACCCCAATAGGGTCTCAAGAGTGTCCATACCATGAAGCAACATATAAATAGGATCTTACCCTTGTAAACAAGCCACAAGTCTCCTCAGCTTTCTGAACCTGATTGGCTCTCAGCTGGTATTTGGCACATTTACAATTGACATATCTATCAGCAGTGTCAAGGGAGCGAGCCTCATCCATGCACTGCGCAGCCTTTTCCATGTCTCCACCATGCTGGGGAAAATAAGCACACACAAAAAAACTGTTAGTAAAATTCAATCAAACACCCTCTTGGATAATCTTCTAGAGTCAAAACTTGAGCCAAGAAGTGTGTCTATTGTGAGCTGTGCTTTCATGCGTTACTGTTTATTGAGCTGTACAAAGTGTCGAGCTTTCACGTCCGCATGCAGATAAAATCCCTTAAGTAAAAGCTACCAAGCAGTACTTTCATATGGTACTGTTTGCTACGCTGGAGAAGATGATTCTAAAATCAAAACCTTGGCCTACAAGAACAGGCCTTCAATACCTTGTAAATCCTGGCTTTGACCATGTAGGCTTCAATGAGAGTGGGTGTGTGTTCTAGAGCCTTGTCTATATACTGCATAGCCTTCTTGCTATCCCGCAGATAATCAAAATGTTGGGCTAGAAAGTGGTATACCCACAGAATGGCAGTAGGAGGTTCAAGATCACCACCTGAAACAAACAATGCATTTTAATGTCTGTTTCTAAAATTGGTTTTACACTTGGCAACAATTCATGCAACATGTCCTGTAAATTTGATCTGTGGTTAAAACACAGGTCATTACCCCGCCGTCAGGACGGGGTCTAGTAATACCTTTTTTTTTCCGTGGTTTTTTTTTTGGTGGTCACTTGCCCCAGACCTCCCGTTTTCGCTCGGCCAAAGAAATACTCGTCGTGTCTTTCTCTACACAGCCAAGGGCTTTTATCTTGAGTGACCGTAACATATTTTACACCCCCGGGGGGGGGGGGGGGGAGAACAACGGCGGGGTCTAATGCCCCTGGGGCTTTTCTTGTTACTTCAAAAAGTCACACTTTGGGACTAATATGGTCAAGGTTTTATCCCTCTAAGATAAAGCAACTAGGAATATTACTACTCCCTCTTGGGTTGAATGGTGGTTTATCACAGGGTTATCCCTACATGTTTTGTTGAAGAACCCAGGTATACACCTGGGTGGAGAGGGACAATTTTGAGTACATGAAATCTCCAGTCTAAGGAAACAAACAAATGGCAGATACCAACATAGCCTTGAACTGCTGACTTTCAGATCTTCGGAGCCCAACACTCTAACCACTACACCACCAAGCCACCACCCAGGCTGTTACACTGGGTAACAAAACTTGTTGCAGCATCAGTTGTCAGAATTAATTTTAATTAATAAATTGCAAAATGTCAAGGACCAAGTTCAGGTTATGCCTTAGGTTTCTTGTTTTCAAATGATAAACACTTTCCTCATGATAGCCCAAGCATGAGGCTTTTGCATAATTATTTAAACAAGATTTTATAATATTAATATAATTGTAGCATGTGGTCTGACTGTCAATCTTAATGAGGCATACAAAAAAGAAGAAAGTTATTTTAAAAAAAGGAGAAAAAAGGAAAGACAAGAGAAGATGAATTTAATTAGTAGTAGAAACTTTACGGGACAACAGAGAGCACATGTATCAAAGCCATGTTCCAACCTTTTCCTGTTAAAGTCCCAAAGGTGGTAATATTGTCCAGATAGCCAAGGGCTATGTTTTCAACAATCTTCACCTACAACAAAACAAAACAAAGCAAAAAAATTGAGCAGCATTTTTCTGCATGGTTCTCTTTTTGTGCTTTACAAGGGGCTCTACTGTATGAACTTTTAAGTCTGTGGCTCATATTGTCCTAAAATCTAATATTCAAATGAAAGCAACATACAGTGTCCATTGGGCAGTACTTTACAGTGGTTCTAAATATTGAGCCTGTGGATGAAATCCTAACGAGTGACCACTCAAATGAAAGTTACTGAGAAGTGCTGTACAAGGCGCATCTAACTTTTAAACCTGAAGATGAATTCCTGGTGTGTGACCATTCAAAAGAAAACTACCAGGCAGTTCTTTCCTGTGATGTGAAAAGGAACAGACAATGACAAGTTTTAAGAAAGGATTATTCAGCTCCAGTTTTCTGCTAAGAATAAACAAAACTAAGACAATCACCTTTTCTTTATCTGCATATAAATTCCTGATATTGTTAAACAATGGTGGAACTCCCTTGTGAATTGCAGGCCGCATGTAATTGTCCACCAACCTTGCAAATGTTTCCCCTGCAAAAATAAAAATAAAAATGCATCCCATGAACTTCAATAACTTGGAAGACAAATAAAGTGCCTTAGACTGCTGACAATCATCATAAATAAGTTCAGAAACTCTCTATTAGACCCCAGGGGGGGAAGGGACATAGAACGGGAGGGGAGGCAACAGAGGAAGGAGTTTATTACAGAGGAAGGAGGCTTAAATCAATTAAGCCCAGTTGATCATACAAAAATCTTTCTCTTTTATTTAATAGATTCATTTTACTTCAAAGCACTTGTAAGCCACTGTAAAGCCCCAGGGCCACCCATCAAACCAAATCATAATCTTAATTCCCACGACCTGCTCCCAGCTGATCTGGAGGTCGTGGCTCATATCATGGGGTGAAAGATTTCTCTTTGTCCCTGGTTCTCATTTGTAATTTCTTCTTCAAAGGCCTGTGACCGGGGTAAATTATGTAGGGCAGTGTTGCTCACTTCCTAGCACTCATAAATGTACATACACCTTAATAATTAGTCAAATCATACAATGCCTGGTCAGTGGAACCCCTTTTGAATAAGAGAATTTATACATACACGTGGTGCTTATAATAATAACAACAGACATGTACCAGTGGTGAATGTAAGTGGCATTCTCTTGGGAGCTTGTGCTCTCGGATACAACTCAGTATACTGCATGTACAGGTTGTATCTGTCATCAGCATTATCTGAAAAGCAATGTCAAACCAGGAAGATTGCAATTCTTAAGAGCACATGTTTCTGCTTGGTTTCTATAATGTAAAGCATGCATGCATGCTTCAAGTCCAAAGAAGGAGCAAGAAAAAAAGTGTAGATATGCAAGCAGATCCAGGCATTTGCAAGTCTTCCAAAGGATAAGGGGTGACAATTAACAGCGTGGATTGAAAAGCATAAATATGTCAAGATTATTTTTAAAATGTTACTGTTTCACCAAGGGAATTCAAAACAATTTTATGTGATTTGAACAAATTGAAAGCAGCAACAGTGATTATCCTTGCATGGCGTGAGAATACAAATTATCTTAATTTTCCTATCATTCAAGCCACCACACAATCTCAATCTTAAATGATGGTCAGTGTCCTCAAACTACCACTTTTTTTTTAGTTCAAGACACTCCTTTTTTTTTTTCATTTCTTAGTTGTATCCTAAGTAGTGGGTAGCTCGTCCGTCACACCCAAGCTTCAAAGGCACTCATCTGATGATTGGGGAAGACAATATGGAATGAAGAGAGCAACTTTCCTTAATACAAGATCCAAAAAACAAACAAACAATCAAAACAAAAAGACAGTGAGGTGCGCATGAGATTTGATTAGACACTCACCAAGTTGTAGTGATTTTTCCAGTCCCTCATAATAAGCCTTATTTTCTGGATTTCTCCTCAGTAACTCTTTATAAACTTTCTCTGCTTCTTTGAGATTATTTAACTCAAGGTGTAATGACCCTGAAGTAAAAAGAAAAAAGAATATAATGGACTTTGGTGATTCAGATGTAAGAAGGCAGGTACCAAACACACCAACATAATATTATAGCTGCCTTGTTGTGTCTCTAAGCCAAGCGTGACAAGTGCTCGACAGTTAGCACCCTTCTTACGGTAACCTTACTAGCGTAGGTGCCACTTAATGGAGACAACACTCTATAGCAGACTTCTCTCTCAAGTAGACACCTCTGAAGTACGTACATGTACACTAAGACCTACTATATACCGAAGACTGCACTTGTAAACAACGGAAGACAAACAGACAATTCTACAATACCTTTGACTTCCCTCACAATAAGTTTATCATGCATCAATGATTCATATTCTGTCAACTGTTCCAGGGCTTTTGCTGGTCTTCCTGCTTCTCTGAGCACCATATTTTGATACAGCAGCAATTCACCATGTTCAACATCAATTTTTGAAGAAGAAATCTGTCAGTGATAAAATTCACAATATTTGCTACAATTGAAATTCACCACACAAACAGGAATGACTAGTTACTTTTTATATTAGGCTGAGCTTTGTTTACATCAACAGTCTTGATCTCTGTATTTTCAGATATGTGAATTATTAAAAATTAAATTCCCTCTGTCAATTTACTAAATGTAGAGAATATCAGAAGAAACTTTACAAAATTGTGAGATACTTCTTTTAAAAAAATTCAAATTCGCAGATTTTAGGATGGCTGTTTGGCAAGAGTACAGTAGTCACCCAGCCAGTCAAACATCTGAAAATGTTGTAACTTTTAAACCTATCACTTGAAGCACATTTGTCATCCTTTTTCTTTAAACTTTGCATGTTAACTAAACTTTACATGCTCTTTTACTCCAGTTATGATGCCTGATGGCTTGTCAGGCGAATTTCAATTCTCAGGGCGTGTAGTTAGTGATGTCAGGAAATAATTATCGCCCCATACTAACCAGTGGATAAGCTGGGCGATACAGTGTATACAGTATTTCAATTAACGTTGTTGGACAATCTTTGCAACAAGGATGCAAGGTGACATGGGTAATTTATTAATAAATTTACCAAACTTAGGCTATGGTTTATGGTACTTTTACCCATCCTAAAGCAGAGACAGCCGTAAAATTACTGCCGAATCACACAAGATGTACAGCTACCCGTGCTAACTTTCGGTCTTGTCGCATAAGCTCAAGGCTTTAATTGAAATAGCTGTATGTTGTAGTTCAAATTTATCCTTGGTTCAATTTTTATTTTCTTTTGTTTCATATTCATTATCATATGTTACACTCAAATTAAGAAAACCGTGAACACTGAAAATTTTCCTGGAATGTGTGTTTTGACCAATCACACGCGAGACCTTGTAACCGCAGAAAACAATGGGTTCTCAGTCACGGAATCGAGTTGTTTCGAAAGACGACAAGATTTAATCTTCACCAGTTTATCTTACAGAAATTGGAAGTGCTATTCCTTTCTACCTGAGAGCCCCACGCACTACGCAAGCGAAAATAGGTTTGAGCGCTTTTGCCGAATAAAATTTTTCTACAAACCGATGCGACGATCAGTGTTTCCGACATTTCAAATAAAACCAACTCAAGCAGCAGTTATTTCACCTTGAAGTAAAAACTGCAATGTTCTCTCTCCAAATTCGCCCATTGACAGCACAGCTGACTCAATTTATTTAGGCCGAATCATCCGTGCCTTCGAGCCGGGCTTGCATCATATAACGTGTAGTTGCACATTTTGAAAATGACATATTTTCAAATTTAGCAAGGGTACACCAGGCTGTTGAAGAATAACGAACGCCGCTTTTGACAGTCCGCGGTCGTTGCTGCAATGCAGCCGCAACAAGCCAAAGACCACTCACACATTTTTCGCTCCCGTAGTGCATGTGGCTTTCAGATAAAAAGAAATAACAATTTAAATCCTTGTAAGTTAAGATGAAGGTCTTTCAAAACAAATGGAGAACCAACTCGATTCCGTGACTGAGAACCCATTTGTTTTCTGCGGTTACAAGGTCTCGCATGTGATTGGTCAAAACACAATAAACATTCCAGAAATATTTTCAGTGTTCACAGTTTTCTTTGTTTGAGCGTAAGATAAAAAAGAACAAAGGAAAGTAAAAATTGAACCAAGGATAAAATTGAACTACAATATATATACCATACACTGCACTCTGAGAATAAAAGCTTAAATTTTGAACAAGAATGACAAATACAACTTTATACTTACACTTTGAGTTTTCCGAAACTCTTCCAATATAGTGAATGCCATGTTATAATCTTTTAGCAGATGATAAGAGATTGCATAGCCAATCCAAGATGCTCTTTGACCAGGCCTAAGTTTGAGTAACTGGTATCTTGTTTCCTGAAAGAAAACCAAAATGCTAAAATGCGTCTCTTCAGGATTAAATCTATAAATCTATTTAAAGTTGAATTGTTGAAACTGCACCATGAAAGAATGCAAAACTACAAGGTCTCTTTCAGGCCTCGATTGTTAATAATGTAAAATATGAAAATCACTTTGTAAAGTGTAATTGTTTTCTCATCCATCTTCTCATGCAGCAGCTGGCTGACAAGTTAACTATCTACATACACAACGTGACGATGTACTTGAGAAGATTTTAACAGATAGGAAGTCCAGCAGTACCCTGACTAACAGATGCATCGCATTCAAATGAATGTTACAGCATGGAACAAAAATAAAACACTATACATGACTGTACCCTGTAGCCTTCAAGATCACGCATCTGAATTTGTAGCAGTGACAGGTCTCTCAAAATTTGGATATTTTCCTGTGGGACAAGGAAATACAGTGCACTATTAATAACTTCAACAATGATCAATTCCTTATTTCTACTGCCAAGTGAAGAGGTTACAACACAAACAATTACTTCAAATTTCATGTCGTCCTATTTCATCCCCAATAGACCTTCACAGCAGTAAAACGTACAGTGTAGGCAGTTCCAGCCCAGTTCCAGCCATAATTTTGCAGAGAAAAACAGACAGATGTGGAAAGTTTCACTTTAACTACAAAACTTAATGCTGTTAAGCATGTTAAGCTAAGAACTTTTAGCTTTTTATGTTGAGTATGTATCCAAAATGAAGTAACTGTAATCAAAAAATTTGGTTAGCCGGGGCACTTCACAAATGCATCATTTTCATGTGAACTTCACGCTACAAAAGGTAAAAGAAACAGGTGTACTAGATAATCATTTTTGGACAGAATAGCTAAGGACATGCTTGGTTGCACAAACTTATTTATGCAAATTGAAGATCTCTTTGCGCAGACCCAGCAGAGAGCAAAGGCCTCTGTTTTTTTAGCAAATTATCATACCATATGTTCCTGTATATATTAAAACCAAGTAACAAATTATTTTTATGTCCATTGGAAGAGGTGAAGGTACGAATGATAAAAATAATGGACGTAACCATGTAAACTGACTAGACTCACATTATGCAAAAAGGAAACAGGTGTAAGAGGGCTACAGGCATGCTTCTAAAGCTGAACACCCTAATTTATGCAAATTTGAGATTAATTTACTTTTTATCCAATATATAATCCAACAACTTCAACATCAGACTTAGAATATTATTTAGAATTTACTGTCAATTCCATCAGCAGTGACAAAACCAGTGCTCACAGGTCTGCCCATACTTGGCGTAGCAAAAGTTTCTGACATTTTAGGCACCACTAATTTATCGTTGTCAACTTGTTTTACTAGAAAAGACATACTTAACCCTTTCACTCCCAGAGTCACTTTTAATTAGGTGATTCTAACTTTTGAGTCTG
This sequence comes from Siderastrea radians, assembly GCA_964017195.1. Taxonomy (NCBI): domain Eukaryota; kingdom Metazoa; phylum Cnidaria; class Anthozoa; order Scleractinia; family Rhizangiidae; genus Siderastrea; species Siderastrea radians. The sequence continues at coordinate 1,104,592 of OZ024894.1, read as the reverse complement.
TAGATGAAATCCTATGGTGTGACCATTCAAATAAAATCTCTTCAGCAGTAGTTTAACATAATACTATTTTTATTAGGTATATTACAAAATGAAATTTGGGATTTGTCTTGAATTTTGATTTAGGCACTCTTGGGAGTAAAAGGGTTAAGTGGACAATGTTTTCTACCTTAAGCATCATTTTGGAAAGCCAACAAACACATTTGTATCAGTTCATTCATTCAATTTTGTCAAAAAAAATGGCTTTTTCAGTGCTCAAAAATTATCAGTAAGTACAGTGGTTGTTTGGCTTTAGAGGGCAAGGATGGAAATTAGTTCCAACTTGAATAATGTGGACCAACGTTTCAAGTTCTTCTCTTGTGTGCTATAAAATGGGTAAAAACTGATCTTGGCTCAACCTTTCTTTAAAACAACTTGATATCTTTTCTTTGACTTGGTCAACGGGCAATTCACATTTGAGCAAGGCACTTACATTGGTATCTTGCACAGTTGGACCAAAAAACCAAGAAAAATGCCATTCTTCACCAGCCATGCCCACAAACAATCAAAATGGCCGACTAGCTTAACCTTGTTTGACCTCAAGCTTCAGTAATGTGAATTCTAACAAGCTTTTTTATTGGTAGATCGTACTCTTAGCACAGTAGCCTCGATCTCATTGGTGTGACTTGTGAACAAACATGTGGCATAATCTGTCAAATGCTGACACTTACAAACAGCGAAACTGAGTTTGCCTAGCTTCTTTCTGAAAATTTGCAGGTCTCCTTATTAGACTTTCATAAAAAGGTCTCGTTCAGAACGGTTTTTCAATTGTCACTGAAAACTCTATGACTTATTTTGAAAGTATGCTCTCATTGAAGCTGAGCAAAGAAATTTGTCAGAGCCAACCATAACATGAAATTTATCTTGTACATACTCCACATGTAAAATTAATGTGAAAAAAGAACATGTGTTAATTACATGCAAACATCTTCCGAAGGAAGCGGTTGTGTAGCACTATGTACTGTTTTCATACATGTCCAAAACTCAAGGCCTGATTTTACAAGGCATAAAAAAGATACACCTTTAAAAAGTAACCCTGCATTGTGTTGTCACTACCAGTTTCATTCATTTGAAAGGAAAGGATTAAAAGGGGCACTGTCACCATTTTTTAGGATAACTTTAATAAGCTAAAAAATATATTCTAATCAGAGGAACCTAAAAATACTGGTTGAGTTTCGTTTAAAAGTACTCTACCAGTTCTCTGAGACTTTGATTAAGTGTTTTCAGCTGTGGATCGCTTGGATGGAAATGTCTGCAACTTGAAAACATTGGGCTGATGTTTTTTCAAGTTTTTCCTTTGTTTTGTGTAAAAATCACCAGTAGCTGACTTGGGTTTGTTCTTCCTTTGAGAAAATCATTTGTTTCCTTCTCTTGACATTCTAGGGGTATTCAGTGTACGTGCACAGCACATTTTCAACCTAAAACGTAAAAATCTGTGTGACAGTGTCCCTTTAACTGCATTTGAGTTCACCGCATGTCATATTTCAACATGAAATATTCGATAAGAGTTTACTCGCAAATGCAAGATGCTGTATTATGCTATGGATGACAACTTCAGTTGTTACACTGACATTTGTTTGAATTTTATTAAGAAACTAGAGGAGAAGAATACAGAGAAACTCTTTCAAGCAAATCTACTGCTGGCTCTTTTAACCATGGCCATGTTGTGTGAATAAAACCCATTAAGTCCTGAGCTGTCTTGGCACAACATGTCGTGGATATTCTTTTTGTTTCGGTGACAGTTTGCTGTTTTCAAAATTTGTTCCTTGAAAATTTCAAAGAATTCAAGTTCGCTTCCTTGAAATTTGAAAGACTTGCTGCATTATCCTCAAAACATTGAACCAAACTATGCAAAAAAATCGCCCAAAATTTACATACATACATACATGTCTTTATTTTATCTCGAATTTACAGGGTAGCAAAAAAGCTAATATCTTCGAGAAAAGAAAAAGAAAGAAAGATTTACAAATAATAAAATAACATTACTAAGTACTAATCATATATCTATTAATGCTAAGTGCTATGAAAGGAGATGGTTCGTATCAGACGTTTAAAACCAGCCAAAGTGGACTCCGTTCTAATGTTCTCAGGTAGACAACAATTAATCTTACTTGTCAAAATTTGTTGACGTGGTGAGTGTGCTGTGTCATGGAATGCATTCTTGTGTTTTCATCCTGTTACCAATAATCCCATGGAGGATTACACTGCACAGGATGAGTACAGAAATGTATAGAAAACCAATATTCAACAACCAACCTTATCCCACTTGAGAGCATTTCTGTAGCACTTGATGGCCTCATCATACTTCTTATCTGATCTTTGTAATAATCCATAAACGTGCCAACCTGTATAGCAGTCAAGGTCTTATACCAGAAGAGAAAATCACCATCATAATTATGTATATGTATATGCATACGCATGCACACATGCATGCAAAGAAACATACCAGACAGGGCACGAAATTAACTTTTTTTTCAAGGAGCCACTTGGCTCCTAAATATTTCAAAGTGGTCGCCAATTCCAAAAAGGTAGTCGCCAGTTTTTAAAAAATAAATAAATAAAGGTTTTACTCTGTTATTTTGATGAGTTAAACCCTCCAGAATCGAGTTTTTATCCTAAACGACACTACCATGCATTACAAACATCCACATTAAAGTGAAATAAGCTTAACTTGATACATTAACAAAGAGAATTTTATTAAGAAAGGTTGTACCAAAACAGCCAACTTTAATTCATTCAAACTGTTCTCAAACAGCTGCAAATACGCATCCTCTCAAAGCATATCCGCCTCAAGGTAAAGTAAATGTCTGGTTCAAAATTCCGCTTCATTTTCATCAAGTATAAATCACAGAATCGTGAAGAACTTTCCTTTCAATTCGAGGAAAAATTGCTCCTAAAAATCGATTTCTCTTCGGATGGTTCTCCAAAATTGCCCCCCACAAAACGCGCAGTTTTCATTTCTTAATGCTTTCTTTGCCATCGTGATAAATGGCGGCCATTGTGCTCTCACTTTTCCTTATGTGGAGAAGAGACACTAGAATGGGGCATATACCACGTAACTACTTGAAATCCAAGATGGCGTCTAGAGACAGATTTTCCGCGTGGAGCAAGCTCCGATTTTCTGAAACTAGCATACTTGAATGCCCATCACTGCCACGGATTTAGATTAAGGAGTTTTCAAAAATTCACAAGGTCTTCAGGTAAGGTGTGATGAAGAGTTCTAGTTACCAAATCCTGAAAATTGGTCGCCAACGCGGGAAATTTAGGCACAATGGCACCTGTATTAGGCGCAATTTCGTGCCCTGCCAGAATGGACATCGCACTTGCTCAACAAGGTTTATTTCTTTTGTAACATTCCGGTTAATGCCAATGGTTATTTAATCTCAGAAACAGAACCCACAAAATAGAAACAGACAAAACAGAGTGAATCTACCTATCATAACAGATCCATTAACATTCACGCCAGTCTCTCTCCCATCCTCTCCCGCCACTCATATATACATGTACAACTGTAGCTGGGGGCCGGGGGCAGGGGGCGGGTGGGGGGAGAAGAGAGGCTGGGAGGAGTGACAGCTCCACAGTCATTGCTGCTATTTAATGATAAAGAGATAAGTCCCTGCCATAATTACTATAGACATAATGCTTTGGAGACTAAGAAATGGACGACGGAAAGCGGCAAGGAATGCCCAGGTAGTATTTTGGTTGACTGACTGTAATTCCTAAATGCTTAAACTTGGCACTGCTGCCCAGTTTCATTGGGTTTCTTTGTTTCCCTTTAAAATCTCATGGATAGTCCCTAAAGGAAAACACAGCACTAGATATTAGGCCTTTAAATTAGTTCTTTTTCAGGAGCAATTCTGCTCCTAGGACCAAATTTTTAGGAGTAAATTTGGTCTAACAAGGAGCAGAAAATATATTAATTACGAAAATGGGCCAAAAGTTGAAGGAGCAAATTTGCTTCTGTTATTTTTTAAGGAGCAAATGTCCTCAAAGTTGCAAATTGCACATTTGGGACTGTAAATTTCGAGCCCTGCTAGATATTTTGCCTGATAGTTAACTGGCATCAACATGATAAAGGCAGAGAGGCAACAAATTGCAGGTATTACAAAAGCTGAATGAATTTTCGAACAGTACAAGGTGTAGTACAAGCTAAACTGTTAACAGCCATTTATGAATTATTTCACTCATATCATTTGATTTCATAAGTGAAGCTAAAGGCTATAATGGTTTGGTTTCATATCCACAATCAGTGACAGGTAATCTGATTAAAATCATCAAGAATAAATTTTACCTTTGACAATGCATGCAACTGACAAAAAATAACCAATTTTTGTATGTTAATTTTAAACATTGGTAAAATAATACAAATATCCATGCATATTTCTAGTATATTAATGGAAGAATTTTTCAAAAAATGCTGGCGACAAAATTATAACATTCTAAGTGGAAATGTAACACTGGTGATAGGATTGTCACACAGTACAAATATTCAACAAAAACAAACAGGCAAACGTGGAATCACGTCACATTGTTTTGTTATCCACGATAATTGACAGCAATTCACAAGTCTGCCTTAGAAAGTGACAAGGATACACACATGGCTTTTGAGATCGTTCCGCAGTCCTTTTCGTACAAACTCGTAAGCTTCTTCCTTTCTTCCAAGACAGTTGAGAGTCAATCCTTTCATAGCCAAGGTTTCTGTACAAAACGGTAGTTAAACAGAGATTTAGAATCAAAAATGCAGCTTTAAATACAGCAAGCTGGGTTTGGCATATTATAACCCGCATGATATACAATCGAAAGACTTAGCCATCTCCGTAGTGCGGTATGGTACCAGGGATGTACAGAATCTATTACTTAGCGTGTACGTACAGCGCGTCAAATGTAAACACTTTATTCTCACCTCCGTGTTCCGAAAACTTCGGGTTTGAAAGGATCTGCTTGGCAAACTTCAGCCCATTCTTGTACTGCTTGTGTTCGTAGCATTTCTGCAAAACACGATCAAAAGGAAGTGAAAACCCACCCCGAAATCGACAAGGCGTGCTTGATACAGACAAGTCACGAGTCGCGACCGTGAGCCTAGCAAGCCAACCGCGGCCTTACGGACGACTTACTAAGATTCGCTTGAACAACGCGTTTTCCTTAGGTGGTAGAGTAGTCGGCATGGTGGTGAACTACTCAAGGACAGACCTCTACCACCGAACGGTTAAATTTCCTCGCCGGCCTCGTGGAACCAGCAAAGATGGCGACCAATTTGCTGAACATGCTACCCAGAACTCTTTGGGACGCTCGTCTCAAGTAGATTTAGTAACCAAGCCTTTTTAAAATGAAAAATCAATTTTAAAATTTTATTATTACGGGATTTGTAATCTTTTCGTTTTAGGTTTTACTAATATTTCTATTTTATTCACCGATTGCTCTATCAACGTCCATTCTGGCTTCGATTTCATAACAATTTTGGCAGATTTTCCGTGTAAACCTTTATGCTCGACCCAGTTTTCCGCTGTCTGTAGCCACGTCCAAATTCAAGATGGCGGATGAGGACACCGGGAATCTCGTAAAGGAAGTTATGGTTTGTAGCTTTCTATTTCTTTTTTTACTTACTTTATTTACACCTCATATTATTACAAAGTTGTTATTCATATTCTTATGCAGCTGAAAATTCTATTGGCCTACCTCTTTGACTGCTTATTTGGGCATGAAAACGAAATGAAAGGTCGTGATCAGTGAATTCAGTCTGTGAATTTCGAGCATTCGGGTACCAATTCTGACAGTTCATACGTGCGTGAACATATATAGCATTGCGTTATTTATTAAGAACGATGAACCATATGTGAACTGTGTGCGGATTCTTTTTATTTCAGTTTTATTTTTCAACTATATAATTACAGTTGTAGAATACTTAAGCTTAACACTGGCTTGGTGAATTGAAATAAGCTTAATGATTTGATTCTGAACAAAATTCAGTTGTAACTGAATAATTGAAATAATCATTATGTGAACTGCGGATGAATTAAATTCATAAGAAAGTGATAATGACCCTCGCAGTCAAAGATATCAACAGAAGAACAACCTGAGAAAATTCAGTCTTGAACAGGATTGAAACCCATGACTTTTGCCATACTGGTGCAGAGCTCAAACCAATTGATCTAACAAGCCAACTGGGAGCTGGTTATTTGCGAATTTGTAATGATCTTTTAGATGGTGAAACAAATAATAGTGATTATATGAAAAAATCATATACGTGAACTGTGGATGAAATGCATAAGAGATGATGATGTCCCTCTTAGTTAAAGCTATCAACTTAAGCAGTGGATACAAGAACAACCTGAAAAAATTTAGGCTTGAAGGGGATTCGAACCCATGATGTCTGCGATACCAGTGCAGCGCTCTAACCAATTGAGTTGGCTTGATAGCTCGGTTGGACCCCTCCACCGGTATCACAGAGGTCATGGCATGGGTGGGTTCACATCCCGTTCAAGCCTGAATTTGTCAGGTTGTTCTTTTATCAACTACTTGTTAATAAGTTGATATCCTTAACTGTGAAGCTCATTATCATTTCTTAAAATTCAGATTAAGACAGGACAGATTAAGACAGGAAAATCAACAAGTGAGCAAATTTATGGGTGAGATTTCAGATACCTGGCCCAGTTACAGTTGAAATACTCAGTGCAATTCCACTTATTATTTGGGAATGACTGTCATTTATAAAATCAAGACCGGATTGCATTTATTGGAATCAAAATTGCACTTTCAAATTAAATATTGTAACGTTCCAACAGTAGCCTTGTTCCAAATAAGGAATGCTGATTCGTTTATTATTGACATCAAGTGAATGTTCATGTGCAATTAGCAGACTGTTTGCAGCATGTTGCATCTGATCTGATTTGTGTTCACTCAACAAAATGTTAATTGCAAGTACTTTTACACATAAGGAAGCATTCTGCTGTTACAAAACTGTGAAAGAAGAATATTTCTTAAAACAAGTGTACTGCAAATGCACGAGAAATGTTCCCAAAAATAAAGATAAATTCCCTGTAATGTCAAACAGACTGAAACCAACATCCGCCAACAGTTTCGTATTTCGTGTGTGAACTTTTGGCTTATGTAAGTAACAACTTTTACTCAACATTCGTTACTTCGAATGAGTCTACTGTTGGAAGATTTCAATCTTCAATTTGAGAATGGAATTTTGATTCGAATAATGCAATCCATTCCCAATTAATGAAAATCATTCCTAAATAATGAACAGAACGTGCTGAGTATTTTGACTGTAACATTAAATTTCAAAAACTGCTCTGGCATTCTCATTGTTTTGATGCACACCAGTGCACATTTTTTGTGTTCCAGTATTAAGTTTGTTTTGTCTTTGTTTGTATTCCAGGTTGATAGTAATGGCTCTCTTCCTACTGCCAGACCTTTAAGTAAAGAAGAGTTGTGGAGGTTTGTAATTTTTTTTTTGTTAGAAGGATGTGTGAAGCTGGTAATTTACAAGTACCGTGTTGAAAATTAGAGTTACTGTAGTTTCAAATCTGATAAATTTTCTGTTTTTATGTTGACGTCACTATTTACTTTTTACAGGATAGAACATGAGAAGTTACATGCTAAACACAAAGGTCATGAAGCCATGCACATGGAGATGGTCCTTATTTTATTCTCAACTCTAATAGTAGCACAGTTTCTTTTGGTGAAGTGGAAAAAACACTACTACAAATCATTTCAGGTAAACCGTCAGACTTTTAAACACATTTATTATTAGTACATGTACTTAGTAATCTGGCAAATCCCAAGTGATCTGAAACCTGCAAACTAGCATCCCATTGCACAATAACATTGGCCAACTCATCCCCCATGTGAAATGGCTCAAAAATCAGCCCTTTTTAACTTCATGCACCATTGTTTACACTTTGCAGTTTAAAAATCTTAGTCAAGTGACTTGAAAGAATTTTAACAAGTCCTTCCAAGTCCTGTACTCTTATCTTAATGATGTTCGAGCGAAAAACCTCTACAATACAGATTTTTTTCATACTTCGGCTACAGTCAGATAATGAGTTACCTATGTCAGAAATGCAAAAAAATTGGGGGTCACCGACTTTGTTTTCGAAATAAAGCGCGTGGAAGACAACCCCAATTTTGAAACATCGGTCCTCATAACTCGACATGGTCTCAGTGCTTGTTGGTTGAAAAATATTAAAAATGATTCGCTGTAGAGCCACTTTCTTAGTCAAATTTTATTTAACTGGGTCTGTCAAGTAAATAATTTGAACCGGTGTCATCCTTTTAGTTAAACTCAACCTCTAAGATGGACCTTTGCGAACACCGTGCAGCTACATTAAGAGCAGAATTCGATGATGCGAGGGCAGAAAAGTTGAAAAACATCAAACTTCCACGACACAGATTTTCTTTTAATTTTTCACAAAACGTAGATAATCGACAAAGAATGTGACCTATCAAAAGAAAATATAGGGTCACCGAACATTTAAGAGAGTTTAACCCGTGCATAGATATTAAAGTGCCCACTAGTGCTATACATCTCCACATTTCTTCAACAGCGCGCACGTTCAATGCATGACGTGGCATGACATCGCGAAGTGAATTGTGTGCATAGTAAGGATGCGCACAAACAATTAGCGCGAACGTCCTTAACCAGGCAATGATGTAGTTCATGCAACCTTACAGTGTAAGCCAAGAGTTGTCCTGCCAGTCATGCTCTATTTATATTATTTCTTTCTATTAATGATAAATTATTAATATTCGGTTTCTTGTTTTAAGGCTGTGACGCTTGTTGGAATGTGGTTGATTCCTCTCTACTTCAACGTCAGACTCCACTTCTGGCGCATGCTGTCTGCCTGGGCTCTGTTTTCTGTTTTGACAGGATTTGTTGTTTTCAAATCTACTAGAAAACCGTTGGCACCCACAACTCCAAGGTATGTAGCTGCAAGGTTTGAACTTGCTGATGTGAATTGAAAGTGCAGAAGTTAAATCCAACTGCCTTCTTGTAATAGCCAATTTGAGATTTTTGTAGATCTCTTTAATTGCAAGCCTCCCGTGTACACTTGAAGTTCTGTTAATCTGCCAAAGACTGACTTGACTAGGCCAGTCTTCTGATATGTTCATTGCATCCAAATTATCCAAGATGAAATAAATAACATTGTCTTTGTTTATTGCTGGTTACACATTAGTCACTGAATGGAAAAAAATGTGTAACTATCAGATTTTGGATTGAACTGTAGTTAAAAAATATTAATTTTTGTGGATGGAGGGAAAACTTGCAGAGAACTCTGTGCAGAGAAAAACTCTTGGAGCAAGCGTGAGAACAAATTATAGACCCAACCCTTATATATCACCTGGCACATAGTTTTAACTGAAAATGGTGGTGATGATGATAATTAATTGATCTACCACGCTATCTCAGCTCCCTGCTCTCCAGATGGTAATGGCAAATAGGAAAAAAAAAATTCTGCAGTCAGCTAAATTTTAAGAAGGTTAACAGTAGAGCTCTTTGATCCTAAATAATCATGTCTGTTTCTTTTCCAGACTGGTTTACAAGTGGTTTCTGTTAGTGCATAAAGTGACGTATGCCTTGGGGATAGCAGGCTATATGGTTGTATGTTGTACCATGTTTGGTGTTAATCTGATGTTTGCAATTAAGCCCGATACTGCTATGGAATTTGGAGTGACAGTGCTCTTCTATGGGCTATATTTTGGAGTACTTGGCAGGGATTTTGCTGAGATATGTGCAGATAAAATTGCATCAAAACTAGGAGTAAGTACATGCACTTCTTTGTTTTCATTGTTTAATTATGACTGTAACTTAAGCAAGATGCAAGGTTAAGCCCCAATATCCACATACAAATTCTCCTGACTGATTCCCATACATTTCCTTATGGTATAAATTGTGAAAAGATCAAAGCAATTTCCCTTTGGTGATTGTTTTATTAATTCTTATAAGCTTTTTTTTATTATGTATTGTTATTGTAGGGAGAAATTTGATTTTGGTCACTCTTGGGACTAATAAAGGGTTAAGTAGGGCCATCAGCAGCAGCTGGCAACCATGGCTATTATGGTCGGCAACTACAGTGCTACAGTGAAGATGACCATAGTTCTACTCAGAGTTTAATAATGTTTAAAGTGCAGTGGGTACGGGAAACGTTCCTCAGTTTAATACGTGTCATATTCAGACAAAACTTGCATTAAGTGACCAAATGAAAAGACAAAACTTGCATACAAATTAACATATTTTAAGCTATGTCAAATCAGATGCAAGTTGCTAGCAATAACTGGGAACTCTGTTTGGCAATGGTTTTGATCAAGGGTTCATTGTATCTCTAGTAGCATGAAGTGACTAGTGGTAAAGAAACACATTTAACGTCTATACGTTCTACTTACTAGTCTGTTATAATTTGCTAAAAATATTCAAGAAATGCCGAGGGGAAATGGGGCTTAATTATTTCTCAGATGCTTTGTTTGGAAGGGGGCTTAGAAAAAATATATAATGCTTGTTATATGGTGAAGTTTAATTATTATCAAGTAGTCAACTGCTTTGTCGCTCTTGTTCTTACAACCGGTTTTCCTCTTTACTGCGTCTTTGTTTAGTATACTAGTAAAGGTGGTCTTCCCAGCAGAAGCCTGGAGACCAACATTTGTGCTGTTTGTGGCCAAGAGCTTGTTCTTCAGCAAGACGAAGATGATGATGGGCCTGAGAAAACTTATAAACTTTCTTGTGGGCATTTGTATCCTCAGCTTATCCTCACTTTTAGTTCAGATGGAAATTCTTTGCAAAAAGTAGATGTGCCTTATACATGTGGAAGAAATGTATTTTAGTGATCATTCCTTGTCCTGGGCAAAAGTAATTCCAAATGGTTATTCGGAAATGAAAGCCCCAAAAAGCCATTTGTTTAAATATGAACCACTCATTCTACAAAGCTGTTGTTTTAATAGATAAGAAATGTTTAACTTTCAGCAAAGTTTCAGGCTTAGAAACGTCTCTTGTTTACGGGATACATCCGAAATCGACCCGAAACGAAAAAGACATGAAGCACACGCTTGATCCGACAAAAATTGTACGGCCTGTTTACGACTTGTCTTCCCACATTCCTTGATCTTTGTTCAAATTTGTCCCTCCTCGTAACAATCCTGACATCAGAGACCATTTAAACCAATTACCGTACCCAAATTGTGAATTAGCCAACCAGAAGCCTTGTTTACTGTCATGATTTCTACGATATCAAGTCACTGACCTGATATCCTACCATATCATAGACAGTTTCTAAAACTCGCACTTTTTTTGCAGACTTTAGAGGTGAAAACTACAACAGAAATACAACGAAAATTAAAAATATTACATTTGTTAAACTAGAAAGTAATTTGTTTGACGCTAACAGAGAAAAAAAAATTCAATTTCGCGCCAAAATTGAACGACGCCACACTGGCGGTCGTTCGCGTGTATGTTTACGGACAGCGCTGAAACTTTTTTGTTTCAAAATGGAGCCGCATTTTCCAATATCTCCCTTAATTTGGGCTTCCAAGATTCCGAAAATGAAACTCCAAACAAAAGAATTATAAAAATGACAGATGAGGAGTTAGAGAAGAGTATTGACGCACTATTCTTCTCACGGCTCACGCGCCATATGACTAGAACGCCTGACTGATCAGGGTAACTGAAAAAATAACGCCAGGTTTTAGGACGAATTTGGGTACGGTAAATACCTAAAAGCACCTTTTTTGGTACGCTTCGGCGGCATGTCAGGCTCGTCTGGTCTCACCATGGGTATTTTGGCTCGACTGCGTCTCGCCAAAATACGAACCATGGCTCGACCAAACTCGCCTGATAAGCCGCCGAAGCGCACCAAAAAGGTCCGATTAGGTATAAGTACTGAACCTGGCTCCACTATCATCTTTTATTTATCCTTAACTTAACGTAACGCCAGATTTCACGAGTTTTGTATCCGTGGCTGGTGCATAGTTGGCAAGAAACAGACGTGTCCATACTGCAAGGAGAAGGTTGATCTCAAGCGGATGTTCTGCAATCCGTATCCTTTACCTACCGTTAGTTATTTTTAAATAAAACTTAGAAATGTTTAGTCCATTTGGAGGGTCGTGGGTTTAAATCTCAGCTTAAGTCCCATCACAGGAGGGCTCGGAAAACCACGTACAAGTCGCGATCCCTTCTTCAGTGAACGAAAAGGAACCACCAGGCTCGTAACAAACCCTGGTTTGACCACTCTCAGTAAATTTCGTTCGTTTAAATTGGTTTGTTGAAATGCACCCTGTCAACAGTGGACTGTTGGTGATACCGAATGAAAGTTGGTAAATGTTAAGCTCGGAAATAAATGAAATATTCAGTTTGTCTCGACCGTGGACCAAAGAAAAAGTCTGAGTCCCCGACGAGAATTGAACCTATGACCTCCCGTACACCGGTTGGGCGCTCTTACCACTGAGCTACTGGGAGACTCGTGGTCTGTATCCTGCCTTGTGACACGCTTCCATCTTACTTTTCTCTTTCCGAGCTCAAAATTCACCGTCGTCATCACACAGGGCGCTTTCGGCTGGTGCTAACAGTATGCATTGCGCATGTCACCATAAACCAAATATGACCTTACTCGCCCTGGGTCCCTCAGTAGCTCAGAGGTGAGAGCGTTCGACTGGTGTACAAAAGGTCATGGGTTCGATTCCCCTCGGGGACCCAGGTATTTTTCTTTGTTCCACGCTCCTGCATACTGAAGTTTTCGTCTTTGTTAATGGACTGATAGTAACCTCACGCGCATAAATGGCGATGAGACGTATTGACGTGATATCATAATGCACGCTCTGTGATCACCCCAATCATACTTATGGTTGTTCCTTTGCTTATTCTCAAGTCGTTGCCGTTTTCACTGGAAAAATCTTATGCGATGCTATGCTGTTAGCAAAATGCTGCTTGCTGCTTATGCTGCTTACGTAGCTAACAAACCAAACAGACAGGACTTCCATAGGCAAGAGTGCAACCGAAGTATTTGTGTACTTTCCTTGACTAGATCCCAGGTGGGAGCGTCCCCACGTCCTTTTTGGACAGCTGTTGGACTGGATCCGATACTTGGTTGTCTGGCAACCGATAATAATTGTTGTAGTTCAGATAATAATTTATCTTCTAGGACTAGAGTAGATATGATACCCTTATTTAAAGAAATACAACCATCTATATATTAATGCATAATTCAAGGAGTATACGACAAGCCCGATAGGCAGGCCAAAGCCGTATTCATTCGTTTTAATTCCTGATTCAGAAGACATTGTTCCTTTGGCTCTTGACCGTTACCTGTTCTGCTTATCTGAGGTACATATAGGCTTGCGTGAATTTTTCCAGCGATTTTTTTGTACGCCTGGCGTAGCATACATTACATGGGCCTAACTGGGAATGTACGCCCGCAGCTAGCGAAAACCCGCCATGAATATACGTTTTCGTTTTTATTTGAAAAAGGAGGTTTTTGAAGACACCTTTTTTGAAATTTTTACTTCCGTTTTCGTTGTGAACCCACAAAGATTGAAAACGATCGACTCTTTCCGATGCTTTACACCATCGTTTTCTAAGCCGTGTAAAGAGATCTGACTTCTATTTCGTCCATTTTTATTGTCCGCAAGAAATGGCTAATTAATTCTCCGTTTTTTGAAATCTCCACGTTGGACTTTTTTTTTGTTATTATTATTATTATTATTATTATTATTATTATTATTATTTTATGAAAATCCCTTTACTTCATGCCGTTTTTGACGTCTACATGTAGAGGAAAGACCTATTTAAATAGCCTAACCATACAAAAATCTCTGTTTTCAAATAAAACTGATAGACAAGTAACTGTGGGTTTGAAAGTGATAAAATGCCGAAATAAAATAAAACCAATACTGAACACTGCTTTTGAATTCTGATTTTCCCTGGAATCCAGCAAGGCCATGCTTTCCTTCTCTTCTTCTTATTTTTTATTTATTCGTTTATGTTTTATTGGCCAGTTAGCTTTGTCTAAAAGTCAGCGTTAAGTTTTTTTGTTTATGTTTGTGTTTGTTAAACGAGGTCTTTAATTTAATTAAAGTTATCTGAAATGCAGTAAAGTTATCTTGAACGATTTTAACATCGCATGATAACAAAGGAAATTATGCACAATTTGACAATAAATCCATGTTGCTATTGTTACACAGGTGCATGCAACTTTTTGAATTCCAGCTACATTTAAGAACATAATCTCCATAGTCCCCATACACATTACTTTGTGTGTACTGTAAAAAATGTTCGTCATATTCTAGTATTGCTATTGGTTCCCTGAGGGGGCAGTTTTTATATCTCTTTTAACGCCCAGTTTAAGTTGGCAGCCGATTCACGTTTTTGCCATAGAAAAAGAACCTTAAATTACATTACACCATTCTGATAGTTTTGTAGTGCTGAGTCACAAAATCTTTGCCGTAGCTCACCTGACATTCTAACCTATCAGCTGAACATAAACAGCAACACAGCAGTTAATCCTAAAAAGCAAACATAAACCTGAAAAAGCAAATGATTGTTTAATCTAATAAAGGATTGTTTAATCTGATAATCAAGTAAAAGTGGGAGAAAAATTAAAAGAAACTTAGCCCTGAGGGAACCTGAGCAGATCGACGAAATTATTTCATTGGGATTCATTAAAAACTACAGGGATATTAAAGGGGCTATGTCACGAGGATTTCGCTATTTTAGGTCAATTCTGTGCTAAAACCATTACCTAGAGCCTGTACTCAAACATTAAGTGTTCCTGTAAAACTGTGAGAAAGATATCAAATGAATTTTATCAGGGAGAGCTAACCATAACAATTTTTTTTGCTGATTTTTGATAATATAGCATCAAAACGTGAAAAAATTGGCCCAATTTTTTCAAGTTTCAATCCATTTCCATCCTTGCCAACGGTAGCAACAGACGACAGGAAGCAGTTTCAGTAGCGTAAGAAAGTCTTTAATAACAAAGGTAGACCCTTATTTTTGGAATTCAATTGAAGCAAAGACTCTTTTTAGCTTTTGAAAAAAGATACTAAAATAGCGTGACATAGTCCCTTTAAAAGTAATTCCATGTGAACTTAAAACTAAGCGAAACTTCAAGGCATACTTGATAATTGGAAGGCTTAGCTTCGGAGAATTTTAGTATGTTGCATTTTACCAGTCGACAGGTTACCCCATTCAAAACGACGATCAGGGATTTAACGTCAGGTTTTGGAAAAAAAAAAAGGCTTTGTAAATAATGGAGGACATCATTCGTCAACGCATCCAAATGTGCCTCCACTATACAGCCAAATCCTTAAAAGTAACTTAAAGGGGCTATGTCACGTGGATTTTCACGTTTTTGGGTAACAAAATGTGCTGAAATTCAAATTAAATACTTTTTTCTCGTGCACAAAATGCTTTCAAAACATCAAGAGAAAGAAAGCGAACGATTTTCAGTTGCAATCAATTTCCATTCTAGCGATCCCGCAGCCAAAAACACTTAATTGTACTTTCAGAAAACTGTTAGAGTGATTTTCAGCGAACTGGCCCCGTATTTTTGTGCTTCCTCTAATTACAATATCTCTTTTAGGTCGTTTTTAAAGTAATCCTAAAGATAGGTGAGAGAGCCCCTTAAAAGTAAAAAACCAAACTAATCCGTTACCCCACAAATCTATAACAATTCGTCTTCAAGCTAAGCTTAAATTGCGATGCTGTTTGGCACTCTCTCTGGCAGCAAGTATTCGTAAGGAAATTCCAAATAAGCATTGCGTTCTTTGATCGCATCAGAGATCTTCTGGAGGGAAGACTGGAAACGAGAAATAGCACCTTCCACAGCTTCACCAATCAGCAAGCTCTGGGAATAGTCACCAATGAAACGCTGCGAAAGAAAAGTAGGAAAAACTTAACTTTCTACGTGGTAACACGTTCCAGCTTGCGCCGTGGAAGGCCGTTGTGTCAACGTAGTAACCCAGGAGGATAAGACGATCTAAATCTCTAAAAAGGGTTGTTTTAAGGAGGAACTAATTGTTTGTTGAACTATTGCAGATTCCATGTCCGAAAAGATATTTCGCTGCCAGCTAGCTGACAATTTTTCCCCAACCAGTAAATAACGGGCTTAGTTTCTAAAGAAACTTTTGTGCTCTGTCGCTGCAAGTGAAACAAGAAAGTTTGGGTTTAACAGAGGAAGTGTTAAGGTAAATTTGGCCACCGTCAAGAAATTCAAAAGCTGACGATCGAAACGACAGCTTGAAAGTTTGGAAAATGCTCGGAAACGTTCCAATGATCACCCCCAAATCTATGGAAATATTCGGCAATTAATCAGAAATCCTCCATGACATTCAACTATCCTCCTTTCTCAAACCAGCTGAGCTAGAAGCATGGTGCTATTCTTTTCAGGTGATCTGATTTTTGTATTTTTTCCAGCCAGGTGGGGTAACGTCAGCTTTCAATCTGTTTACGGTGGCCAATCTACCTTATCAACTTAGTTGATAAATCCAAATTTTTTGGTTTCACGTCCCCACCTACGCAGCACCACAGTTTCTTTAGAAACCAACCTCCTTGTTTGTTTGTAAAATACAGTAAGGTCCCCGCCGGAAGGGTGAAAGTGACTTTTTCTGCAAGTCAGTTGAGGGATGAATGAAGGACCACATTTCTGTCTAACTGCTCTTGCCCTTCCCACCCACCCCCCCCCCCTTCACCCCCCTCTGAACAACTATCATTTTTAATACTGTTATGGACCTCATCTTCCGCTATCCTCGTCAGAGTGTACACAGTCGCAATATGCCAACCAGCTTGACTCTTGTTAGGCAGCGTATCCATGATGCTCTTCAAAGTTGCCTCATTTTTTTTGGTGGGTGGAGGACGGCGCATCACAGGTGGAATGTTTGGAACGAAGGCTGTGATTTCCATCTGAGGAAAATTCACGGCTGCGTGTTGACATGAGCACCCGAAGACCACACAGGTCAGCATGTGAACAAGCTGGTCACGTGCTTGAAGGCTTTTGGGAAACTCGTGATCGACATCTCCTTCTCTTACGGGGAAGCCATTTTCATGAATGTCCATCACCCAAGACTGCAACTCGTTATCTTTGGAAACATCATCGTCTGACTGATAGAAAATGCTGATGAATTCTCCGATAAAATCGGCGATGGCATTCCATAAACGAAGTCCGTCATCCCTGAAAAGTAAAAGATTTAAGATCCATTCGTCATGAGCTCCAAACTTTTCGGCAATTCCTTCAGGAGTTTGTTTGGATCTATTTCCTTATTAGGATTAATATCTGGACAGGGAGGGAAAATGCCTTCTTACAATTACAATCTTTGTATTTACGGCCCCAAAGGTTTTGAAGTTTGTGCCGTTTTAGACTGAAAACGGGGAAGGATTTTAGGAGTTTGATCTCAGATAGGGTACAGAGACCATATATGTTGCTCTGAAGTAGCAGTGACACTTTTCCGAAATAACCTGTAATAATAGTTTGGCAGTTTCTCGGTATCATCCACTCCTCTCTTCTTCAACGTGTCAGGCAAAGAGAGCATCTCGAACTTGAAGTTCTTGTAAGTCTTTTCCAGCAGCTGAATATGGCCTCCGCCACCAACGCTCAGGGTCTTGTCAACAATCCCTCCTTTTGCAATCAACTCGTTCCTACCAATAGTGTTAATAGCCATCACGGAACGAAGATGAGGAAACAGGAGTTGGAAGACAGGATGGATGGACGGCAGCTGGCGCCATGAGGCAACAGCAAATGCTTCCATCAACAAATGAGTCTTCATTAAGTGGATACCCATCTATAAGTACAGGAAAAACACATGATCTGTTGTAATTAACAGAGAGTACACATTACTAGTTTCCTTGAAGTTGAATCACCTATTGTAACAATTTCGCCTAAATGAGTGCTGAGACAGTTGAATGCACATTTTTCTTGTACGTTTCATGGGCCAGAGATCTCATAAAAATAGCCTATTTCACCAGGAGCTCCGATTTCGCTAAGTGAGAACGTCAGGAAATTCAAAAGTTGCAGTGAATTTTACAACTGCAATATTTAAGAATTATAACACGAACGCGGTTGGATATGGGGTGATATAAAATAACCAACAAGGCGTGTAGTGCGGAGTTGGTTATAGCTACCTCATATCCACCCTTCGAGGATGGAATAATTGGCTTATTAAATTCCCTACCTCGGTGATCATTGCTTAATTTTTGGTATATTTTCCGACAAAACTTTTGCTTCGACAAGAAAACTTTTGAACGCCGCAGCACTTGTCATGCCTTATAAAGAAAAAGGCGTGGTTATCCGCTGCTAACTTGTGTGTGATGAGCCAGTGACAAAGATAGAAATTCAATAATTGAGTTGAAAATTAATAACACATGTTATCAATATCTCCGAAATTCCCTGTACTAATCAGTTGCTTCTGATAGAGCTTATGTAAAATTATCTTGTACCTGATGTACTTGGTGGTCGGCATTACGAAACCACATCTTTGCCAGCAGCCAATCAAACTGAGAATCGTTAGGAGTCCATATTGGGTTGGTGTCACTCGCCTGCTGGAACAGCTGAATGGCAATAGGCACCAGGTCCCCGGAGCTCTTGACGTAAAATAAGCAAATAGGCTCTGCTGCATAACCTCTGAACTTGGAATCGCCTTCCTCTCCACTGCGTTTGATACCCTCGAGCTCCTTGTAGTCAACAATGTAAACGTGTCCCGCCTGGTGGAAATATAAAGTGGACATTAATCATGCAATTAATTATAACATACCTGATCATAAAAACACAAGAGTGAATCAAACTGCAATTGTCCTCACCAATAAACATAGATCGACAAGTAATAGTATAGCTTATTAATTCTGATATTTTACAACGAACGCCAATTTTATAATAGTATAAAGGCATATTTCCATGCCACATCACACCAGACAATAATGGTCCATGTGATGCCACGCATGCCATACCATACAAGGAGCCCAGACCAGACCATACCACACCACACCGTACCAAACCGTACTGTGCCGTACCGTACCGTATTAAACCATGCCACACCATACAATACCAATACCATACGATACCATACCGTGCCGTGCCGAATCACACCATACCATACCATACCATACCAGACCATACCACGCCACACCACACCACACGATACCATATCATGCCATGCCATGCCATGCCATGCCATGCCATGCCATGCCAGGCCAGGCCAGGCCAGGCCATGCCATGCCATGCCATGCCATACCATGCCATGCCATGCCATGCCATGCCATGCCTGCCTTGCCTTACCATACCATACCATACCATACCATACCATACCATACCATACCATACCATACCATACCATACCATACCATACCATACCGGCGTAATGCGTTTAATTTGAATTGGAAAAAAAAATAAAAGAAGTCCATAAAAATTGCATATGATGATCGTCTGGGTGAGAGATGTCCTGAAAGCGACTGATGTTAGTGACCTAGTCAAATGGGAACCTGAAACATCCACGACGGTGACTGCAACGAGAATGTTAGAACACAATTATCAAAGCAATAGCTCTGCACGAGAGTTCTATGATTTGGTACATTTCGGTGGCGTTGTCTGCGCAGCACCAAGTGAAGTGACAAATTTCATATGGATAATGCGAGCACAGGAAGATGAATTTAATTTGTCTCTCTCATTGTTAACTTGAACGCTGTTCTTGCAAATTTAGTTCCTTCATAGTACGGCAATTCTTGACGGCCAAACTGAACTAGTTGGCATAATAAGGACTTCAATTAAACAAACGTGAATTTATTCCTAGGCATTGCCGTCGCGTTGCTAAGTGTCTCTAATTTGGCCAAAACAAGAAAAAATGTTATGATAAACACGACGGCATTTTCTCACCTTGACTTCTTCCATCAGTGTCATTCCTCGATCGAGAACATTTTTGACTATATCGTTTGTAACAGGGAAATTACTCGGCAATTCGTTGCACTGTTCGATGATGCATGGATTACAACCATTGAGGAACTGGTAACCAAACAATCTGTCCTCCATCCATAGGTCATTCTGAGATATTTTTGGCACATCATCTGTCCAGCCGGTAAAGATCTTCTGGAAGCTATCCAAGTTCTCCCAGCTGTCGAAGAGGGTGAGTAGATAGCACAGGCCAAGATTAACAGCTCCCTTAAGACGGCCTTGGTGAAAAGACCGCGATGCCTCATCCGAAAATTGTGAATCTTTAGGGAGGTCATCGTGTTTCGGGGCGTGAATAAAACCTGGCAAATCAACGACGCCAGGAGGAAGTTGGCCCCAGAGGTATTCCTCTTTACGTTGTTGCACCTCGAGAACTCGCTGAGCTCTGATGGCTTCCGGTTGGTCTTGAAATGGAAGCATTGCTGCAAAAGGTATTAGAGTTTTATTGCAAGTGGGACTTGCTATAAAAAATGCAAATACCCCTCCAGAAAGTAAATTTCCGTGTTGCATTCTTTTCTGCGGAAAGAAATAAACTATGCGAACGCGTATTTGCCAAAAAATCAATAACCAACAAACTAAAGAAAAACCTCTCCAGTACAAAAATCAAAACGTATCATCCTATCAAACGTTAATCCAATCCCCTACCCCCACCTCTGCCACCCACTTGCTGTCCAACTTAAGTGTGAAATGGAAAAACGTTGCCAACAGTGTTATATGAAAAGACATTGGTTTTGGGAATGAAATCAGTTTTATTACAGAGAAACGCGTTATTGTCTTGAGTCAACAAGGAGATCTGACTGAAAATGCCTGTTGAAGCTCTTCTCTTGGGTACATCGGCCTAAGAATGCAAGCCTAGGCGTGACCAAAGCCACGGTTTAGTTTATTGGTTTATGGTTTAGTCAGAAATTTTAGTTTCCCCAAAAACTAAGCAAATAGAAATACCTGTTCCTTGATAAACAATCATATCGGACACAACCCAGCGATAACAAGGAAACTCAAAAGGTTTCTCATGCTTGGAGCTTGCCACTGTGACCTTGTTAACGAACCAATCAGGATTCTTGTACCACCTGCAACTTCCATCGTTGTGAAGCTGGATCATGAGTAGCTCTCCAACATCCATCGCCTGCACTGTGTACTCATCCGTTTGCCCTGCTTGGAAGTCATTGCACCAAGAGCTGAGAGGAATCTTCTCTGTTTTCGCTTTGGTTCCTGATAATTGATTGGTAAAGATTAGTACCCGTCTGGGACGACGTGTGCAAAAGCCCTTACATGCAGTTTGCCCTGCTATGCTTCAAGTAGTTTTGTTTGCAAGAAAACGGCCGCAAGACAGATTTTACTTGCATCAGCTTAGTCGATATAGACGAAAGTCGATATAGAGCGTTTCTCTGGACCCATAATCCGTCCTGTGCCCGTCCTTATGCACGTAAACCACAAGACCCAACTTCGTCTCAGACGGAAATGTGGCTCTAGCATGAAAAGGGCCGTTGCGCAGAAATGAAAGTCATCTGTCTCCTACAATTAACTGTCAACATATTTTGCAAGAAAATGCTAATTGACACGCTGCAAAAGAACAGAAAGTAACATATCAAACGTGTCCTTTTTTAATCTTGAAAATGGAGAGAAGATGACCAGGTGGCTCTTAGGGTAAGGTAGCGGTTACTAAATGACCTAGGAATTTACACCCATAATTAAACTTATTGACATGCTGTTGGCCATTCATTATGGCAAGCAAGAAAATATTTATAAGGGAATCACGTGACAAGTTTACCTGTCAGCGACAAGGAAATGCTTGCATCGGTTCCAGCTCTAGACTGGCTTCCAGTCTCCACGCTGATAAAGTACGTGGTCAAGTCATCTGCAACTTGGCGTGATCCCCTGAGTGATCGAATTTTCTGCGTCCTTGCGTACACTTCCTTTCTTATGTGAGCTATACAGTTAGAATGGTAAATAGAACGAGGCGGTAGAAAGGCAAGGCAAGATGAAAGATTGCCAGCATTGAAACGAAATTGTTCTGTAACATCTGGGGCAAGAAGCGTCGCTAATGTGACGTCAGCCAAGTCCAACCAAGGATGACTGGCCTCGTTCCAGTATCTCGCAATATTCAGAATTTCTGGCAGATCGTCTGGGCGGGGTTCGTGCAGAGTCAACTGAAGTTTGTATTTCACTGGTCCACGAGCAAGCCTCTCTTTGAACTCTTTCTTCAAATAATCTTTGCTTCTAGTTTCTGACGGCAATCTTCCTTGTTCCCTAGAGAAAGGTAATCTACATGAAATGTTTATTTGGAAATGCCAAAGAAATAAGGAAGTCATCAAGTGAAAAGTGAGTATATAATTCAAGAAATGGGACACATTTTTCGTGTTCATCCATTCTAGGATTTTAGAAACAGGTGAAGACGTTTGGAAGAACGAGAAACGGTTGTGCAAACGCAAGCCACGTGTAATTGTTTCCTAAATTTGCACGAGGATTTCAGTGGTTGTTCATGAAAATTAGCTACTGAAGGGACGATACCCTGCGCGCAGACGTCTCCTATTTCCTTTACTTCACGCGTGGAGCAAAAGAAATAGGAGACGTCTGCACACAGGCTAAGCGGACGAGTGATCTGGTCGTCAACAAAAAATATGAGGGGATAAAGCATGATATATAATATTTAAGAGCTAGTTTAGTATCGTATAGATTTGGTAAGTGAAATAGATAGAACAAACAATTTTAAGCTATCACTTCTTTCTAACTGACTTATAATGCTACGTTTTCTGGTGAACAAACGTATTTCGTGATGTCTATGAAAACTGCCCCGTTATCCATTTATGTGCGAGCAATATCTGAGATCGTTAAGTCCCGGCTAAACAACCAAACATTTTTGCGCAACATCGTCTTGGACGAACATGTTTTCCTGTTTATCCACCTCTCTGAAATTTGCATTTAAATGGTTTTCCATTGTCCGATGTTTGGTCAAACATTGTTTGTCCGTTTAGCCACCGAAAGTTTCGTGTGACAAACACGATGTTGGACGAAAATGTTTGATCGTTTAGCCGGGGCTTTAGCCGTACTTGTCCTTACCAACATTTCCTCTGATCTTCTTCTGACAGCAAACCTGTCTCCAAGGACCCGTCAGCGGGAATCAGCCGGAATCTGACGTAACGTTTGACGCCATCAAGTGCTTTGAAATCATGGATAATTTCTGAGTAATACTGCTGGTCGTAAAAAGATGATGGTGCACGGCGCAAACCCTCAATGTTACCGGCAAGGCTAAAGTTTTAAGAGAAAAAATATCGAAAAGGGGAAACACATTTACGGGAGCGATCTATGTTTAATTTATTTCCAATGTAGTTTAACCTAGATTTATCCCGACAACAACGATAAAGGAAACTCTTGAGTGAACATGGTTTCTGTGATTAAGAGTGTGGTGTTATCGACATCATTTCCGAATTTTCTGTTCGAGCCCTAAAAATCTGTTTATCACATTTTTGGTACCGTTAATTTCAATAAGTGCAAAATATCATGTTAATACAAACTTTTTGGGGGGCTTGGGGGGGCGATTTGAACGTTCCATAATTTTCCATTTATAGCTCTGGTTCATCAAGGACCAGTGAAAAATAAGAGACTTTTAATTTGTATAGTAGTGTTCTTACTGTCATAGAACCCCTATCTTAATATTGTGTGGTTTTATTACACCCAATTTCTGGTAGGCTATATTTTGACTGGTAGTTTTAGAACAGTAGCCCAAGTTGGTAATTCCCGGAGAATTTTTTGTGACTTCATCCCTTTACTACTATGTTAAGGCTAAAGTCACGCCCAAACTTACAGGATGCAAACTTACAGGAAAACACTTACACGAATGCAATCTGTTCCGGGAACGTACAGTTTCGATCTCTGCAAACTTGCTACCGGTACAAACTTCGACAAGAAAATAGTAGGTGGTTGGCATGGTAGCAGGCTGACTGCTGATCTTCGTTGAATGAACGATGTCTAATTATAATATCTGATCTTTTCTTATTTTTATGTAACCTTATCAAAGGATTTGAGATCCGGAGGAATTCAATGTGCTCACGAAAACTTCCAACCTTTTTAATTCCCAAGCAAATGTTACTAAACTTTTCTGTTAACAATTTGGTATGACACGTCATTGGTGGCGGAATTTGAAGTTTCTTTGACGATTTTCTGATTTGGGGGGAAACTCAAGAAATAAAAGATGGCGGATCCAAGATGGCTGCTGTTCAGAAAAAATATTGATCAGTATATCAAAAAGATATATACTTACAGGAGAGGGCTTTTTAGATAATACTCTTTCAAGTTGCCACTGCGGGTAGCTTCGAGCGCATCATAGATACTCTGCACATTCCAGAAGACAGAGGATCTTCCTGTCGACATGAGAAGGTCTAAGGTACTTTCAGCGTCACTGTCTGCAAATCTTATAGAGGCACTCAAGAAATTTAACCCCGCATCGTCGATAGCCTTCAAAGTCGAATGACGAAGACAAACAGAGAAAGACCGGGCTGGAGTGAAAAACTCGCATTTAGGGAACTGGGGAGAAGCTACTACTGTCGCGATGCCCTGGACTCCAATTCCAACTGGATGAGTAGGCCGCTTACCAGTTAGCATCGCAGCAGCACCAAAAAGAAATTTGATTTTCTCCTTTGCGATACGAAGATTGACTTCATCAAATATACTGCTCGGCGGAATCTGAAACCGTAGAAATTACACGTATTTTAAAGTAAATATGTTGAGAATTCAGCAAAAAGGATGATTTGGCATTATTAAGAGAGTCTGTTTATAGCTTCCCTTTTTTACCTTAGGGACGGACCATTAGAAAAGTTAGCGGCGGCGGGGGGATTTTGGGCTACTCGCTGTGCATGACTTTTTTCTCTCAATTTCCTCTTGCATGATTTTTTTAAATATGTGCCCGCCTCCCCCCATAACGTTTCTAATGGTCCTCCCTTAGGACAGTGCATTTCGGCTTTATTGACGCATCAGGCATGATATATTATTAACTAGCCAGAAGAAGATATATTCTGTATTGGGCAGTCTCGCTTCGCCGCCCGATACGGAGACTATCTTTCCTTCCAACGTCAATTTAATGCAGTACTGCCGTCGGCTCAAAATCGAGATAATTTTTTATCACAATTCAATCATTTTATTTTTTCGGGCAAATCAAAAGTAAAACAGTTATGAAGTGATGTAAACGAATGTTTGTCAGTGCGCATAATTAGAACCAGCCATGGAATCACGACACTCGAACGCGCTTACCCCTACACCATAACCTGCGATCAGGCGTTATTTTTCTCGCGGCGGTGTAGTCAACGGAAAAATGAACGCCTGATACAATTACTTGTCGAGTCGTCTGTAAAAAGTCCAGAATCTGGACTTTTTTCTGATTGGTCGGGAAACAAAAGGCAACATAAAGCTGTTTGCACACTTCGTGACCGCTTCGCGCCTCTGCTGATTCCCGCCAACGAAGCGACTTCCGGTAAATTGTGATTGGCTCACTCTTATCTGATGGCATCGCTGACACTCTCGTTGACAGACACTTTAATTGGGGGGCGGCAGACGATTCAACAAGTAATTGTATCAGGCTTTCCTTTTTTTCGCCCTCCCTCCGCCGCGAAAAAAAAGAAAGCCTGATCGCAGGTTACCTACACCACCGCCGCCTGCCCGCCGCCTGGGTCTGGAATGACTAAACAGAAAATTCGAGAACACCCACAATACTACTGACTTACCTATGTTGCAAAATATATATAACTTTTTCGAGACGTAGAAGTAATTAGGTCTGGTGGACTGGCCTTGTTTTGGGTTGCGAATACACAGGACTAAAATTTTTCGTATTTTTATTCCGAGGCCAATCGAAAACGAACGCTAAACTTCCCGCTTAAGCGTCGTGCTTATCGCCAGAAACTCTAGTTTAATACAATAGTTAGCAGAGGTGTTTGCTTTTGTTTTGCAAGTGCGTGTATTGAACTTCAGATATCTCTCTTACACACGCTCGTTTCTAAATACCTTTTCGCAATTCTTTGAATTTCACTTCAGCTTAATTAACGTTCCTTTTAATGTTTTTGAAGAACGTCTTAAAAAATATTATACATTTATCTAGCCAAGCTATCATTTTTCCGTCTAGCTTTAAAGTGCAAACAAGATCAAGCCTTGGCAGTTGCTTGGATTTCAATTCAATCACTGTTCAATATCGTAAAAATTAAATGTTCTTCAGAATAAGCATTCTTTTTTCGTTTGATCAGTGTCGTTTGTATAAATAGGTTTTCTTGCTCTTCTGCGTTCACTCATATGCCAGTTATAAATCACTTTTCCCTACCGTATTTGCTTCCTTCATCTTTCTGTTGAATTCTTCTTCTCCTTTCAGTTCCTTGTAAATATCGTAGCCAAAGTTTTTCCCTAAGAGATACAACACCGACGTCAATGGTAGGAACTTAAATTAATAAAAAAAAAAAAATTCTGTCGGAAGGTGAGAGAGCTGCAAACAAGTATGTAAATAAATAAATAAGCATAGTTGTACTGCCACTTGTAGCTAAGAAACACAGATTCCCCATTACCAAATGATTTTGAGTTTATATTTTTAGCTTGTAATTACTGTTGGCAGGCAAGGTATAAATATACGCACATCCTTTGAAACCAAAACTTTTTTATTAGCTATGTTATTTTCCAGTATAAACAGTGGTTTAGGAACGTTTTCTCTCTTTCATTATTAATCCCATGGGATCAAACCGTCAAATCTGAAATGAGAATGTTATACGTACATTCCATTTTGCTTCAGCTTCCCTCCTTGGTAAATATCCTGTAAGAATAAAAGGCTGGGAATAAACCCATATAAATTCTTATATTTGTCCCCTAAGCCTCGCAGTGATGTCCATTGTTTTAAGTTGGATTTTAATATGTATGTCGAAATTGGGCTATTGTGAGGTATATTTGCATTGATTAGGTATGCTGTTCATTTGAACAGTTTTTGAAATTTTTGTTTTGCTTAAGATATTGGCAGGTCCAATATAACCCGTTTTATTATTGAGGAGGCTTGGTTTTCCCTGCTGTTGTTGTTGTCGTCGTCGTTGTTGTTTTTCAGGTGAATGAATTTGATAAGTCTTGGCATTCAGTCAAATATACATGTGAAAAGCTGGTAGCGTCTCTGGATCTGACAGGAATGAACTGGGCTGAAACAAGAGCAGATAGCAATAGCAAAACCATGGATTATGTTCGCGTCTTTGTATTTTCCTAAGCATGTTTTCCTTGCCAGCCTAGTCCCACTGAATTACAAAATAACACCGAATAGGAAGTCAACCTCAATTTCCTCGGTTTATCGGCCAAATGAAAATAGTTAGTAACGGCCGTCCAAATTTCGAACAACGACAACTGTTTTGCATTGGCTAAGGAAAACTTAGTGGATTAGTCTCACTTTTAAATTAAGAGCCGAGTGTTAGTTTATTAAACTATTATTTCATCACCTTTCTAGAAAGGCGTGTTTGCATGGACTCCTTTTGTGCACTCCGTGGCGTGTTTATCAGGTATTCGTAAAGGACGCCTAGCTTATTCAACCGTGAGAGAGGTAGAATGCAAAACAGTGATAAAATCTTCGATTGGGTAGTCATGAGTAGTTGAGTAGCCTTTGAGAATCGGGCATCGGATATTAACTTTAATTTGTTCTCTGCTTTAATTTGTTCTCTGTTTTGATTTGTACAATACATTGTATTGCAAATGGGAAAAGTTAGCTGTGAAAGGGGCTGTTGGCCACTTTAGTGTATAGGCTACAGTAGACTAACATGCGCCTGTCAGTACAGTGTATATTGGTCTGCTATAAAAAGGAATGAAACGTGACTAAGAAGAATATTAAGTACATAGGAATTAAACAGTAAATATAATGAGCCTTGCGTCTAATCAACGAAAACATCGACAAGCAGTTCGTGAAGTAACCTGAATATGGAACCTTCGTAATTCACTGCAAAGAGAAAACGAAAGTGTGTCGCGTGCTGTACAACAAAGGGACAAGGTCGTAAAATAACCCAGGAAAATGACACGGGCGATACTATGTATTATATACCTGCATACCTTGAAGAGTTGACCTCTCTTGCAGTTATAAAAACAGTGCAAAAGTTTTGAGGTCTCCACGCCAGTAGAAAACATACAGAATAATTAAGTGTCCTCACCGCTAGGTAGCAAAGCAGTGTTTCGGATCAAAAGCCAGAACGATTCAACATCGTGTTTGAATATCTCATCTTTCGTTCCATGACAAAAGAGTTACTACCTAACGAGTAGAGTGAACGAGCAGAGGACTAGGGACGAACAGGTGAAGAAAATTGATTTCAATTATTTCGACCATCCAAGAATGCAGCTTATTAATCAGTTGAATAGAAGCTGAATAAATTCCCTGTAAAATTCAGACAATTAACAGAGTTTGCATGTATGGTTACAGGGGTACACTTTTCCGAAAAGACATGCTTGTGCGAGATTTTCTCGGTTTATGAAAAATTACTCTTTGGTGGCTTTAATTCCCAATTTTCTTGAATTCTCTAAGTGCTGAATATATAATTCTAATATGCTCTTTCATCTGACGGACCATTTCTTTGTAACTGATTTATTTCTGCGATAATTTTGAAAACTTCAATGACGTTTTTAACGTCTAACCAAAATCCACCATTGTTTGTGACTTTTGCTAACAATTATCCGACCAGAATTTGGTATGACATGTGTTGCCGACAGGAAGCCGAAAGCCGAACATTGACCGAACATTATTATTACCAGCGTTTTATGTCACGTGACTTAGTAGCCAGGCTCTCGCTCACACATGTGTTTTGAGTTTTCGTGTCGAGCGGCGAGCTTGGTGAGTATGTCTTTGTTAACATTTTTCACATATTTAACCCGTAAATATCGCCAGTTTTCTAACCTTTAATGTATTCTGATTTTCTAGCGTAATCATTTAAACCAAGCTTCCACTGTGTAAGAGTCTGTGAGCACTCGTGAAACCTGACTGATCTGAATAAACATGGACAATCAAATCGATCGTTGGTTCAGTGTTGGTTGGACTGTTTTGTATCCGCAATCGATGACAACAACATGCCATTGCTCAACCAATATATTAATTAATTTTGACGGGCAGTTTTTTCAGAATTTTGATCTTCCTTGTTTTAAATGAAATTTTTCAACTCTATTGGGCGAACTTTTATATTTTTAGACCATTTATTAATAATTGTTCTTTAGTTAGTTTTGATTAGTTTTTTGCCAATTTTGTTTGTTTTCGGAGGTTTTGAAAAATTCAAGAAATCGTTTTGCGGACGTCAAAGGAAACACTTCTGGACGTACTAATTACTCGCGAAGTTTCGTTTTCATAACTTTAATTCTCTCGAAGTTAAGAGGGGAAGCAGAAAAAAAAGGAAAAAAAAGTCTTCTCATTAACTCAGCGTGAATAGAATGTAATGGACGGACTCAACGCCCGACCTTCAGAATCTAGTGAGTAACCAACCCGGTTTTGGATGGCAAGAATAGCACAATCACATGGAAAAGGCCACGATACGAGCGCTAATAAACGCAAGCACTGCTACAAGGACGAAAGGCACTGTGATACTTGTGCTTTTGGTTACTTTAGGAGTTCGCATGGACTCAGATGAAAATGAAAAAAAAAAAAACTGAACGGTTAAAAATGATTATTTTGACAGCTGCGATTGATCTGTTAAGAAAAGATTCCTTCCAAGATTTCAACTTTAGTGAGGGTTAGGTCTCCAGGGCTTACCATTGTTGATGCTGTTTTGGAAGGGAGGGTTGTTTTGTTTTCGTGGATTATCATTTTCATTCAAACAAGTCATAACGAGCAACATTCTTTCAGCGATCGATTGGCCTGAACTCTAAGATTTGAGACCGTTTGAGTACACCGACGATTACTGCCTCCGGTGAGAGTTGAGTGTAAAATTATTATTGTGATCTTTTTGACGGTCAAATGACGGCTAAGTTTAAGGCTGTTTGAGTTGCGTGCTGTTAAGTATGCCCTTTTGTTTTCGTCGCCAGAGACCTGCTTGAAGTGGCGATTTCTTAATTTGTGCTGTGTTCTTCAAACTACGAAAAAAAAAACCAATAGCAACCAATGAATTGGCTGTTGTGTTGTCCTCTTTTCCGTGCTACACGAAAACAGATTATGTACAGTAAATAGTCAGTAGTATAAGGAGATGGCGTATTTATCATCACTTTATTTTTTACTAAACGGTTTTATTCAACTTACCTCTGATATCAACATTGACAGCATGCGATGCCCTCTTGTTGGCGTGCTGTAATTTAAACGGAACACTGTCGCTTTTTGTGTTTGTTTTCGTTTATTAAATGCCGAAGGCCAATTGTTTAAAAATGCCGAAAGGGTTATCTTTTCTCATGCTTTAGACGTCAGAGGCAACTTTCATTAAGTGCATGTGCAATTGTTTTCAGGCATTACGCTGACAATAGTCCTGAATTAAACTGTAACCAAGGTCTCCAATTTCTCTGTTTAAAAGCGATTTTTCCATGATTCACCTTGCCAAAGCTCAATGTCAGTCAAGCGAAAAGGTTATCTTCAAAACTATGTATCTGGAAAGAATCCTTCTTGAAAAGATTTTTTTTAAAATTTGCAATCACACTACAACAATGACAACCACAACAACAAAATACAAAAAGGGGAAAAAAAAGGAAAGCAAACAAGAAAAAAAAAATTAGTGCCGACCTGCAAGATTTACGCTACAAAATTAATTATACAACTTACAATACAATGGAGAATGACCTACTTACACAACATTACGTACAGTAGTTTTCTTATAATAATATTGCCTACAAATCTTACATTGCAGTGTGTTGACTTACTATTTTTATAGTGGTTTTACCTGGTGTCACTTACAATGTTACATTCTAGTATTAACACAAAACTATGTATCTGGAAAGAATCCTTCTTGAAAAGTTATTTATAATTAAACGAATAAAACTGATGGTAATCATAAATTAGTGTAATCCTGTTTTGAGGAACTGGGCAAAGGGGACTTAACTTTGACAACAAAAATTATCACATAAGCAACAAATTTGAGAACACGTCCAAAATGGAGAAGAGCTTTTCTCAGAAAGGGAGCTTTCAGCAACGGCAAAAAGTAGATTTTAAAGTGCGCGTTGTTTAAGCTGATATCTCAATGGTACCAGCACTGGAAGGTGGGCAAATTGACAATGTTCAGTGGCCCATACAAAATTAAAATGTCCTCGGGTGATCTCATTGTAGTTTCACACCTATACTTAAGGAATATCATTTCCCCGCAAGGAAATTTCCCTCAAATACCAAACTGTGCGAGTTTAAGCATTTTTCCGTTAAATATTTTGGTTAATTTTTGCCTGCGTTTAAAATGCAACTGACAAGTAAAACTTGGTTGAAACTACCCTTCTAAATTCTTTTTGATATGACATCAAGTGCGTCTTCTTTTCTTCCTCGGTCTGGGGCGAGTGACAAAGCGAGGGGGAGGGTGTGGGGGGAGCGAAAGAAAAACCGCCTGCCCGAAAACCCCTCTTCTGTGAGTCACAGATTTTGACTTCGTCCGCTGGCGGACGAGGCGTTTTGATTGGTCGATTTACTGTCAATCATCGTCAGTTTGGAGTCACGCAGAGAAAAAGCAGATCAGTGAGACAAAATATTAAATGTCGAGAAGCAAGCGAGCGAGCATTAGAATTTTTAAAAATCGAAAGATAGAAACTTTGTTTTGAAGCCTGAGCAAAGGCAAGCTGCGAGCAGTCTACAAAATGCATGGTGAAGATGTCCTGGCTGTTCTGCCTACTGGCTTTGGGAAAAGCGTGATTTTTTCGGGTTTCGGAATCGCAGAGAGGGAGACCGGCCGTTCATGGTGCGCATTGTTAATTTGCCCGTTGAAAAGCATAGTTTCGGACCAGATAGCGCAACTAGAAGGTCTCTGTACTGCAGTAGAACTCACAGCTGAGAACGTTAGCAGAGTACTGGAGGAACCAGCCGAGTTTATTTACAGTTTGAGGAACAAGTGTTGGAAGAATATGTGTGAATAGGTTATTTCAAATTACACAAGCAAGTTGTTTTGAAGTTATGCAATTTTGTGATGTGAAGTCAGTTTGTGAAGTCCATCGGTTTAAGTTAACTAAAGGTTAAATATACCGCTTGTTTTATAACAAACTCAATCGGTTTACTTTGTCGCTTGCTAAAAGAAACCTCAAACACACATTCTCTGTTTAAAACTAAAAGCGATGTGTCGCTGCTAATGTCGCGGGGATTTAACGAAAATTTCAAACACAATCTTAATCAACTTGTTTATGGCGATCGAACTAACGGTAAATGTGTTACACGTGAATTGGAAAACTCGGCCAGTTGATTTTCATGTTTTACTGACAATAAAGCCAAAGAAATTGGGAAAACACGTCACGACTGCAAACAAATTGAACACTACGGTCGATTGCGTTGTTAGTAGACTTGGCCACAAGTCGAGCTCAGAGTTTTTTCAGCTTTGCAGTTGAATACAGGCGTTGTATAATAGACCGTGAACACGGAGCAATCAAAAGGATACAAGTGGAATGAAGAATACACTGGGAGTAGTAGACTCAAAGCGGTGTTAAAATATCCAGCCTATTCACTATTTGGCTGATATGATAAAACTGACAAGCGCTGAACGTGTGAGTTTGTTTTGAATTGCACGCTTACAGAACATGATTGATGGCCTGTCACAGGCCAATGATTTTATTGGCTGATGTGGAATGCGTGACAACCCACCGGAAGCGAGATGGTAATAAGGCAGCGACTCACGGGCGACGGGCTTTCGGGCAGGCGGTTTTTCTTTCGCTCCCCCATCCCCTTCCCTTCGCTATCACTCGCCCCAGACCGATTTTCGCGCACGTCCAAGATGGCGCCGGTGATCGCGAACTCCTAGTTTTCTGGGCTTTTCCCCCGATAAAACACCCACACACCGCCTGCAAGCAGGCTAATAACAACCTTTTTCACGATATTTCAGTTTACTGCAGAATTTCCAATACGCAGGTATCATATTTCAAAAATAAATCATTCCTTCTAAAAAGGCTTTTTCCAATTCTGAATAGAAAAAAGTATTGAGTAGATGTTAAAAATTAACGTTTTTAAGATCTCAAAAATTTCATTTATTTAATGGTTTGTAACTAGAAAATACCTTTCCTTTGCCACAACGATCGCTTTGTTAGGATTTATTGAAAAGAAAACAACCAAAACCAAAACCAGAAAAACAAACAAAAAAATCAATTTATATTATAGACCGATATAACATTTAAATGGTTGTGCGGTGGTATAGTGGTTAGGGCGTTGGACTTCAGATCTGAAGGTCGGTGGTTCGAGCCCCAGTCCCTGCCACCCAGTCTAGTCTTTAGACAAGAAACTTTACCCCACATTGTCTCTCTCCATCCAGGTGTATAAATGGGTACCGGCATCATACAGCAGCTGGGGGTAACCCTGTGATGGACTAGCATCCAGGGGGGAGTAGCACCGAAGACCGCTGTTGTAAGTGAACAGAACGTGATTGAAGGTGGTGTCAGTCATAACGTTTGACTAGCGCGTTTTCAAAGTTCTGTATTGCAATGGCGACTCCTTCACGCTTTGCTGATTTGTCGCGACAAGAAATTGCCGGCCTTAAGTTTGTACATTTTACTCCACTTTAGTTTACCTTTTTGTACATTCTTAACATTGTAGTATTTCCCGCTCTTCTGCGCTTACATGTAATTTATCAATAAATTTCCGATTGTTTTCACATTACGTCTTCCAAACTCTTCGTTGTGCTATATAACAAATCACTTAATGACTGGTCCCTCGGGAAACCAGTTAATTTTGTTTCCCTCGAATCTCAATGTTTCCCTCGGCTCCGTCTCGTTAAGTGTTCATTGTCTCAGTTGCTTCATGCTACAGAAAACGGGTTAAGCTGCGGCCGTGTGGGCCACTTTGGCTCGTGTGTGACATAACCTATAACACTGAATGGTTGGACTTGAAGTTTTTTTACTTAACGTGAATAATCAGCTGAAACGTTAAATCTATTTCAGAAGACAATTGCTACTGCTTGCTTTTAACGTATGGAAACCAAACTCAAGCTTAATAAATCTTCCAACCTATCGCCCTTTTTATCAAATAGGAGGCGAAAATGCAACGTAATGTTAAATCAAACCTACAACTATCACATTAGAGGTGAAACAGACGCTGTGCTCCAAAAGTCATGTCAGTTTTATGTGCGATTTCTCTTTTGTTCGAAAGTAATAGAGTCGATTTGCTAAATGATTAAAAGAACCTGACATTGATGCGAGAACTGCAGGAGTTTTGTTTAGGCCACTGGTAGGTTTTACAGACATTTCCGAGGTCGTACCCTACTTTAGCAGTTACTTTTAATTTAGTCTGCAAGCGTAGCAGCTGGAAACATTTGAAGGCAATTGGTTTTATATTTAGTCGCTGATTTGGCTCCGGATGATCGATACGACGGTTTAATCATATCACATGATGGTGAGAGTTAAAAGTCGTTTGTTTAAAACAGGTTCCGGATATTTCCTTGCATAAACACTCATAAAAATAGCAATTAGCAAGTATCTTAAAGGAACAATCACCCTATGAATTATAAATATAGTCAAGTGCTTTACCGGGCATAAACGAGTTTCATAACTTCCTGGAACCTAAACAATACAAGTGTTAAAACAGTTGCGCATCATAGCTCCAGACAAATAATAAAACCCAATTAAACAAATAACGGATGTTTTAGGTGACTCACTCAAAAATAAGAACAGGTGACTAAGAAAAAGTCATAAATTAATTCGTCCAAAATCCTGGTCGGCGGCAGATAAGAGAATATCAGACGGTTTTGCGCAGAGGTTACTTATTCGCTAGACTGCGAGTAGTCTCTAATTTTGGCGATGGCGATTGTGGGGCGGACGAAATACACACGCGCACGCTAGATTTCGAGGAGACGCGACACGAAGGGAGCGCCGAAAATTAGAGACTACAGACAAAGCCAAAAGACATTACAAGCGCAAAACTCTGATTGGCCTTTTTTTGGATACCTGTCAACAATCTGGCAATAGTAGACAAGCCGCTGTCAACACTCACGATAACATCGACTCCGTTTCAGTTTACTAAGATGGCAGACAGATTACAGGGTTGTCTGGACAAATAGTAGCCTCCCACGCAGTCGTTTTTTAGGGGAGTAGTATTACCCTCCTCTAGACAAATAGCGAGGTTTGTTCAAAGCTATATTCCGTTCGGCTGAAGATTGTTTGCCCAAGCCATTCCAAGAGCTGTTAAAATCATAATCCACTCGTCTACTGTGAGTTGAGATTTCATCTAAATTTTAACATCGATACGGGACCGATCGAACGGAACAAAGTATTGTCTGCACGGATGAAGTACAAAACTCAGTCTCTGCTCGCTGGCTGCTTCGTTTTGCTCTGCGTTGAAACAAAACTCCCTGGCTCGCTGGAAGTTTCATTTTCGTTCGCATCGAGCTCAAACTTTCGGTGAAAGTAGAAAGAAAATGCCGCGTCTTCGACATTATATATATTTTTTCCGATGGGATTTTTTGGAGACGAAGAAAATGACCTCGGGGAATGATAAATTCGTAAAAGTGTTTGTCGGGCTTTTGATATGACAGGGCCGCTTCTTGGGACTAAAATTTACTGTCGACCGAAATTCCAAACTCAATGTTCATTTCTTCTTCGAGATGAGAGGCCGTAATTTTTCCTCTTGATCACAGCCCATCTGGTCGAGTACTGGTCGAATCCAAATAAACAATGCGAACCGTTTCATTTGCGATAACATCTTCCGCAGTTTATCGATGACAGGAGCAAACACATGATAGGAGCCAAGAGAAGGAATTCCATTGATTGCGCTTAATTGGCTTGTAAGACGATATGAAATTTACATCCCAAAATCACTCGGCCGTGAAAGGTCAAAATCCCTGGCTTTGTCTGTAGTCTCTACTTTTCGGCGCTCCCTTCGCATTGCGTCTTCTCGAACTTTCGCGCGCGCGTGTGTATTTCGCCCGCCCCACAATCGCCATCGCCAAAATTAGAGACTACTCGCAGTCTACTTATTCGCCCGCTGGAACATAGGGCGACCAAGAAATCTCTCCTTGCAGGGTTTTGAAATCGTTAATCCATTTGAAATGTAGAAAGGCCATTTATTCAATTTTCTAGGATGCCAACTATCACACGCATTTACGACATTTACCCCAAGTACCTACACTAAAACTTTAACATCTTAATCGAAGACTTCAGTAGACCGGCATTATAATACTGAAACAACAGAAGCGAATAATACCTTGGAAGAATATTTGTCGAAGCAGTCAGACTCGGATTCGGATGCAAGTCAACGACTGTCGCCCAGGATAATGGCTGAGCTCACTTAGGAATATGTTATGTACGTTTTCTTCTCAATCACAAAGAGTATTTGCTTTAAGTTGTTATCAAGTTCATCATGATCAAGTGTTGCAACAACCATCCCTAGATAGTTTTAGTCTATAGTGACTTCTGTTAAATGTTTTCGATCACTTTGCTTTGAGTCAGTTTGAATTTTATAAACCGAAAATGGCGCGCAATTATTTACCGGTATAGTGTGCAAATCTCAGTATAACGGAGAAGAATTCCTCGATCCTAGTGGCCTAGTTCTGACTTAATTGCAAATTGGCTTTTGCTATTCATAGAAAGTTAGAACAAAACGAAAGCTTACCTAGAGCACGGTGTACCAGCTGCATTAATATCAGAGGCTCTCTTCAGACTTAATGCCCTATAAACAGACTGGCTATCTGTCAGTCGATTTTGTAATGTCGCTTTGCTGAAGAAGACTAGTAACATAAGACTAGTAACATCCTTTTATGCATAAAATGAGAAGGAAAAAGAACTGGTACATGACCCTCCGTGACATGTTAATTGACACTTTCAAGAAACATCTCAAAACATTTTTGGCTGTCAAAGTTTTTGAGATCTTATCCTGCAAGCAGAGGTTTCTTCTATGTTCCGGCGGGCGGATAAGTAACCTCTGTGCAAAATCGTTCGATTTCCTGTTGTGCAGGCGCAACATTCGTCATACGGATCGTCACTTCTGTTTCTTGCAGGGATATGGTATGTACGTTTTCCAGTTCTCAATCAGAAAGAGTATTTGCTTTAGGTTGGGTAAAACGAAGGGGAAAATTACAGATAAAGGTGTATTGTTATTAAACTGGACGAAAAAAGTGGATCACTTGAACCTCGTCCTCCGATAAACCATCGTCTCGTTCTCTGCGTCGTTTATCAGAGTAATATCATGGGTGACAAATTACTCCTTAACCCTTTCACTCCCAGAGTCAGTTATGGAGACATTAAGGTGATTCTGACTTCTGGGTCTGTGAATGAAATCCTAGTGTCACCATTCAAATGAAACCTCTTCAGCAGTACTTTCACATGATACTTTTTATATTTCAGTATTTTACAAATGAAATTTGGGATTCGTCTTGAATTTTGATTATTAGGCACTCTTGGGAGTGAAAGGGTTAATTTTGGCGCGACATTTCAGCGGTAATTTATCATTCAATTTCACATATAACACGTGTCAGAATACTTCTGGAGTGTCAAAATACTTTTGGAGTACAGGATAATATTTGTACAATGCGCTGTTGTACGGTTATTATGCGTACTGTTCGCGTCACTCCAGTATATTAACCGTAGAATACCGTGTCCTACGTATACTATACTGGAAAGCTGCCCCTTACGGTTATTACGCGCGCAACATACGAATAATAACCTGTGAAAGTACGGTTAATATCCGTATGTGACGTCGTTTTCAGGTTGTTATTCGTACCTGTACGAAAGTTTGTCGAGAAGAATTTTTCGAGCTTCAGCCGCCATTACAGAAAAAAATGTTGAGGTTTAAAACTGCAAAGCTGATGAAATTTTCTTCAAAAAAGGAATCTAGTTGAACACATTTCCCCTAAAACATTCCGTTAAGCGAGGTTAAAACCGAACAGTTTCTCTCAACGACCGATATGTGCCAAAAGTTCTACTTTCCGCAGTGATCGATGCGAAGCCATATCCCAGCGATCGAGTTCGATGTTTATGAATTCAAACGCTTTTCACGTTCGAAGTACGCTAGGAAAATATTTCACAGGCTTCAAACACAAATAAAACAAGAACCACGGATTTACTGGTTCAGCGTAGCCGCTGCCTTTCATAATGATACGAAATCAATTTCAATCTATTTCACAACGCGAAATGAACAACTTCGCGGCAGTGCCCGAGAGGCAGTGTGCAGACGTCGAAGGAATAGCATGATCATAAATAAAATTGTTTTAAAACTATTCGCAGTGTTCTTGCGATATACAGCGTCTAAGGAAGATCCTATCCCAAATGGGATAGACACTTGCCGAGGGTAAATAAAGGATATTTATTTATTTATTTTTTATTTATAATGGAAAAGGAAAAATGTGAGGTGTTTCGGAAGGCTGTCTCCAATGAAAGATAAGATGAAGAAATCGACTCGTGTAAACAAAGTGCAACGCGCTGCCCGGCTGTCGGCACTGTATGGGATTTTACGGATAAAACGTTTTAAGAAAACCGCCTGCTTATCAACGGAGAAAAGTTTTAGTTGATTTATTTTAACACCTGGACTGTAATGATTGAAAATATAACAAAGTTTCATTGACAAATTCACATTTTCCATCATGAGCAATTCATTCGGGCAAACTGACTGCAAATTGACTCTCGAACTGAAATTGACAGTCAACTCGGAGATGCGAAGAGTTTTATATTACGCATTTTCAGTTTACTGACCCGAAAATGCGTACAGCGTACGGTTCATAACTGTGCCTAGCTTCGTTTCAGGTTACTAGCCGTTCACGGAACCAGAGTCGACAAACTGAGTCGCAGAGGCATTTCCCCAAATGCTTATACGGGGAAAAGATCGAGCTAGGGAGGTTTGCAAGCGTGTGAATCCGAACAATGCAAAACAAAATAAACGTGTTTTCAAGGAAAGGGAGCTCTTTCTTTCCTCGGATATTATTACGTCGGGGGAAATATCTTATCAATTTTCGAAAATGACAAACCAGGAGCGGCAGAGTTGATTCAAAGGCAGCTTGTAATTGTCAATCCAATTCGCGGAAAATTGAAATCTTTACCACAGAACAGATTCGACAGGAAAATTTGAGATAGTTTCTCGATAGTTTCAGTTTGATGCAGTTTACTCCTAGGGTCATTGCATGTTCTTTGGATACAATGCACTTTCAGTAGAAGAGCAAACCGATGGTGCAGGCTTTCCCGTGTTGTTTTCATTGAAAGTATTTAGTCCAGAGATTATGCAAATTTTACTTGAAATTGACTGACAGCCGTGTCACGCAACGAGCGAGGATTTTCCGCCCGCAGTCGATTCGTGACCAGTAGCTTTTGAAACTCGTGGAGTTTTCACCAAAAGAAAAAACCATCCGGCAAAATCACGTACCTAAAACATTCTGACAACTGCAACGATGCCTTTTTTTTTTCAAGGTGGTCATTTTCCAACCCGGTGAAATGCGAATGTAATCCTCCCAAATATTTACAAGTTCCATATTTTGTCACGTACGTCACTGAGCACACCGGCTAAAATTCAGAGCTTTCTTCTCTGGAAAATAAGGAGAGGTTTGCGCTGAAAGAGTTTTAAATATATATTTAAGTTTGGAGACCAAGCACCAGCTGGCTTCGCCTATGAAATTTCTTAGCAAACAGGCTGCGATTTGAGAGTGCATGTGAAGGTTAGCGCGCTTGTGAAGGGTTGCAATCCTATTATTACGGTAATACAACTTGATGTGAGGCTTACTTTACAGTTTTTCGGACTTAAAAAACACTGTCACAGGATTATCACGAAACCTGCAAGGACACTTTTTACGAGCAAATATGCTTACAGGTTCGAACTCGAAGGAATTAAAAACATGGTGTTATAATACGCACGGCCAGTTCTTTTTTGGTCCTAAATTATCCCACACGACCGCTTATTCTGAATCTCATGTTGAAACTATAAAAACTGCTGACGCTTTCAGAATAATCCTCAGATTAAAATATACCAGACTAATTAACAAATACGTCAAATGAATCAGTAAGCTTATGTCTCGAGCGGCAAATAGTGTTGTGAGGGAGAAAAGTCAAATAGAAATAATTCAGCGGCCTATTAAAACAATATAATTTAAACGGCTTTTAAAAACCCTCAACCGCATTTCTCGAGATAAACTGCAAAACTGAGTACACCACAAACTCAAACTCATTTTGCTGCTTTATTTAAACTAAAACTGAAGTCGATAAAAATGAGCTCACCTCAGTTTGATATGTCATAATCAGCGGGACTGCGCATCCATAAATCAAATGAAACCTCTGCAAATAAGCTTGTTTTTCAAGTCTTGCCCTTTAAATAGTTCTGTGAGGCTGTGTTGAACTGCCATCAGTGATTTGACTTGATCTGTGAACAAATTCGCTCCTTAGCCATGAGAGGATCTCTGGAAGTAAACCTTGACAATAGATTCGCGGATTGACTATTTTCAACGCAAATGGATTTATAAAGCTCCATTCATGTACATGCTGTATATTCAAGGCCGGTTTCTTTGTGGAAATGTATTGGGAATTGACGTGGAGATTTCACTCGCCGACTCTTACTCGCTTCAATTCAAAGCTTTTAGTGAAGCACGTGGAGTTTTCCCACAGAAATGGTGCAGCACATCAATGAGACGACAGTGATGCAAAAAAAAAATTAAAAAAACAAACGTTCTCACCGCAGTAAAAGTTTCCCGGTCGGATCGATTTTAACTTCACACGTAAACCTCCAAACTCCCCGTGGTAATCGGGACGCACCACCAGGATGTACGAAATACTAAAATTCAAAGCTCTGAAAACTTTTCACAAACCTCGACCAAGTTTGGCAGATTCAGGCGCGTCCTTAGTGACCAATTACAGAGCTCGCTGTCAACATGTGTCAATCAACGCGACAGTGATGTGTTTTCGAACGAACTTTTGCGCGCGAATAAATAAACCAATCACACGCATTTAAGCTGGCTACAGAAGTTTATTTAGTGACAGGCATCCCGAAAAGGAAGTTCGCCCAGATTTTGCTTTTAAAATTTACAGGTCAATAATAATATTTAATTATAATATTTAAAACATATATAGCGAAAATTAACATACAAGTATGATCAAATGCGCTTTACAATTGAGATATTAAAGTGAAAACGGTAAAATGTATCTTCTGCGTCTTTTCACTTACCAAATTCTTTCAAAATCGTTGTCGATGTTTCTTCAAGCAAGAAAGAGAGCGGATGAATTTCGGGTATTCGCTTCGATTTTCCAAGCTTAAGTTGCTTTTTTTTGTCGGATGTTCAGAGCGATTAAGCGAATTCCTTTATACAAACACATGAGTTAACTCATTGGAGTCATTGCCTGTAGCTTTTATTACACTGTGAAAGGCGCACTTGTATCTGCAGCAGTGATTTTGGTAGTTTCGTGAAAACAACACAACTGGGTAGACTACACCAGCGCGCCACCTTTCCTACGTTTGCCAGTGCACGTAGCGCATCTTATTCAGCTCTTCATCAATCGTGCATCAGACTTCTCTGTATTGTACGAGTAATAAGCGTGAGTGCACGAATTAGAGCGCTCAACACTCGGGCAAAAGGCTTGTCTTTATTGTACGAGTACTAAGCGTTAGATTACGAAGTGCTCTCAACAATCGCACAACAGGCTTGTCGGCATAGATGTACGAGTAAAAAGGGTGAGTGTACGAAGCGCTCTCAACAAACAACAATCAAGATTGACTGTGCTGTACGATTAATAAGCGTGAGTATACGAAAAGCGCTCAACACTCGAGTAGAAGGCTTGTTTGTATTGTCCGAGTGCTAAGCGTGACTGTACAGACTGCCTCAGAAAACAGCCATCAAGCTTCACTGTATTGGACAGTTAATAAGTGTTAGAGTACGAAGAGCACTAAGCAATAGAGGAAGAGGCTTGTCTGTATTGTACAAGTAATAGGCGTGAGTGTGCGAAGTGCTCTCAAGAATCACACAACAGGCTTGTGTGTATTGTACGAGTACTAAGGGTGAGTGTGCGAGGGACTGTCAACAGTCGCACAACAGGATTGTCTCTATTGTACGAGTAATAGCGGTGAGTCTGCGAAGCGCTCACAACAGGCTAAGTGTACAAGTAATAAGCGTGAGTGTGCGCTCTCAACAATCCTACAACAGGCTTGTGTGTATTGTACGAGTAATAACCGTAAGAGTGCGAAGCGTGCTCAACAATCGTGGAACAGGCTTGTGTGTATTGTACGAGTAATAACTGTAAGTCTGCGATTAGCACGCTCAACAATCGTGAAACAGGCTTGTATGTATTGTACGAGTAATAAGAGTAAGTGTGCGAAGCGTGCTCAACAATCGTGGAACAGGCTTGTTTGTATTGTACGAGTAATAACCGTAAGTGTTCGAAGCGTTCTCAACAATTGTACAACAGGCTTGTGTGTATTGTACGAGTAATAACCGTAAGTGTGCCAAGCGTGCTCAACAGTCGTGGAACCCGCTTGCGTGTATTGTACGGGTAATAACCGTAAGTGTGCGAAGCGTGCTCAACAATTGAACAATAGGCGTGTGTGTAATGTACAACTAATAACCGTAAGTGTGCGAAGTGTGCTCAACAATTGTACAACAGGCTTGTGTGTATTGCACGAGTAATAACCGTAAGTGTGAGAAGCGTGGTCAACAGTCGTGGAACAGTCTTGTGTGTATTGTACGAGCAATAACCGTAGGTGTGCGAAGCGCGCTCAACAGTCGTGAAACAGGCTTGTGTGTATTGTACGAGTAATAACCGTAAGTGTGCGAAGCGTGCTCAACAATCGTAAAACAGGCTTGTGTGTATTGTACGAGTAATAACCGTAAGTGTGCGAAGGGTACTCAACAATTGTACAACAGGCTTATGTGTATTGTACGGGTAATAACCGTAAGTGTGCGAAGCGCGCTTAACAATCATGGAACAGGCTTGTTTGTATTGTACGACTAACAAACGTAAGTGTGCGAAGCGCGCTCAACAATCATGGAACAGGCTTGTATGTATTGTACGATTAATAACCGTAAGTATGAGAAGCGTGCTCAACAGTCGTGGAACACGCTTGTGTGTAAAGTTTTCTCAACAATTGTACAACAGGCTTGTCTGTATTGTACGAGTAATAACCGTAAGTGTGCGAAGCACGCTCAACAATCGTGAAACAGGCTTGTATGTATTGTACGAGTAATAACAGTAAGTGTGCGAAGCGTGCTCAACAATCGTGGAACAAACAGGCTTGTGTGTATTGTACGAGTAATACCCGTAAGTGTGCGAAGCACGCTCAACAATCGTGAAACAGGCTTGTGTGTATTGTACGAGTAATAACCGTAAGAGTGCGAAGCGCGCTCAATAATCGTGGAACAGGCTTGTATGTATTGTACGGGTAATAACCGTAACTGTGCGAAGCACGCTCAACAATCGTGAAACAGGCTTGTGTGTAATGTACAACTAATAACCGTAAGCGTGCGAAGTGTGCTCAACAATTGTACAACAGGCTTGTCTGTATTGCACGAGTAATAGCCGTAAGTGTGCGAAGCGCGCTCAACAATCGTGGAACAGGCTTGTCTGTATTGTACGAGTAATAACCGTAAGTGTGCAAAGCACGCTCAACAATCG
The DNA here is from genome assembly GCA_964017195.1 of Siderastrea radians. Classification (NCBI taxonomy): domain Eukaryota; kingdom Metazoa; phylum Cnidaria; class Anthozoa; order Scleractinia; family Rhizangiidae; genus Siderastrea; species Siderastrea radians. Next base: position 1,061,003 of record OZ024894.1, on the reverse strand, counting down.
TGAAACAGGCTTGTGTGTATTGTACGAGTAATAACCGTAAGAGTGCGAAGCGCGCTCAATAATCGTGGAACAGGCTTGTGTGTATTGTACGGGTAATAACCGTAACTGTGCGAAGCACGCTCAACAATCGTGAAACAGGCTTGTGTGTAATGTACAACTAATAACCGTAAGTGTGCGAAGTGTGCTCAACAATTGTACAACAGGCTTGTCTGTATTGCACGAGTAATAACCGTAAGTGTGCGAAGCGCGCTCAACAATCGTGGAACAGGCTTGTGTGTATTGTACGAGTAATAACCGTAAGTGTGCGAAGCGTGGTCAACAGTCGTGGAACAGTCTTGTGGGTATTGTACGAGCAATAACCGTAGGTGTGCGAAGCGCGCTCAACAGTCGTGAAACAGGCTTGTTTGTATTGTACGAGTAACAACCGGAAGTGTGCGAAGCGTGCTTAACAGCCGTGGAACAGGCTTGTGTGTGCTTGTGTGTGCTTGTGTGTGAGGCGTGCTCAACAATTGCACAACAGGCTTGTCTGTATTGTACGAGTAATAACCGTAAGTGTTCGAAGCGTTCTCAAAAATCGTGCAACAGGCTTGTCTGTTTTTACGAGTAATAAACGAAAGTGTGCGAAGCGTACTCAACAATCGTGGAACAGGCTTGTATGTATTCTACGAGTAATAACTGTGAGTGTGCGAAGCGTGGTCAACAACTGTGGAACAGGCTTGTGGGTATTGTGCGAGTAATAACCGTAAGTGTGCGAAGGTCGCTCAACAATCGCACAACAGGCTTATCTGTATTTAAGAGAAATACCCGTGAGTGCGCGAAGGTCGCTTAACAATGGTGCAACAGGCTTGTGTGTATTGTGCGAGTTTAAGCGTACGAAGTCTTCTCAACAATCGCGCTTAAAGCCTTTTGTGCGATTGTCGAAAGCGTTTCGTACACTCGCGCTTATTACTTCTAAAATCAGAAACTCATAAGGACTTATGAGTTTCTGGTAATATACAGCCGAGCCTTTGCGTGTGTATAGAGGAATTCGCTTATCGCTCTGATCATCCGAAAAAAAAAAGCGACTAATGCTTGGCAAAATCGAAGCGAATACCCTGAATTGACCCGCTTTCTTTCTTGCTTGAAGAAACACCGACACCGTTTTTTTCAAAACGGTTTTTCAAAAAAGAATTTGAAAAGTGAAAAGACGCAGAAGATACGTTGCCTGTAAATTGTTAAATGCAAAATCTGGCCGAACTACTTTTTCGGGATGCCTGTCAGTAAATAAAATTCTGTAGCCAGCTTAAATGCGTGTGATTGGTTTATTTATTCGCGCGCAAAAGTTCGTTCGAAAACACATCACTGTCATATTGATTGACATATGAAGCTCATTATCATTTCTTAAAATTCAGATTAAGACAGGACAGATTAAGACAGGAAAATCAACAAGTGAGCAAATCTATGGGCGAGATTTCAGATACCTGGCCCAGTTACAGTTGAAATACTCAGTGCAATTCAGCTTACTATTTGGTGATGACTGTCATTTATAAAATCAAGAACGGATTGCATTTATTGGAATCAAAATTGCACTTTCAAATTAAATATTGTAACTTTCCAACGGTAGCCTTGTTCCAAATAAGGAATGCTGATTCGGTTATTATTGACATCAAGTGAATGTTCACACTACTAGGAGTATGTATGTGAAAAATCCTGTGAAAAAATGTGTGAAAAATGTGTCATTTTCACACACTTTTCACATGTTTTTCACTGCTTTTCACATGTATTTCACGCACATATTTCATATGTGTGTGAAATTTAGCATAGTGAAATATATGTGAAAATTATGTGAAAAGGTTGTGAAACAATGTAATCCCTTTCACACACATTTTCACATATACTTCACATGAGGTTTCACATATAAGTTCACATCAATTGCAGTAGAAGTTCACTTTCAGTTTCACATGCTTTTTCATGTGTACTTCACATGAGATATGTGAAAAGAGTGTGAAACAATTCAATCCCTTTCATACACATTTTCACATGTACTTCACATGAGGTTTCACATATAACTTCACAGTGAATGGCAGTAGAAGTTCACTAGTAGTTTCACACACTTTTTCATGTGCACTTCAAATGAGGTTTCACATGTAAATTTGCAGTGAATGGCAATTGAATTTCACATGCTTCTTCACACATGTTTCACCTACTCAAGCTCAAGCTCTTTCACTGCATGCACATATATCAGGAATTATGGCAGTTAAGTTCACTTGCAATTTCAAATACATTTTCACATGTTAGCACTTTCCATTGCGATTTCACATGTACCAGTAATTGTGAATGTCGTAAGCATTATTTGGCCATAGAATTCCATACACAAAATTAATTCACTTCAAAATCTACACTGTTCTGTTACACTTTTAATAATAATTATTTATTATTTATGCAAGCACATGTACAGAAGACGACTATACTTAAAACATGTAAAGTGAATCTTGGTGGAACTGTCACATATATATAATAGCTTGTCTCAAAAACAAACTTAAAGTTTAAGTTACAGTCACCTAATGAGTCAAATTGCTTTTAATACTGTGACTAAGTAAAGTAAAACATCAGTAGGTCCTGTTCTGAAGTGACTTAATCGCCTTAGTTCTCTTTAAGGATGGCAAAAACAATATTGTACTTTCTAGCATGCCTATAAGCTAGTTTATGCATATAGTTTCTGTTAGCATTATAATATTATTAATAAACAATTAGATAGCCATTTTAATTCATAAAATGACAACACTACCCCTGATATTATAATTTTTCATTTTAAGACAATTATTACTTATAAAAAAGCCTATAATTATTTGTATCTTCATATATAATTATATTTTATGCCAATTTTTTATCGATTGCTCTCAACTAATGTTAGGGTGTTGTGTTCATGTACAGGGATCTCCTAGGCACAGTGGGCACTGCAGCTTAACTGCAGATTGATTGTTATTTGACTGTTGGAGTTTGACTGCAGTTCTTTCAAATTTTGACTGTTGTATGACTTCAGAATACAGTCATAATGCAGCTATTCTGCAGTCAGCAATTCAGTGCAGTAAAAGAAGCAGTCAAACCGCAGTCAAAGGTCATTTCAGGGTGACATTCAGGAATGACTGGTATTTCCTGTTAAAAGACTGCCCATAAGTGCTTTTTGACTACTCTTTTTAACTGCTCTTTGTCATAATTAACTAGCTAACTCAGAACCATGCAGAACAGCTGGGTATAATTTGACTTAAAAATTTTAATACTGAAGCCAGTTATAAGCATCCTTTGTATGGCCCTTAACTGCTCAAATTCTTACTATTATTAAGGCATATCTCACGAAAGCAATAGCAAGGCTGTGGAACTTGATAGAGTCGATAAACAGCACGTGCAGACAGTTACAGTCAAGTGACAATTTACTGCATTTACAATTACACTGTAAAATTGTTTAAGTTATAAGGAATACAAAGTTGTACTTCTATTTCTCACAAAAAGTGCCGTTTTGTTAAATAGTTTAAAACGTTGTAGAACAGATCAGAAATACGTCTCACATACATGTATAAATTCACTTGGCACATAACAAACATAACATTTTTGACAAATCAGTTGTTCGAAAGCTCCCATCAGTGCATGGTTATTTCTCAGAAAAATACAGTTTGGCCAACAAACATTTTGGGGGAAGCAAGGAATCAAAAGCACAATACACAAGCTTCTCTTAAATTTGTTGCAAAAAGAAATCAGTGGACTTACCGAGTGGAGCGGCGAGAAAATTCAGACGCAAATTATATCTTTTCACCCCGGTTGAAATATACCCTGCTGGATCACTGGCCGAAACACGTGAACATTCGCACATTCTTCGTCTTTAGAGGTCCACAAAATGCCGGTAAATCCAGAAATCAATTTCACATTGATATTGTTCAAAGTCTCACAGTGCAGTGGCGTTCAAAATCTGTAAACATAACGTTTTCCACGAAATCTGTCATTCCAAAATGTTACTGTTTGTTGCAGTTCATTCTAAGCACATTTATCCTGCATTGTTGTTTGCATTTCATTCTAAGCACATCTAGGTTCGTTTCTTGATGTCTTCTTGAAAACTTTCTGAGGCAAATGAAAAAGATACGAACAAAAACACAACTTCAACGATTCAACCGTTGACCGTTGACCGCCAAAGTAACGATGCGATTCAACAGAAATGGCATTCCACGAGTATCAGCTTACATGTCACGTGTGGTCTCCTGATGATATGTTTTGCTCCAAAACGTATAAAACACTGTTGGACAGAAATATTTTGAGGAAAACCGAAGTACTTTACAAGAAAGAATGTTTGAAAGCAAAGGATTTACCTTTGAAGTATTTTGAAACATTGCATGTCCGATAGAAATTGAACGCATGCTGTTGGCCATGACGTCGGTAACTTGAGAGCACGGTGAATAAGAGGTCCTTTCAGCGCTGGTAATTCAGAAGTTTCGAATTTTACCGGGCTGCAATTATATCGAGTTTTGTAAATGTTGCAAAATGCACAGAGGAAGATTGTTTATGCGGAGGTTTGTTCGTAGGGGCTTTGCATGTGTAAATTTTCCTGATGGATAAAACTTGAAACAAGCAGCAGTCTGGTGAGTCGGTAAACACTTCATTCCGTATATGCTTTCATTGGCCGTGATCCCGGGCCGTTCTGGCTTCACTTGGCTTTACTGTTTATTAAACCAGGATTGTGCTGAATTTTAAAAAATAAAGATCGGCAGTCAAAGTGTAGTCAACATCAAGTTTTCTTTTACATGGCAAACTAAGGAAGATGACGTTAGCATGCAGAATATTTTGTTAACTCCTCGAGAAGCCAAACTGTAGTCATTCGACAGCATAAAATACCAAATCGGCTGCTAAATAACTGCAGCGCCGCAATAGATGATGAGATCCCCCACGTACTGTGGCTTCTCAAGAGCGATAATTAGAGTTCTTTTTACCAGTGTTTTGTAGCCGTAAGTTTGTTCATTTGGATTTTACAATTTGGACTGGTACAAAAATGCATATGTTGCATACAATACTCACAAACAAGAATTGATCTGAAACATGCAGGGCAATATGTGTGAAACTTCTGTAAGTTTTGTGAAATCCAGGTGCAAGTGTACAGAACCATTATTTAGGTGGAAAATTGATAAAATGGTCCTGTTAAGTCCACCACAAAGTAAGCCAAGAATTTCTGGGCGCTGAACGAACAAAAAAGAATGCATATTATAAACTGCACACTTGTCAATATTTTTATGTTTATATATGTATTGAATTTACAGTTGGTTTTTTTTTTAATAAAGTTAATGACAATTCATGGACATACATGAACTCTACTGTGCTCTATTCACCATATATTAGTAAGCTGCAATAAAGTAATAAGCTGTAATTAACTGACCAATAAATGTACTAGATTCCGTGTAGTTGAACTTAATTAAAAGGCATGACAAATTTAAAATGTACTGTTACATGCACAAAAAAATTGTTTCCATGGAAAAAAGTCCACATGCATGTAAAAAATTGTTTCACATCCTTTATCCAAATTTCACATGCAGGTCAAAAAGTTCACATGCATGACAAAACTGTTTCATGTGTGTGAAATAAAATTCACATGCACTGCATGAATTTCACATGCATGGAAAAAAGTTCACATGAATGAAAAACTTGTTTTATGCGTGTTAAATAAAATTCACATGCAGTACATGAATTTCACATGCATGAAAAAAAGTTCACAAGCATGAAAAAAATTTTCACATGCATTACCAAAATTTCACATGCTTGTCAAAAAGTTCACATGCATGAAAAAAAGATTTCACATGCATTACCAAAATTTCACATGCTTGTCAAAAAGTTCACATGCATGTGAAACTCTCAAAAACTTCACATGCATGTGAATCTCTCAGAATTTCACATGGTTCCATTTTTTCACACACTTTTCACATGCCTTTCACATGATTTTCACACACATACTCCTAGTAGTGTCATGTGCAATTAGCAGACTGTTTGCGGCGTGTTGTATCTGATCTGATTTGTGTTCACTCAACAAAATGTTAATTGCAAGTACTTTTACACCTAAGGAAGCATTCTGCTGTTACAAAACTGTGAAAGAAGAATATTTCTTAAAACAAGTGTACTGTAAATGCACGAGAAATGTTCCCGAAAATAAAGATAAATTCCCTGTAATGTCAAACCGACTGAAACCAACAGCCGCCAACAGTTTCGTATTTCATGTGTGAACTTTTGGCTTATGTAAGTAACAACTTTTACTCAACATTCGTTACTTCGAATGAGTCTACTGTTGGAAGATTTCAATCTTCAATTTGAGAATGGAATTTTGATTCGAATAATGCAATCCATTCCCAATTAATGAAAATCATTCCTAAATAATGAACAGAACGTGCTGAGTATTTTGACTGTAACATTAAATTTCAAAAACTGCTCTGGCATTCTCATTGTTTCGATGCACACCAGTGCACATTTTTTGTGTTCCAGTATTAAGTTTGTTTTGTCTTTGTTTGTATTCCAGGTTGATAGTAATGGCTCTCTTCCTACTGCCAGACCTTTAAGTAAAGAAGAGTTGTGGAGGTTTGTAATTTTTTTTTTGTTAGAAGGATGTGTGAAGCTGGTAATTTACAAGTACCGTGTTGAAAATTAGAGTTACTGTAGTTTCAAATCTGATAAATTTTCTGTTTTTATGTTGACGTCACTATTTACTTTTTACAGGATAGAACATGAGAAGTTACATGCTAAACACAAAGGTCATGAAGCCATGCACATGGAGATGGTCCTTATTTTATTCTCAACTCTAATAGTAGCACAGATTCTTTTGGTGAAGTGGAAAAAACACTACTACAAATCATTTCAGGTAAACCGTCAGACTTTTAAACACATTTATTATTAGTACATGTACTTAGTAATCTGGCAAATCCCAAGTGATCTGAAACCTGCAAACTTGCATCCCATTGCACGATAACATTGGCCAACTCATCCCCCATGTGAAATGGCTCAAAAATCAGCCCTTTTTAACTTCATGCACCATTGTTTACACTTTGCAGTTTAAAAATCTTAGTCAAGTGACTTGAAAGTATTTTAACAAGTCCTTCCAAGTCCTGTACTCTTATCTTAATGACGTTCGAGCAAAAAACCTCTACAATACAGATTTTTTTCATACTTTGGCTACAGTCAGATAATGAGTTACCTATGTCAGAAATGCAAAAAAATTGGGGGTCACCGACTTTGTTTTCGAAATAAAGCGCGTGGAAGACAACCCCAATTTTGAAACATCGGTCCTCATAACTCGACATGGTCTCAGTGCTTGTTGGTTGAAAAATATTAAAAATGATTCGCTGTAGAGCCACTTTCTTAGTCAAATTTTATTTAACTGGGTCTGTCAAGTAAATAATTTGAACCGGTGTCATCCGTTTAGTTAAACTCAACCTCTAAGATGGACCTTTGCGAACACCGTGCAGCTACATTAAGAGCAGAATTCGATGATGCGAGGGCAGAAAAGTTGAAAAACATCGAACTTCCACGACACAAATTTTCTTTTAATTTTTCACAAAACGTAGATAATCGACAAAGAATGTGATCTATCAAAAAAAAAATATAGGGTCACCAAACATTTAAGAGAGTTTAACCCGTGCATAGATATTAAAGTGCCCACTAGTGCTATACATCTCCACATTTCTTCAACAGCGCGTACGTTCAATGCATGACGTGGCATGACATCGCGAAGTGAATTGTGTGCATAGTAAGGATGCGCACAAACAATTAGCGCGAACGTCCTTAACCAGGCAATGATGTAGTTCATGCAACCTTACAGTGTAAGCCAAGAGTTGTCCTGCCAGTCATGCTCTATTTATATTTCTTTCTATTAATGATAAATTATTAATATTCGGTTTCTTGTTTTAAGGCTGTGACGCTTGTTGGAATGTGGTTGATTCCTCTCTACTTCAACGTCAGACTCCACTTCTGGCGCATGCTGTCTGCCTGGGCTCTGTTTTCTGTTTTGACAGGATTTGTTGTTTTCAAATCTACTAGAAAACCGTTGGCACCCACAACTCCAAGGTATGTAGCTGCAAGGTTTGAACTTGCTGATGTGAATTGAAAGTGCAGAAGTTAAATCCAACTGCCTTCTTGCAATAGCCAATTTGAGATTTTTGTAGATCTCTTTAATTGCAAGCCTCCCGTGTACACTTGAAGTTCTGTTAATCTGCCAAAGACTGACTTGACTAGGCCAGTCTTCTGATATGTTCATTGCATCCAAATTATCCAAGATGAAATAAATAACATTGTCTTTGTTTATTGCTGGTTACACATTAGTCACTGAATGGAAAAAAATGTGTCACTATCAGATTTTGGATTGAACTGTAGTTAAAAAATTAATTAATTAATTTAAAAAATTAATTTTTGTGGATGGAGGGAAAACTTGCAGAGAACTGTCCAGAGAAAAACTCTTGGAGCAAGCGTGAGAACAAATTATAGACCCAACCCTTATATATCACCTGGCACATAGTTTTAACTTAAAATGGTGGTGATGATGATAATTAATTGATCTACCACGCTATCTCAGCTCCCTGCTCTCCAGATGGTAATGGCAAATAGGAAAAAAAAAATTCTGCAGTCAGCTAAATTTTGAGAAGGTTAACAGTAGAGCTCTTTGATCCTAAATAATCATGTCTGTTTCTTTTCCAGACTGGTTTACAAGTGGTTTCTGTTAGTGCATAAAGTGACGTATGCCTTGGGGATAGCAGGCTATTTGGTTGTATGTTGTACCATGTTTGGTGTTAATCTGATGTTTGCAATTAAGCCTGATACTGCTATGGAATTTGGAGTGACAGTGCTCTTCTATGGGCTATATTTTGGAGTACTTGGCAGGGATTTTGCTGAGATATGTGCAGATAAAATTGCATCAAAACTAGGAGTAAGTACATGCACTTCTAAAGTTGTTTTCATTGTTTAATTATGACTGTAACTTAAGCAAGATGCAAGGTTAAGCCCCAATATCCACATACAAATTCTCCTGACTGATTCCCATACATTTCCTTATGGTATAAATTGTGAAAAGATCAAAGCAATTTCCCTTTGGTGATTGTTTTATTAATTCTTATAAGCTTTTTTTATTATGTATTGTTATTGTAGGGAGAAATTTGATTTTGGTCACTCTTGGGACTAATAAAGGGTTAAGTAGGGCCATCAGCAGCAGCTGGCAACCATGGCTATTATGGTCGGCAACTACAGTGCTACAGTGAAGATGACCATAGTTCTACTCAGAGTTTAATAATGTTTAAAGTGCAGTGGGTACGGGAAACGTTCCTCAGTTTAATACGTGTTATATTCAGACATAACTTGCATTAAGTGACCAAATGAAAAGACAAAACTTGCATACAAATTAACATATTTTAAGCTCTGTCAAATCAGATGCAAGTTGCTAGAAATAACTGGGAACTCTGTTTGGCAATGGTTTTGATCAAGGGTTCATTGTATCTCTAGTAGCATGAAGTGACTAGTGGTAAAGAAACACATTTAACGTCTATACCTTCTACTTACTAGTCTGTTATAATTTGCTAAAAAAATTCAAGAAATGCCAAGGGGAAATGGGGCTTAATTATTTCTCAGGTGCTTTGTTTGGAAGGGGGCTTAGAAAAAATATATAATGCTTGTTATATGGTGAAGTTTAATTATTATCAAGTAGTTAACTGCTTTGTCGCTCTTGTTCTTACAACCGGTTTTCCTCTTTACTGTATCTTTGTTTAGTACACTAGTAAAGGTGGTCTTCCCAGCAGAAGCTTGGAGACCAACATTTGTGCTGTTTGTGGCCAAGAGCTTGTTCTTCAGCAAGACGAAGATGATGATGGACCTGAGAAAACGTATAAACTTTCTTGTGGGCATTTGTATCCTCAGCTTATCCTCACTTCTAGTTCAGATGCAAATTCTTTGCAAAAAGTAGATGTGCCTTGTACATGTGGAAGAAATGTATTAATTAGTGATCATTCCTTGTCCTGGGCAAAAGTAATTCCAAATGGTTATTCGGAAATGAAAGCCCCAAAAAGCCATTTGTTAAAATATGAACCACTCATTCTACAAAGCTGTTGTTTTAATAGATAAGAAAATAATGTTTAACTTTCAGCAATGTTTCAGGCTTAGAAACGTCTCTTGTTTACGGGATACATCCGAAATCGACCCGAAACGAAAAAGACATGAAGCACACGCTTGATCCGGACGACAAAAATTGTGCGGCCTGTTTACGACTTGTCTTCCCACATTCCCTGTTCAAATTTATCCCTCCTCGTAACAATCCTGACATCAGAGACCATTTAAACCAATTACCGTACCCAAATTGTGAATTAGCCAATCAGAAGCCTTGTTTACTGTCATGATTTTCTACGATATCAAGTCACTGACCTGATATCCTACGATATCATAGACAGTTTCTAAAACTCGCACTTTTTTTGCAGACTTTAGAGGTGAAAATTACAACAGACATACAACGAAACTTAAAAATATTACAATTGTTAAACTAGAAAGTAATTTGTTTGACGCTAACAGAGAAAGAAAAATACAATTTCGCGCCAAAATTGAACGACACCACACTGGCGGGCGTTCGCGTGTATGTTTACGGACAGCACTGAAACTTTTTTCTTTCAAAATGGAGCCGCATTTTCCAAATAACTCCCTTAATTTGGGCCTCCAAGATTCCGAAAATGAAACTCCAAACAAAAGAATTATAAAAATGACAGATGAGGAGTTAGAGAAGAGTATTGACGCACTATTCTTCTCACGGCTCACCCGCCATATGACCAGAACGCCTGACTGATCACTGTCAGGCTCGTCTGGTCTCACCATGGGTATTTTGACTCGACTGCGTCTCGCCAAAATACGGACCATGGCTCGACCAAACTCGCCTGATATGCCGCCGAAGCGCACCAAAAAGGTCCGATTAGGTATAAGGACTGTACCTGGGTCCACTAGCATGTTTTATTTATCCTTAACTTAACGTAACGCCAGATTTCACGAGTTTTGTATCCGTGGCTGGTGCATAGTTGGCAAGAAACAGACGTGTCCATACTGCAAGGAGAAGGTTGATCTCAAGCGGATGTTCTGCAATCCGTATCCTTTACCTACCGTTAGTTATTTTTAAATAACACTTAGAAATGTTTAGTTCATTTGGAGGGTCGGGGGTTTAAATCTCAGCTTAAGTCCCATCACAGGAGGGCTCGGAAAACCACGTACAAGTCGCGATCCCTTCTTCAGTGAACGAAAAGGAACCACCAGGCTCGTAACAAACCCTGGTTTGACCACCCTCAGTAACCCTGTCAACAGTGGACTGTTGGTGATAACGAATGAAAGTTGGTAAATTTTAAGCTCGGAAAGAAATGAAATATTCAGTTTGTCCCGACCGTGGACCAAAGAAAAAGTCTGAGTCCCGACGAGAATTGAACCTATGACCTCCCGTACACCGGTTGGGCGCTCTTACCACTGAGCTACTGGGAGACTCGTGGTCTGTATCCTGTCCTGTGACACGCTTCCATCTTACTTTTCTCTTTCCGAGCTCAAAATTCACCATCGTCATCACACAGGGCGCTTTCGGCATTGCTGGTGCTAGCAGTATGCCTTACGCATGTCACCATAAACCAGATATGACCTTACTCGCCCTGGGTCGCTCAGTAGCTCAGTGATATGACCTTACTCGCCCTGGGTCCCTCAGTAGCTCAGTGATATGACCTTACTCGCCCTGGGTCCCTCAGTAGCTCAGTGGTGAGAGCGTCCGACTGGTGTAGTAAAGGTCATGGGTTCGATTCCCCTCGGGCACCCAGGTAGTTTGCTTTGTTCCACGCTCCTGCATACTAAGTTTTCATCTTTGTTAATGGACTGATAGTAGCCTCACGCGTATAAATGGCGATGAGACGTATTGACGTGATATCATAATGCACGCTCTGTGATTACCCCAATCATACTTATGGTTGTTCCTTTGCTTATTCTCAAGTCGTTGACGTTTTCACTGGAAAAATCTTATGCGATGCTATGCTGTTAGCAAAATGCTGCTTGCTGCTTACGTTGCTAACAAAACAAACAGACAGGACTTCCATAGGTAAGAGTGCAACCGAAGTATTTGTGTACTTTCCTTGACTAGATCCCAGGTGGGAGCGTCCCCACGTCCTTTTTGGACAGCTGTTGGACTGGATCCGATACTTGGTTGTCTGGCAACCGATAATAATAGTTGTAGTTCAGATAATAATTTATCTTCTAGGACTAGAGTAGATATGATGCCCTTATTTAAAGAAATACAACCATGATATATTAATGCATAATTCAAGGAATATACGACAAGCCAGATAGGCAGGCCAAAGCCGTATTCACTCGTTCTAATTCCTGATTCAGAAGACATTGTTCCTTTGGCTCTTGACCGTTATCTGTTCTGCTTATCTGAGGTACATATGGGCTTGCGTGAATTCTTCCAGCGAGTTTTTGTACGCCTGGCGTAGCATACATTACATGGGCCTAACTGGGAATGTACGCCCGCAGCTAGCGAAAACCAGCCATGAATAAACGTTCTCGTTTTTATTTGAAAAAGGAGGTTTTTGAAGACATCTTTTTTTGAAATTTTTACTTCCGTTTTCGCTGTGAACCCGCAAAGATTGAAAACGATCGACTGTTTCCGATGCTTTACACCATCGTTTTCCAAGCCGTGTAAAGAGATCTTCTATTTCGTCCGTTTTTATTGTCCACAAGAAAAGGCTAATTAATTCTCCGTTTTTTGAAATCTCCACGTTGGACGTTTTTGTTATTATTATTATTTTTTATCAAAATCCCTTTACTTCATGTCGTTTTTGACGTCTACATGTAGCGGAAAGTCCTATTTAAATAGCCTAACCATACAAAAATCTCTGTTTTCAAATAAAACTGATAGATAAGGTAACCGTGGGGTCTGAAAGTGATAAAATGCCGAAATAAAGAAAACCAATACTGAACACTGCTTTTGAATTCTGATTTTCCCTGGAATTCAGTAAGGCCATGCTTTCCTTCTCTTCTTCTTACTTTTTTATTTATTTGATTATGTTTTATTGGCCAGTTAGCTTTGTCTAAAAGTCAGCGTTAAGTTTTTTTATGTTTGTGTTTGTTAAACGAGATCTTTAATTTAATTAAAGTTATCTGAAATGCATTAAAGTTTTCTTGGACTATTTTAACATCGCATGACAACAAAGGAAATCATGCACAATTTGACAATAAATCCATGTTGCTATTGTTACACAGGTGCATGCAACTTTTTGAATTCCAGCTACACTTAAGAACGTAATCTCCGTAGTCCCCATACACATTACTTTGTGTGTACGGTAAAAAATGTTCGTCATATTCTAGTATTGCTATTGGTTCCCTGAGGGGGCAGTTCTTATATCTCTTTTAACGCCCAGTTTAAGTTGGTGGCCGAATAACGTTTTTGCCATAGAAAAAGAACCTTAAATTACATTACACCATTCTGATAGTATTGTAGTGCTGAGTCACAAAATCTTTGCCGTAGCTCACCTGACATTCTAACCTATCAGCTGAACATAAACAGTAACACAGCAGTTAATCCTAAAAAGTAAACATAAACCTGAAAAAACAAATGATTGTTTAATCTAATAAAGGATTGTTTAATCTGATAATCAAGTAAAAGTGGGAGCAACATTAAAAGAAACTTAGCCCTGAGGGAACCTAAGCAGATCGACGAAATTATTTCATTGGGATTCATTAAAAACTACAGGGATATTAAAAGTAATTCCTTGTGAACTTAAAACTAAGCGAAACTTCAAGGCATACTTGATAATTGGAAGGCTTAGCTTCGGAGAATTTTAGTTAGTATGTTACATTTTACCTGTCGACAGCTTACCCCATTCAAAACGACGATCAGGGATTTAACGTCAGGTTTTGGGGAAAAAATTGCTTTGTAAATAATAGAGGACATCATTCGTCAACGCATCCAAATGTGCCTCCAATATACAGCGAAATCCTTAAAAGTAACTTAAGGGGGCTATGTCACGTGGATTTTCACGTTTTTGGGTACAAAATGTGCTGAAATTCAAATTAAATACTTTTTTCTCGTGCACAAAATGCTTTCAAAACATCAAGAGAAAGAAAGCGAACGATTTTCAGTTGCAATCAATTTCCATTCTAGCGATCCCGCAGCCAAAAACACTTAATTGTACTTTCAGAAAACTGTTAGAGTGATTTTCAGCGAAACTGGCCCAGTATTTTTGGGTTTCCTCTAATTACAATATCTCTTTTAGGTCGTTTTTAAAGTAATCGTAAAGATAGGTGAGAGAGCCCCTTAAAAGTAAAAAATCAAACTAATCCGTTACACCACAAATCTATAACAATTCGTCTTCAAGCTAAGCTTAAATTGCGATGCTGTTTGGCACTCTCTCTGGCAGCAAGTATTCGTAAGGAAATTCCAAAGAAGCATTGCGTTCTTTGATCGCATCAGAGATCTTCTGGAGGGAAGACTGGAAACGAGAAATAGCACCTTCCACAGCTTCACCAGTCAGCAAGCTCTGGGAATAGTCACCAATGAAACGCTGCGAAAGAAAAGTAGGAAAAACTTAACTTTCCACGTGGTAAAACGTTCCAGCTTGCGCCGTTGAAGGCCGTTGTGTTAACGTAGTAACCCAGGAGGATAAAACGATCTAAATCTCTAAAAAGGGTTGTTTTAATGAGGAATTAATTGTTTGTTGAACTATTGCAGATTCCATGTCCGAAAAGATATTTCGCTGCCAGCTAGCTGACAATTTCTCCCCAACCAGTAAATAACGGACTTAGTTTCTAAAGAAACTTTTGTGCTCTGTCGCTGGAAGTGAAACAAGAAAGTTTGAATTTAACAGAGGAAGTGTTAAGGTAAATTTGGCCACCGTCAAGAAATTCAAAAGCTGACGATCGAAACGACAGCTTGAAAGTTTGGCAAATGCTCGGAAACGTTCCAATGATCACCCCCAAATCTATGGAAATATTCGGCAATTAATCAGAAACTCTCCATGACATTCAACTATCCTCCTTTCTCAAACCAGCTGAGCTAGAAGTAAGGTGCTATTCTTTTCAGGTGATCTGATTTTTTGTATTTTTTTCCAGCCAGGTGGGGTAACGTCAGCTTTCAATCTCTTTACGGTGGCCAATCTACCTTATCAACTTAGTTGATAAATCCAAATTTTTTGGTTTCACGTCCACACCTACGCAGCACCACAGTTTCTTTAGAAACCAACCGCCCTGTTTGTTTGTAAAATACAGTATGGTCCCCGCCGGAAAGGTGAAAGTGACTGTTTCTGCAAGTCAGTTGAGGGATGAATGAAGGACCGCTTTTCTGTCTAACTGCTCTTGCCCTCCCCACCCACACCCCCCACCCCCCCACCCCCTTCTGAACAACTATCATTTTTAAAGCTGTTATGGACCTCATCTTCCGCTATCCTCGTCAGAGTGTACACAGTAGCAATATGCCAACCAGCTTGACTCTTGTTGGGCAGCGTTTCCATGATGCTCTTCAAAGTTGCCTCAGTTTTTCTGGTGGGTGGAGGACGGCGCATCACAGGTGGAATGTTTGGAACGAAGGCTGTGATTTCCATCTGAAGAAAATTCACGGCTGCGTGTTGACATGAGCACCCGAAGACCACACATGTCAGCATGTGAATAAGCTGGTCACGTGCTTGGAGGCTTTTGGGAAACTCGTGATCGACATCTCCTTCTCTTACGGGGAAGCCATTTTCATGAATGTCCATCACCCAAGACTGCAACTCGTTATCTTTGGAAACATCATCGTCTGACTGATAGAAAATGCTGATAAATTCTGCGATAAAATCGGCGATGGCATTCCATAAACGAAGTCCGTCATCCCTGAAAAGTAAAAGATTTAAGATCCATTCATCATGAGCTCCAAACGTTTCGGCAATTTCTTCAGGAGTTTGTTTGGATCTATTTCCTTATTAGGATTAATATCTGGCCAGGGAGGGAAGATGCCTTCCTACAATTACAATCTTTGTATTTACGGCCCCATAGGTTTTGAAGTTTGCGCCGTTTTAGACTGAAAACGGGGAAGGATTTTAAGAGTTTAATCTCAGATAGGGTACAGAGACTATATATGTTGCTCTGAAGTAGCAGTGACACTTTTCCGAAATAACCTGTAATAATAGTTTGGCAGTTTCTCGGTATCATCCACTCCTCTCTTCTTCAACGTGTCAGGCAAAGAGAGCATCTCGAACTTGAAGTTCTTGTAAGTCTTTTCCAGCAGCTGAATATGGCCTCCGCCTCCAATGCTCAGGGTCTTGTCAACAATCCCTCCTTTTGCAATCAACTCGTTCCTACCTATAGTGTTAATAGCCATCACGGAACGAAGATGAGGAAACAGGAGTTGGAAGACAGGATGGATGGAGGGCAGCTGGCGCCATGAGGCAACTGCAAATGCTTCCATCAACAAATGAGTCTTCATTAAGTGGATACCCATCTATATAAGTACAGGAAAAACACATGATCTGTTGTAATTAACAGAGAGTACACATTACTACACTACCAGTCGGAATTGTTGGGACACTTTCCTGTCTGCTTGCCCCCTCAATGTTGGCGTACAAGATATGGTGACTAAACTGCAGTTAACAACATTGAGAGGGAGAAGGGGAGCACGAAAAGTAAAAAATTGCGTTTAGTTGAAATGTCCCAACTATTTTTGTCTGGTAGTGTGTCAAGGAGCAGGAATTTGAAGAGGTGTTGACACATAAGGGTCTTTAATTTGTAATCCGGTCACAAACGGCGCGAAGGTCGTGACGTACTCAGCGATTCGGCAATATTACTATCGCCGTTGATTGAATGCAATTAAAGGATAGTTTTTTTTCTTTCGCTTTGAATATTAGGGGACCTGTACGTTGCGATGGTCGTGTTTTCTAAAGATAATCACACCAAAAAAAAGGAAGGGAAAAAAGAGCAAAGTGTAAAGCCTGGCTTTAAAATCTGGGTTGATAGCGTGACCCCAGCACATGTTTACTTTGTCAAATTCATGGTTTGCTAATACAGAGAAAAGTACAAATGTGCCGTGTTTCTAGGGAAAGCGTGCGAATAAAGTCCTCCCTGGAAACAAGCAGTCTAAGGAACATGGGAAAACGGGACCTTCATTGACCTTAGGTGCAAGGCAGAGAGGACAAATTATGAGGGCGCTAAAGTGAGTTCGGTAGAGGGAGGGGACATGTCCTCGTAAAAGAGCTATGCTAGAAGAAGGGTTTTCTCTATCGAAGAATTTGTAAAAACAGTGCCGGTTCAGTTGCAATCGGAAGTGAAATATTATCTACAATCAAGTTCAAGGAGTCTTCTAGCCTAAAAAACGTGCACGGATTTATCCACTGCACTAACAATTGTTGTCACGTCCCCAAATATAACGACCCCTATTTGTTAGCACAGAGTATTGAGGCCAATTATTTCTTACAATGTAAATTCTTGACTTACAGTACGTCTTAGCAAACAGATGTGAAATCGACAACATATAAACTTTAAGCGCTGTGTTTACATTCCCTCTTAATCAAGTTAACTCGAAATGGTGACATCGATTGCCAATCTTTTGACGACGTATAAACCTTTAAACATGACCTGCAAACAAAGCAGTTCACTAAAATGATGGGGATAAAAGCGTTGAACTCTCACTCCTCTATAATTTCAGAAAGATTTGGCTTCAACCGTTGAAAGGGGAGGTCGTGGTTCGCGTGTACACGGGTCACCCTTAGTTAATTAAATAAGGAATGGATGATTTCTTTTTTCGCGAGTAGCAGTGTCACCATGCTCAAAACGCTAATAAAAAAATCGCACAGAGTTAAAAAGCCTTCAAACTGCGCGTTATATAACTAGGTATATTTTTCTTTCGATTTTTTCTCTTCTCTTATTACAGCTACCTAAAGATTCACCACAAAAGCTGTTGGAAACATGGTGACCCGTTGTGGTGACCCGTTGAATCGTGTCACCAAAATGTACAGTAATGAAACACACTCGAAGTGAATGTCCATCGCAGGAAAATATCCCCAGAAAACCTCGTAATGTACCTAATTCAAGGAAGCTACCTTTACTCTATCTAGTGGTTTTTGTTGTTATGATAATGTCCCATGTTGGAGTGCAAAAACCAGAACGGAAACATTGCCATAGTTTGCAGAAATTTTCCCGCCAATACAGGCTTACATGGAGCATATACCATAAATTCCTTTAAAACACACTACCAGTCGGAATTGTTGGGACACTTTCCTGTCTGCTTGCCCCCTCAATGTTGGCGTACAAGATATGGTGACTAAACTGCAGTTAACAACATTGAGAGGGAGAAGGGGAGCACGAAAAGTAAAAAATTGCGTTTAGTTGAAATGTCCCAACTATTTTTGTCTGGTAGTGTAGTTTCCTTGAAGTTGAATCACCTATTGTAACAATTTCGCCTAAATGAGTGCTGAGACAGTTGAATGCACATTTTTCTTGTACGTTTCATGGGCCAGAGATCTCATAAAAATAGCCTATTTCACCAGGAGCTCCGATTTCGCTAAGTGAGAACGTCAGGAAATTCAAAAGTTGCAGTGAATTTTATAACTGCAACATTTAAGAATTATAACACGAACGCGGTTGGATATGGGGTGATAAATAACCAACAAGGCGTGAAGTGCGGAGTTGGTTATAGCTGCCTCATATCCACCTTTCGAGGATGGAATAATTGGTCTATTAAATTCCCTACCTCGGTGATCGTTGCTTAATTTTTGGTATATTTTCTGACAAAACTTTTGATTCGACAAGAAAACGTTTGAACGCCGCAGCACTTGTCACGCCTCATAAGGAAAAAGGCGGGGTTATCTTGCTGCTAACTTGTGTGTGATGAGCCAGTGACAAGGATAGAAATTCAATAATTGAGTTTGAGAATTATTAACAAATGTTATCAATATCTCCGAAATTCTCTGTACTAATCAGTTGCGTCTGACATAGCCTATGTGAAATTATCTTGTACCTGATGTACTTGGTGATCGGCATTACGGAACCACATCTTTGCCAGCAGCCAATCATATTGAGAATCGTTAGGAGTCCATATTGGGTTGGTGTCACTCGCCTGCTGGAACAGCTGAATGGCAATAGGCACGAGGTCCCCGGAGCTCTTGACGTAAAATAGGCAAATAGGCTCTGCTGCATAACCTCTGAACTTGGAATCGCCTTCCTCTCCACTGCGTTTGATACCCTCAAGCTCCTTGTAGTCAACAATGTAAACGTGTCCTGCCTAGTGGAAATATAAATTGGACATTAATCATGCAATTAATTATAACATACCTGACCATAAAAACCCAAGTAATTGTCCTCACCAATAAACAAAGATCGACAAGTAATAGTATAGCTTATTAACCCTATTTAGCCTGTGGGGGGGGGGGGGGAGGGGGGCACATTGTGCCCGCGCTGACTTTAACGAACTCTAACTTTTAAACGGCTGGCCGAATAATCACCAAATCTCGTGACTTTTCCTAAAATTTATCAGAGAATATTTTCCTGTGTGAATGACGTGTCTATGATGATTGACGTTTCCATAGCAACCGTCTTCTCAGGAGTGTATTTTGACTATTTTCTGTCGTTTTTCAGTCGTTTTTTCAGCTTTTTACCCTTAGTTTTTAAGAAAAGATTAATCCTTTGCTTTTTTGTGCTCATTTTGATTAAATATGTTTCCTAGAACAAATTCATATATTTTTCGATGTCGTCATTGTCAACTGTTGAACTGCAGGTTTGGGATCCAAGATGGCGGCCTCAAATTCAAAATGGCGGGTTTGTGACGCCATTATGACGTCATGACACGTCATAATTGACACGTCATAATTGACACGTCATAATACCAATCTGTTAAGCTAATGACGTACTAAATACGTGCCAAGTTTCATCACAAGAGCGTTAATACTTTTCGAGATCTGTAGGGGGGGCACTTTGTGCCCCCCCCCCCCAGGCTCAGAAACTCAAAAAAAGCCCAGGCAAAATAGGGTTAATTCTGATGTTCTTACAATGAACGCCAATTTGATAATAGTAGAAAGACATACTACCATGCCACATCACACCAGACAATAACTGTCCATGTGATGCCACGCATGCCATACCATACAAGGAGCCCAGACCAGACCATACCACACCACACCGTACCAAACCGTACTGTGCCGTACCGTACCGTATTAAACCATGCCACACCATACAATACCATACCATACCATACGATATCATACCGTGCCGTGCCGTGCCGTATCACACCATACCATACCATACCATACCATACCACACCATACCATACCATACCATACCATACCATACCATACCATACCATACCATACCACACCATACCATACCATACCATACCATACCACACCACACCATACCATGCCATGCCATGCCATGCCATGCTACAGCATACCAGCGTAATGTTTAATTTGAATTGAAAAAATAAAAGAAGTCCATAAAGATTGCATATAATGATCGTCTGGGTGAGAGATGTCCTGAAAACGACTGATGTTAGTGACCTAGTCAAATGGGGACCTGAAACATCCACGACGGTGACTGCAACGAGAATGTTAGAACACAATTATCAAAACAATAGCTGTGCAAGAGAGTTCTAAGATTTAGTACATTTTGCTGGCGTTTTCTGCGCAGCACCAAGCGAAGGGAAAAATTTCATATGGATAATGCGAGCACAGGAAGATGAATCTATCTCTCTCATTGTTAACTTGAACGCTGTTCTTGCAAATTTAGTTCCTTCATAGTACGGCAATTCTTGACGGCCAAACTGAACTAGTTGGCATAACAAGGACTTCAATTAAACAAACGTGAATTTATTCCTAGGCATTGCCGTCGCGTTGCTAGTGTCTCTAATTTGGCCAAAACAACAAACAATGTTATGATAAACACGACGGCATTTTCTCACCTTGACTTCTTCAATCAGTGTCATTCCTCGATCGAGAACATTTTTGACTATATCGTTTGTAACAGGGAAATTACTCGGCAATTCGTTGCACCGTTCGATGACGCATGGATTACAACCATTGAGGAACTGGTAACCAAACAATCTATCCTCCATCCATAGGTCATTCTGAGATATTTTTGGCACATCGCCTGTCCAGCCGGTAAAGATCCTCTGGAAGCTATCCAAGTTCTCCCAGCTGTCGAAGAGGGTGAGTAGATAGCACAGGCCAAGATTAACAGCTCCCTTAAGACGGCCTTGGTGAAAAGACCGCGATGCCTCATCCGAAAATTGTGAATCTTTAGGGAGGTCATCGTGTTTCGGGGCGTGCATAAAACCTGGCAAATCAACGACGCCAGGAGGAAGTTGGCCCCAGAGGTATTTCTCTTTACGTTGTTGCACCTCGAGAACTCGCTGAGCTCTGATGGCTTCCGGTTGGTCTTGAAACGGAAGCATTGCTGCAAAAGGTATTAGAGTCTTATTGCAAGTCGGACTTGCTATAAAAAATGCAAATACCCCTCCAGAAAGTAAATTTCTGTGTTGCATTCTTTTCTGCGGAAAGAAATAAACTATGCGAACGCGTAATTGCCAAAAAATCAATAACCAACAAACTAAAGAAAAACCTCTCCAGTACCAAAATCAAAAGGTATCATCCTATCAAACGTTAATCCAACCCCCTACCCCCACCTCTGCCACCCACTTGCTGTCCAACTTAAGTGTGAAATGGAAAAACGCTGCCAACAGTGTTATATGAAAAGACATTGGTTTTGGGAATGAAATCAGTTTTATTACAGAGAAACGCGTTATTGTCTTGCGTCAACAACAAGATCTGACTGAAAATGCTTGTTTAAGCTCTTCTCTTGGGTACATCGGCCTAAGAATGCAAGCCTAGGCGTGGCCAAAGCCAAGGTTTAGTTTTTTGGTTTATGGTTTAGTCAGACATTTTAGTTTCCCAAAAAACTAAGCAAATAGAAATACCTGTTCCTTGATAAACAATCATATCGGACACAACCCAGCGATAACAAGAAAACTCAAAAGGTTTCTCATGCTTGGAGTTTGCCACTGTGATCTTGTTAACGAACCAATCAGGATTCTTGTACCACCTGCGACTTCCATCGTTGTGAAACTGAATCATGAGTAGCTCTCCAACATCCATCGCCTGCACTGTGTACTCATCCGTTTGCCCTGCTTGGAAGTCATTGCGCCAAGAGCTGAGAGGAATCTTCTCTGTTTTCGCTTCGGTTCCTGATAATTGATTGGTAAAGATTAGTACCCGTCTGGGACGACGTGTGCAAAAGCCCTTACATGCAGTTGGCCCTGCTATGCTTCAGGTAGTTTTGTCTGCAAGAAAACGGCCGCAAGACAGATTTTACTTGCATCATCTTGGTAAGTCGTTTAAAAAAGACGAAAGTCGATATAGATCGTTTCTCTGGACCCATAATCCGTCTTGTGCCCGTCCTTATGCACGTAAACCACAAGACCCAACTTCGTCTCAGACGGAAAATGTGGCTCTAGCATGAAAAGGGCCGTTGCGCAGAAATGGAAGTCATCTGTCTTCTACAATTAACTGTCAACATATTTTGCAAGAAAATGCTAATTGACATGCTGCAAAAGAACAGAAAGTAACATATCAAACGTGTCTTGAAAATGGAGAGAATATGACTAGGTGGCTCTTTAGGAAGGTAGCGGTTACTAAGTGACCTAGCAATTTACACCCATAATTAAACTTATTGACATGCTGTTGGCCATTCATCAAAGCAAGCAAGAAAATATTTTTAATGGAATTACGTGACAAGCTTACCTGTCAGGGACAAGGAAATGTTTGCATCGGTTCCAGCTCTAGACTGGCTTCCAGTCTCCACGCTGATAAAGTACGTGGTCAAGTCATCTGGAACTTGGCGTGATCCCCTGAGTGATCGAATTTTCTGCGTCCTTGCGTACACTTCCTTTCTTATGTGAGCTATACAGTTAGAATGGTAAATAGAACGAGGCGGTAGAAAGGCAAGGCAAGATGAAAGATTGCCAGCATTGAAACGGAATTGTTCTGTAACATCCGGGGCAAGAAGCGTCGTTAATGTGACGTCAGCCAAGTCCAACCAAGGATGACTGGCCTCGTCCCAGTATCTCGCAATATTCAGAATTTCTGGTGGATCATCTAGGTGGGGCTCGTGCAGAGTCAACTGAAGTTTGTATTTCACTGGTCCACGAGCAAGCCTCTCTTTGAACTCTTTCTTCAAATAATCTTTGCTTCTAGTTTCTGACGGCAATCTTCCTTGTTCCCTAGAGAAAGGTAATCTACATGAAATGTTTATTTGGAAATGCCAAAGAAATAAGGAAGCCATGAGGTGAAAAGTGAGTATATAATTCAATAAATGGGACACATTTTTCATGTCCATCCATTCTAAGATTTTAGAAACAGGTGAAGACGTTTGGGAGAACGAGAAACGGTTGTGCAAACGCGAGCCACGTGTGATTGTTTCCTAAATTTGCGCGAGGATTTCAGTGGTTGATCATGAAAATTAGCTACTGAAGGGACGATACCCTGCGCGCAGACTTCTCCTATTTCCTTTACTCCACGCGTGGAGCAAAAGAAATAGGAGACGTCTGTGCGCAGGCTAAGCGGACGAGTGATCTGATCGTCAACAAAAAATATGAGGGGATAAAGCATAATATATAATGTCTAAGAGCTAGTTTAGTATCGTATAGATTTGGTAAGTGAAATAGATAGAACAAACAATTTTAATCTATCACTTCTTTCTAACTGATTTATAATGCTACGTTTTCTGGTAAACGAACTTATTTCGTGATGTCTATGAAAACTGTCCCGTTATCCATTTATGTGCAAGCAATATCTGAGATCTTTAGCTGTACTTGTCCTTACCAAACTTTCCTCTGATCTTCTTCTGACAGCAAACCTGTCTCCAAGGACCCGTCAGCGGGAATCAGTCGGAATCTGACGTAACGTTTGACGCCATCAAGTGCTTTGAAATCATGGATAATTTCTGAGTAATACCGCTGGTCGTAAAAAGATGATGGTGCACGGCGCAAACCCTCAATGTTACCGGCAAGGCTGAAGTTTTAAGAGAAAAAAAGATCGAAAAGTGGATTCACATTTACGGGAGTGATCTATGTTTAATTTGTTTCCAATGTAGTTTAACCTAGATTTATCCCGACAAACAACGATAAAGGAAACTCTTGAGTGAACATGGTTTGTGTGATTAACCCTTTACCGTCAGCGTTTTTCCTTTAGAAAAACGCATTTTTTACCGCTAAAGCGGTTTTTGAAGTGCTATGATGCCAATTGCCACTAAACTTTGCTACAAAAGCATTTTCTTACAGTTTAGCTCAATTTTGAGCCAGCTTCTGTTGTAAATTGTACATTATTTTGCTTTCACGCATGCGCATAAGCCAAAATTTGGACTTGGTTTTTTTTTGTTTTTTTTTTGCTGATTCATTTCTAATTTTTTCTCGCTTCTTTTGCTTTCCTTTTTCTCTCCCTTTCTTTTCTCTTTATCTTCTACCCTTTATCACCTTTCTATCCACTGGAAAAGTTTTGGCCTCAGTCCTTCTAAAAACCTGGAAATGGAACATTGATCAACTAGGTGACTTGGCCTATTTTACCACCAACTTTGCAGCCAAAATTGGACACGTTTTTCTGGTACAGCTCTGTCAGAATTTGGTCGATATTCAAAATGGACACACGTATGGATGGATCTGTCCTTGCTGTGCTAGCTGCTTATCAAAACAATCTGGTGACGTCAAAAATGATGACGTTACAAGTGGCTCAATGGTTCCCGACTTCAACGTCGGGAAAATACAACTCTTGACGGAAAAGAGTTAAGAGTGTGGTGTTATCGACGTCATTTCCGAATTTTCTGTTCGAGCCCTAAAAATCTGTTTATCACATTTTTGGTACCGTTAATTTCAATAAGTACAAAATATCATGTTAATACAGACTTTTGGGGGGGCTTGGGGGGCGATTTGAACGCTCCATAATTTCCCACTTATAGCTTTGGTTCATCAAGGACCAGTGAAAAATAAGAGACTTTTAATTTGTATAGTAGTGTTCTTACTTTCATTGACCACTATCTTAATATTTTGTGGTTTTATTACACCCAATTTCTGGTAGGCTATATTTTGACTGGTAGGTTTAGAACATTAGCCCAAGTCGGTAATTCCTGGAGAATTTTTTGTGAATCCATCCCTTTACTACTTTATTAAGGTTTAAGTCACGCCCACTGGTAAGATCTTTAATACACGGATGCAATCTTACAGGAAAACACTTACACGAATGCAATCTGTTCCGGAACGTACGGTTTCGATCTCTGCAAACGTACTACCAGTACAAACTTCGACAAGAAAATGGTAGGTGGTTGGCATGGTAGCAGGCTGACTGCTGATCTTCGTTGAATGAGGATTTGAGATCTGGAGGAATTCAATGTGCTCACGAAAAATTTCAACCCAATTCCCAAGCAAATGTTACTAACTTTTCTGTTAACAATTTGGTATGACACGTCATTGGTCGCGGAATTTGAAGTTTCTTTGACGATTTTCTGATTTGGGGGGAAATCAAGAAATGAAAGATGGCGGATCCAAGATGGCTGCTGTTCTGAAAAAATATTGATCAGTATATCAAAAAGGTATATACTTACAGGAGAGGGCTTTTTAGATAATACTCTTTCAAGCTGCCACTGCGAGTAGCTTCGAGCGCATCATAGATACTCTGCACATTCCAGAAGACAGAGGATCTTCCTGTTGACATGAGAAGGTCTAAGGTACTTTCAGCGTCACTGTCTGCAAACCTTATGGAGGCACTCAAGAAATTTAACCCCGCATCGTCGATAGCCTTCAAAGTCGAATGACGAAGACAAATAGAGAAAGACCGGACTGGAGTGAAAAACTCACATTTAGGGAACTGGGGAGAAGCTACGATTGTCGCGATGCCCTGGACTCCAATTCCAACTGGATGAGTAGGCCTCTTACCAGTTAGCATCGCAGCAGCACCAAAAAGAAATTTGATTTTCTCCTTTGCGATACGAAGATTGACTTCATCAAATATACTGCTCGGCGGAATCTGAAACCGTATAAATTACATGTATTTTAAAGTAAATATGTTGACAATTCAGTAAAAAGGATGATTTGGCATTATTAATAGAGTCTGTTTATAGCTTCCCTTTTTTACCTTAGGGACGGACCATTAGAAAAATTAGCGGGTGGGCGGGGGGGGGGGGGGCATTTTGGGCTGCTCGCTGTGCATGACGTTTTTCTCTCAATTTCCCCTTGCATGCATTTTTTAATATGTGCTTCGCCCCCCCATAACGTTTCCAATGGTCCTCCCTTCAAGCACAGTGCATTTCGGCTTTATTGACGCATCAGGCATGATATATTATAAACTAGTCGGAAGAAGATATATTCTGTATTGGGCTGTCTCGCTTCGCCGCCCGATACGGAGACTATCTTTCCTTCCAACGTCAATATAATGTAGTACTGCCGTCGGCTCAAAATCGAGATAATTTTGTATCACAATTCAATCGTTTTATTTTTTTCGGGCAAAACAAAAGCAAAACAGTTATGAAGTGTTGTAAACGAATGTTTGTCAGTGCGCATAATTAGAGCCAGCCATGGAATCACGACTTCCAACGCGCTTACCCCTACACCAGCGCCGCCTGCCCGCCGCCTGGGTCTGGAATGACTAACCACAAAATTCGAGAACACCCACACCTATGTTGCAAAATATATATTACTTTTTCGTGACGTAGAAGTAATTAGGTCTGGTGGACTGGCCTTGTTTTCGATTGCGAATACACAGGACTAAAATTTATCGCCGGTATTTTTATTCCGAGGCCAATCGAAAACGAACGCTAATCTTCCCGCTTATGCGGGGTGCTTATCGCCAGAAACTCTAGTTTAATACGATAGCTAGCAGAGGTGCCTTGCTTTTGTTTTGCAAGTGCGTGTATTGAACTTCAGATATCTCTCTTACGCACGCTCGTTTCTAAATACCTTTTCGCAATTCTTTGAATTTCACTTCAGCTTAATTAACGTTCCTTTTAATGTTTTTGAAGAACGTCTTAAAAAATATTATACATTTATCTAGCCAAGCTATCATTTTTCCGTCTAGCTTTAAAGTGCAAACAAGATCAAGCCTTGGCAGTTGCTTGGATTTCAATTCAATCACTGTTCAATATCGTAAAAATTAAATGTTCTTCAGAATAAGCATTCTCTTTTCGTTTGATCAGTGTCGTTTGTATAAATAGGTTTTCTTGCTCTTCTGCGTTCACTCATATGTTAGTTATAAATCACTTTTCCCTACCGTATTTGCTTCCTTCATCTTTCTGTTGAATTCTTCTTCTCCTGTCAGTTCCTTGTAAATATCGTAGCCAAAGTTTTTCCCTAAGAGATACAACACCGACGTCAATGGTAGAAACTTAAACTAATTTAAAAAAAAATTTCTGTCGGAACGGGTGAGAGAGCTGCAAACAAGTATGTAAATAAATAAGCATAGTTGTACTGCCACTTTCATGTAGCTAAGAAACACAGATTCCCCATTACCAAATGACTTTGAGTTTATATTTTTTAGCTTGTAATTACTGTTGGCAGGCACAAAGAGGTATAAATATACGCACATCCTTTGAAACCAAAACTATTTCACAGACTCAAAACTTGTATAAAGTGGGAATAGTTTTATTAGCAATGTTATTTTCCAGTATAAACAGTGGTTTAGGAATGTTTTGTCTCTTTCATTATTAATCCCATGGGGTCAAACCGTCAAATCTGAAATGAGAATGTTATACGTACATTCCATTTTGCTTCAGCTTTCCTCCTTGGCAAGTATCCTGTAAGAATAAAAAAGACTGAATAGCCCAATTTCGATATATTAAACACTATCCATCATTTTGAGGCTGGGAATAAACCCATATAAATTCTTATATTTGTCCCCTAAGCCTCGTAGTGATGTCCATTGTTTTAAGTTAGAGTGTAATATGTATATACCTGATTGAAAAAACGTTGTCGGGTGAAGACCACAAACCATAAACGATACGACCCAGTGGTATACTGGGAAACATTCGAACAATTTACTGATTTCCATTTTGAAAGCCGTTCACTTGCATTGTTTGTCTGTTTTGATATCGTACTTTGTGCGTCCGTCACTCAGGTACCCGACAGTAAACGAATGGTTGGTGGCAGGACTTAGTTCTACCGAATAGTTTTCCAGCAAAATTTGCTTTAACTCAGGTACGGATGCAAACTTTGGCAAATTTCGCACTGTGTAGCGCTCAAATTGACCCTTGTTGGCCAATTTGGCCCTTTTCAGGTAGGCTTGTACGGTTTCCATTGTCACGTGCAACTGGCTGCAATCAACATCAGTCACAAGAGAACAGGCTTGTATTTTGAATATGCAAATGATGATATACATCTACCCAAAACTCCTTTGGATCTCATCGTCAATGGTTTATGCTTTTCACCCGACAACGTTTTTTCAATTAGGTGTATCGAAATTGGGCTATTGTAAGGTATAGTTGATCAGGTATGCTGTTCATTTAAACATTTTTTTTTGCTTAAGATATTGGCAGGTCCAATATAACCCGTTTTATTATTGAGGAGGCTTGGTTTTCCCTGTTGTTGTTGTCGTCGTCGTTGTTGTTTTTCAGGTGACTGAATTTGATAAGTCTTGACATTCAGTCAAATATACATGTGAAAAGCTGGTGGTGTCTCTGGATCTGACAGGAAAGAACAGGGCTGAAACAAGAGCAGATAGTAGCAATAGCAAAACCATGGATAATGTTCGCGTCTTCGTATAAGCATGTTTTCCTTGCCCGCTTAGTCCCACTGAATTACAAAATAACACCAACTAGGAAGTCAACCTCAATGCCTCGGTTTATCGGCCAAATGAAAATAGTTAGTAACAGCCACCCAAAAATCGAACAACGGCAATTGTTTTGCATTGGCTAAGGAAAACGTAGTGGATTAGTCTTACTTTTAAATTAAGAGCCAAGTGTTAGCTTATTAAACCATTATTTCATCATCTTTCCAGGAAAGCGTGTTTGCACGGACTCCTTTTGTGCACTCCGTGGCGTGTTTATCAGGTATTCCTAAAGGACGCCCAAACTTATTCAACGGTGAGAGAGGTTTTCACATCATCATTCCAGGAGGCAGAATGCAAAACAGCGATAAAATCTTCGATTGAGTAGTCATGAGTAGTTGAGTAGGCTTTGAGAATCGGGCATCTGATATTAACTTTAATTTGTTCTCTGCTTTAATTTGTTCTCTGTTTTGATTTGTTCTGTGTTTCGTACCTTTTTCCTCTCTATTTTTAATTCGGAGTCACAGAAATTAAGAAACTAAGCAAAACATGTTTGTTGGTGTCTTCATCACATGCCTCTTCAATTTTGTTTATTTTCTCTGGAAAAAGTAAGTAGAAGATGTCGGATCCAAGAAATCGGCCGTCCAAAACTATAACGTAATTCCTTCATCATGTGACGTCATCATGTCACATGATGCGGGCCTGACGTTTGCACGTTTCACAGCCAGAATAACTACGTTTCATAGTCTTAGCCTCAAACAACTCTTGGAAAGGTTAGCGCCCTCACTTGACCCCCAACTCAGTGTTGTCAAATCTGTTTTGGGTTTCGAGCAAAGCAACGCACACTAAAGTGACCAATAGCCCCTTTCACAGTTAACTTTTCTCATTAGGCGGCGAGAGACTATACGCCGCCTGTAAATTCTTCAGAATTTCTTGTTTGCATTACAATGTATTTGATTGTGGCTGTGACGCAATTTCAGGAAGAAACTACAAATTTAAAGTGTCCGTAATTGCCTGACATCCACGTTCAAATACATTGTATTGCAAATAGGAAAAGTTAACTGTGAAAGGGGCTGTTGGCCACTTTAGTGTATAGGCTACAGTAGACTAACATGCGCCTGTCAGTGCAGTGTATATTGGTCTGCTATAAAAGGGAATGAAACGTGACTAAGAAGAATATTAAGCACATAGGAATTAAACAGTAAATATAATGAGCCTTGCGTCTAATCAACGAAAACATCGACAAACAGTTCGTGAAGTAACCTGAATATGGAACCTTCGTAATCCACTGCAAGGAGAAAACGAAAATGTGTCGTGTGCTATAAAGGGGCAAGGTCGTCAAATAACCCAGGAAAATGACGCGGGCGATACTATGTATTATATACCTGCATACCTTGAAGAGTTGACCTCTCTTGCAGTTATAAAAACAGTGCAAAAGTTCTGAGGTCTCCACGTCAGTAGAAAACATATAGAATAATTGAGTGTCCTCGCCGCTAGGTAGCAAAGCAGTGTTTCGGATCAAAAGCCAGAACGGTTCAACTTACATGCACACCGTGTTTGAATATCTCATCTTTCGTTCCATGACAAAAGAGTTACTACCTAGCGAGCAGAGTAAACGAGCAGAGGACTAGGGACGAACAGGTGAAGAAAATTGATTTCAATTATTTCCACCATCCAAGAATGCAGCTTATTAATCGGTTGAATAGAAGCTGAATAAATTCCCTGTAAAATTCAGACAATTAACAGAGTTTGCATGTATGGTTACAGGGGTACACTTTTCCGAAAAGACATGCTTGTGCGAGATTTTCTCGATTTATGAAAAATTACTCTTTGGTGGCTTTAAGGTGTTTCGACGGAGTTTTTGGGGACCATACCTAACTTTTTGAATCGGCTCTTAGACAGTCTTCTCCTTGTCAGATCAACGTGAAATTTGCAATACTTGTTGGTTTTGGATTGAACTTTAGTGTGGTTTACATTTTGTAAAAATCGATATTTCCATGACAACGATAAACAAAAATCCTGGAAAACAGTAAAAGTGAAATTTTGCACGATCCAGATTTCACTTTGAAAAGCAAATACCCACATCGTAAACTGTGGTGTATGGCAAACAAAATACACAAGAACAAAAAAATTCTGTATGTTTGTTTTCAAGTAAATCGCAAAAACATTTTCAACCTTAGTCTTTGTCTAGTAATATTAAATGCACCGAAAAATTTTTAGAAAATTTTTTTAGATTTAACGTCAAAGAGGACGTATGAACCGACGGAAAGGCTTGCGTTACATATAAACAGTTGGCAAGTAAATGCTAATATATTCAAAGTAATGTGCAATGCATTCCTCCGTGATTTTTACTTTTCGTTGTAATCTACAGTGCAACAAAGAACAAAGAAACCAGATAAAAATCACTAAGCAATGAATTATGCATTAAGGTGAGGTATGGTCCCCAAAAACTGTATCGAAACACCTTAATTCCCAATTTTCTTGAATTCTATAAGTGCTGAATATATAATTCTAATATGCTCTTTCATCTGACGGACCATTTCTTTGGAACTGATTCATTTCCGCGATAATTTTGAAAACTTCAATGACGTTTTTAACGTTTAAGCAAAATTTACCAATGTTTGTGACTTTTGTTAACAATTATCCGACCAGAATTTGGTATGGCATGCCATTGCTCACCCAATATATTAATTAACTTTGACAGGCGGTTTCTTCAGAATTTTGATCTTCCTTGTTTTAAATGAAATTTTTCAACTCTATTAGGCGAACTTTTACATTTTTAGACCATTTATTAATAAGTGTACTTTAGTTAGTTTTGATTACTTTTTTGCCAATTTTGTTTGTTTTCGGAGGTTTTGGAAAATTCAAGAAATCGTTTTGCCGACGTCAAAGGAAACACTTCTGGGCGTACTACTTACTCGCGAAGTTTCGTTGTCATAGCTTTAATTCTCTCGAAGTTGAGAGGGGAAGCAGACAAAAAAAAGGAAAAAAAGTCTTCTCATTAACTCAGCGTGAAGAAAATATAATGGACGGACTCGACGCGCGACCTTCAGAATCTAGTGAGTAACCAACCCGGTTTTTGGATGGCAAGAATAGCACAATCACATGGAAAAGGCCACGATACGAGAGCTAAACGCAAGCACTACTACAAGGACAAAAGGCACTGTGATACTTGCGCTTTTGGTTGCTTTAGGAGTTCGCATGAACTCAGATGAAAATGAAAAAAAAAACTGAACGGTTAAAAATGATTGTTTTGACATGCAGCTGAGATTGATCTGTTAAGAAAAGATTCTTTCCAAGATTTCAACTTTAATCAGGGTTTAGGTCTCCAGCGCTTACCATTGTTGATGCTGTTTTAGAAGGGGGAAGGGGGGGGGGGTTGTTTTGTTTTCGTGGATTATCATTTTCATTCAAACAAGTTATAACGAGCAGCATTCTTTCAGAGATGAAGTCGCTACCGATCGATTGGCCTGAACTCTAAGATTTGAGACCGTTTGAGTGCACCGACGATTACTGCCTCCGGTGAGGGTTGAGTGTAAAATTATTATTATGATCTTTTTGGACGGTCAAATGACAGTTAAGTTTAAGGCTGTTTGAGTTGCGCACTGTTAAGTATGCCCTTTTGTTTTTGTCGCCAGAGGCCTGCTTGAAGTGGCGATTTCTTAATTTGTGCTGTGCTCTTCAAACTACGAAAAAAAACAATAACAACCAATGAATTGGCTGTTGTATTGTCCTCTTTTTCGTGCTACACGAAATATAGCTAAATCAATAGTATAAGGAGATGGCTTATTCATCATCACTTTATTTTTTACTTTAACAGTTTTATTCAACTTACCTCTGATATCAACGTTGACAACATGCGATGCCCTCTTGTTGGCGTGCTGTAATTAAAACGGAACACTGTCGCTTTTTGTGTTTGTTTTCGTTTATTAAATGCTGAAGGCCGGTTATTTAAAAATGCCGAAGGCTTATCCTTTTTCATGCTTTAGACGTCAGAGGCAACTTTCATTAAGTGTATGTGTAGTTGTTTTCAGGCATTTTAGTAACGCTGACAATAATCCTGAATTAAACTGAAACCAAAATGCAAGGTCTCCATTTTCTCTGTTTAAAAGCGATTTTTCCATGATTCATCTTGCCAAAGCTCAATGCCAGTCAAGCAAAAAGGTTATCTTCAAAACTATGTATCTGGAAAGAATCCTTCTTGAAAAGTTATTTGTAATTAAATGAATAAAACTGATGCTAATCATAAATTAGTGTAATCCTGTTTTGAGGAACTGGGCAAAGGGGACTTAACTTTGACAACAAAAATTATCACATACTCAACAAATTTGAGAACAATTCAGCGTCCAAAATGGAGAATAGTTTTTCTCAGAAAGGGAGCTTTCAGCAACGGCAAAAAGTAGATTTTAAAGTGCGCGTTGTTTAGGCTGATATCTCAATGGTACCAGCACTGGAAGGTGGGCAAATTGACAATGTTCAGTGGCCCATACAAAATTAAAATGTCCTCGGGTGATCTCATTGTACTTTCACACCTGTACTTAAGGACTATCATTTCCCCGCAAGGAAATTTCCCTCAAATACCAAACTGTACGAGTTTAAGCATTTTTCCGTTAAATATTTTGGTTAATTTTTGCCGTATTTTGTAACCCTTTTATGCGTTTAAGAGCGCTTGTCTGTAAAAATCAAACATAACGCGGCAAGGGTAGAAAATTCGATTTCTTTCATATTTTAATGTTAGATAGGTTAGGGTATAACTAAAATCACTGGATACTTTTTTTGGCAACATATCCTTTTATTTCAAAGAAAAATGCAAATAACGAACTTCCGTTAAAATCGCCATTTGAAGCAGTAAATTATGACATCAATTTGAGGCGTTCGCGTGCAAAAACAAATCCCTCTGTCGTCTTTTATACACTCAATTTTACTTTTGCAATCTCTCAAGAGCTTCAAAACTGATTTTGGTAGAAACTGCGTTGTTGTTTGTGTTTGAAATAATTTAATTTTGAAAGTATACATTTCTCATCAGGAAAAGTACTTCGTGAATTAAATTATTTTTCACCATGTGCTAAACCTTCAAATCGATTCAGCTTCTGGCTGTTGAATTAAGAAAAGATGTTCTCAGGATTGCTGCAAAAATGTCTTTGGGCAAATGATTGAGAGCGACGCGAGAGCTTTTCAAAGTTCGTTAAAATGCAGGTTGTTTGACCCTTCTTGGCAACATTCCATTCGCGAGTCACGCACATATTTTAATGTGTTTCGACCCATATGAGATCGAAAACGTCAAACAGAAAAACAGTTCGAAATGCTCTTACCTCATTTGCTGTAGAGGACAGGTCCAGAGGCCATTTCTGAGTGATTCTCTTGCCGTTCGACGTATTTTGGTCCTGTTGATGCCATCCAATGAACACCGCCAACTGGGTCAGTGTATTGTAAACGGTCGAACAGCTCAACAACAACCTTTCTTCCAAAACGTTCGACATCTTTCTACACTGTGACATCTTACTCAACGGTTCAGTTGATTTAATACGAGTGTTGCTCAGTCTTCAGTGCATAAAAGCATTATCAGATTTGACTGCTAAATTGGGACCAAACGTGAATGGCGCCGCGTGCGTAT
This sequence comes from Siderastrea radians, assembly GCA_964017195.1. Taxonomy (NCBI): domain Eukaryota; kingdom Metazoa; phylum Cnidaria; class Anthozoa; order Scleractinia; family Rhizangiidae; genus Siderastrea; species Siderastrea radians. Next base: position 1,026,641 of record OZ024894.1, on the reverse strand, counting down.
TTGGTTTGTCACGCAATGCGTATCAAAGGCATTTTAGGGGGTAGGGGAAGGGCAAAACCTTTGAGGTGAAGTAAAATAACACACAATGTTAATTGCAGGGATTATTCGTGGTTTTAATGGCGTTGAGTGTCTTTCTTACTTATTACCAGTGTTGTTACAACCATTAAAAATTGTATTTGCTACCCTAGCCTAGTAGTCTGAAACGCAATTCCAACCGTTATACAAGCTTACAGACATGGTTACAGGTGAGTGGTGCAACAGAAGTGGCGCTATTATTAACTAGACCCAACTTTAATACGGGGAAAACCTATAACTACAAGGGGCTCCCTTTTGTTAATTGACGAGCGGGTATTCTACCTATGATCATTGGTGTCAGTCTGCTGGTTCTCAGCTGGCACAGGACCGGTACAATCACGAGTGAAAGTCAGCTCGCTGTTAAAGGGTTGGATGGAGTTTTGGACAGGAAGGGTTCTCTCTTCATAACAAATGGGTGCAATCGAAGTGTTTAACTGTGCTCTCTTGTCAGCTGTTTGATTTAGTCTACATTAGTGTGTCCTGACTAATGAGTGGGGCTTCTAACAGCACGCCAGTGCTGTTTGAAGACTGTGAAATATGGCACGTAACCATGGTAACAAAAAATGAGGTTCTGTTCCTGAATTTCTGTTTACGAATCTTACTGAGACAGGTTCCCAGTGAGCGAGATCTCTCACAGCAGCCAGCATACTTATCATAATGGATATGAGGATATCATAACAGAAATACGTCAAGCATCTTGCCCTTAAACGTCTGTTACCTCTTTCACGTTCTACATACACCTTAATGAGGACGAAGAGAAGAGTGAGGCTTCCATTGATAACCTGGCTTATATTCGGATAGTCCACAAGCGAACATAAAACTCACCTGATCCAACTTTTACAAGCGAACCAGTGACCCGTAAGATAATTTCAGATCCCTTTTTCCCCAGTCCTCTTTCACTTTTTGGTCACTCCCCTTTTCCTTACCGTGACCCGGCCCCTTGTCCTGCAGCTTCTGCTAGACACTATTCCAAGTTTTGCACGATGGCTGGGACATATCGTCATTGTATTCAAGCGTTCGTTGTAAAAACTGACTTGTAACTTGTGGTATCCAGTAGTGTAGCACCTCTTTTGGTGGTATCAGGGCCGCACCAAGGCTGAAATAAATGCTGCGAGCAAATTGGCCTAGTCAAAGCCTCCCCCCCCCCCCCTTCAACATACACACTCGTTCACATAGATACTAACTCTGTTCACAATGCCACAGTTTGTGTCGATTTCGTCAAAAACGACACCTTTTTGGGGACATCCTTCTTTGACAATTTGCCAAAAAGCTGCTTCCTGTTTGCTTTTTCGCCGACAAAGTTGTTGGCAACATCCACCAGATTTATAGCATCAGTTTTTAAAAAGTACCCTTAAAGTTACAAGGTTTGTTAAAATTGAAACATTTCGACAGCCAAGCTACGAATTTCGGACCTGTTTTACCTAACACTCGTAAACGTTAACGTAACTTTTATCACTCGATTGGTGAGATAAAAATAGTTTTTTTTGTTCCTTAGACTTGTTTTAAAACAACATGATGAGCTTAAAGCTTACAGCAAATACACAGCAGTCGCTTAGCTATTAAAGGCATTAAGGTCCTTCACAGTAAAGCTATACTGCCAGGGTCAAGGTGATATGGGTGAAGAAAGACATTGGTAAGGAACCTGGGCGACTGAAATGTGCGGTGGGCTAGTAGATTTTTGAAGCCCACTTGCCCGGTGGCTAGTGACTCAACAGATGTCAAACCCTGTTAAAGGTTGTAAAATAATAAAAGGAACTTTTAGCATCAGCATTTAAGACTATTCGTTGTACATTAATTCGTTTTAATTATATATTTTTTGGCTCATTTATTGTAATGTTTTTTCAACTTCCAAAACTTCTGGGGACTCGAGCCCCCCCCCCCCCTCCTCCCCCTTTTACGGGCCTGGGTATTCTTGGTGCATGAAAGTAAGGGAACAATTGTTTTCAAGCTTTTGATTCGTCTGGTGTTGTAACCACAAACTCCGACAACAAGAAAATGGAACCAACAACAACCGTCTTCTGTGTAACGAAGCAATTTGTGAAAAAAAAAAGGCCGAGGTCCCCCCTCTAAGCCAAAACAATAAGCACAAACTAGTTAGTCACATCGCAATTTCCCTGATAAAAACGATTTTAATGTTCTGGACTCGACGTTTTGAAGAGGTTTTTAACTTAAGCTAGTACACGTACCCTTTTTAGCTAATTCTCGTGTTCGAACATTGTTATTTGCATGCCTACAACTCACGCCGAGGGGTGACTAATTTTTCTGCATTCTGGCATGGGAGGTTGAGGTACCTAAATGTTGCACTAATTTTGTTTCGTATTTTTGGTCCATTACTAGTTCCTCCCATTTCTCGAACCCTGAGCCGTTTAAAAAGAATCAGAGCAGATTTTGCCCTTCCCCTACCCCCTAATAAAATGTCCATTCCGATGATTTGCATTGCGTGACGCGGCTCTAGATAGAACTCTGGCCACGTTTAGCGGCGACATGTGGTGATAAAAACCTTTTTGTGCATTGCCAACTAAGCAATACTGACCAGCAACTGAACCGTTGAGTAAGATGTCACAGTGTAGAAAGATGTCGAACGTTTTGGAAGAAAGGTTGTTGTTGAGCTGTTCGACCGTTTACAATACACTGACCCAGTTGGCGGTGTTCATTGGATGTCATCAACAGGACCAAAATACGTCGAACGGCAAGAGAATCACTCGGAAATAGCCTCTGGACCTGTCCTCTACAGCAAATGAGGTAAGAGCATTTCGAACTGTTTTTCTGTTTGACAGTTTCGATCTCATGTGGGTCGAAACACATTAAAATTTGTGCGTGACTCGCGAATGGAATGTTGCCAAGAACCTGCAAGAAGGGTCAAACAACCTGCATTTTAACGAACTTTGAAAAGCTCTCGCGTCGCTCTCAATCATTTGCCCAAAGAAATTTTTGCAGCAATCCTGAGAACATCTTTTCTTAATTCAACAGCCAGAAGCTGAATCGATTTGAAGGTTTAGCACATGGTGAAAAATAATTTAATTCACGAAGTACTTTTCCTGATTAGAAATGTATACTTTCAAAATTAAATTATTTCAAACACAAACAACAACGCAGTTTCTACCAAAATCAGTTTTGAAGCTCTTGAGAGATTGCAAAAGTAAAATTGAGTGTTTAAAAGACGACAGAGGGATTTGTTTTTGCACGCGAATGCCTCAAATTGATGTCATAATTTACTGCTTCAAATGGCGATTCTAACGGAAGTTCGTTATTTGCATTTTTCTTTGAAATAAAAGGATATGTTGCCAAAAAAAGTATCCAGTGATTTTAGTTATACCCTAACCTATCTAGCATTAAAATATGAAAGAAATCGAATTTTCCACCCTTGCCGCGGAATTTTGATTTTGTCTGATTTTTACAGACAGGCGCTCTTAAAATGCAACGGACAAGTAAAACTTGGTTGAAACTACCCTTCTAAATTCTTTTTGATATGACATCAAGTGCGTCTTCTTTCCTCTGTATTCGACTGCTTTAAAGCCTGGGGAAACTGAACCACGATTTGAAATTGTAATTAATGACACAAACTGGCTTGAAAAGCATTACGCGTAACCATTCAATCTTATCGCCTGATGAAGACTAGAAGCAAGCACTTGAAACTTTGTGGTAGCTTCCACGATGACCAATAACGACCTAGCCTGCTTGCGGGCGGTTTGTGGGTGTTTTTATCGCGGAAAAAACCCGGAAAACGCAGAGCTCGCGATCGCCGGCGCCATCTTGGAAGTGCGCGAAAATCTGTCTGGGGCGAGTGACAAAGCGAGGGGGAGGGGGTGGGGGGAGCGAAAGAAAAACCGCCCGCCCGAAAAGCCCTCTTCTGTGAGTCACAGATTTTGACTTCGTCCGCTGACGGACGAGGCGTTTTGATTGGTCGATTTACTGTCAATCATCGTCAGTTTGGAGTCACGCAGAGGAGAAGCAGATCAGTGAGACAAAATATTAAATGTCGAGATTAGCAAGCGAGCGAGCATTTAATAGATTTTTTAAAAATCGAAATATAGAAACTTTGTTTTGAAGCCTGAGCAAAGGCAAGCTGTGAGCAGTCTACAAAATGGTGAAGTCCTGGCTGTTCTGCCTATTGGCTTTGGGAAAAGCGTCTTCGGAATCGCAGAGAGGGAGACCGGCCGTTCATCGTGTGCATTGTTAATTTGCCTGTTGAAAAGCATAGTTTCGGATCAGATAGCGCAACTGGAAGGTCTCTGTACCGCAGTAGAACTCACTGCTGAGAACATTAGCAGAGTACTGGAGGAGCGAGTTTATTTACAGTTCCGCCGAACAAGTGTTGGAAGTATATGTGTGAATAGGTTATTTCAAATTACACAAGCAAGTTGTTTTGAAGTTATGCAAATTTGTGACGTGAAGTCAATTTGTGAAGTCCATGTTAACTAAAGGTTAAATATACCGCTCAGGGGCGGATCCAGGAATTTCTGAAAGGGGGGGGTTGTACACTATTGTAGTATGGTGGAAGTGAAACAACTTTGTAAAAAACAATTTTTTTCTATTATTTTTAGGAAGAATCAAACAAAATAACAAAAAAAATGCTGCTCAAAGGGGGGGTTGCAACCCCCTCAACCCCTCCCCTGGATCCGCCTCTGCCGCTTGTTTTATAACAAACTCAATCGGTCTACTTTGTCGCTTGCTAAAAGAAACCTCTAACACACATTCTCTGTTTAAAACTAAAAGCGATGTGTCGCTGCTAATGTCGCAGGGATTTAACGAAAACTTCAAACACAATCTTAATCAACTTGGTTATGGCGATCGAACTAACGGGTAAATTGTAAGACTCGGCCAGTTGATTTTCATATTTTACTGACAATAAAGCCAAAGAAATTTGGTAAAACACGTCACGACTGCAAACGAATTGAAAACTACGGTCGATTGCATTGTTAGTAGACTTGCCCACAAGTCGAGCTCAGAGTTTTTTCAGCTTTGCAGTTACAATTGAATACAGGCGTTGTATAATAGACCGTGAACACGGAGCAATCAAAAGGATACAAGTGGAATGGAGAATACACTGGGAGTAATAGACTCAAAGCGGTGTTAAAATATCTAGCCTATTCACTATTTGGCTGATATGATAAATCTGACAAGCGCTGAACATGTGAGTTTGTTTTGAATTGCACGCTTACAGAACATGATTGATGGCCTGTCACAGGCCAAGGATTTTATTGGCTGATATGGAATGCGTGACAACCCACCGGGAGCGATATGGTAATAGGGCAGCAACTCACGGGAGACGCGTTTGGCGATCAGGCGGTTTTTCTTTGGCTCCCCCATCGCTGTCACTCGCCCCAGACCGATTTTCGCGCACTTCCAAGATGGCGCCGGCGATCGCGAACTCCGCGTTTTCCTAGACTGCGAGTAGTCTCTAATTTTGGCGATGGCGATTGTGGGGCGGGCAAAATACACACGCGCGCGCGCGAATTAGAGACTACTCGCAGTCTACGTTTTCCGGGCTTTTCCCCCGATAAAACACCCACAAACCGCCTGCAAGCAGGCTAATAACAACCTTTTTCAAGATATTTCAGTTTACTGCCACAATTTCCATTACACAGGTAACATAATTCAAAAATAAATCATTCCTTCCAAATAGGCTTTTCTCAATTCTGAACAGAAAAAAGTATTGAGTAGATGTTAAAAAATTAACGTTTTTAAGATCTCAAAAATTTCATCTATTTAATGGTTTGTAACTAGAAAATACCTAGAAAATGCCACAACGATCGCTTTGTTAGGATTTATTGAAAAGAAAAAAACAAAAACAAAAACAAAAAACAAACAAAAAACCAAACAAACAAAATCGAGGCACCATTAAATCATACACGGGGTGCAGTTCTCTGACTTCAGATCCTTGTAGAAACCGCTGATTCTGATAACATGGTTAGCTAAGTACACTTACCCTATAGATAAAAGCATATCATTTTTAGCATTGTGGACTTAAGAAATCGTTTATTCATATAAAAAACACATGGCAGTCTTTCGACTGAATTACATGTTCTATTTACAATAATATAAAATCTATGAGTCCCTCTCACAGACACATCAGTAATCAGGACCGTGGTACATTCAGTTTCACCGCAGCTGATGTTCTTTGCCAGTTCAGTCTCGCTTAAATTATCATCTCCACTCTCTGTTGTGTGATTTAGAATCAGTCCATGACTATTAGTCATTCAAACGGCCAACTGTCGGCAAACAATTTCACAGATTTCTATATACTTGCTTCCCTGTCATAAATGCCTGCATTAACGTCCCTGACTGAACTAACGTGCAATAAATCAAACGTATATTATAGACCGATATAACATTGAAATGGTTGCGCGGTGGTGTAGTGGTTAACGCGTTGGACTTCAGATCTGGGGGAGGGGTGGGCTTGAACCACGCACCCGTCACGGGAAAGGGCAGGTGATCCAAACAGTGATAGCAAGAGCCAATAATCTTTCCACTTTTCCTTATTGGTATTTTCTCTTTTTATTAATTTTTAGAGTGCTTTACTCAACTTTGTACAAATATTGTCACAGAAAACATAATTCCTCCTATAAACCTTTAAGAATATAAAGAATATGACTATCTTCCTTGACAGTTTGTAAAGAGATAAGTGTAGGTAGTATATAAATAGGTTGAGATTTGACAAAGGGTGCATTTCTGAAAATTGGGTGGTAAAGCAGGGATCGTAATCAAGTCATAAAGCAAGAGTTTTGTTACAGAATGCCTTTATTTCCTCTGCTATCTGTTGTGTTCATTTTAACTTGCAGCCACGTCTATGGGACAAGTAAGTAGCGATAAACCTTCTTTGGTTTTTTAATACGGATATGGCCTAAACGATTGATCTGGTATAGCTGTTTATTTTCACTTGAGCTAGATTCCTTGACGGTTGATGGTAAGAATCAATCTTTTTTCACGAGTTTTTCTTTCTCATGGACCTCAGTCTGTGCAAACTGGACGAATCGTATAATCCGAAATCGCAAGTTTCAAAAACAAGTAATCAAAATATAAATGAAAAGCGAGAAACACAAGATATGTGTCTTTACTAAAGGCAACTCTTATCTACTCAAACAAATAAAACGAATTATGCCCATTATTTTTCGTGGCTACACTGGACGTAAATTGCAAAAACCAGACCCCTGATTCACGATGCCCCAATAGTTACAAGCATCTGATTCTCATTTCTCCTTAGAATTTCCCTACTAATTCAAACAAATAGGTCATGGGAAAAAAGGTATTGATCACCATAGATGAAATGTCTAGATGTTAAATCAAATCCTCCTTACTAGTACCACATATGCTTATATTGAGATAAAGGCGAGAAATATCTTTGGATGTGTCCTTAGTAATACTACCTTGAGAATTCGAAACCGTCACCCGAAGTCCTCAAGACAACTTTTAATCAGGTTGCCACAATTTCAGCTACTAACAACTATGGAAATGGTTTGCGGGCCAATAGCTAGGAGTCGTCATAAGTCGGTAAAGCGTGATCGTCGGGATGAACGTAGTCTTCAGATAGAAGGACTGTTTGTGATGACATTGACTGACGTTTCGACAACCTGACTTGTCTCTGATGATGACTTCCGCTCAGGTTGTCGAAACGTCAGTCAATGCCCTCACAAACAGACTCAGCTAGGCGATCATACTTCATCGACTTATTTAACAATAACTCAGTACCATCTTCACATTATAAATTGTAGAGAGAACTCAATTATACTTTCACACTAGCTATTCTATAGCTTTTTATCTGATTCCGTGTTCAGAATATAGTGGAACCCCGCTCTACGGACACTCGCTTAATACGCACACCCGTATATAACGGACAGTTTCGTTTGTCCTGACGAAAAGCTTAATATATATCTTCTCTAAAATTAACCCGCTTAATACGGACACCGGTTAATAAGGACAACGGACACTTTTCTGTGTCCCGAGTCACAAACTCTTATATATCGTCAACCCCACTTTACGGACACTGGTTATCTGCGCACTGTCTATTTTCATTGTAACAAGCAGAGTCTACTCTGCCAACGTGCACCGGCTGAACGCTGACTGGGAGGAGGAATTTTGACTCCAGTCTATCGTCATCCACTCTTATAATTCACAAGACGACGACTGTCATGAGGATATTGTTCAGGTCAATGCCGAGTCGAAGGAGCCGAAAGTCAAATCACTGATAGAAGCTATGATAATGCTGGAGGACGTGACTGAATATCGTACCAGTGAAAACCCAACAGAAACGGCGAATGACCTTTCAAAGGTTCTGTCTAATATTCAGTCCACCTGGTTGAGTCACAAACTAAAAGCGTCAGCACAAAGTAATTAAAGTCACAGACTTTTTCAAATGATTCCATTGCCATGTTTCAAGAACAATACTTTTAAAAAGTAATTTTAGTCTGAGACTATGATAAATGATCGTGAGGTTTTTTTAGGATGAACTTGTTACAGTTACAGTTAAGAAATTAAACAACGTGTTCTCGTAAAAATGTCTGCTTTAGTCTTTATATCGCTAAAACATGTGTCCGTGACGTTTTTTCTGAGAGTCCGCTTAATACGGACACCCGGATAATAAGGACACTATCGCATGTCCCCTTGGTGTCCGTATTAACCGGGTGCCACTGTATGTGATAAAAGTGACGACCTCCCGAAGGCTGTTCTCCGGTACTTACGCCCATGTTTATGTTAACCTGATTGGCTCAAATGGTGCTTCTACCGGGTCAATAAGGCTGCATAACACGCACAGGGACTTTGAAATTGCACGGTGAGCTCATACACGTTTGAGGTCTCCTTATATTATCCACTGAACATACTAACTTTTGGGGGCTGGCTTTTCGTTTTTATGAAATACACCAAAGCAATTATTCACCTCACTGTCGGTTAAAGCATGAACTATAGGAAACATGGAGTTCGAATCGAAAGTTGTTTCAAGGAAACAGCGCTGAAAGATGTCGAGACTCCAATAAAATTATCACCTTACCGTTAGTTCTGTTGTTCTGTGTCTTTGATTTCTACATCATCTTCTGCAAGTATCCCTATTTCTCCCCGATTCTCTCAGCGGCTGAGTTCGATGGTAGATGCTTAAACCGCCCGCCATTTTGAAATTCACTCAGTCCCAGTTCTACTCAGCTTCGGATTAAAATTTGCAATTCAAATTAGGTTCTATCTTGGTTCTTCTTTCTGGGGTTTTCTCGGAGATTCAAAAAGTAAAATCAAATTGCGAAACTTAAATTCATTTTTAGTTGAAAACCAGATCACATCAGTGGCCAGTTCTTTCGTATTTGATTATTAACTTTAGTTTACGCCTACAGTTTGAAGGAGATATTTACTTTCGGGTTTATTTCCCGTTTTCGAAACGAATCGAGCCTGTGTACTCGCTGATCAAAACCTCAACGTCCATTTTATATTGCGAGAATTATTTTGCGTTGTCGAGAAGGAAAACTGTTCCGATCAGCCGGGAAATCATGGAATTAGTGTGGACGAAGCCTACAAACACTTTATTTTCATGTTAAGGTCGAGGAACATTGCCAGAGACATAAACAAAAACAATTTTGGAAGTCTTTTGAGAGCCGCTTTCCCGGGAACGATTGTAGCGAAGAAACGACGGGTTAACTACGAGGGAGGAAAAACAATTGCCCCAGCTAAGACAATTTACCTACCTAATATCAGCAGTTGCAAGAACAGATGGTTTCAGTGAAACTGTCTGTTCGGATAGCCTGCATTACAAGACCTTACAAGCGTTTATTTAGCCAAGTGCGGAGAGCGAGACGAAACAAAAAATTCGCTTTCGGCGCTCGGCTATAAAATAATGCTTCTTCTGTTTTCGTCCCCGGAATGTAACCTTCAACTTGTGTTCTATGGTAAAATTAATGCGTTTTGTTTTCGGCCAAACAAATACATGTATGTTGTATGTTATTTTTGTGATTGCTAGCCTCTTCGGGGAGACAACAGCTGCTCCGAATTTCGGCAAATGCAATATAATACTGTTCCCTAAAAGTTTCCCAGAAAAGACCCGATAAGAAAATTTTATTTCCGTTTCCGACTCTTGCCTTGTGGGGAGAGTCGACTTTTTCTCACATATGTTTGCTAGCAGGGGACTGGAAAGTTATTTTTGCTCTTACCAGCTAAAGACGAATTTGAAAAACAATAGCAATTGTCTTTTCGGCCCTACGATTGGCTAATGGCACAAATCTCCTAGCAACGGCCCAAGTGCTTCCTACCCAGTGGCTTCACGGGAGAGGTTTATTTCCAGCTAGCTGGGTAGAACTGAGACTGAGGGAATTTCAAAATGGCGGGTGGTTTAAGCATCTACCATCGAACTCAGCAGAGAATCGGGGAGAAACAGGGATATTTGCAGAAGATGATGTAGAAATCAAAGACACAGAACAACAGAACTAACAGTAACGTGATAATTTTATTGAAGCTTCGACATCTTTCAGCGCTGTTTCCTTGAAACAACTTTCGATTCGAACTCCATGTTTCTTATAGCTCATGGTTAAAGTTGGAGGCCGGTATTGCGGCGAGCGAAATACCCATCACTATTCGCCAGCCTTGACATGTATAATTTGTTAAATATAAATTTATTAAATTTATTACAAAATTCGTCAAGTGTGACCAAAGGATGGGAAAGAAGTTTTGGATACTAAGTTTTCAGAATTGTGCTTCTTCATTTTCTATTTATTAAATATATTGTTTGAAAAGACAGAATCAAATGCTTGACTGAGAGAGTGTTTCCCTGACATGTCATGTTTAGTTGTCTAAAACGCCTTCTCTATGCGTCGTTTTTCAGTTTTCTTCTCGATGCTGGGTATACCGATATAACGTGCTCGCTCGTGTTTCAGACACTGATTAGGTTGTAACTGCTTTTAACTTAAAGGACCAATATCCCGTTACTGCGCATGCTCCAAACTTTGATTTCCTGACAGGATGTCGCGAATTCAAAAGATGCGAGAAGTGATATAGAACCTTCAAAAATCCGTTTGCATCGTGCTCAGTTTAGTTCAGTATTACCCTAAAGCTTCTCCCAGTTATGGATTAATTATATATAGTTTTCGTTAAGTTCCAATTTGTGTGAGATCGGGATTTTTTGGCGTTGTTTTCAATGCCATTGTACGGAGGACCGAAAGGAGGGAAACGCTGTGGCGCCCGTCGAAGGCTTCTTTCTCCCGGCAGGCTCGTGAAAGGAATAAGAAGAAATGGAACCAGCCTCATACCAGAATATATGTCAAGAAAGCAATCCATGAGACATGGAAACGACTGAAGGGATCAGTGGTGTCTGTATTCGACCGACACAGCCATAAACTGATGGGCTGGAAGGCCTGCACGGTGCACGACTTCTACTTGTTCTCGTACGCCGCGCCTTATCTTGGTCTTTTAACCCATTTTGCTTCTTGGTTTTTTTGTAGCGGGTTTAGAACGGAGGATTTTTAAATGTTGACTGAATTGAGCCGTTACAACTTAGGCGTCGCATTCTCGAGGTCATATCGAGGTCATAACTGGTGGATTCTTGTGGCTTTCGTCGTTTGTTATTCTCCGTTGGTTTGACTTCTGATCGTTTGTTAAGCGACTTAATGTGGTTTTAATGCCACTCTTGCATAATAGGTACGTTGAATTTGGCTCATTTAGGAAATTTATGGGTTTTCCGCCTCTCGTGTTTATATTTTCGACAATAAAGGATCTGAAATATTCACTGCAGCGTGACGAGTTTCCCTGCTGATGTTTGTAACGCCGGGCTCGGCTTATTGTTTTTAATTCTGTTGCAGGATTTTGTGTTTTGCATCACGCTCTGTCAAATCTTTGTGTATAATCAGGGGCACCCAACGAGAAAATTTTAGCAAACTACTAAAAATATTATTTCCTGCTTTCTAAGATTGCTTCAGAGGTTTACAAAGGCATATTTGTGAAAGCTAATACAGATTGATCTGTTCGGATTTTTTAGCTGAATATTTAGACCGCAGAAAAATTTTAGGAAACAGAATCCTATCCGCGAATTTCCAAGCTGCTGTTGGCTCGCCGAAAATGCTAGCTGACCTTATTTTGCACTCTAAACGACATAGTTGTCCCTCCAAAAACAATAGGAACTAATAAGTCCTCTTGTTACCAAAGTCCGACGTGATGTTTCGCCAAAGAAATCTCTAGCTTTCACTGCAATTAAATCCGAAAATCTCCGGTGATTTATATTTTGTGTTTCGCATCACGGATTGCGATCTATAGACCCTTTTCGTCCAGAAATTTAAGTTGTAGCTTCCTTGGAGCCATAAAACGCGAGCAAAATATTAAATTGCGGATGTAAACAGTGGATCACCGCGTGGGCCGCGGGGTAATCTTGTCGCCTCAATGTGACAGTTCTATTGTCTTTTTGAAAGATAACAGCTGACGTTCACGGGTGCGCATTATCGGGATAGTGTCCCTTTAACGCATGTCAACCAGACCACCAATGCGGCACTGTGAGTTGTGACGTGTGCCGGTGAGTTACGCGTCACAATTTCTTTGACGGATTGCTGTTCAAATATATCGGGCATGGTATAACAGTCCTTGTTGATTATTTTATTCACCTTTTTTTTATTCACCTTTCTGTTACCTTTCTAGGACGGACACATTTTATCGAGATGCAAGTACGTCGGACACTTGAAAGCAGTGAAAATCTATCGCAATAACAATGGAGCGTTTCCCAACTGGCATCTTGCTCGGGTGAGTGAAAGGACTCTGACGTGTTCTTCTTGTAATATTGTAACGATAAATGTTTTAACATTTATCTCTTTAAATTGTCTGATTGTGTTGAGTCTGATATCTGTGGAAGTATAGGTTTTTTACCACTGTCATTTTATTCAATATATATTTCGTATACGCTTTATTATTATTATTATTATTATTATTATTATTATTATTATTAAATCTAAAGAAGATCCTCGCAGTTATTATCGCAACTTATGCAGCTGCGAAAAGAAAGCCTGAAAAAATCAAGCTTGCCGGGATTCGAACCCTGACCTCTGCGATACCGGTGCAGCGCTCTAAGGTCAGGGTTCGAATCCCGGCAAGCCTGATTTTTTTCAGGCTTTCTTTTCGCAACTGCATAAGTTGCGTTAATAACTGCGAGGATCTTCTTTACATTTATTTCTTCATTCCGCAGTTCAAATATATGAAATTCATATATTCATAATTTCATCTTCATCTTTCCCGGGTATATTACGAACCAATTAAATGACCAGCTCCCAGTTGGCTTGTTAGCTCAATTGGTTAGAGCGCTGCACCGGTATCGCAGAGGTCAGGGTTCGAATCCCGGCAAGCTTGATTTTTTCAGGCTTTCTTTTCGCAGCTGCATAAGTTGCGATAATAACTGCGAGGATCTTCTTTAGATTTATTTCTTTATTCCGCAGTTCAAATATATGAAATTCATATATTCATAATTTCATTATTATTATTATTATTATTATTATTATTATTATTATTATTATTATTATTATTATCATTAGTAGTAGTAGTAGTAGTAGTAGTATTTATGTAATTAAAATGTCTACCACCAAAAGACAACTGAGTATTCTTTTGAACTTTTTCTTTCCATTTATAGATATTTGTTTTTTTTTCTCAAGTTCTAAATTTCACTTCTGTCGAACTGAATGGTTTGGCTAAACAAGCCAAGCTTTTCAAAAAAACCTCCGACTTTTTTAAAAGCGACGGTAGTCATTCGATTTCCCTCTAAGAAAAAACGCCGGTTGCCCAAAAGCACCGCGCGATTTCCTGCCAAGAAGTGGTATTCTCCACCCTCCGTCGGGTTGTCTTGGGACTCCCCTCCCCCTGTGTGTACGGGCGTACGTACGCTAACGTCACAACCAAAATTTTCTCACTTCGTTAGGTTACCAAATTTGCTTAGCAATGGTGCTCTGCTGGCGCGCTACGTGCGCGGACTCCCCTACAAAAATTCATTAAGACAACTTACGTTGAACGAGCCTGTTTTTTTTTCTAAGAAAGATGTGTTATTTAGGATGCCACAAGCATGCCTGACGAAGGTGGAGCCTACAACCTTTCGCAGACCTCTTGACTGCATAAAATTTGCGTTGCGTGCTTCTTTTATACTGAACTTAACTTTTCTTCATAATAACAATTCTTCATTCGTATATTGTTTACAGATCACAGTCAGTTACAAGGAATCCCCACTGTACATGTTTTACTTTAACAGGTGGATTGCGGCCTGACGATGGGTCACAGTTTATGGTAAGGAGCGGGTTCTTGTTTTATCACTATTAATTTTGTAATTTGACATCAACAGGAAATACAACTTTATTACATTCAAAGAAAGTAATTCTAAGTATCAAAGAGAAAAGGTCTCTACTCACTAATTTCCTTCCTTCTTTCCTTTCTTCCTTCCTTTCTTCCTTCCTTTCTTCGTTACTTACTTACTTATTTTCTTACCTCTATCCAACTTCTCCATCCAAATGCATTCCCATCCTTTCTTTGTTTTGTTTTTATTGTGGCTCAAAATTTTAACCCTTAAAGCCCCAGTGTCATTATTCAAATTATCCTCACTAGTCTCCATACCGGCATTTCAATGAGTAGTATTCGGGAGAACTTGTTAAGACATCAAGATAATTCATCTTTGTTTATCATTTCCCCAATTCTCATGACCTTTATGTGTTATAATGCACTGCTATTATGAGGAGAAATTTGATGCTGATCACTATTGGGGCTTAAAGGATTACAACAGGCCGCTTTTTAGCTTTCTCGCTTTAATTGTAGACGCCTATTTTATATATATATGGCTGATTTTTTGTGTGTTTTCCTACTGCTGATAGTTTTCCTGATTTTTCCCGACCTTTTTTATTCCTTTGCTCCTTTCTTCCCCAGGACCTTTTTTGTTCCTTTTTTAATCACTTATTAGTATTCTAGACTGTCTTTATCACAGAACAAATTGAATGTCGCGCTGGTATCGCCAAATGCCAGCATGTATGTATCGATACAAGACACAAATACTACTGCGCATGTCCGGCGCCAAGGCTACAAGCTTGATGGCCCGTATAAGTGTCAAGGTATGTCTGACTAAGTTTGCCAAACGATACCTGCAACTAACCAGTAAAGCCCTCTAGCTAGATCCACTTGCCTCCCCTTCCCTAGGTAAGGAATTCTCATGAAATGGTGCAGTCATAGCATAAAAAATTTTCGTCTTGATAAAATCGCATAAAACGTCATAAAACTGTTTCTTCTACACTCGTTTGATTAACGCATTTTTCAGATGTAAACGAGTGCACAACTGGGAAACATGAGTGTGACCTGAAAAGCACAACTTGCAGCAACAAAGTGGGGAACTACTCTTGTCCGTGTAGGAATGGGTACAAGCGGTATAAGAAGTATGGTCAGTGGCGGTATAAGTGCGAAGGTAAAACACATCTGTTCAGCTTTTGGTAATATTTGTACATGAAGCTAGAAGAAAATGTGTGACTCCGGTTTCATACTTTTCTCCAATTTAATATTTTCAACAAAACTTTCCAAAGAAACCGTGGGAAAATGCACATCAAACGAAAGTTTAAAAAAGAACACCAAAATTAATATGATAACAAGTCTTTGAAAAATGATGGTAGCCGTTAAATGCCGAAAACAACCAATTGTTGGGGGGTAATAGTACCGCATTTTTTTCGGTTCCAGTGACATAATGCCATAACGACATGGCTTTACTAGCCTCAAAGCAAACATGTCTGGTCGTACCATCTAAGTTTCGTAGTCACGGCACTTTCGAACAACAGGAGAGGCTGGAATCTCCCAGGAGTCCCAGAAGACTAAAAAAAATCTCCGGTCTGTGTATGTTCTACTGTTATTGTCGTTTGGTTCTGGCATAAGAACAGTTTAGGTAAAAGTAGCACCGGTCCTCAAACCTCGGGGAATTGAAACAGGAGGTGGAAGCTAGGTCATTTCATCCAAACATGTTTCTTGTTAATTCCCAGATATAGATGAATGCACCAGTGAGACACATTCAAACAAATGTGAAAAACTGACCACAACTTGTCAAAACAAGATGGGGAGTTACGCCTGTCTGTGTAAAACTGGATACCAGCCTGGTCAGTCACCGTATAAGTGCGAAGGTAATGCAAGTACTTTTTATTGTTCAACTGGTACTGGTACTTATTGGACAACGGGTACTGACAAATCACTGGATCAATCCAGCTTAACACGTGCATGCACAGTGGGGGTAATATTGAATGGTGCAAGCACTAACAACCACGAAACCATCAAAATAACAATGTAAAAATTCTACAAATACAGTTATGACCATACATAAAACTAGTTACCCTAAAAGAAGTTCTTTATTTTAAATCATATTTTAATTAAAATTTAAAATATAATTAAAAACTAATTACTACTAATACAAAATGGCTACTAATGCTTATTTATGACACATACCAATTAAAATTGATTATTTTGGAAAATGGCTATTTGATTATGATGATTAAAAGGAACGAAATTGTTTATACAGACCTCTTTTACCTCTTTTGAAAAATGAAACATTGACTGATGCAGAAGATCTTGAATTAATTTGGACGTTATTGCATTATTAAGAGGACTGGACAGTAAAGGAGTTTTCCTAATATAGCGCGCTGCCGTAAAGTCATGATTTGCACGTCGCTCCTAGAGGTCTTCTAAATGTTTGCAAGTGTTTTCCTCTCTAAGCCATCGGTTACTATAGCAACGTTTTCCCGTGCTGGACACCGGTTGCACTTTTTTAACCCTTGACTAGGCTTGGATAAATTCTGCTTGTAAAATGGCTTATTCTGCCTGCCGGCAGTGCTCGTAAAAATCGCTTATTCTGCTCCAATTTCTGCTCAGACATCCTTATTCTGCTCGAATTCTGCTCGGTACTGGAAAAATGTTCGGCCCTTCGGGCATTATGTATTTCGCAAATATGGAAGGGAGTCTGGACCTAATTCCTAAATACTAATTAGATATTCATTATGCGTAGCAAAACACTAACATTAGACGAAACAGTGGATCATGTGACAGCGTTTTAGCTAACAATCACGTTTATAATCACAAGGTATTTTCCATTTGTTTTGTATTATTATACACTTTGAGATAACGATTTTAAAAGAGGTCTTTAAAATAAGTTTATTTCTGGCACAATACCTTATATTTTACGATTCAATCAAAAAGGAAGGTTACTTAGTATGATTACTCCAAATGTTCATATTGAATATTCCATCTTTCTTATTACACTGAAGGAGCTAGTTTCGAAGGGAACTGTGGTGCAGGCGTATTGGGGACGCGAAAACTTTCTATTTTTCAACTGAGTTGATAACGTAAATTGGTCACCGTAAAAAAGACAGTCAAAAGCTGACACTTCAAGCATTATAGCCTTTCGTCAGAGCGACGCGCGCGCTCTGAAGAACGGGGCCAACATTCCAAACGTCAGCTTCTGAATTTCTTTGCCGCGCCGAATTTTCCTTATCTGACTCAGTTGATAAATACAAGTTTTCGTGTTTTATATATTTTTTAAGATTCCTGCACTCTAATTGCCTTATAAAACCAGGGGCCCGTTTCTCGTTTCTCTCATCACTCCTGATAACGTTACGGGCCCGGAAGGAATTTTTTGACCCGCTAATGGTAATTATTGGCGCAAACTTAGCGATATGCTTCAAGAAAGTATAAAGATTAAAATTTAGCTTTCAAAATCAATAAAAATTGTATAGCCGTTCGAGAATATTGTGCACCTAAAATAGTTTTCGGGCCCGGAGAGTTATCAGGAGTTTCTAGAAACGGTCCCCAAGAATCGAAAAGCGCATCGAAAACCAGCGCGCGTTTATTGATGTTGTTAATTAAAAAAAGTGTTTTAAACGTATCATTCTCTGCAGCAACTTAACTTAAAATTCCATAATTATCATAGAGCATACAGAAAGCAAAACCATATATATTGCTACAAACTCGACAAATGTAGAAAGCACTCTCATCCGCCTCATTCTGGCTCATTCAGGCTTACGACAATAAGATGTGGTCTTGTCTTCTTTGTTCGTGACCTGTTTCACTCTGGCGTGTTTTCCTCCGAACCCCTGAAAAAATTGCGACCCAAACAACTAATTATGCATAAAATTTTCATCAATAAAGAGACAATTCTTAGCGATTTTTAACAATGTAAGGAGGTAGTTGATTTGATCAACACTAGCAGTGTGAAAGCATGGTGTGAGCGAAATATGAGCCAACCATCTGTGATGTTAACTATAGCCATTAATCGGTATAATACGTGATGTTGTCCTACAAATCTACCGTTCTTTTAGCGATATATTTTAAAATGTCAGGTATTTACATAAGCGTGAATATTCCAGAAAACGATGTCATAAAAATTTAGTATTTGACAGCTGAGTCTAAAACAAACACTGAATTTTGTCCATTTTTCTCGAAACTGTGACGAGCGCTTTCTTAATGCACTATTACTAAGCTGTGACAAAAAAAAAAGACAATTAATTATTTATTTTTAAGCCTCAGTCTTCATGTCGACTTATAACAAAAAATCTACTTAAACAGCGCCATTTTCTGGATCAAGTAAAAGAACATAAAAATTATTTTAATTATATTTTCAGCAATAAGCCCCCAATGGCTTTCGAAATAATCGTTTACGGGCAGGTGGTGATTTTCTCTTTAACTAAGAAATTAATTAAAGCCACTCTATCTGTCAAATCATCGTATTGACATCGTTATTATCGTAGTAGATATACCTACATAAGTATTCAATATACCTAAACAAGTCATTGTTCTAATTAAGTTTAAAGAAAATGATTTTTAAAGAAAATGATTTTTAAAGATCTGGAGCCAAAATCTACTAAATTACGATTTAATCAAACAGGAAGGTAACTCGATATGTATTTTAACTTTTTTTTCAATTATTACGCCGGATCCCTCTGCTAATGACTTTCACCATAAATATTCAATATGAGATTTAAAGCACGTTTTAATGAAAAAAGTTCAATTTATATGCGCCATTTTCTGATGGTCGGGGTGATCTGTAAACATAAGATTCGTTTAACAGCTGCAGGCGATCGCATCCTACAAAATCAATTTTAACTTCACAGAACTGGAACAAAGCACGCCTTTGATTGTCACTATAAACGCAAGAAAATTACACAATTTGTGTTGAAAAAATCAAGAACAAAGCTAACATCTCTGCGATGAATTCGACGTTTTCAACAAATGCAAGTGAAGGGCTGGCCAGTGGAACCGAGTCATTAAGTCCAAAGCTACTTTTGGGTTTAATTATCACAGACTTTATTTTCGGCTTCATCATTACCGCCGGTAACGCCTCTCTTTTCATAACAATTTACCGAGATCCCTGCCACTGTTTACGGTCTCCATCAGTCTTTCTCATCGCAAATCTCTCTGCTGCGGATTTTTTCATGGGAGTAGTCAGCTTCATGCGAGCTGTAGAACTGATTTACAAATACGGCGGTGTGCAGGATCTACCCGTTCTTAATATTCTGCAATATTTCATCGGAGCTGTGTCAATTCTCGCCGCTGTGTCGACATTGATGGCAATGTCTTACGATCGTTATATGGCCATAAACAAACCGTTTCAATACCCGCAAAAAATCACCATTAAAAGAGCAAAGATTGCAAACTCTGTAATTTGGATAAACGCATTGATTATGTGTGTCCTTCCAGTGTCTTCTGTGAAAAAGGAGAATTTTTTGTTGGCCTACTGTTACTCTCATTTTGTGATTCCGTCGTTTGTTCTTACGGCAATTTATGTGAAAATATACAAACAGATCGCTCTGCAAAGAAAAGAACTTAGAGAAGTTCGAGCGAGTCTGGCGGCCGGTAGCAGAAGGCAACAACTAGAGAGAGAACACAGAATGGTCGTTGCATTTATTTTGATTCTTTTTGTCTTCTATTGTTCCTTTCTACCTTACTTCATCTTCGTACAAATTATTTATTTCTGCCCTTGCCGAAGCTCTGTTGCTGTTAGCGCGTATCGTTTGATAGCCAATGAATTCCTGTCTGTGAGTTCTACGGTTGACCCCTTCATGTACGCGTGGAGGCTTCCTAAGTTTAAAAACTCGCTTCGTTTGTGCTTTCAACGGCTCAAAGGCAGAAATGAGGTAGCTGTATGGAACGGAACGAGTGCAGCCCTTATTCACTCGAGAGACCCTGCACAGTGAGGAAAGGAAAAAACTGAGAAATTTGACAGTAAGCTTCCCAGCGAGGCTCCTTCATGGTAGCCTGCGTAGCAGGCGAAAACAGGGAAGGGGAAGGGGAGCAAGGACACGGGAGAAAAATGGGGGACTGGGGGCTAGGGACGAGACTTTTTTGTTAAATTTTTTCAGTGGTTGAGCACCCACGTCCGCTGTTTTTCCAATTCCTTGCAGTTAAGAACAATAATAAATTAAGTTACTCGCAGTACGAAATATTGCGATTTGCAAACTTTTAATTATCGTTAAAGAATAGTGGCTTTAAGTTAGACTTTGAAATTTCTTTGTATTTAAGCTTAAAGGATTAATCAGAAAAAAAAAAAAAACTTTTAACTCTCTTGAAACAGCGTCAAGCCCGAGGCGAATTTTTAACCCCATAATTGACTAGACTCACAGTCGGACACACCTAAATGATCTATATCAGCTAGTTCATTGGTTTTCCGATAAATAAAATTACGTCAAGCTCCGTGAGGGCTTCTGGGATGGTTTGGGTACTTGTTAAGGCTCATGCATTCTTTTATCCGTCCTTAATAGTAAAGGACAGATAATACGCGGTGGCTTTTGAGTCCTATCTAAATATGCCATCATGCTGATGTCTCGTAGCTAGGACAAACAGGTGTCCATGGAGGTTCAAGCCAGACCGCGGATTTGTTTTTGTGGTTCCTTGCAGTTTAATTAAAAAATGGATGTATTCCAGAAATCAACAGCAACAACAACAACAATCCATTTATTAACGTCAATACGTGGGATGGGGTAGCCCCGCATATCCGAGCCAGAGGCTCATGTATAACGCGTGACGGAAAAAAAAAACATGAATACAAAACTTACAATGATTCAATGATTAAAACAATGCTTTTAGGAATTTAAAATTTGAAAATTAAAATACGAGTAATAAAAATCAAAGACTAAGTGGTCTAAGCTAGTGCAGGCTCAAGTTCCTGAGGTGGAAAATTCCTTTTCTTACGTTTAGCTTGAAGTTTTTTAAGGATGTATAGCGTCTGTGTATATTTGCCTACCACTTGCACTTCTTTCAGGTGAACGTGAAAGAAGAACAAGAGGCAGGGAAATATCAGACGAGCAAATTTGGCTACTGGGTGTCTGTCAGTCAAGACTGTTGTTCTGTTTGTCTTTCACAACATTTAGCTAAGGGGCCTGGAACCTTTTTTAAATTATCACAAAAATCAATCAAATACAAAGAATAGTCTATCAGATCAATTAGGAGCCTTAGCAAGTTTCGCAAAGGTTGTATGAAACACCACAAAGGTATCAAATCATGACGAAATGCCACAGAAACATCTCCTTTTATTAAGTGTCCCCCCCCCCACCCATTGGAAAACAATACTAACTAGATAATGCAAATTTGTTAATTTTTAAAAGCCCTTTATTCAGCCTCTGTTCAACTGTTGAGTAGACAGCAACTGTTTAATACCATGGCCATAGTGTCTTATTGTCTGATAGACCAGCCAGGGTGATGCTGGTCATTTTTTATAAATGTAATCAATTGGTTTTAATAATTCCTTCCAAGTCCTCTAATCTTATCTTAAGCAGGCAATACTGTAGTTCATGCAACCTTACAGTGCAAATTAAATGTTCTGATTGAGCATGGTCCTACCAGTCATACTGTATTTCTCTAAATAATAAAAATAGCATCCCACCCTCTCCTCCCCCCCTTCACACTATTAATAATGAATTGTTATTATTATTATTATTATTATTATTATTATTATTATTATTATTATTATTATTATTATTATTCAATTTCTTGTTTTAAGGCTGTGATACTTGTTGGAATGTGGTTGATTCCTCTCTACTTCAACATCAGACTCCACTTTTGGCGCATGCTTTCTGCCTGGGCTCTGTTTTCTATTTTGACAGGATTTGTTATTTTCAAATCTACTAGAAAGCCATTGGCACCCACAACTCCAAGGTATGTAGCTGCAAGGTTTGAACTTGCTGGTGTGAATTGAAAGTGCAGCAAGTTAAATCCAACTGCCTTCTTGTAATAGCCAAACTGAGATTTTTGTAGATCTCTTTAATTGCAAACCTTCCTTGTACAGTGGAATTCTGTTAATCTGCCAAAGATTGACTTGACTAAGCCAGTCATCTGATATGTTGATTGTATATAAATTATCCAAGATAAAAATAATTGAATAATGATGGCTTTGTTTAATGAGGGCTAAACATTATAGTCACTGAATGGGAAACAAGCATGTGACTCAGATTTTGGATTGAAATTTAGTTAAGAAATATAATTATGTAATTATTATATTTTTTTGTGGATGAAGAAAAAACTGCAGAGAACTGTCCAGAGAAAAGCTCTTCGAGCAAACATGAGAACAAAGTACAGACCCAACCCTTATACACCACCTGGCACATAGTTTTAACTTAAAATGGTGGTGATGATGATAATGATGATGATAATTGTTCCGCCGCACTATCTTCGGTTCCCTGCTCTCCTGATGGTGATGGCAAACAGAAAAAATTCTGCAGTCAGGTAAATTTTAAGAAGATTAACAGTAGCTTTGTTCCTAAATAATCATGTCTGTTTCTTTTTCAGACTGGCTTACAAATGGTTTCTGTTAGTGCGTAAAGTGACGTATGCCCTGGGGATAGCAGGCTATACGGTTGTATGTTGTACCATGTTTGGTGTTAATCTAATGTTTGCAATTAAGCCCGATACTGCTACGGAATTTGGAGTGACAGTGCTCTTTTATGGACTTTATTTTGGAGTACTTGGCAGGGATTTTGCTGAGATATGTGCGGATAAAATTTGTCAAAACTAGGTGTAAGTACATGCTCTTATAACTGTTATTTCCATCGCAATGACTATATGAGCTATGTAAGCACAAAACAAGTTGGGAGTGTATAAAGAAGTGTAAGCGAACCGTTAGGAAAAAGTAGAGATGTAACAGGTTGCTGGGGGAACCCAGTGCTTGACATATATCCCATCCAGGGGATAGCAATGCTCAGCAAGCAATTGTGTTACAGATCTTGGATTAAACTCTGGCTGTTGGGCCTCATGTGGCCTGAGTGTGACTTTACCACATCTCTCTTTTTCTAAGGTAAATCTTTTATAAAGGTAAGGTGAACAAGTTTGGAAATGTGAACTTGTGTACACAGACTTGTGATGGGTGATACGAAAAAGCTATTTTAGTGTAGCATTGGGCATACCCCCCCTCCCCCTTAAAAAAATGCTCAGTCCAACTTCTGCTGAGTGACCAAACAGGAAAAACCTTGCTTTCACTTGCATGCAAATTTGAGCTTGATGAAATTAGACGCTAGATGCAGGTGCTTTAAGGGTACAGTGTATCTTAAGTAGTCAGCAGTAATGGCACAATACGTTACTCTGTTGTATGTCTAAAAAATAAACTCAGGAAAGGGGGAGGGCATCTAACTGCAAAATTGTTGTTGTTGTTCTTACAGGTGTTCTTACTTTTTAATGTGCCTTGCCCTTGTTTAGTATACTAGTAAAGGTGGTCTTCCCAGCAGAAGCCTGGAGACCAACATTTGTGCTGTTTGTGGCCAAGAGCTTGTTCTTCAGCAAGACAAAGATGATGATGGGCCTGAGAAAACTTATAAACTTTCTTGTGGACATTTGTATCCTTGAATCTAGTTCAAATTCACAGTCGAAATACTCAGCGCATTCCGCTTATTATTTTGGCAATGACTTTCATTAAATGAGAACGGATTGCATTATTGGAATCAAAATTCCACTTTCAAATTGAATATTGTAATGTTGCAACGGTAGCCTTGTTTCAAATAAGGAATGCTGATTGGTTTATTATTGACATCAGGCGAATGTTTCCGTGCAAGTGGCAGATTGTTGGCGGCTAGTTGTACCTGATTTGATTTATGTTCGCTCAACAAAGTATTAATCTCAAGTACTTTTCCACGTGAAGAAGTAGTCTACTGTTATAAAACTGTGAAGAACAATATTTCTTGAACTAGTGTGCTATAAATACACAAGAAATGTTCCTGAAAATTGCGAAAAATTCCTTTTCATGTAAAACCGACTGAAACCAACAGCCGCCAACGGTTTCGTATTTCGCGTGCGAACTTTTGGCTTACGCAAGTAGCAATGCAATCAACATTCGTTACTTCGAATGAGTCTACCGTTGGAAGATTTTAATCTTCAATCTGAAAATGGAATTTTGGTTCCAATAATGCAATCCGTTCCCGATTAATGAAAATCATTCCTAAATAATGAGCGGAACGCGCTGAGTATTTCGACTGTAATTTCTCTGAAAAAAAAAAAAAAGATGTGCCCCGTACCTGTGTGGAAGAAATACATTTTAGCGTTTATCTCCCTTGTTTATTCATCCTTAACCAAAGGTAACACCAGATTTCACGAGTTCTGTATCCGTGGCTGGTGCATAGTTGGCAAGAAACAGACGTGTCCATACTGCAAGGAGAAGGTTGATCTCAAGCGAATGTTCTGCAATCCGTATCCTTTTGATTATTTAAGTCTTACTTTCATCTGCAGCATTAAAGGAAGGTAGGTCGCAGAATCCCATCACAAGGCTCGGATAACCACGGTCGGTCCCGTCTTCATGATTCAAACGTAACGAAATCACTAAGGACCTAACAAACCCTGGGTCTAATTTTTCGTAGAGAAATTCTTTCGTTCACTGCAATACGGTTGGGTGAATCATATACCGTCAACTGTAGACTGACAGCCCAACCAGGCCGACGCTGATCTCATTGTCATGATCGTATTTTTTATTTTATTTTTTTATTTCATTTATTTCACCACATATGAATTACAATAGAAGATAGAAGACGACAAATACACATCAATTCAAAGTTATAGACTTAAAATAATAATAATAATAATAATAATAATAATAATAATAATGAAGTGATTACATGTTTAATACATATTTACAAAGGAAATCAAAAGGGAAATTGCAGTGCATTAATGTAGTATTTGTATTATAAGTATAAGTATAAAAGTGGCGAGGAGATATCGAAGAAGCTTAAGAGCTTATAGTATGATCGAGGTCTCCTCACAGACATTTTGAATTATTTTAAAGTAATATATACATAAAAAGGCGTCGTTAGTAGAAATAGATGTTACAAAGGCTAAGTATGAATTGAATTGTTTTGCTTGTCTCTTAGAAATGTTTTCATAAGACGTTTGAAAGAAAGAAAGCTTGTAGCTGCTTTGATAACGGTTGGTAGGGAGTTCCATATTTTCGGTCTTTGGACTGTGCTCTGATTGGCTACCGGAGTCTAAAGCATAGAATGGCGTGTTTTATTGTTTTAGGGGTACATTCTGCAAGGTAATTGAAATTTTAGTGAAAAAAAAAAACATTTTTGACGTGTGGACTTTCCTGCATAAATTTTCGGTAGAATATTTACAAGATTGTGATCGGTGATTTGGGCAAAAGGGGAAACTGAAGCCTTGAGAAGTCGTTTAATTTCAGTTTTTGCTAAATTTCATATCATAGAGCTTGTAAAGGACGCAAAACCACTTTTCAGTGTGTTGCCTTAAACATGAAACACTTCGAGCATTTGAGAACACTCGAGTATTGCCCGTCGCGTTTTATGAGTTTGCCTTCTTTGTTAAAGGAGATGCATCACGGAATTTAGCGAAATTCAGCTTCTAGGGCCTGGCCACCAATTTAAGCGAAACATAAAAATAACTGCTTAAAACATTGACGAAAGGTTTAACTAACACAGCAAACACAAAAGAAGGCACGGATGGGCCAGATTGAAGAAGATTAAGACGGGTTGCAATTGGGGTTTTTGAAAAACTGTTAGGCTGAACAGTTTTCAAAGTTTATCTCTGTTGTTTGTAAATTTAAACATAACGCTCGGGATACATATTCTGTTTGTCACAAAGCTGTTATTAGATTTTGTCATTTACAAGTAACCTCTTCGCTAACATTAAGTTCCATAGCAAGTAAGGGCGAGTAATTGTAAAAACTAAACAAATTAGACGGAACTGCCGTGACACAGCCCTTTTAAATAAATGGCGATGAGAGGTATGCATGTGATATCATAATGCACGTTTTGTGAGTACCTATGTCATCCTTGTGCTTATGGCTGTGCGGGAGTGCAACCGAAGTATTTGTGTACTTTCCTTGACTAGATCCCAGGTGGGAGCGTCCTCACGTCCTATTTGGACAGCTGCTGGACTGGATCCGATATCTAGTTGTATGGCAACCGATAATAATAGTTGTAGTTCAGATAATAATTTATCTTCTAGGACTAGAGTAGCTATGATACCCTTATTTAAAGATATATATGATATATAAATGCATAATTCAAGAAAGGATACGACAAGAAGAGGCACGCAAAAGCCGTATTCACTCATTTTAAGTCCTGATTCGGTAGACATTGTTCTTTGGGCATTTGGCTATCTGTTCTGCAGAGCAGAGGCAGGCTTGCGTAAACTTTTCCAGCGAATTGGGTAGCATACATTAATTACATCGACGGCATAACTGAGAATTCTCGCCCGTAACTAGGGAAAACCCACCACAAATATGCGTTTTCGTCTTCATTTGAAAAAGGAGGTTTTTTTGAGGTACTCTTTTGGAAATTTTTGCATTTACACGTATGTATTTTCATTTGTATTCGCGTTTTGCTTTCAAAACACAAAAGGTTGAAAACGACCGAAAACTCTACTTTGTATTGACTGCAGGTCCCGATGTTTTATGCCGTTTTTCCAAGCCGTGTGAAGAGATCTGCTATTTCGTCCGTTTTTGTTGTCCACAACTGAGAAATCGTTAATTAGATTTCCGTTTTAAAAATCTCCACGTTGGACTTTTTAAATATGTTATTATTATTTTTATGTCTTCATGTCTATTTTATCGTTTACATGTGGAGGGAAGTCCTAACCATACAAAAATCGCTATTTACAGATTAAACTGATCTTACGATAAAATGCCCGCGAAATCTAAGAAAACAAATACTGAACACTGATTTTGAATTCTGATTCCCCAGGAATCCAGTAAGGCCATGTTCTCCTTCCCTTCTTCCTATACTTATTTATTTGTTTTTGCTTTTACAACGGCCAGTTAGCTTGATTGACAGAGGTAGCAATACTAATCTTTGTTCTAAAAGTCGGCGTTTAGTTTTTAGCCAATGACGTCACGTTAGTGACGTCATATGGCTACTGTCAGAGCCTAAAAATCAACGATAGACGTCTGGATATAGGATAGACGTTGTACGTACGTGCGATGTCTGTCTTACGATTTGTGAGGCTGGGGGGATATTCTGTGAGACGATGGGTGGGGGTGTGCACCGGGACACTGAAAGTCTTACCTTATCAGCGGCACAAACCCATACAGCTAATGTTATGGGAGTAAGACCCCCGGGCTTTGAAGTGTTTTGCATTCGCAAGTGTGGATCTACTTCGAATGCCTGTTTTGTGTACGTGAGGTCTGGCAGGATTTTATTCGCGTTGTAGTCCTGTGTTTACTGAGCTGAAGTACATTTTTCCACAGCAGCAAATACAAGACGGACTTGCCAATTTGAGATGTTGTATGAACAGAACGTGGAAATTAACGTTACATCGATCCCTAATTAACAGTGAAAGAAACAATATTTAAAGCTCAAGTTTATAACGATAGTGAAAAGAGTAGAGTAAAACAGCATAAAATTTTTCGGGATTATCTCTCGGTAACAGCGAATCTAAAATTTGCAGTGTCATTTTTGTGTGCGTGTTATAAAACATGAACCCAATTAAAACTAAATCGGAAATTGCGCGGCTTGTTGCTAGCTATTCTTAAAACTGAAAAACTTGAATGAAACTAGTATTAAAATCCAAGTCACAGTGGTGATCAAGGAATTAGAGGATGGATGTAGTAAAATCTTAACAAGATACTAAACGTTATTTCGGGGTTATTCATAGCTCAAAGTGTAAAGCGTATGTTGAGAAATTTGCATAGTTGACAGCTGTAATTTCAGCCTTATAAGGAATGTAACGCAACACTTGAAACATCTCGAACCGACCGACTCAGTACCGAAAGATTAACAACAACAGATATGTGACAAAGCATTCTAACAGAGACCTGTTGGATCTACTGGAAAGCGAGCTGAATTTGAACATTTTCGTACTGTTCGAAGGTAAAGCAAACGAAATTTATTTGGCTGTAGGTTGAGACTCCAAATAAACACGTGAGCTAAAAATAACTTTGTACCGTGGGAAAGTTACAAATGTAAACATACTTTGGTCGATTTGTGAAGCAAAAAGACATAAATTATTATAGCCGACTTGATTACAAAGCAAGCAACTTCAAATAACAGGGGAAATAAATATAGTTGCAAAACTATTTCAGTCGTGTTTATAAACGCTAGTTCAAACCGATTTCAAACGAAAATATTGTGGATACAAGAAACGCCGTTTGATGGCAGACTCCTGTTTTGACAATACAATGTACTAAGAACGTAAGTGGTTGCCTGAAACGTCTGAAACCTTACAAATTAAAAAAAGTAAAGCGAGTCGCGTGTCACGAGAATCACGCGGAGCGTCAAAACGGCACCCTTTAGAAAGTTGACCGTTTATGAGCACTGAAAAGTATTGGCTATTCGCCGGTAGAAGTAAGAAATTAAAAGGTTCAACTGCAACTTGCATTTATTTCTGAAGTAAAATTGTTAACTTTCCACTGATCTTTGCCTAAATTATGTATGCAATATTTTTCGACGGTGAGTTTAAGTTTAAGTTTACTTGTTTTTGTCTGTGTTCTTTGAAGAACCGTGAAACAAAGAGCTTTCTTCGGTTTTTTTTTTTTGTTTACTCCGCGTAGTCACGCTGCTGAATCATTACCAGGTTTTATAGTGGATAACCACAAGATCTTTTTGATGGTGGTGGTGGGGGGGGAGGGGGGGGGGCTGAGGGGTTAGGGTGGGACTTACCGGAGGTGTAAAGTCCCATAGGTTGTCAGGACAAATTTCACCATATTGTGAAAAAAAACGTCATTGGCTCTGCGCGTATTGCGCGCCTATGTTTTGCTTTGTTTGTGTTCGTTAAACGAAAACTTAAATTTAATTTAAGTTATCTGCAAACACATTAAAGTTGTCTTAATTCAGTGTTCAAATACTTATAACATCGTGAAAAGAAAATCATGCACAATTTGACAACATATCGATGTTGCTGTTATGAGGATAGTGCGTGTGACGTATTAATTTTTTTATTTAAATAGTAGAGTTCTTCTCTCGAAGCCACCATCGCGTGATAGGCTGCCTGAGGAAATTTGAAGTTCACAACAAATATTATCCCGAGTGCGTAGTTCGAGAGCTTATATGAAATTTGAACATCGTATTTCCGAGGGAACCTATCACACATAGGGCCTGAGACAGAAGGACTCTATTGTTTCTTATTGTACAACGCTTAATGGGGAAGGGTTTTAAGAGTTAGATCTCAGATAGGGTACAGAGACCATACAGTCTTTTGGTCTGAAGATGCAGTGACACTTTTGAAATAACCTGTAATAATAGTTAGCTAGTTTCTCGGTATCATCCACTTCTCTCTTCGTCAACGTCTCAGGCAAAGAGAGCATTTCAAACTTGAAGCTCTTGTACGTCTTTTCTAGTAGCTGAATATGACCTCCGCCTCCAACGCTAAGGGTCTTGTCAACAATCCCTCCTTTTGCAATCAGCTCGTTCCTGCCAATTGTGTTGATGGCCATCACGGAACGAAGGTGAGGAAACAGAAGTTGGAAGACAGGATGGATGGACGGTAGCTGGCGCCATGAGGCAACAGCAAATGCTTCCATTACCAAATGAGTCTTCATCAAGTGGATACCCATCTGTAAGTACAGGAAAAGCACATGATCACATGATGTAATTAAGAGACTGAGTCTGACAAGTAATTAGACCACCTATTGTAACAATTTCGTGCAAATGCGTGCTGAGTCAGCTGCACATTCTTCTTGCAAGGTAGTGGACAGAGATGACACAAAAGTTGCCCACTGTGCTCAGTGAGAACTTCAGGAAATCAAAAGTTGTAGTGAACTCTACAAAAGCAATATTTAACCCTTTTGGACACGCTCTCCTCGCAAGTTCCATAGGAAATGTATGGAGAACAGTAAGGAGATTATGCAATTTTTTATGAGGGCTTAGGGGTTAAGAATTATAACACGAAAGCGCGTTGGATATGATCTGCTAAATAACCGGGCGCGTAGTGCGGAGTTAGTTATAGCTTCCTCATATTCACCTTTCGAGGATGGAATAATTGGTTGATTTAGTTCTGAATTTCAGTAATCGTGGCTTATTTTTTGATATATTTTCCGATAAAACCTTTGCTTCGATACGAAAACTTTTGAACGCCACAGCACTTGTCATGTCATCCAATTTCCTTATAAGGAAAAAAGGCGGGGTTACCCTGCTGAAAACCTGTGTGTGATGAGCCAGTGACAAAGGTAGAAATTCAATAACTGAGATTAAAATTCTCTGTACTAATCAGTTGCGTCTAATATAGCCTATGTGAAATTATCTTATACCTTGTTGGAGATTTATAGCTGCGTTACTTACAGGTGCGTGACAAAAAAGGAATTCATATCGTGACAGTGATTAACAGCCAATCAGAACATTGTAACTAAGCTTGAGCGACAAGTTGATCACGTGAAATAGTATATATAACAAAAAAGAATGATCTGAGATTTTAGAGTAGAATAGAAAACGTGTTCGGTGACGGTTAAAAACTTATTGTGAGCTTAGAGACGAATAAACCAATTGAGACGAGACTAGTGTTGGGTGGACTGGTGATTTCCAACACTAAGTGGCACCTTCCGACGGGACTATACGCGACGAGATGGCGCTGGCGACACTTCTTAAAGAAATAGAGACGAAACTTCAACTTTTACAATTCAAACAAGGCAAGGGGAAGGACATTGTTGAGAAAGGGAACACCACGACACTTGAGAGGCATGTGGACGCATTGGCGGCGTTGGCAAAAGAGGTGGACGAGTTGAAAGTCAAGATTGAAGGAAAGAAACTAGAAGAGGGTGATTCAATGGTTGGAGTAATACAATAGATGCGAAAATTGAGGGTGTAGACGATGAGATTGAACATCTACGGAAATGTCTGAGTGAAACGAGACAGCAATCACAATTAGCTAAAAAGGAGAAAGAAGTTGAATTGCTAGCTAAAGAAAGGGAGAAGCAACTTCAATTTGAAAAAGAAAAACTAAATATGAAGCTTGACTATGAAAAGAAATCAGAAGAATTCAAAAAAGGGAATCAAGGGGAGTCGAGTGGTTCGCACGCAAAGCTGCCAAAGCTATCAATTACTAAGTATGATGGGACATATGAACAATGGCTACCATTTTGGAATAAATTCTGCGCGGAAATCGATTCAACAAATTTAGCTCCAGTTACGAAATTCGCTTACTTAAAGGAACTTCTCAAGCCGCAAGTAAGAGCAGATATCGATGGGCTTCCGTTCAGCACCGAGGGTTACGAAAGGGCCAAAAACATCCTTAAGTCTGAGTATGGGAAAATATCGGAAATTGTAAATGCCTACGTTAACAACATCATGGGCCTACCAACTGTCATGGGATAAAATCCAAGGGAGGTAGAAGAGTTTTACAAGCGCCTTTTGTATAACGTGCAAAGTTTAGAGACGCTTGGCAGATTGCGTGATGTTGCAGGAAATGTTCGAGCTGTGCTAGACAAACTAAAAGGGATTAAGTCAGACTTAGTGCGGGGCCATGAACGGTGGCAGGAGTGGAATTTTAGACAGCTACTTCAAGCGATTAAGCGTTGGAAGGACATCAACCCAGTAACTGAAGTGAGCGAAAGCGAGATCCAACCAAGAGAGCCAACCTACATCCCAAAAAGAAAGAATGACAAGAATGACGGTTTTTCGCGCCGGGGATCCTATCAGACCCGGCAGGATGTTGGAAGACAGACGCATGGGTGTGTCTATTGTGATAAGACCGGTCATTTTTCAGCAAATTGTCCCAAAGTTATCGCAGTTGGAGACCGCAAAAGAATCCTCAGCCAAAAGCAATTATGTTTTAATTGCACCGGTGACAGACACAGAGCTGAAAGCTGTACAAGCCGCGGATGTCACAACTGTCAACGCAAGCATCACACATCGATTTGCGACCAGACAAACAACGCGAATGTCGGAAGATTTTTGACAGCACAAGACAAGGGAACATGCAAGGTCATTTACCCTGTGGTTGTGGTCGAGGTTAATGGAATCAAGTGCCGTGCACTCCTTGACACTGGAGCAGGTAGTTCGTATGCGTCCTCTGCCATTTTGGACCATCTCCGGATCAGACCACTTCGTGAAGAGTTCAAACGCATAGAAATGATGCTGGGATCAGTCAACAAGGCCATCGGGGTTTACGGAGTGACAATTGACAGCCTCGACGGAAATTTCCGGTTGGAAACTGAAGTCACGAAAGTGGATCGTGGGTCTTTGCTAACACTTGAAAACCCAAAATACGCTGAAGTTATCCAAAAGTACCCCCACCTTACAGGCATACAGATGACAGATCGAGATGGCAAACCCGAACTTCCAATTCACATTATACTGGGCGCGAGTGACTACGCAAAGATAAGAACAGAGACCAGACCAAAGATAGGAAGTCCTGGTGAGCCTGTGGCGGAGTTAACGAAATTTGGATGGACAATTATGTCGCCTGGGAAAGAAGTGGACATCTCTAGTATGCTTCTAACTCAAACAGCAGCAGCAGACTACGAACAGCTTTGCAAACTAGACGTGCTCGGAATACAAGACACAGCAATCGGTGACCAAGCAGACGTGTATGAAGAGTTCAAGGAGCAGTTAACTCGAAGCGCGGAGGGCTGGTACGAGACAAGTCTCCCCTGGAAAGGAAACCACCCTACCCTACCCAACAACAAGGCGGGGAGCTTGAAACGACTGGAAAATACCGTTCGAAAATTAGAGAAGCAGGGTCTTTTAGTTCAGTATGATGCTATCATTAAAGAGCAACTTGTTGAGGGAATCGTAGAGCCAGCCGAAGAGCAAGCGGTGGGACGAGAGTTTTATATACCACACAAACCCGTGATAAGAGAAAGCGCTGAAAGTACGAAGCTTCGTATTGTCTATGATGCTTCAGCTCGGGCGTTTGACAAGGCACCCTCACTCAATGATTGCCTACACACAGGTCCACCCCTTCAAAATCAACTGTGGTCAGTGAAGGTGCGAGCAAGATTTCACCCAGTCCTTACAACAGGCGACATGAGGCAAGCCTTCTTGCAAGTCAGGATCCACACGTAGGACCGTGATGCCATGCGATTCCACTGGATTGCTGACCTTGAAACGAGACGGGTGGAAACTTTGCGATTTATGAGAGCTCTGTTCGGACTTTCGTCATCGCCTTTCCTGCTAGGGGGAGTAATTAAGCAACACTTAGAGAACTGTCGTAAAGCCTACCCAGAGATTGTGAACGAGATTGAGAGGAGTTTGTACGTTGACGATTTGATCAACGGTGGTCCTACTGTAGAGGCCGCTAAACAAGTCAAGGAGACCTCAGCCGAAGTATTTTCACAAGGTGGATTCACACTTCACAAATGGCACTCGAACGCCGCGGAGCTAGACGCCGTGAGTACAAATCAGATCAGTGAGACGCAAGAGACCTATGCAAAACAGCAATTAGGCGTTCCCCAGCGGGGGAAGGGAGCGCTCCTCGGACTTCCATGGGACAAAGAAAAGGACACTATCGAAGTCAAATTCCCTCCTGAACGTGTCCAGCCTACCAAGAGAAACTTATTGACGAAGTTGGCTAAAGTTTACGACCCCCTCGGGTTGGCCTCGCCCACAACACTGAGTGGGAAACTGCTTTACCGCAAGGCCTGCGAACTGAAGATAGCATGGGACGCAGAACTACCAGAGGAACTAGCCAAGCAGTTGTCACGGTGGGAAGAAGGTTTACCTCCAAGCATAACCGTGCCCAGGCCTCTCACGGCGCAAAGAGAGAA